>JASUUF010000259.1:4800000-6000000 GCA_030449835.1 Clausena lansium | reverse complement strand
AGTCGAGCAGAATATTTATTTAAGAAGATGTAAAAGCATAAAAAGACTGAAAGCCTCAAAGCCCACTCGAGGCGAGACAAAATTCAGAAGTCTGCTAGTAATTCCCTCGACCCGAGCAAGAAGATCACAAGAGCAGATAAAAGACTTAAAGTGTCATAACCTGTTCGAGGCGAGATAAAAGTCAAAATTCTGCCAGCATTATCTCGACCAGATTAAGTCAAGCAGAATATTCGCATGAGAAGCCTTTAAAAGCAGATAAAAGACTTAAAGTCTCAAAGCCTGCTCAAGGCGAGACAAAAGTCAAAGTCTGCCAGCATTATCTCGATCAGATCAAGTCGAGCAGAAAATTCGCGAGTGAAGCCTTTAAAAACAGACAAAAGACTTAAAATCTCAAAGCCTACTCGAGGCGAGACAAAAGACAAAAGTCTGCCAGCATTATCACGATCAGATTAAGTCGAGCAGAATATTCGCATGAGAAGCCTTTAAAAGCAGATAAAAGACTTAAAGTCTCCAAGCCTGCTCGAGGCGAGACAAAAGTTAAAGTCTGCCTGCATTATCTTGACCAGATTAAATCGGGCAAAAAATTCGCATGAGAAGCTTTCTAAAGCAGATAAAAGACTTTAAGCCTCAAAACCTGCTCTACGATAAAAACCTGAATTCCGTAACCTGCTCTACATGATTAGGTGAGTATGAAAATAATATATTTGAAGTCACCTCGAGGTCACTTTAGACTTTATAGTTTCCAGTCTTGATTCGCTTCACTCTCAGCACTAAAAACTAGGGGACCGGTGTTTAGGTAATGAAATAGGGTGACCTCGAGCAGATCAACTCAACCAGTTGGTCATTTGGTGACCTCGAGCAAATCACCTTGACCATGAGGTGATTTCTTGACCTCCAGCACATCACCTCAAGCAAGAGGTGATTTCTTAACCTCGAGCACATCACCGCGACTACGAGGTGATTTTTTAACCTCGAGCACATCACCTCAACCAGGAGGTGATTTTTTGACCTCGAACACATCACCTCGACCATATGGGTTTTGAGGAGTCATTTGACCAAGTCACCAGGAAGTAAAACTCGGTCAAAGCTAACCTCACTTATCCCCTTCGAAAAATCTGGGCATGAGGCCAACCAACTAGCAGTTATGAAGCCCATCCTCTAGCATTTATGTAACCAACCCACTACAATTTTGCGCATGTTTTTAGGACGGTGATGTCTGTAGTTTATAAAAAGGTTAAGGAAACTGAAAGAGGGGCTCCGGCCAAATGACTGAACTCTCTCTCTCTCCTTCCCTCTCTCTCAATTCTACTCTCTTTTGAGATTTATTTATTTATTTTATTAGAGAAACTTTTTGTTTAAAGCAATTAAAATTTGGCCACGAGAGTTGTGGCGTACGTTTTTCTTAAAAAAAGCCCGATTACTGACTTGAGCGTCGGAGGGTTCGTGCTAGAAAAACTTTCGGCAACTCTTACCGTCGTTTGTGATTTCAAGTGCTTGTTGATCATCAATTCGCGGATTACCTGCTCATGGTTGCAGTATTTTCTTGGAGATCAATAAGCCGCTTCCTCACCAAGCAAATTTAATGGGGATGCAAAGGTCTGGTATGAAGTCACTAACCGACTCGACTAGATTTCAGCGTCAATAGAACAACTATTGAGGAACTGCCATTATCCATTGAACTTCTATCAAAACATGTCTTGTTGGAACTAAATAACAGCGAGAATCTGAAGAGCCTTTCAAGGACCATCAGCAGACTAAAATCTCTGGCTCTTCAAAATTTAGAGAGTTTCCAGACATTGTGGGAAGTATGGGGAATCTATAAGAGCTTCATTGGGGCGAACTGCTATTAGAGAATTGCCAGTATCAATTGAAATTCTTTCTGGCCTTGTTTTGTTGGATTTGAAAGATTGCAGAAATCTCAAGAGGCTTCCAATTACTATAAGCAGTTTAAAATGTCTAGGAACTCTAGAGCTCTCTGGTTGCTCTTCCATTACAGAACAACCATCATCTACTGAACTTTTGATCGGACTTGAATTGTTGAATTTGAATGACGGCAAAAACCTTGTGAGACTTCCCAGCAGTATAAATGGTTTGAAATCACTCCATACTCTGAAAGTGGGCCGCCTTCTCTGTTAAGTTTGTGTTCTTTAACGAAATTGGATCTCAGTGAATGTAATATAGGAGAAGGAGCAATCTCAAGTGATATTGATAAGTTATACGCGTTACGAAAATTATGTTTGAGTAAAAATTGTTTTGTTTCGCTACCAGCAAGAATTAACTGCCTTTTTAGGCATGAAGACCTTGAGTTAGAAGATTGGAAAAGGCTTTAGTCTCTGCCTCGACTTCCAGCCAATATAAGAAACATTATTGTAGATGGATGTGCTTGGTTGGAGACATTATCAGATGTATTAAAAGAAAATTCATTGTTTAGGTTGCTTGAAGTTTGCTTGAAAACAATGAGTTGGTGCTTTCACTGCTGAAAGAGTACATTGAACAGTATGATAATGTCATGAGTCTCTTACACCGTCTCTCACTCTCACCTATGCTAACTTTATTACTAAATTATGTAAGAGCATGGTTTTTTTTATTTTATGTATATGTTTGTTTTTTGTCGGATTATAGAATATGTCATATATGTTTGAATTTGTTATGAGAGTGTTTGGTGAGTAAGAAAATGATGGAAACTACAGAGAAAATTTAAAGAGAATATTCTAGAAGTTGATGAGCTGAATATGCTCATCTCATATTATTATAAATGTGTACAATTTGTTTATATAGTGGCCTCAGATCTATAATCAACTGATTACAGAAGCTACCAGAATCATATTGCTAATAACAACTAATAACAACTTGATCACTGGAATTACTGGAACCTTCTAACTAACTTGACACACTCCAAATGCATCACTAGAATCTACTAACTAACTTGACATTAGCAACTGCAGTTAATAACTGAAAATGCCAAGTGAGCAGCTGAGACTATATCAGTTATTTTAGTGCATAGCAAGCATATCATGGTCTGCTACTGCTCTGTTTTCTTCACACATGCTAACAATATAGAGGTAAATATTGTAGCATTGTTGTTCTTGGAAGTGAAATCCCTGAGTGGTTCAAGTATCAGAATAATAAATGTTCTTCAGTGACAATAAGTAGGCCTCCAGAGACGTATGAGAAGAGTAAGCTTGTACGATATGCTATTGTGTTGTGTTTTTCGTGTAAATAACTATTCACTACCTACGACACAGCGGTATCAAATCCCACACATGAGCTGAATTACAAAATGACATACGGTTTATTTAATCTTCCTACTTCTGCTTCTAGAATTTGGTTTAGAGAGTCATTCAGTCAGGCTTTGTCAGACCACCTTTGGCTACAGTTTGAGGCTAATCCTGAATATGTTAGTAAAGATACCAAGTGTAAGGTGTCATTATTTGATCATCGTTAGAATTAGTGGTGAAGAGTTGTGCTAAGCATCACCATCTTTGGCTACAATTTGCGACTAATGAATATAATAGTGAGCATACTAAGGTGTCATTTAAATCATCGTGGGGATTGGAGGTGAGGAGGTGCGGTGTCCATCCACTTTATACGCATCAAGTGGAGAAGTTCAACAAAACAACTACTTTTGGAATTTGAACCACTTTGTTACGATTCTTCAGTCAAATCATCACGAATTTGTTGGATCAAATATGGAAGTAGCTACAGCATCGAAACAAAGCCTTGTAGAATATTTTGGGGCAGCTGAAGCCAGTGGAAGTGGCTGCTGTGATGATGATGAGGAACCACAACCGAAAAGATTTAGACAACTCTATTGAAGGGCAAAAGCCTAGTAATTTTTATTTTCTCTGAATATATGTGTAAGTACACATCTCAATTTCAATTTTATTTTCTTTGTGTTGGAACAAAAACCAGTAAGCTACTAATTTTATAACTAAACTGTAATCAAAGTGTTTATGATTTACCAAGCAATAATAACTTGAATTGAACACAGAAACAAAAAATCAATCAAAGAATTAACACAAAGATGCTTAAGTGTTTTGGCTTGATGAAGCCTACATCCACTAAGAAAAGAGAGGCAAGCTTTTTCTTATTAATGAGCTTTTTTTGATACAAGTACATAGAGAATGTGTAATTGAATCATAATCCCTTTTCAACAGCTCATAAAGCTCCTTTTATAGTGAATCCTCAGTCTAGAAAGATCCCCTGAACGTCAGCTAAGAGCCATTTGGAAAAAAACCCAGATTTTCCCTTTTGAGAAACGGTTTTAATGGCCTTATGAATAGGCTGATGACACGTGTATAATGGGTGTTAGAAATACTAGTTGAAACGACACTTATGTTTGCCGTTTTGGATAAGTGATGCATGTGTTTGATCACGTGTGTTACTTAATCCTTCAACCGACCATAGCTCTGCATCATACAGCCCCAGCATGTTTCTTGTCTGACTTATTATTGCATCATGGATTCAGAAACTGACTAGTCATACATCAGTTCAAAATCCAAATTTGAGATCACATTTCAACATTCTCCACCTTGAGCTCAAATCAGCTACTCCTTGTCTTCATCTTCTCACTACCATCTGCTAATTCACAATCTGCAAATTGAGCATTACAGGAACAGATTTGATAAGCACATCTGTTACATTCTTATCAGTGTGAATTTTCTCCAACTTTACCACTCCCTTGGATACTTCATATTTGATTAAATGTACTTTCATATCTATAAGCTTTGTTTTGTTATGATGGACCTGATTCTTGCTTAAGCACGTTGCACTTTGACTGTCACTTGCTTCTGTTCATGCCCCAACTCTGTCATCATACCTCTAAGCCACATTGCTTCTTTTATTGCCTCAGCTGCTGTAGTATATTCTGTTTCTGTGGTTGACAAAGCCACAACATTTTGCAAAGTGGCTTTCCAGTTGACTGTACAGCCATTGATTGAAAACAAATAACCAGTGAGCGACCTTCTTTTGTCTAGATCACCTGCATAATAAGAGTCCACATATCATGTGAACTTTACTTCTTCATTGTTTGCATTTCCATACAACAAGCCATAGTCAGTAGTGCCTACTAAATATCTCAAAATCCAACCCACGGCTTTCCATTGTTCCTTGCCAGGTCTGGCCATGAATCTACTCACTACACTTACTGCATAGGAGATATCAGGCCTAGTTAATACCATGGCATACATTAAACATCCCACAGCACTTGAGTAAGGTATTGAGTCCATTTCAGATTCTTCTTCTGTAGTTCTTAGACACTGTTGGCAAGATAATTTGAAATGGGCTACTAAAGGTGCTTGAACATGTTTTGCTTTAGCCAATCCAAACTTAATATATTTTTGTTGTGTAAGAAATAGAGTGCCTTCCATTCTGTTTCTAATGAGCTCTACTCCCAAAATCTTCTTAGCTGCACCAAGGCCCTTCATTTCAAACTCAGTTCTCAACTGGTCCTTCAATAAGTCTATATGTTTCATGTGTTTGCATGCAATCAGCATGTCATCAACATATAATAATAGGTAATATTCCAATGTCTTAAAGTACACACAACAATCATAATTGCATCTTTGAAAGCCATGCTGTGTCATAAAGGTATCAAACCTTAAATACCATTGCCTTGGGGGCTGTTTTAACCCATATAGAGACTTCTTGAGGTGACAAACCCAATCAGACTTGGCTAGATCAGTGTAACCCTCTTGTTGTGTCATCACAATTATTTCATCTAACCCACCATGTAGAAATGCTGTCTGTACATCCATTTGCTCTAGGTGTAAGTCATTTATAGCAATAAGTGCCAGAAAAATTCTCAAAGAGGAGTGTCTCACCACTGGTGAGAATACTTCAGTGAAATCTATTCCCTCCTTCTGTGTGAAGCCTTTGGCTACAAGCCTGGCTTTGTACCTTTGTTGTTCAACACCAGGAATCTCCTCCTTAATCTTATAAATCCACTTGCACTCTACAACCTTCTCATTTGGTGTTTTCTGGATTAATTCCCACGTCTGATTTTTCTTCAAGGAATTTGTTTCCTCATCTATTGATGCCTTCCACTTGTCTGAATTAGTGCTTTCAACAGCTTCTCTATATGTTTTGGGTTCTTTAGTTGTTGTACTGCAGTTAAGGCATATGCTATTCAATCTGCATATGCATACCTTCTTGGTGGCTTTACTAGCCCTCTATCTCTGCCTCTTGCAAGTTGATATCCTCTCAAAGATTGTTCTTCAGCTGACTCACTTTCTAGTTCTGCGATATTCATATCAGGTCTTGAGTTATTGTCTGGTTCTGAGAATAAATTCTTTCTTTGCTTCTCCATCAGACAACTCCACCTCAAACTGAGTTTTTTCAAATTCATTCTGCTGCTTCTCAACTCTGTCATTATATGCTTGTTGATTGTGAAGCATCTCTGATTCATTGAATGCAACATCTCCGATGATTGCCCTTGGTGGCTGCAAGTCAGTACACTACAACTTATATCCTTTAACACTTTTAGGATATCCCAGAAAAACACATTTTAAAGCCCTTGGTTCCAATTTTCCTTACTTGATATGAGCATAGATTGGACAACCAAAGACTTTCATATGTGAATAGTCTGCTAGTTTCCCAGACCATAGCTCTATAGGTGTCTTGAAATTGATACCAGATGATGGACTCCTGTTGACAATGTAACATGCAGTTGACAATGCTTCTGCCTAAAGTGTCATGGGTAGTTTAGAGTGGATTAGCATGCATCTAATCTTGTCAATTAAGGTTCTATTCATCCTCTCTCGAAGTCCATTATGTTGTGGTGTGTTTCTCACAGTCTTGTGTCTAGCAATACCATTCTCAGCACAATAATCATCAAACTTCTTATTGCAATATTCTAAACCATTGTCAGTTCTCAGCCTTTTCACTTTCTTTTCTGTTTGTGTCTCTATTAAAGTTTTCCAGGTTTTGAACTTATCAAATTCCTTATCCTTATTCTTCAATACATACACCCACACCATCCTTGAAAAGTCATCAATCAAAGACATAAAGTACCTAGCTCCAGCTAAAGATACAGTCTGTGCAGGCCCCTACGGATCAGAGTCGAAGTATTTTAGAGTTCCTTTACTTCTGTGCACTGTAATGCTAAACTTGACTCATAAAGATTTGCCTATGACACACTCTTCACAGAATCTCAGTGTATCTATCTTATCCACGCCTAAAACTCCTTGATTGCAAAGTTCCCGTAAGCCTTTCTCACTCATATGGCCTAATCAGAGGTACCAAAGCATTGTTCTGTCCAGCCTCTGATTTATTGCACTAGCTACCCTAGTAACAGCAGTTCCCTTAAGTACATACAAGCCATTACTCATCACTCTTATCATAATCACCATTGACCCTTTTAACACTTTCAATGTCCCTGATTCAAGCTTAACGGAACAACCCAATTTGTCTAGTATCCCAAGAGAGATTAGATTTCTCTTATGGTCAAGCACATGTTTAACATTTTATAACTCTCTAATTATGCCATCTGACATCTTAAGTCTAATTAAGCCTTTACTAACTCTACAACAAGCATTATTCCCCATCATAACAATCCCACAATCATAGGTTTGATAGTTTGAAAACAGAGATTTATCAAGGCACATGTGAAATAAGCAACCAAAGTCAAGGACCCAATTACCTTCAGATTTTCTATTTGAGGCTATCAGAACACTTGAGGAGTCATAGCCAACATAATCTTGTGCTTCTGATGCAACAGTAGCATCTGCATTTCTATCCTTCCCTTTCTTGTTCTTGTTTCCTTTTTCTGGGTAATCCCTTTTGAAATGCCCCTCTTTGTGATAGTTGAAGCATTTCATGTTCTTTGGTCTTGATTTAGACCTTTTCTTTCTTGCCCTTAGCACTATCTCTCTTTTCTGATCTCTCTCTGACAACCAAACCCTCTACTTCTTTCAAGTCTTTCTTTGATGCTTGCTTTGAGTTCAAGGTTTCTTTGACATTTGCTAAGGTAAATGACTATCTTCCATACAACAAGGTATCTACCAGATGTTCATAAGAACTTGGTAGAGAGCACAGTAGTATCATTGTTTTATCTTCATCATCAATTTTCACATTGATGTCTTCAAAAGCCAAGATGACCTTGTTAAAGGCATCAATGTGATCTGAGATTGATGATCCCTCTTCCATCTGAAGAGTATAAAGCTTTTTTTGGGTTGCAAGCCTCTTTGTCATAGAATTCTTGGCATAGATATCTTCAAGTTTCTTCCATAACCTAACTGCTGTCTTTTTTCTCACCAACCTCTCTCAGAACTCCATCACTAAGGGTTAAAATAATAGCACTATGTGCCCTGTTGAGCACATCAGGAAGATCATCATCTGAGTCCTTCTTTGGTTTCTTGGATGAAGAAGGCTCCCCAAAAGCCTCTTCTAGCCCTTGATGTACCAAAAGAGCCCTCATCTTAAGCCTCCATAGATGGAAGTCATTTTCCTCTGTGAACTTATCCACTTTGAGTTTTGGTATTCACATCTTTGAAGATCAAAAGCTCAAGAAAGGAGCTCTGATACTAGTTTGTTGGAATAAAAACCAGTAAGCTACTGTTTTATCAACCCCAAGACCTAATCTTGTTGCTAATGAGCCTAAGA
Organism: Clausena lansium; assembly: GCA_030449835.1. Lineage (NCBI taxonomy): Eukaryota > Viridiplantae > Streptophyta > Magnoliopsida > Sapindales > Rutaceae > Clausena > Clausena lansium. The sequence continues at coordinate 5,991,399 of JASUUF010000259.1, read as the reverse complement.
ACAATGAACTAAACTGTAATTAAAGTGTTTATGAATTTACCAAGAAACAGTAACTTGAATTGAACATAGAAATAGAAAATCAATCAAAGAATTAACACACAGATGCTTAAATGGTTCGGCTTGATGAAGCCTACATCCACTGTGAAAAGAGAAGAAAGCTTTTTACTATTAATGAGCTTTGTTTTTATACAAGCACATAAAGAATGTGTAACTGAATCAGAATCCCTTTTCAACAGCTCATAAAGCTCCTTTTATAGTGAATCCTCAGCCTAAAAAGATCCCTTGAGCATCAGCTAAGAGCCACCTAGAAAAAACCTAGATTTTCCTTCTTGAGAAATAGTTTTAACAGCCTTATGAATAGGCTGATGACACGTGTATAATGGGTGTTTAAAATACTAGTTGAAATGACACTTATGTTTGCCGTTTTGGATAAGTGATGCACGTGTTTGATCACGTGTGTTATAATCCTTCAACCGACCACAGCTCTGTGCCATACAGCCACAGCATGTTTCTTGTCTGACTTGTCGTTGCATCCTGGATTCAAAAACTGACTTGTCATACACCAATTCAAAATCCAGATTTGAGATCACATTTCAAGACTTTGCATATGGTATTTCATTTACTTTCTTTTTATTATTTTGTTGTATCTAATCTTGAAAAAATTTTCATGTTAAATTACTAGAAAATGCTCTACTTGGATCAAAAAGTTTGTCAGAATCAGAATGCTAAAGACTGAACTAAATCCTCTATTTTGTATTCTTACTATATCTGTTTCATTGCAGCATTGACTCACAGAGGGGTTTGAGACGAGGACTTGTCTATCAATTCCATTCTTTTTTTGCCAAAGATGCCGGATCTAGGAGAAATGAGGGCGAGTTTTTTGGTACAATTGATTAATTACATTGCCATGAGTGAACAATTAACTAATTAACTCATTGCAATCTGATTGATTTTTTTTATCTTTTTGTCTTTTTGCATTAGGACTTGTTTGTCAATTGTACTCTTTTTCTAGTTATTAACTTTACAACTTAAATCAATTTTAAGCTGAAAAAAAGCTATAAATTAAAGAAACTGTACAAATTAAATGAATTTATAGAGAACGAGGAAATTGAATGACAAATGTATAGATAAAATTTACTTTGATGAGGTAAAATTATCATGTATACGTCAAGATCGTATCATATTAATTTAATGTATAATATTATATTTTTTTATTGAAATTATTATATATATGTCGAAAAGGTCATCTCCTTGCTGGAATATTTTGATTAAATTTAGAGAAACATTGCGGTTCACATGATTGTTAAGTATGTGTATCTGAAAATATACAAAATAAATTAATTTATCAAGGATAATGGCATGGAATAATTAATGTATAACAAAATTATTTTTGGCATAGTCATTCTTTAAAATTATTTTTTTCAAACAATTTTGACTAGATTTGCGGCAAGCAAAAAAGGATAAATTAATTAGACAGATTCCCTTCAAGTATAAGGTAAAAACACTTATATCCAATTTGTAGGTTGTTACACTTAGGTTGCATTTATATTTTTGTCTGAAATCTGAATAGATATGAATTTTAGCTGATGTTTGAATGACATTTTTCTTTTTTTTTTCAACATCTGAACAAAAAAATTTAAAAGCTAATTGTTTGATATAAATATCTTTTTAAGTAGTGCATATGTTTGTTCTTCACAATTTAGAATTTTAAAAAGTCGATTAGTTTGATAGCAATAAAAAAGTAATCCTGTCATTGTTTCTTAATTTAATTTTGTAATAAAAGATGTAATTAATTATAATATCAACTTTCATTATAAAGTTAACAATGTTGTTTTAATTTTGATTCATCATAACGGACACAATCTGATTTGTTTAATATTTTGGTTCAATGAATGTTACCATGTGAATAAAAATTTAAAGCAATTATAAAAATAACTTCAAAGATAATAAAAAAATTTAGGTTTATATAAGAAATACATTAATTGTTAAAGGTATTTTGAGTTTTGAAATTAAATTTTTCATTTAGATTTTAGACTTAAGATAAAAGTTAAATTTTTATACTTTTCTATTCAGATAAAATTATTTGACAATAAGTGATGGGTTAAGAAAACAAACAATCCAAAAATAAGTAAATGTCCCAAAAAACTTAAATACAGTCTTTAGACTAAAAAATGAACAGCACCTTACTCTCTTCAAATTTAAAAACCCTACACTTAACCCCTTACTTTAATAATTTAAGTTATTCTAAAAAAGTCCATCTCGCACCAAATCCATTTAAGTTATTTTACAAACATTAAACATCCACTAAAAGGAAATATGTTTTTGAAATTTTGGCATAAACACAATCTATTTGTATATTGGGTTTTCTTTTAAAGTTTTATTCCATAATAGGATAATTTCATTTCATTCCATTTTCATCACATCATGGATTATATATCAATGTTATTTCTTACATAAGACAACGCTTTCTCTCATTAATAACTCATAAAATAATTTTCTCCAAACCTTCAAATTTCGTGTTGCACAATTTGTTTTCATTTTTCAGTTTTAAGTTAAGAAAATACAAAAATAGAAAAACATAAATTGATTAAGGATAATACGGACCTTTTATTATAAAATAACTTAAAATTATTAGTGTAAGGGATTAATTATAACATTTTTAAATTAGAAAGGTGTAAGTGTCACGCCCATTTGAGTTTGAGTGTAAGTATTTCTAATTTATATTTGAGGGAGGAATTTGCAATTTTCCCTTAATTAGAAAACACGAAATCCTCTCATTGATTTCTTTGAATCAAACATAATAGGAAATCAAGTAAAATTTCATCATCTTTCAGTGCTTCCAACACGCTGAAAGAAACAAGTTTTCCCGCAGTTCTGTATTTCAGCATTTGCTCTACATGAATGTTTGTCTTAGATTTGTATTTCAGCATTTGCTTGCAGCATTGAGCATCCAGCAGCGAGTTTCTACTTCATTCGTTCCTCTCTCTCTTATTGGAAATATACGATGTCGTCTTGAACTTTAGAGGTGAAGACACCGCAAAAATTTCACAGAACATTGGTATGGTGTTCTGGATCAAAAGGGAAACTTCATTTAAAGCAATTGAAGAATCGAGAATTTCAATTTAGTTTCTTTGCTTATGGTAATTTCATTTACATTCTTTCTATTTATTTATTTATTGTATCTACAAAGATTGCCAATTAATCAGCCCCTCTGTTTATATGTAGGGATGCTGCTAACCACTGTTAACAAACTACAACTAACTTGGACCCACTTTGACAGCTCATCAATGCCACGTCACCACCCGTTAACTGATTTATAACAGATTTTGAAAGCAGCTCTTTGTCAGAGTTAAAACTGATACAAATTGTAACGATAACTGCTAGTACACATCAGCAGTTCAAGTAAAATCTATGTGCAATACAAATAAAGTTATTTTTGTAGTAAAATTAATTCTTGCAGTTAAATTGTTTGTAACATATTTATATATGTGCAATAATGGATACAAAAATGAGAAAACTGCAAGAAGAGATAATGCTTCAATCAAACAGAGATAGTAAAATACAAAACGGAGGATTTAGTTTATGCTCATTCAAAGCTTCAATCTGATCGAACAAGCAATTTTAAAAGAAAAAATAGTAGTTATTATGTCTATTGTGATGGTCTGACCCATAATGATTGAATTTCTCTATATTTTAATTATATCATATTTATTTACAAATAAATACGCATAATTTAAAGTCAAATTTTTTTAACTCATTTTGTTGTTATAATGACATTTTTCATTTGTAAATTCGACGAATAAGTAGGTAATTATATTAAAAGAAAATCTCTATGTCTCTCGTATATGTTGTGAGAACCAAATTTTCTTAATTTAAAAGCCGGTCTTCACACTTTTAAATCTTTTTGGATTGGATTACATCTTAAAAAAAAAATGGTCCATGTTAATCATTTCATTCATATGAATAAATCAAACAGGTGAAAATTTTAAATAAATAAATCAAACAGGTGAAAATTTTAAACGATAATATTAAATATAAAAATTAAAATAAGAGACACAACCCATAATTATAATTCCTTGAAATTAATTCAAATTCAATATTTTTCTCTTTCCCATAAGAATGTACGATCAATACTATATATTCCAGTATCTGGTTTCCAAATTAAATCTAAATTAATATATCATTAATTCATTAGACGATAGATAAATAATTTTATAAATTATAAAATTTATCATTCAATACAATAAATAAATAACACATATTATTAAAACTTGCACATATTGTACCGTTAAAAACAAGTAGACATGTCTAATCAAAAATTTGGACCACATCTCATAGAGGAAAAATTGGATAGATTCTTCTGTAACCAAGAATGGAGGAATGGATTTCATGATGATTTAGCCACAAACTTGGTCCATTGGGAGTCTGATCACTACCCGATTATGATGGAAGTTAGAGAGAGACAGAGAAGTCTTGTTTGTGAGAGAAGAAGCTATAACATAATTCACTATGAAGATATGTAGAGCTCCTATAAGGCCTGCCAAGAAATAGTGAAAAATGAGTGGCTTAGGTGGCAGACAAATTCAGAAGTCAGCCCTGCTCAGATGTTCAAAACAATTGCACAAAGCTCCATGGCTCAATTGAAACTATGGAGCAAAGAGGAATTTGGTGACAAAGATAAGAAGTTGACAGAGTTAATGGGGAGGCTGAAACGTGCAAAAGAAAACAACACTCAGTATGACCGTGGAAATGAAATCAAACATATGAGAGGCAGATTCAAAGCATATTGATGGATGAGGAGATGTATTGGAAATAGAGGTCACGGGCTAATTGGTTGAAGGGTGGGGACAAGAACACATAGTTTTTTCATGCTAAAGCATCTTCTAGAAAGAGGAAAAACAAGATCGAAGGCATTGAAGATAGTTCCGCGGATTGGTGGAAGGACATAGATGAAATAGAAAGAGGTTTTGTGAATATTTCCAAGAACTCTTCACAACCTCAAATCCAAGAGAAGACTAGATTAATGCAACCCTACAAGAAATGGCCCCAAAAATCACCATAGAGATGAATCTTTTTCTAGAGCAACCTTTCACAGAAGAGGAAATTACAATAGCCCTCTTTCAAATATGTCCAACAAAAGCACTAGGGCCAGATGGATTGCAAGCAGTTTTCTTTCAAAAACACTAGGAAGCAGTTAAAAAAGGAGTTCTCACAACATGCCGCTATGTCTTAAATGAGCAAGGTACTATAGCTCCACTCAATCACACTTACATTGCCTTGATTCCTAAGACTGCTAAACCTAGGAAAGTAACTGAATTATGACCTATCAGCTTATGCAATGTGATTTATAGATTAATTGCTAAAGTGATTGCTATTAGGCTGAAACAAATCCTCCATCAGATAATATCCTCAACACAAAGTGCTTTTGTACCAAATAGATTTATAACTGATAACATCATAATTGGTTATGAATGCTTGCACAAAATCAGACACAGTAAAGGGAAATAAATGGGCTTGTTGCTTTAAAACTGGATATTAGTAAAGCATATGATAGAGTTGAGTGGTTTTTTTTTAAATACACAATGATAAGATTAGGTTTTTCTGATAAATTGTTTAACCTGATTAGGAATTGTATAACCACTCCTTCCTTTTCTATTAGTATAAATATAGCCAAAAAGAGGGCTAAGGCAGGGGTGCCCTCTATCCCCTTAATTGTTCCTAATGTGTGCAGAGGTCTTCTCGAATCTGATGGCACATGCTAAAAGGGAAAACTTAATTCAGGGCCTGAGATTTGATATAAATGTCATGATCTCTCATCTATTCTTTGCGGATGATAGTTTGGTTTTCACAAGAGCTTCAACAAGAGAATGCAGGCAATTGAAAGCAATATTTGATTGCTATGCTTCAGCTTCTGGGCAGCTGTTTAACTATGATAAATCATCAATGTTTTTCAGTGGGAAAATTCCATATGGACAGGTAGCAGCAATCAAAGACATTTTTCAACTCAATGTAGTCTCAAGATATGAGAAGTATTTGGGGTTGCCTTCAATGGTGGGGAGAAAAAGGAACAGTTTTTTTGCTGACATTAAGCTCAAAGTGTTGAGTAAAATATCCAATTGGCAGTATAAGTTATTTTCTAGCGGAGGCAAAAAGGTGTTCATCAAGGCAGTAGCTCAGGCAGTACTAGCCTATGCCATGAGTGTATTAAAAATACCTCAAACTATATGCAATGACATTCAAAGAGCAATTGCAAGGTTTTGGTGGGGCTCAAAAGAAGATAGAAAAGGAATTCAGTGGGTATGGTGGGAGAAAATCAGTCATGCAAAAATCAGAGGGAGGTTAGGATTCAAAGATCTCTCAAGCTTCAACCATGCGTTAATTGGGAAGTAGAGATGGCGATTGATTCAGAATCCTCACTCACTAGTGGCTAGAATTTGGAAAGCCAGATATTTTAGAAAAACTGATTTATGGAAGCTACAATTAGCTCTAAACCATCCTTCATATGGAGGAGCACTATGTGGGGCAGGCAAGTTCTCCCCAAGGGTACGAGATGGAGAGTTGGAAAGGGAAATAAAATTAAAGTTATGGCAAGCGACTGGATTCCTAGGCCAATAACCTTTAGACCAATTTCTACACCAGCATTGCCAGCAGATACCAGAGTCTCTGAGTTAATCAATACAAACCATCAGTGGAAAGATAGCTTGATTGATCAGCATTTTGCAAAGGAGGATGCGGAGATAATTAAGAGAATTCCTCTACCAAAATGTCCCCAAAATGATGAGCTGTTATGGCATTATGATAAAGAAGGACAATTGTTGGAGTGCATTTTATGCACTAATTTTGCATTGTTTACTCCCTTTAATATCGATGTTTTGCACTTAATAATAGCAATTTACTTGTGCTTTATTTTGTAGGTGCAGTTCTATGATTGGTGCTAAATTGAGTTACAAGATGATGTTTGAGGATAAGTTGTCTTCTGAGAGAAATTCTGAGCTTGAATAGAAGAAGTTTGTTGATAAAGCTTGGGCGCGTGCTGTCATCTAAGGACTTTGAAGCTTTTATTTTAACGTGTTTTATCTTTTGGTTACTTTTGTAATTTTGAATTTAATCTTTAGATAATATTTTAGATATTAGTATTTTATTTTCGAAAAACTCTATAAAAGATGGGAAAGACGTGAAAAAGGGTAGAATTCAATTGATTGATGATGGCGAAAAAAGAAAAAAATATTTTTCTAGGGTTTCTCTCTTCTCCATGAGGAATTAAACTTATTTTTCTAGTTGAAGGATAATGAAGCTTTGATTTACCATTACTATGAGATCTTTCTTGTGCTTTAATTGTTTTACTACTTTGGGGTATTTGCTTATTCTCTGAATTATTGTCATGATTATGTTTGTTAATTAGATAATTGGCCACTATTTAATTATCAACTTAATCTATTGCCAATTAAAAGATTCATCGTATGAAGATTTTAATGTTTGTGGCAAAGAGAATAGTAGTGCGTTGTGTTATAAGAATAAACAATATAATTTAAATGAACCATCGTATGAGTTTGTTGATTAGGATTTGGGTCTCTTTGGTTTTTCAGGCTGTCAATTGATTAAATTCTATTATTGTATCTAGGGTTGTCTATTGATTAGGGAAATAACCAATAGTCGTACCTTAGTTATCGACTAGTTAAGAAGAGATTGGCTATTAGAACGTCTCAGTAGCTATAACCGGTCTATTCATAAGTAGTAATGATTTATATTTGTATCAATGATCAGTAGTCGAATCAAAGCTGAGTTAATTCCTTCAAAGCAGAGTTTTCCCATTTTGAATTACACTTTTAATTTGCATCTTATTACTTTCATTTAAATTTTCATTATTTGTTAACAAATCCCCAATTCCCCAATTTTACATTTTCTTTTTAAAAAGGATTTAAATAATTACCGATCTCTGTGGACACGGCCCTGCTCAATCACTATACACAATCATATTTAGAATAGATTTTTATATTTGCTTGCTTCGACACCCATCAAATTTTGGCGCCGTTGCCGGGGATTGGTGTCATTTATTTAATCCTTTTTATGTTTTATTTGGTGTATGGTTCGTTCTTCTCGTATAGGTACACTTTTGTTTGATCCTGAAATTGAGAAGATAGCTCGCTAGCTGAGACAGCAGACCAAGCGAGCCAAGCAATGATCCTCATCGCCTTTACTTTCTGAAACAAATACGGTGCCTAATGTGGTTAAATCATCTAGCGATTCAAAAGAAGAAGTGATGGCCAGAGCTGCACCTGCATAAAGAACTCTTAGAGAGTTAGCTGAACCGGACTTGAATCAGCAGCCACTCTACATTCAATATGCAGACATGGAGGTAAATTTTGAATTAAAGTATAGTCTTATTCATTTATTACCCAAGTTTCATAGTTTTGTAGGTGAAGATCCTCATAAATATCTCAAGGGGTTTCATGTTGTGTGTTCAAGCATGAGACCTCAAGGTGTGACTGAAGAGTAGATTAAGCTGCGTGCTTTTCCTTTCTCGGTAGATGGGCTAGCTAAAGACTGGTTGTACTACTTGCCTTCTTGATCGATTACAACGTGGAATGATTTAAAGAAGCTGTTTCTCGAGAAGTACTTTCCTGCTTCAAAAGCTATCAACATCAGAAAAGACATTTGTGGGATTAGACAACTTCCTAGGGAGACTTTGTATAAGTATTAGGAGCGATTCAAACAATTATGTGCCAGCTGTCCTCAGCATCAGATTTCTAATCAACTACTTATCCAATACTTTTACAAAAGGCTGTCATTGATGGATAGGAGTATGATAGATGCCGCTAGTGGAGGTGTGTTGGTGAACAAGACCCTTACTCAAGCGAGGGAATTAATCTCAAATATGGCTGCCAATGCGCAATAGTTTGGCAACAGGCAAGATCTCACTTAAATGAAAGTGAATGAGGTAAGTACTTCTTCTATTGATCAATGTTTAGATAAACTTACCTCTCTTGTGGAAAAGTTTATTGTAGGCAATGTGCAACAGGTGAAGACTTATGGTATTTGTTTCAATATGAGTCATCCAACTGATATGTGTCCTACACTTTAAGAAGAACCTTTTGAACAAACCAATGCTGTTGGAATATTTTGGAGCATGCCTTAGAGGAGATATGATCTTTATGCACAAACGTACAACCCAGGATGGAAAGATCATCCCAACTTCAGCTATGGAGTTAGGTCGTCCGAATTCCCACAACAATACCCACCAAGATAACCAGCTTCTCCACAGTCAAACTCCAAGTCAGGTATATCTCTTGAAGAAATTGTTAAATCACTTGCAACTAACACTCAACAATTTCAGCAGCAACTACAATAAGCATTTAGAATTTGGAGAACCAAATGAGCCAACTGATGACTACAGTGAGCCGCTTGGAGTCTCAAGTATTAGGGAGATTGCTTTCACAACCTGAGGTGAATCCAAAGCAAAACACTAGTGCTGTCATCCTTAGAAGTGGGAAGAAGTTGCAAGAGTCTAGCAAGAAAGTGACAATGCGTGTAGAAAATGAGCTTGAGAAGGAGGAATTGATGCCTCAATCTCAAGATGTGCCCCCCAGCAGAGCGAAACCCCTACTTGTGGTGATACCTCCTCCTTTGGTAAGCTGGTTTGCAAAATCCAAGAAGGAAGAACAAAATAGAGACATCTTTGAGACATTTCGCAAGGTTGAGGTAAATATTCCTTTATTAGATGCTATAAAACAAATACCTCGCTATGTTAAATTCCTTAAGGAACTTTATACCTCCAAGAGGAAGTTAAGAGGAGATGAAAGAGATCACATAGGGGAAAATGTTTCAACAGTTCTCCAAAAGAAACTACCTCCTAAGTGCAAGGATCCAGGTACGTTTACTATCCCTTGCAAAATTGGTAGTGTTAGAGTTGAGAAGGCTATGTTAGATCTAAGAGCTTCTATTAATGTTATGCCTCGTTCCATTTATTCATCTTTAAATGCTGGTCCATTGAAAGAAGCTGGCGTGATAATTCAACTAGCTCATAGATCTAATGCATATCTTGATGGGGTATTAGAAGATGTCTTAGTACAAGTTAATGAGTTGGTTTTTCCTGCTGATTTTTATGTAATTGATGTGGAAGAGGATAACTCCTCTAATTCTGTCCTAATTTTGCTAAGAAGACCATTTCTTAAGACTACTAGGACTATAATAGATATACATAAGGGGACTCTCACTATGGAGTTTGATGGAGAGGTTATAGAGTTCAATATAAATAATGCCATGAAATATCCTAGTGAAGAACATTTGGTGTTTTCTGTGGATGGTATTAACCCTTTAGTGTAGGAGGTTTTTGATTTGGATGTTGAAGATTCACTGGTAGCTGCTTTAAACCACAGCTTGGACCTCAAAGGATTGCAAAAGTATAAAAGAGAGTTTGTTTTAAATTCTGCATTGCAAGAGTTGGAGGAGATTCGAAATGAATCCTACGAGAGTTTGCAACTTTACAAGGAGAGGACGAAGACATTTCATGATAGAGTGATTTTGAGAAAGGAGTTCTCCGTTAGTCAAAAAGTTCTTCTTTTTCATTATGAACTTAAATTTTTTCCTAGTAAATTACGCTCTCGATGGGTTTGACCTTTTATGATTACTATTGTTTTTCCTCATGGTGTAGTTGAGATTCGGGTCTGAGCTCTGACAAAATTTTTAAGGTTAATGGTCATCGCTTCAAACTTTCTTATGAAGGTTTTTCGGTAAATATTGTAGATGAAGTGGCTCTTGAGAGCCCCATTCATGGAGATTGAGCCATGAATATGTCTAGACAAAGACATAAAATAAAGGCTCTTTTTGCGAGGCAACCCAAATGATTTATGTTTATTTAAATTTTTGTTGCATCTTTTGTTTTTAGTTTTGATTTAGATTGTTTAAATAATATATGTGCTTATTTTGGCCAGAAGAAAATTTTTGGTTAGGCATACCCATGTTTTAACTAACAAGTACTTCTGTGATTTTAAAGTAAAATGGTTTTAAGGCCTACCCATGTGCCTACTGAAAAAGTTCTTCTGTGATTTTTGGTATCTGAAGTATTTCCCTTAGTTTTTAGTTTATAGTTTTTTTTTTATTTTATTTTTTTATTTTATTTATTTATTTCTTCATTCAACTTATTTACTTAATTTTTATTTTTTATTATTTTATTTTTATATAAAAAAAAAAGAAAAAAATTTGAAAAACTGATCCGGTATTTCACAATTTTAGAAAACCTCGTCACCCATCTCCAATCTCCAAAGCAAGCCACTAGCATCAAGCGCCGCCACCTCTCTAGTCACCTGAACTGAGACCACGATCCGTCTGTAGCACAACCTGAGCACAACCTGCGACGCCCACCAGTGACATCGCACCCGCGACAAAGCCTCTCCAACCCAAGCCAGCCATGCCAACCTGCGCCATCCATGCTCCAACCAGAGCAGCGACACAACATTACTAGCATCACTGAGCCAACCCGTGATGCGTGAACCAGTCCAACACAACCCCCGCGCTCTACTTTTCCTCTTCCTCTTATTTTATTTTATTTTATTTTATTTTTTAAAGCTCCAGCCGCTGCGTTCCTTCAATTCACTCGACACAGCTGTGTGAGATAGCATCTACAGCCCATTCAAGCAAAACTCGTGTAACAATGCCGAAGAGGAAAGCAGCAACTTCCAAGTCATGAACGATTAAAAAGAAACCTGTCGCAAATAAATCCAAGACTGCTGCTTCCACTACGGTGCCATGGAACATAGTTTCAAATTCGCGCCAAGCCGTGAGACAAAGATCAAAACATGGAAAGGGTAAAAGTGTTTTGCCGCTTGCTGAATCCAATCTCGGAGGGCGCCTTATATTCACGTCTCAACAAGAGAAAGAGAGGTACAAAGATATTTCCAAGCGAACGATACTTCCAGCCAAGTATATTCATTACCCGACTCTAGAAAAGTTGAAAGTTAAGGAGAAGTTTGATTTAAGATTGGTTTGCGCAAGTTTGTTGATGTTGACTGTTTGGGTTATGTTGAGTTGATTAAGGAGTTCTATTCTACTTTTCAATTTAATATACCCAATAATTTTACTTTGCATACTCTAAATGTTATAAAGTTTAGGTTAATATGAAGAAATTTTTCACAATCTATCACAGATTTTAACCTAGCTTTATGATTCATTGACGATCACTATTCTTATAGTGATGCATATTTAGGGACAACTTGTGACTTTAGTGAAGAATTTGAGCCTTATGGTCTTTGGCGTAATTTATCTTTAGATCACAATGCCTATGACCCGAGTAAATCAAAGAGTTCTTTCTAATATGATCTTGTTTTGAAATGTGTGCATCGGTTCTTAGCATATAATTTTTTAGGAAAGAAAGATCACTCAGGGTTTTCTCTAAACCTGAGTTTTATTTTATCTTGTGTATGTTAAATGATGTGAGGCCCAATTTAGGATTTTAGTTAGCTAATCAATTTCAGAGTGTGCTTAAAAGGCACAAGACTTTATTTCTTGGTCCATACATTACGCTATTAGCTATAAACTTATGTGTGCTTGATCCTGATGATCATGATTTGCATCTTGCTTGTAAGAAGGAATTTTTGCATATGCCTTTGTTTGAAAGAACAGGTGTGATCGAATTTAAGGAGGATGCCTTTGTTTGAAAGAACAGGTGTGGTCGAATTTAAGGAGGGGAGATTTCAACTTCCAAAGAAGCTTTATGCTAGGAGTGGTGCTACCTCTGATGACGAGTTTGACGACGATACTGCTGCCCCATCAACTATTTCTTCTACCTCTGTATCACCTTTGAGCATTCAGCTAGAGAAAATGGAGCACAAGCTGAACAAGATGGAGCAGAATTTGGCGGCGTATTTCGAGAGTATGGGATTTATCCCACCATTTTCGCTAAGCCCATAGAGGTTATGTGGATCAAAGCTCACAATTCAGGGACGTTTTCTTTGCCTTTATTCTTTTGTCCTTATGCTTTATTTCTTTATGTGAGATTTGATTATCATACATTGGGGACAATGTATGTTTTTGGCGTTGGGGAGGGATTTTTGCAATATTGATGTCTGAAAGTGCTATTTTATTGCTTTTGTGAGGTCATTTAGTTTTACTCTGCTCATCCTTGAATAATTTTTGAGTTAGTTGAGATGCATGATTAGATTTGAGTTTTGTTTTGTTTTCCTTCTTTTTGGTTACTTAAATGAATAACTCAACACTATTGATAGTTGGTTCAATTTCTGAGTGTACATGATTCGATGTCAATTTCACCAACTTTGTGAGGATTTGAGCCTATGAGCAACCACTTTGCTCTAATTATTTTTGTTGAGTAAATATCAATCTTAGTTTGTTTATTCTAGAATTTGCTTTGTTATGCATGTTGAAGCTATATTACGGGATTTTATGCATTAAAATGATAAGGGAAAACCACTTTCCATTTTTCTATTTTCACATTTCCCTTCTTTTTCTCCACCCGAACACCTTTATTTGTTATCTTTGTTTGAACCTTAACCATTCTCTTTACTTGTTTTGTTATTTTTGCCCATCTACTTACCCGTTTTCCTACTTTTTGAACCTCAATTTGAGGAGATTTTTGGACTCATTGTTTGGATATATTTTGTTGCTTTTGCTACCTTGAATAAAAGTTTCTCAATTTGATCAAGTTGCATTATGCTTGAATAAAATTGTGCAAGGTTCATTTATTTTGCTTGATTCACCATTACCATTACTAAAAAAAATACATTAAAAAAAGAAAAATAATTGAAAAAAAAAGTTCACATTCTTGGCCACTTGAGTAGTAATAAGCATTTTGATGTCATAGTGGTTCATTCAATGGGCTCATTCTTCTCCTTTGGATATCTTTCTCTTCCATAGACCTTTCTTTTTCATTCAACAGATTTAGTCCCGTTACTACCTTTCTTTTAAGACCCTTAGATTTTTGCATTTAATTCACGTTTTGTGGATTGAGATGTGATATATGAGCAAGCTTATGGTAATAGCATTCTTTGATTTGATTTGAGTGCATAAATGATACCCTAAACACCATGAGTGCATGGAGTGAAATCAATGAGAGGGCTATTGAATCTTTTTGCCGATTTTCAATAGATTGTCTTGGTGGTTGAGTGACTTTATGCTATTTTTTCTGAGATTCTATGCTTTAAAATCCTTGTCTCTTGAATGTTGATTGACTTAAATCCTTGAGGTATGCTTGCTTAAGATTATTCTTGGATGAGTTGAGATAAGAATTGAGTGAAGATTTGGGATTAGTCTTGAGTTATATACTTGAGGACAAGCATTAGTGTGAGGGAATTTGTTGGAGTTCATTTTATGCACTAGTTCGCATTGTTTACTCCCTTTAATATCGATGTTTTGTATTGTGCAAATTTTATTGAACTCGCAAGCGCACGAATCTATTGTAGAATAGATCAATGGTGACGAGTGTCGATCCCACGAGGAGGTGGGTTTTAATTGTGTGTAGGGTTAATTTTCTAAGTAGGTAATTGGATTTATGTTGTAGGTGTTGATATAATTTTGTCCTAAATTTAAATTAAAATGGCGGGAATAAACTAGAGTAAAGCTATATGAATAAAGTGCTTAAGTATCTGGATCTGCATCAACATGCACCATGGGCTTAATATTCCTTATTAGTACCAATTAAATCATGAGGGGGATTTCCACTCCTCATGACCCACACTCTAATAAATATAGTATTAAGCACTTATCGTGCCAAACCGTAATAACCTTGCACTAGGGAGACGGTAGTACCGGTGCAAAATCTAAATAAGATTGTTACCATCTGTCGACAGCCACATAAATCAAAGGGAAGAAGAAAGTAAATTTACGAAATTAGCCTATGGAACATGTTAAGACTTCACCTTCAACCTAAGCTTGAAAGAAAATTAGCTACTCATAACTTAACTAGCGATAAAATGAGTATTTATTAAAATATGATACAAGATAAAAAGGGAATTACAGAAAATGAACTCCAAAAATGGATTCAGGGGTGTCAAATTAGAGGGGGAAGCCTCATTTTTATAGATACAATGAGTAAATTATGGTCATTGGATGAAATCAATTCGGACACTCAGGATTGCGCCACGTGGCAAGTCTAATTGCTTGGAACACATCATCAGCGACTGTGATTCAGTGTGTCGCAAGTAACTTAAGCCAATTTTCGCGTTCAATAATTTGCTGCCACGTCATCAGTCAACATCAAAGTCAACCAACCTTGATCAAGTGCATTGCTTCTATCGTAATTTTGGTCCAATCATACACTGCTACGTCATCAGTCAGTGCCACGTCATCAGTCATGCCACATAAGCAGCCAATGCCACATCATTCGTCCAATCAAATAATGCCATGTCACCGGTCAATGACACGTCATCGGTCAATGCCACGTCATGGTACGTATATGTGAATAGTACCGTACATGAATAGTGATGTATACGTGAACAGTACTGTATATGTGAACAGTACTGTATACGTGAACAGTGCCATTTTTCCTTTTATGCTTCCCCTAAGGTTTTCGACTGTTCTCAGTTCAAGAATGCTGTCCGTTTTGCTGTCCGATGTTTCGTTAATTGTGAAATGGCCAGAATTCCCCTGAAATACATAAAATACTTAAATTATAATAAAACACATACATTTAAAGCACAAGGTACTTAAATACAGAAAAGTAGGGACGTTAGTGAAACTTGAAGTGTAACATGACCATTTTATCCTTTATAAATACACACTTTCTAACACTCAACATTTTGCACTTAATAATAGTGATTTACTTGTGCTTTATTTTTATAGGTGCAATTCTATTGATTGGTGCTAAATTGAGTTACAATATGATGTTTTAGGATAAGTTGTCTTCCTGGAGAAATTCTGAGCTTGAACAAAAGAAGTTTGTTGATAAGGTGTGGGCGCGTATTGTCAACTAAGGACTTGAAGCCTTTATTTTAACGTGTTTTATCTTTTGGTTACTTTTGTAATTTTGAATTTAATTTGTAGATAATATTTTAGATATTGGTATTTTATTTTTAGAAAATTCTATAAAATAGGGGAAAGACGTGAAAAAAGGGTAGGATTTAATTGATAAACGATGGGGAAAAAAGAAGAAATAATTTTTCTAGGGTTTTCTCTCTTCTCCATGAGGAACTAAATTCATTTTTCTGGTTAAAGGTTAATGAAGCTTTTATTCACCATTACTGTGAAATCTTTCTTGTGCTTTAATTGTTTTACTACTTTTTGGGTATTTGCGTATTCTCTGAATTATTGTCATGGTTATGTTTGTTAATTAGATAATCGGTCATTATTTAATTATCAACTTAAACTATTGCCAATTGGAAGATTGATCGTATGAAGATTTTGATGTTTGTGGCAAATAGCATAGCAGTGCGTTGTGTTATGAGAATAAACAATCTAGTTTAAATGAACAATCGTATGCGTTTGTTGATTAGGATTTGGGTCTATCTGGATTTTCAGGCTGTCAATTGATTAAATCCTATGATTGTATCTAGGATTGTCTATTGATTAGGGAAATAACCAACGGTCGTACCTTAGTTATCGACTAGTCATGGAGAGATTGGCTATTAGAACGTATCAGTAGCTATAACTGGTCTATTCATAAGTAGTAATGATTTATATTTGTATCAATGATCAGTAGTCGAATCAAAGCTGAGTTAATTCCTTCAATAAGAGTTTTTCCGTTTTGAAATACACTTTTAATTTGCATTCTTATTACTTTCATTTAAATTTTCATTATTCGTAACAATTCCCCAATTTTACATTTTCATTTTAAAAAGGATTTAAATAATTACCAATCTCTGTGGACACGACCCTGCTCAATCACTATACACAATTTTGTTTAGAGTAGGTTTTTATATTTGCTAGCTTCGACACCCATCAGCAATACACAGTGAAGAGTGGCTATCAATTAGCCCTTAAACTCAAGTTTGCTGATTTACCAGCAAGCTCAACTGGTGGTCCTTATGGATGCATACCATATGGAATCTCAATCTCCCAAACAAAATCAATATATTCCTTTGGAGAGTTACCAAGAACCTTTTGCCAACAGTAGAAAATCCATCGAGGAAGAAAATTCTACCTGAACCAATATGCCAAATCTGCAAAATGGGAATTGAAGATGTGTTTCATGCTCTCATTGAGTGTAAGGTGGCTAGGAAAATCTGGAAATACACTTATGTAAATGCTGAAAAACAGGGAGTTGCTGGAGAAGATGTTTTGAGTGTCATGCTGAATTTGGGGAAGAAATTGCCCAAGAGGGAACTGGAATATGTGGTAGCCATCAGTGGGTAGCATGGCATGCAAGGAACAAGCTGATTTTTGAGGGGAAGAGATTAAATCCCTTAATCTTAATTGCAAAAGCTACTGCAGTTATGAAGGCTTTTCAAAACATGCATGGGAAGGCACACATGAGCACTGGGAGCAGAGAAGTTAGTAGACAAGGACAATGAAGTCCACCACCTATAGGCCATTATAAAGTCAATGTAGATGTAGCTATTCATAAAGAGCAACATCTTACAGGACTAGGGGCTGTTATCAGAGACTCACAAGGCCAAGTAATTGCTGCAGCAGTTAAAAGCAAAAGCTTTCAAGAGGACGCTGCTACAGCAGAAGCAGAAGCTGTCAAATGGGGGATGGAGATGGCAATATAAGCAAAGTTAACATATGTGATCATTGAAATTGATTGCATTGAAGTGGCTAATTTAGCAAACAACAAAAGCAGCAGCAGAAAAGAGATAGCATGGACAATTTCAGATATTCAAAGCAGCAAGACTTTTTTCCATTCAGTTATGGTGCAACATGTCCCAAGAACTTGTAACAAATTTGCTCACTCTCTTGCTAAAAGAGCTCTGAGAAGCTCAGATTCTGTCATATGGATGGATAATTTTCCATCAGACATTATGTCTTTCCCACTTTACTATTGAATGAAAGATTTCTTTCCTTATCAAAAAAAAAAAAAAAAAAAAACCAAGTAGGCAAGTAATATAAAGAGGGAAGGCCCCAAACAAAAATAAATAATTAAAACGATTTGTCCGTGGTCATGGAGGCTGTACGCACAGCTGGGTGGTATTAACTCTCCACACAATTATTCCATTTATTTATTTAAATATTCTGATTCCAGATCTTAAAATCTATTTAACTTTTTAACATAAAAAAATATTTGGTCCCCGATCCTACTAACTTTATTTCTAATAAAAAAAAAATTTCCCATTACCCAACATTTGATCGTTGTGTATTTTTCCTTCAATCACATGTGAATTTTTTTATGAAGTAAAACTTTATAAGCTTTGAAAGCTGCCACAATATCATCATATAAATCAATAACAAAAAAATATTAATTAACTCTATTTTACGGAAAATGTAGTTCAAAATCCATTATCCAAATTTAACGGAAATTTATTTTTTTAAAAATGGAAAAATCTGAAATCAAAACCATCTTTCTAGAAATACAAAAGCGAAATTGGATATTAAAAAAGAAATCCGAAGCTAAGAACAAAAGAAGAAAAATAATAATAATAATAATAATAATGCAAATGAATTATCATACGTATATTTCATATAGATATCCAAATAATAATTTTCGATTGATTTCTAGATGCGTACATCGTTTTGTTATCATTATTTTTATTTCGTCTTTGCGATTTATAGAAGACCGCGAGGACATAATGGTCATTTCAGTATTTCATATATGCAACCACGAAGAAAATCTTTATAGTATGCCCCCACGTGATCTGGCACGTTCTACACACATATAGCAGTACAACTTCAGCAGATGTGTGGAATATGAACGCCCTGGAAGTCTCGTACGCATTGAATGCTTAGTAGTGACATGAAAAACACAGCAAATAGCATATCTCACAACCTTATTCATATTATACAAATATGAAGGCCTAATAACTTTAAATTTTTTATTCAAACGGTAACATTCACTAAACAAAAACATTAAACAAACCAGATTATGCCTATTCGGATGAATCAAAGGCCGTGGAATCAATTGCTTGCAATATGAGCATCCAGCAGCGAGTTTCTACTTCATAAGTTCCTTTTCCTTTCTCTTATTGGAAATATACGATGTCGTCTTGAACTTCAGATGTGAAGATACTCGCAAAAATTTCACAGACCATTTGTATGCTGCTGTGGATCAAAAGGGGAACTACATTTCATTTGGACAATTTAAAGCAATAGAAGAATCAAGAAATTCAATTTAGTTTCTTTGCATATGGTAATACATTTACATTCTTTCTATTTATTTATTGTATCTGCTCTACTCAAATCTTGCCCCAAAAAAAAAAAAATTCATGTTACGGAAAATGCTCTGCTTGGATAAAAAGGAAAGAGTACCTCAATTTTTTTCTTTTATTTTTTTTCAGAATATGCCTTCCATGAATTGAAAGTGAATTTGTGCTCGATCAAATTGAAGCATTGAATGAGCATAAACTAAATCCTCTGTTTTGTATTCTTACTATCTCTGTTTGATTGAAGCATTGTCTATTCTTGCAGTTTTCTGATTTTTGTATCCATTATTGCACATATTTAAATATGTTACAAACATTTAACTGAAACTATAAGAATAACTTTATTTTTATTTCACATAGATTTTACTTGAACTACTGACGTGTACTAGCAGTTAGCATTACAATTTGCATCAATTTTAAGTCTGACAAAAAGCTGTTTCAAAAATCTGTTCTAAATCAGTTAAGGGGTGGTGACGTGGCATTGATGAGCTGTCAGAGTGGGTCCATGTTAGTTTAGTTTGTTAAGAGTTGGTAGCAGAATCTCTATAAATAAACAGGGGGGCTGATTAATTGGCAATCTTTAATGTGTTTGTTTCGAAGTGTAGACCATTTCTATGCTGCTTTAGATTAAAAAAAGGAGTCTTGTATTTAGGGATGACAAAGAACTTGAGAGAGGAAAATCCATTTCTCTATGACTGCTTAAAGCAATTGAAGAATCAAGAATTTCAGTTATTTTCATCTCAGGAAACAATGCTCGTTCAACTTGGTGCTCGGATAAACTTGTTAAACATTGTTGACTGCAAGAACACAAGTTTTGAGCCAAAAACTAGCAAGACTGATCTTGACTCCCCAAAGATCCACTCAAGTGTCCCTAAGATTCAAGAACAGCAACTAATCAACCTAACCTTGATGTATTTTATCAATTGAATTGATTTTGATTACTCTGATTTGAGAAGAATAGAAACAAGCACACACACAATGCACAAAGATTTAAGTGGTTCGGCCTCTCAAGAGCCTACATCCACTTCGAAAAAAAGAGATGAGTTTTCACTATTGAGAGCTTTACAAGATACAAAGATGAAGATTCAATGTAAGTGAACTGAATGAATCTAATAACAGCTCATATGGCCTTTTATACACACAGAAAATGACCAATCGTGACCCTGTATCAATCATCTAAAGTTTCTGGGTTTGTTGAAAGAAAACCCAGAAGCCTCCCACGTATATAACGGCTTTTAACAGCCTTTCAAACAGCCACTAGACATGTGTCAAAACTTAAGCCATTCTGTTATGCAAAACGTCAAGCCTAGCTGCCATTTTAAGTAAGTAATCATGTGCTGTATCACGTACTTTACCAATCTCTCCAACTGACTTTGTATCTCAGTCATGCAACGCCCTAAAACACTAGAAATGACAAGTCATATAGATCTTCGACTTCACGTCTAACATAATTCTAGTTTCTAGATTTGAGCTTCATTTTCAACATCACCTTGAACTCAAATCAGTTACTCCTCAATCTCATCTTCTCACTTCACCTCTGCAACTTATAATCTGTAGAGCCTAGCTAAGTTCAAGCATAACTCAAACTTGGCACTTGGTATAGCCTTAGTAAGTATATCAGCAATGTTGTTATCAGTGTTTACCTTCACCAATTTAACCACTCCTCTTGACACCTCTAACCTGACAAAGTGTAGCTTAATATCAATGTGCTATGTCTTCTCAAGGTGAAACTAATTCTTGCTAAGATAGATAGCACTTTGACTATCACAATAAATTGTGATCCGTTTCTGCTCAAACCCCAATTCAGTCACCATTCCCTTAAGCCAAATTGCTTCTTTTATGGCTTCAGCTGCAGCTATATATTTAGCTTCAATTGTTGACAAAGCAAAAACATTTTGTAAAGTGGCCTTCCAGTTTATAGTACAATCATTAAGTTTGAACAGATAGCTAGTCAAAGATCTTCTCTTATCCAAGTCTCCAGCATAATCAGCATCAATAAAGTCTTCTACTTTGACTTCACTTCTTTGATTTGAACCAAACACCAAGCCATAATCTGCTGTACCTTTTAGGTATCTTAAAATCCACATAACAGCTTTCCAATGTTCCTTTCCAGGGTTTGACATATACCTGCTAACCACACTTACTGCATGTGAGAGATCAGGTCTTGTTAAAATCATTGCATACATCAAACACTCAACAATACTTGAATAAGGAATTAAAGCCATCTCAGCCTTCTCATCATCAGTCTTGGGGCACTGTTGACAGGAAAGCCTGAAGTGTGCTGGTAGTGGAGTCTGAACTGGCTTGGAATTTCCCATTTCAAATTTATCAAGTACCTTCATGATATACTTCTACTATGTTAGGTTCAAAACACCATTTTTCCTGTCTCTGATCAATCTACACCAAGAATCTTCTTTGCAGCACCAAGGTCCTTCATTTCAAAGACTTCCTTCAGCTATTGTTTCAGCACATTTATCTTATCCATACTTTGACAGGTAATTAATATATCATCTACATACAGCAATAGATAAATCTTACTCCTGTCTTCAACAACTTTGAAATACACACAGCAATCAAAATTACACTTCTGAAAGCCATGCTCTGTCATGAACTTATCAAATCTCAAATACCACTGCCTTAGAGATTGTTTATGTCCATACAAAGATTTTTTAAGATGACAAACATGATCAGTCCTCTTAGGATCCACATAACCTTCTGGTTGAGTCATGACAATATCCCCATCTAACTCTCCATGAAGAAAGGTAGTGTTGACATTCATCTGGTCAAGATGCATGTCTTGTACAGCAACAAGTGCTAATAAAATCCTCAAGGATGAGTGTCTGAACACTGGAGAGAACACTACTGTAAATTTAATCCCTTCTTTTTTAGTAAAGCCTTTGGCAACAAGCCTGGCTTTGTATCTTTTTGGTTCAACTCTTGGTATCCCTTCTTTGATCTTATATATCCACTTACAGCCCACTGCCTTCTTGTTTGCTGTTCTCTTGACTAGCTCCTATGTCTGGTTTTTGATAAGTGACTGCATTTCCTCATCCATGGCTTGTTTCCACTCCTTTGACTTATCACTTCTAACAGCTTGTATATAAGTTCATGGTTCATCAGATTCTACTTCATGTGCTGCTGTTAACGCAAATGCAATTAAATCTACATATGCATATCTCTTTGGGGGCTTTATAACTCTCTTTTCTCTATCTCTAACAAGCTGATAGTCTATAGCTTCTTTTCACCTTTAGAATCACCTTCAGGTTCTGAAATATCCATATCAGACCCTGATCCTGGTTCAGTTTCTGATCTTGATTAAAGCCTTGGTTTCTGTTTTGTGCTGTGGTTTGATAGCTCCACCTCAAACTGAGTCTTATCTTCTATTGTACTGAGCTCCTTAGGTATTGTTATTGCTTGAGCTAAATCTTGAAGCATCTTGGATTCATTGAACACCACATCTCTACTTATAATGGCCGTTGAAGGCCTAAGATCAGTGCACTAGAGCTTATAGCACCTACTCCATTAGGATAGCTAAGGAATATGCACTTTAAGGCCCTTGGTTCCAACTTACCTTGCTTAATGTGTGCATATGCAAGGCAACCAAAAATCCTCATGCTGGAATAATATGTTGGTTTTCCGAACCAGAGCTCAAATGGAGTTTTAAAATTAATTCCAGAATAAGGATTTCTGTTAACAATATAGCAAGCTATAGAGAGAGCTTATGCCCATAAAGCCGTAGACAACTTTGAATAGATAAGCATGCACCTCACCTTACCAATCAAAGTCCTATTCATCATTTCTGCTAATCTATTTTGCTGAGGAGTATATCTGACAGCTTTGTACCTCATAATTCCATGCTTAGAATAGAAATCCTCAAACCTTTTATTACAAAACTCTAACCCATTATCAGTTCTTAGTCTTCTAACCTTCCTATCTGTTTGAGTTTCACCCAAGGTTTGCTAGTTTTTAAACCGATCAAACACATCTTCTTTGGTCTTTAAAACATAAACCCAAACAAATCTCGAAAAGTTATCTATAAGAGATAGAAAATACTTGGCACTCCCCAAAGATGTTGTCTGTACAGGTCCCCACAGATCAGCATGGATGTAATCTAGAGTCCCTTTAGATATATGAACTCCAATACTGAATTTAACCCTTGAAGACTTGCCTGGGACACATTCTTCACAGAATTTCAAAGTCTCTATCTTATCCCCTCTAAAGACCTTCTATTTTAATAGGTCTCTAAGCCCTTTCTCACTCATATGGCCTAACCTCATATGCCACATTATAGTTTTATCTAGATTCTGTTTTGACATTTCAACATCTCCTATAACAGCAGTTCCTTGAAGAACATTTAGGTCATTTTTCATGTCTCCTTTCATTTAGACCATGGACCTTTTCGTCACTTTCAGGGTACCAAATTCAAGCTTAATTGTGTAACCCATGTTATCAAGCATGCCAAGTGAAATGAGATTTCTTTTCAATTCAGGCACATATCTAACATCCCTCAATTCTCTAATCATGCCATCAAACATCTTTAGCCTAATTATGCCTCTACCCACTACCTTACAGCTTGCATAATTTCCCTTAACAATAATTCCGCCATAACAGGTTTCATAGTTTGTAAATAAATGCTTGTTTGGGCACATATGAAAGGAGCATCCAGAATCTAAAACCCAATTACCTCTGGTTTGGCCATCTGTTGCAATTAAAACTCCAGTAGAGTTATAGCCATTGGGTTCATTGATCTCTGATGCAACAGCAGCATCACCCTTCTTTTCTCCTGTCTCTTTATTTTTCCTCTCAGGGTAGTCTTTCTTGAAGTGGCCTTCCTTATGGCAGTGGAAGCACTTCAAGTTCTTTGGCCTGGACTTTGATCTTTTCTTCTTTCTTTTCCCTCTTTTTCCCTTTTCTGATCTTCCCCTTACTGTCAAGCCTTCTCTTTCTTTTGAGTCTCTCTTTGTTGCAGCTTTTCAGCTCAAAGTCTCCTTGACATCCAACATAGTTAGGGTCTGCCTTCCATACATTAATGTGTCAACTAAATGCTCATAGAAGCTTGGCAAAGAACACAGCAAAATCATGGCTTTATCTTCATCATCAATTTTCACATTGATGTCATCAAGATCCAAAATGTTCTTATTAAAGGGATCAATGTGATCTGACATTGATGATCTTTCTTCCATCTGCAGTGTGTAAAGCTTTTTCTTGGTGGCCAATCTTTTAGCCATTGACTTCTTTGTATATAGATCTTCAAGCTTTTTCTACAATCCAGCAGCCGTTTTCTTTCCACCAACTTCTTTTATCACCCCATCACCAAGACTCAAGATTATTGCACTGTGAGCCCTGTCCAATACATCTGCCATGCCTTCATCAACTACTTTCTTTAGCTTCTTTGATGATGATGCTTTACCAAGTGCTTCATCTAGATCTTGATGTACCAATAAGGCCCTCATCTTGAGCCTCCACAAGTGGAAATCATTTTCCCTTATAAATTTCTCAACATCAATCTTTGGAGTAGCCATATTGATCTCAAGAACTTAGAAAATGGCTCTGATACCAATTTGTTAAGCCAAAAACCAACAAGAACTGATCTTGACTCCCCAAAGATCCACTTAAGTGTCCTTAAGATTCAAGAGTAGTAACTAATCAACCTAACCTTTATGTATTTTATCAATTGAATTGATTTTGATTACTCTGATTTGAGAAGAACAGAAACAAGCACACACACAATGCACAAAAGATTTAAGGGGTTCGGCCTCTCAAGAGCCTACATCCACTATGAAAATAAGAGATGAGTTTTCACTATTGAGAGCTATACAATATACAAAGATGAAGATTCAATGTAACTGAACTGAATGAATCTAATAACAGCTCGTATGGCCTTTTATACACACAGAAAATGACCAATCATGGCCCTGTATCAGTCAGCTAAAGTTTCTGGGTTTGTTGAAAGAAAACCCAAAAGCCTCCCGCATATGTAATGGCTTTTAACAGCCTTTCAAACAGCCACTAGATACGTGTCAAAACCTAAGCCATTCTGTTATGCAAAACGTCAAGCCTAGCTGCCGTTTTGAGTAAGTAAATCATGTGATGTATCACTTGCTATATATATATATATATATATATATATGTTTTCATTAAAATTTACCCCATTATTTTTTATTTTTCAATTTTTACCTATCTATTATAAGTTCTGAGTTATAATTGAAAATAATTCCTTTGAAAAAGTAAACTCAGCTACTTAAAGATAATGGCAAGACTGTTTCGAGAAATTTTTAAAAATATAGTGTAATTAACAAGTAATAGCTCGCCCATACTCTTAGGACTACGTAAGATTTAACCCTTCTTTTTACTTTTTATTATTCCACATCATGTTATTAACCAAATAACCTGATGCAATGTTGTTAATGTTATGAAGTAATTATATATGTGAATGTTCACTAAAACAACCTTTTATCCCCCTACCAAATATTTTTTTCGTCTCCTATAGCTCTTATTATCTTATAAAAACTTATGACTCATGATATATCTATTTAGTAATCATTTACTTAATTTGTATGGCTATGTGATTATAAAAGAAGGTTCATCTCCTTTTTTTCTTTTATGTACTTGAGATTAAATAAAATAAAGAGAATATTTTTAACCACACATTAAAAAAAATTAAAATTTTACTCTATGCCTTTGCTAGAATTTTTATTATCTTGGGCTATGGGGAACTTTATTATTTCTCCATGGCAAGTGCTTTTATCCCGTTCCTCGTCAGAGCATGAAATGAAATTGTTGGCTAGGTGATTATAGCATAAAATAACTTCCTTTAGTTGATACTCACCATTACCTTTTAGTTTAGTGCATTTAAGCATGGTAGCGTTTTCACGGCGACCAGTTACGGCCTGATCGAATGTTGCCTCGTATTTGGTTTTCGGATAACTACAATCGTCAGCCAATACTCCATCACTTTCTAGTGCACGCAATGGATCCATTTTCCGCGATAAGCTGATAGCCCTTTGGAAATATGCTGCCAGCTTGAATTCACGTCGATCGTTGCCATGATTTATATCCACTGTATTTCCCAAAATTGAAATTCGCAGATTTTATGCTCAGCTACAAGAGATGGCAAGTATTTCTTCATATCGTCATTAAGAGTTTTATCTTGATCCATCTGGAAAAGAAATAGAAAATATATAGTTAGATCGTTAAAATAGGATTAGGAAAACAAACTAATATCCAATTGAAAAGAAACTTGTTGAGATACTTAATCAACAGCAGAAGATCAGTGGCTGAGATGTACTTGATTTGGATTGCTGAGCTGGACAAATTAGTTAATTTTTTGTAATTAGTTTGATTACTTTTAGCTTAACCAATAGATGCATTACAGCTGTACAACAGTTTATTATTATTGTTAACCAACAGTATTGAAATTCTAGAGTGGCAACCCAAGAGGGGGGGTGAATTGAGATTTAAAAATTTCTTCAATAACAACACCACAATTCAATACCAACAACAATAATAATAATTTCAACAAGTAAATGTAAAGAGTTAAGCGTAGAGAATACAAACACGATAGTTTTACGTGGTTCGACAAACCCCGCCTACATCCATGCCTCTAAGCAAACCGCGCTTGAGGATTTCACTATCCAAGCCTCCTAAGGCTTTAAGTTCTTACATTTGACTTCCAAGGTGTCATCAATAAACATTTACAAGTAGTGTTTCATTCACACACACCTTTCCCCAAGTGTTTCCCACATACACTCACACAAATAGATTTGAAGATTACAACAAATACTCTCTTATAGAGTGACTATACAAATGATAGCTCAATGATAACTCAATGTATGTAGATTTGCAAAATGAAAGCTCAAGGTCAGTTGTATTGACTAGTTTCAGCTCAAATGAGATTCAAGAAGTTATTAAAAATAAGTTTGATTTGAGTTTATATAGTTTAAACTTTCAAACTAGCCATTATAGACATTTTTGACAAATAGTCATTTAGCCGCTTGCATGAGGCGGTTAGACATTTAAAATTAGCCGGCTGGCCGCTATCTTTCTAGACTGGATTTTTAAAAAAATAGAACGCAGTCGGTTAGCTGCTTGCTACAGTGAAAACTTTTGTAAAATTATAGTTTTGTCCCAAAACCTTTAGAAACTGTACTACAGCCCAAAAACTTTATGAAATCTCTTAAATAGGTCCATTTTTAAAATTTAAAATTCGTACTTATGGATTCCAAAACTCAAATCTTTTCAATGTAATTCATAAGACATAAAAACACCCATTTTCATAAAATCAATTTTCATTTAAATATAAAACCTTTATATTATGAAAATAATGATTTATTTAAAATGCCATGAAAAATAACTTGAGCTTCTAAATGCTTAATCATGCATACATTTAATCATACTAGCTTTTCAAGAAACATGAAAAGAGAAATAACCTAGCTAGTACTCTTAACGTTTGATCTTGATTTGATAAGCTTTGTGCCATTGTCCATCGAGTACGTTGAACTTGATTTCACATGAACGATTCTTGACCTCCAAGGGCTAGTGAGATTGTGAAATATATGGATTTTTTATTTTACCCATAACACGTAATTTGTTATCATTAAAATAAAAATATCGTATCACCGTATAGGTCAATAATGTCCCCCTTTTTAATGATGACAAACACTATATGCAATTTGATATTTTCAACTAGCAAGTATAAACTCCCGCTGAGTATATGGCATTCAAGATTCATACATAACGTATGCATCAATTTAAAATTGCTTCTAAGTATGTTATAAAATGTCAAAAATGTATATCACTTTGTCTTCCCCTTTTGACATAAAACAAATACCCAAAATGCATATTTTTCTCCCCTTTTTGACATCATCAAAATTTAAACAATAAGGCATCTCCCCCTATAAATTTCCAAAAAATAAGTAATGCATGAATAATTAAAAATCACAATTTAAAAATCAAGACAACATATGTATTTCTCCCCCTTTCAATATTATTTAAAGCAAGTATGGAATGCATATTCAACAATTTGTCAAAAAGTCCAAAACAAAAATGCATTCATTCACCAATCATAGATATAATATTAACTTCATCAAAGGAGTATAATCATCAAAACCCTAAGTGTGTGCATGTGTTAGAAAAAAATTGATTAACAAGTTTCAAATTTTAAAAGCTCCCCCTACAAATATGCATGTGTTCCATAAAACATTCTTAATACAAATACTTCAAAAAATATATTCACAAAAACCAAACCATATTCAAACTTCCATAACTCAATACTCCATTCTATTCTTAAAAAATAAATACATTCAATTCATTATCTCTCCTTTCATAATTAAAACTTAAGCAAAACATAAGTACATAATGTTAGTACATAAATAATCATAATCACTAAAACTATATGCCAATTTATCAATGAATGATTATATAAACTCCCCCTTGAGTATGTCATACAATAACAAGTTTATGAATGATATAACATAATCAATTACACAAGAATTCACATATACCTAAGTAATGAACAATTAATGTTTAAGAGATGGATAATGATTTAGAAATATCAAATGAGTAATAAAAATATTAAGACAAGTGATCAAAACTAATTTCAGTTTTTGGTCAAAAACTTGATCAATTCTAAAGCCATCTTATGATCCCAAAATGTCTCATTTCTCAAAGTCATTTTACAACATAATGATAGACAATTAAGTAGATGAAACCAAAGCTCATACAATCATCAAAATCAAATAAATCCAACATGATAAGTTGACATGCAATCATCATATATCCATCCATCATCAAATGTGCTCAATGTTATATACAATGATAATTCAATTATGTAAGCATAATCAATAACAATTGCGCAATGAAATAATCAATGATCAAAATCTAAATCATAATGATAATATAATCATGTAAACACACAAACATGCTTTCACAATTTTAAGATATTATCCATGCATTGTGATCTACTTAACATAATCAATAGCAAAATAATTTTATCCTTAACATGCTAATGCACTTAATGTCATGATAATATAAAATAAGTATAAACTGGTTACTAATAATAAAGTAAATAATCATCACTTATAATTAACAAGGAAATAATTGTTACCAAAGCAATTAAATCATCTTGCTCATCACTTTCTTCTCACATCATGATGATCCTTACAAGCTTTTATTAAGGAACTCTCCACCATTCCTTGATTGTGGTACCTATAAAAAAATATTCAAGTTGTGCCCTTTGGTACCCAAATATTCTTGGGTCCTTGAGTGTTAGATTTGGTTCCCTTTGGAACCTAGATAGTTTTGATTCCAAAATATGCATTTTTCTTAATCAGACATATATAACTCATGTGACCATTTCTATTACAATAATGACAAACAATTTTATGGTCTTTAGAGGTAGCCTTAACAAAGTAGTTCTCATAATATTTTTGTTTTAAATTAGGCTTATACCCAAGTCCTCCTTTATCAAAAACACATTTTTGAGATGCAAGCAATTTTTCTAAATTCTTTTGCCCATTTGTGAATTTCAACACAATGTTATTGAGCTCATTGTTCTTCTTCTTCAGCACTTCATTTTCTTTGGTCAAATCATGCTTAAGTGAAATGCTTGGTTTTTCTTCAAAGGAAATGATTTCATTTTGCAAGATATCATTATCTTTTTCAATACACTTAATCTTTTCTTTTAAAGAATCATTTTCTTTTTTCAAATTATCAACAATAGAATTATCATGCCCAAGAACACAACTTTCTGTAGAACATGCAAGTTCATCATGTAACTTTTTATTTTCTAATTTTAAAGACGTAATCTTGGCACTTAGAGAATCATTTTCATTAGAAAGCACTATCATTTTCTTTTTAACGCATGCATTCTTTTTACCTATTCTTATCCAGTTATCATGCAATTGGGAATCACTCACCTCATCAATTTCGTCAAATGATTCATCCTCAAATGCCATGAGAGCTAGGTTTTACATTTCTTGGTGAGCTTCATCATCGTTTGTTTCCTTATCACTGTCATCCCATGTAGACATCATGGTTTTCTTTCTTGAATTTAGATAGTTGAGTAGAGGGCATTCCGATCTTATGTGAACCGAATTTTTGCATTCATTGACTTGATTTGTTCCCTTATATACAACCTAAAGTTTTCTCGAAATTTCATATGCATTTGTACAATCCGAAACTCTATGAAATTCTATCTTGTCCAAGGCACAAAATAAAGCATTCATAGCTTTGGAATTTAAAGACATCATTATCTTATCCGACTCACTCCACTCACTTAAAGGTTTAGGAATTTCTTCTCCATTTTTATTTTTCATCCTAGTAATGAATGGACCATCACAAACTACTTCCCATATTTCATAGTCTAAGGCTTGTAAAAAGATTCTCATCCTAGTTTTCCAATAAGGGTAGTCATTACCATCAAAGAATGGTGGTCTAGTGGTAGCTTGACCTTCCATGAAGGTTGAGCTAGTTTGGGTTGCTATGGATCTTTAACTCAAGACGGTTAAGTGTACACAAGAGCACGTTGCTCTGATACCAAATGAAATTCTAGAGTGGGAACCCAAGAGGGGGGTGAATTGGAATTTAAAAATTTCTTTGATAACAACACCACAATTCAATACCAACAACTACCACAACCAAAACCAATAATAATAATTTCAATAAGTAAATGTAAAGAGTTAAGGGCAGAGAAAACGAACACGATATTTTTACATGGTTCTGTAAACCCCACCTACATCCACGCCTCCAAGCAAACTACGCTTGAGGATTTCACTATCCAAGCCTCCCAAGGCTTTAAGTTCTTACAATTGACTTCCAACGTGTTAATAAACCTTTACAAGTGGTGTTTCACTCACACACACCTTTCCCCAAGTGTTTCCCACACTTACAGTCACACAAATTTGATAATGGATTTGAAGATTACAACAAATACTCTCTTACAGAGTGAATATACAAATGATAGCTCAATGACAACTCAATGTATGTAGATTTTCAAAACAAAAGCTCAATGTAAGTTGTATTGACTAGTTTTAGCTCAAATGAGATTGAAAAAGTTATTAAAAACGAGTTTGATTTGAGTTTATATAGTTTAAATTTTCAAAATAGTCGTTATAGACATTCTTTATGAATAGCCGGTTAGCCGCTTGCATGAGGCGATTAGCCGCTTAAGTTACCGTTAGAGAGAATATTCAAAATCTGCGTGCAATCGATTAGCCGCTTAAAATTAGTCGGCTGGCCGCTATCTTTCTGGACTTGATTTTCAAAAAAATAAAACGCAGTTAGTTAACCACTTGATTGAAGCGGTTAGCCAATTTCTACAATGACCGCTATGGTGAAAACTTTTTAAAATTATAATTTTACCCCAAAACCTTTATAAATTATACTACGGCCCAAAAATTTTAAAAATCTCTCAAATATGTCCATTTTTAGAATTTAAAATTCATACTTATAGATTCCAAAACTCAAATCTTTTCAATGTGATTCATAAGACATAAAAACACCCATTTTCATAAAATCATTTTTCCTTTAAATATAAAACCTTTATATTATGAAAATAATGATTTATTTAAAATGTCATGAAAAATAACTTGAGCTTTTAAATACTTAATCATGCATACATTTAATCATACTAGCTTTACAAGAAATATGACAAGCGAAATCAGCTAAGCTAGTACCCTTGATGCTTGATCTTGATTTCATAAGCTTTGTGCCATTGTTCATTGTTGTCAATTTTATGCAATAGTTGTCAATGTGCAAGTGTACAATACAAGTAATAAAGTGAGAAGATTAAGTTCGTCTCCACAAGGATTGGTGCTATCAATCTTGCTCCAGCAAGTATATTCGGTGCAATTGCAAATGATTTAGTAAAAATAAATTAAAATTAATAAATAAAGATGCAATAAAATTTAAAAGGCTACTAAACTAAATTTAATGAGATAAGCAAACGTTAAAAACTAAAAAATAATCATTGGCTAAGGTGTAATTGGGGAATCTAAACTCATTTAATGACTATTGAGTTGCTAAACAAAATTAGATCTTGTTGCTACAACATTGTCTACAGCACTGGGCAGATTCTTTATATATCCTCATCTTTTGCATGTTGGATATCTTATACCTATATACAACTCAACAATGACCAGTTGTTGAACCACATCTACATATAGCATTAAACGTCCTTGGATCTACAAACCCTATGCGGTAGATCCTTATGTCTAGTTCTTCACTAATTCTAAATTAAATATGGCCCTATTCAAATTGATATCAAACCAATTAAGGAAAATTCAATCTAAAATTAGGTATTGGTTTGATTTATTTCCACTAAGCCATCCCTGTTGAGAATCAAACCTAAATTGTATCCCTAAATAGGTGGTCAGCCGAAATAGAGAATTAAGTTAAGCACAATCAAAACAACATGCTGTAGCAAACACTGAGCAACAATAATAGAAGTCAAATCATCATTAAGATCGTTTAGAACCTAACTACATATAAATTTAGTTCATACTTAATAGAAAAATAAAAACATAAATATAGTTTGCCATTGAAATCATCTTTAAGAGAAATAAAAAAAAGATTAAAAGAATCTGGGAACAAGAATTAAATCAAGTGATGGCTCTCTAGATTGGATTGCGATCTGCCCTTGGTCTTTACTTGATCTTCTCAGTTGCAGCCCCTTCAACTCTCTTTTTTCTTTGTTTCCTTGACGCGCAAAGAGTTTATGTGTGTGTGACGGCTCCTCCCCCTTAGCTTGTAAAAACGTGCTCCTTTTATATCCTTTGGTTTTTTCAAAAAGGCAAGTAGATCTCCATGTATCCTTAGGATTATAGGAATATATATCCTTATCTTTTTCTAGTCACGGAAGATCTTTTCCTTTAGATTAATGCATGCCATGTCTGCCCTCTTTTATCTATCAAATTAGCCGCACACAATCGCATCTGTCTTATTTTTGCATGCTACAGGGTTGCTGTAACAATTTCTACCTTACTGTAGCAACAAGTACTACAGCACCTTCTCTACTTCAGACTTGATTTATCTTTTTAGTAAATCAGCTCTTTGTTATTCTCTGCAGCTCTATTGTTGCAGCATCCATCTTTATAACATAAGCTTGTTGGTCACCTACAATAATGCACTTAATAAGAGCACATAATGATCTTAAAACATATAAAATTATTAAAACTAAACCTAATTAGATACTCATGCAAAATGCAACTAAAAATTAAATAAAAACTCAACATTAACTCTCTAAGTAATACTAATTTAAGCCTAAAATTGCCATGATAACTCTCATTTCATAGAGTTATCATCCATTGAGTACGTTGAACTTGATATCACATGAACGATTCTTAACGTTCCAGAGCTAGTGAGATTGTGAAATATATGTATTTTCTATTTTACCCATGACACGTGATTTGTTATCATAAAAATCAAAAAATCGAATGACTGTATAGGTCAACAAGTATAAATTCATTAAAAACTGCATGTTATTCATGAATTAAAATTAATAAAATCTCTCTGGTTCAGTTTTATTTTCTCTCTTCTTTCTTTCACTTTCCTATTTGCCAAATAGGCTATCTCCTTAGATTTGTGATTCCTAAGTTAGTATCAGAGCGGGATGGCATCACCAAGTTCAAATCAAACCACAGCTATTTCAAACACCTTCCATACACTAATTAAGCTCAACAGATCCAATTAATTGATTTGGAAAATGCAAGTATTGGCATCCATTCATGGAAATGGATTAGAAGGATATATTGACGGATCAATCATAGTGCCAAATACAGATCAGAGAACTCCAAGGCCTAAGTATATGAGTTGGACGTAGACTGATCAGCAGCTGTTAGGTTGGTTACTCTCTTCCATGGCTGAGTATTGTGCAAATTTTAATGAACTCGCAAGCGCACGAATCTATTATAGTACAGATTAATGGTGACGAGTGTCGATCCCACAAGGAGGTGGATTTTAATTAGGAGTAGAGTTAATTTTCTAATTGGTTAATTGGATTTGTGGTGAAGATGATTTGGACTACTT
Organism: Clausena lansium; assembly: GCA_030449835.1. Classification (NCBI taxonomy): domain Eukaryota; kingdom Viridiplantae; phylum Streptophyta; class Magnoliopsida; order Sapindales; family Rutaceae; genus Clausena; species Clausena lansium. The sequence goes on along the minus strand of JASUUF010000259.1, from coordinate 5,957,134 downwards.
TAAAATTTAAATTGAAATCGCGAGATTAAGTTAGAGATGAAACTATATAAATAAAGTGCTTGGGTATCTGGATCTGCATCAACATGCACCATGGGCTTAATATTCCTTATTAGTGCCAATTAAATCATGAGGGGGATTTCCACTCCTCATGAGCCATACTCTAATAAATATGGTATTAAGCACTTATCGTGCCAAATAGTAATAACCTTGCACTAAGGAGACGGTAGCACCGGTGCAAAATCTAGGCAAGATTATTACTATCTGTCGACGAAAAGTCAAAACAGCCACATAAATTAGAGGGGAGAAGAAAGTAAATTTACCAAATTAGCCCATGGAACATGTTAAGGCTTCACTTCAACCTAAGCTTGAAAGAAAATTAGTTACTCATTATTTGAACTAGGGGTAAAATGGGTATTATACTAAAATATGTAGAAATACAAGAAGGAGAGGGAATTTTACAAAACTAAGCTCAAAAATGGATTTAGGGGTCTCAAATTAGGGGGAGAGAGCCCCTTTTTTATAGATACAATGAGTAAATTATGGCCATTGGATAAAATCAATTCGGACGCTCAGGATTGCGCCACGTGGCAAGCTTGGATTGCTTGGAACACATCGTCAGCGACTGTGATTCAGTGTGTCGCATGTAACTTAAGCCAATTTTCTCGTCTAATACTGTGTTGCCACATCATCGGTCAATGTCAAAGTCAAAGTCAACCAACCTTGATCAAGTGCATTGCTTCTATCGTAAGCTTATTTTTTCGGTCCAATCATACACAACCACGTCATCGGTCAGCGCCACATCATCAGTCAATGCCACATAAGCAGTCAATGCCACATCATTCGTCCAATCAAATGCTGCCACATCACCGGTCAATGACATGTCATCGGTCAATGCCACGTCATCGTACGTATATGTGAATAGTACCGTACATAATTAGTGATGCATACGTGAACAATGCCATTTTTTCTTTTATGCTCCTCCTAAGATTTTCGACCGTCCTGAGTTTAAAAATATTATCCGTTTTGATATCCGATGTCTCGTTAATTGTGAAATGGCCTGAATTCTCCTAAAATACATAAAATACATAAGTTATAATAAAACACACACAATTAAAGTGCAAGGGACTTAAGTGAGACTTGAAGTGTAACATGACTATTTTATCCTTTATAAATACACGCTTTCTAACACTCAACACTGAGTGTGTTCTTGGTATTATTCTTTGTAAAACTTCCTTTAAAGTTTGGAAAGCTCTCGAGAAGCTCTCTGGTTCACAGAACAAAACTAGAGCATTACAACTAAAGAATCAAATGATGATGACTAAAAAGAACGATATGAGTGTTTATGACTATTTTCACAAAATGAAAGGGATAGCAAATAGTATGGCAGTAGCAGGAGCACCACTTAGTGACTATGATTTCATGATAAGTGTGCTGGGAGGAATTGGTTTCGAATTTAATCCTGTAGCAGTGTTGATCACAGGAAAAGGACAAGATCTTGATTTCTCTGAGTCACTCTCAATGTTAATGAAATGTTAGAGCAACAAGCTTTAGATGAAGCTATGGAAGCAAATCTGGCCTTTGCTATAAATTTTGTTTAGAAAAGACCAAACAAAAAGAAAAGTTTAGGATCAAATAACTCAAAATTTGTCTTCAATCAAGATGTTTCGAGATCTAAAAATCCTGGATACATGATGCAAGGAAATTTTAAAACCAGCCAGCAAGGAGGAAATCATTACAGAAGAAAGAAAGGTGGAAGAAGAAATAATATACAGGGATGAAGGCCTTGGAATCAAGGTAGTAGATCTCAAATGACTGGTAGTTCTTCATCATAGCACTATCAACCTAAATGCCAAGTGTATTTCACCATTGGACAAGGATTTTGTTATATCAATAAGGTATCCACATCAAGGCAACTACAATCAAAGGTTCAATCAAGGTTATAATCAGAGAAACATGTCTACTTATATGGCAACACCAGAGACTATAATGGATTATGGCTGGTATTTGGATAGCGCAGCGACTCATCATCTTACCAATGACATCAACAATCTCAGATTCAGTGAACCTTATGAAGGTAATAAGAAACTTATAATTGGTAATAGACATGGTCTTACTATTTCTCATATAGGAAGTACTTATTTGGCAGGTGGAAATCACAATTTATTACTAAAAAATCTTCTGTTTGTGCCACACATTACCAAATACTTTTTAAGTATTTCTAAACTAAAAATTGATAACAATGAGAAAATTATAATTGGTAATAGACATAGTCTTACTATTTCTCATATAGGAAGTACTTATTTGGCAGTTGGAAATCACAATTTATTACTCAAAAATCTTCTGTTTATGCCACACATTACCAAATACTTTTTAAGTATTTCTAAACTAACAGTTGATAACTCTTTGATCATTGAATTCTGTGGAATACTTATTTTCTCAAGGACAAGAAGAAGAGAACTGTTTTGCTGGGGAGTGTAGCTGTGAAGGGTCTGTATAAGCTGAAACTTGAGCTTAAAAGTCAATCACATCAAGTTTTCTTTTCAATTGTCAATAAAGACTCATGTTCTTTCCGATATCTATGATGTCACATTGTTTAGATGATCTTCAATCTTATTCTTATTCAGATACTAGAGTTAATATTTGTAATTCTCAAGTCAAGTGTCATAATTTCAATTATTTGTTGTCTCATTCCAGTTCAATAACTAGTAACTCAATAAATGTTTTACCTAGGCAACTTGGTCATTCTAGTTCAAAGGTCTTGAAACATATACTTTCCAATTGTAAACATATGCAAATTAGTAATAAAACTCAGTTTCCTGACTTTTGTGATGCATGTCAATATAGGAAAGTTGATAATTTACATTTTGGTGTTACAAAAATCAAAACATCTTCTCTTTTAGAATTCATACATACTGACTTCTGAGGTCCAGCACCCATCATCTGTCTAAATGGTTACAAATACTACATTAGTTTTGTTGATGATTATAGTATATATACTTGGGTTTACCCTTTGAAAACCAAGTCCCAAGCCTGATTTGCCTTCATCATTTTTAGAACTCAGGTTGAAAAATAATTTGACACAGCCATTAAAATCCTACAGTCAAATTAGGGGGGTGAGTTCAGATCATTTGTACCTTATCTTAAAAAACATAGAATCTTAGTCAGGCATCATTGCCCTCACACACACCACCAGAATGGAACAGTTGAGAGAAAACACAAACATCTTGTTGAGATGGGTTTCGTTCTTCTTACACAAGCTAAATTATCTCTAAGTTTCTGGTGGGAGGCATTCTCAACCTTAGCTTTTCTTATTAATATATTACCAACTTCTGTTTTGGCCTTACATAAATCACTTTATGAAGTTCTTTTTAAGCAAAAACCTGACTATGATTTTCTAAAATGTTTTGGCTGTGCATGTTTTCCATATTTGAGCTTCTTTAAAGTGTTTTTTTATTGGCTGCAGTACAGAGCACGAAGGTTATAAGTGCCTAAGCTCAAAAAGTGTCATCTATGCTGCTAGACATGCAGTGTTTAATGAATCAGAATTTCCTTTCTCTAATGATCCTCTCTTCTCTAAGCAGTCTTCTTCCTTTGTTTCTGAGTATAGATATCCTACGTTTAAGGTCTCTTCTATGTCAGTTCCACTCCATGATACTTCAGGCTCAAGTGATACCTCATTATAGCATCTATATTTTAATACATTCACAGCTTCCTTTTCATCATCTAGTTCTTTCTCACCTTCACCACCTCACCACCTCTTTCTCCTTTACCACCACATCAATCTTTTGATCCTCCAACTATGTCACCTGATCCTATTCACACTGTGTCTCATAATTCTCCACACCTTTCTTCTTCTGCACCTATCATGCCTGTTCCACAGCCATCTGTTTCTGTTCAAGTTCCACTGGCTACTCATCTAATGGTTATAAGAGCAAAAGCAAGTATTTTTAAGCCAAAGTTTCTTGCATATTCTTTTGTTCTTGAAGAAAAGGAACCCGCTATAGTTTCTCAAGCTCTCTCAAATCCTAAATGGAAAGCAACCATGCAGACTGAGTATGATGCACTTATGGAAAATAAGACTTGGGTTCTTATACCAGCCTCTCAAGCTACCAAAGTTGTTGGTTGTAAATAGGTGTTTAGAATTAAGTACAATCCAGATGGCTCTCTCTCTAAGTATAAAGCTCGATTTGTTGCAAAGGGGTTTCATCAAACCTCTTGGTATTGATTATTTTGAGACCTTTAGTCTAGTAGTTAAGCAATCTACTGTTAGGATTATACTTAGTCTTGTTGTTATAAAGAACTGGAGAATAAGGCAATTAGACATCAACAATGCTTTCCTTGATGAGGAGCTCAATGAAGGTGCCTATATGTTCCAACCTGAGGGTTTTATCAAGCCTCTATATGGTCATGTTTGTAAGTTGATTAAGGCTCTTATGGCCTGAAATAGGCTCTAAGAGCCTGGTTTGACAAGTTAAGGAAAGCATTGTTGCAGTGGGGGTTTTAGAATTTAAGGGCAGATTCATCTTTGTTCTTTAAACATGAACTTGGAGGTATTGTGGTTGTATTAATACATGTGGATGACAGTTTAACTACTGGAGATAATAATGTATTGATTGAAAGATTCATCAAATATCTTGGAGATCTTGGTGAATTTAACTACTTTCTTGGGATTGAAGTTACTCATGGTTCAGAGGGCAGCTTACATCTCTCACAGGCCAAATATGTAAGAGATTTACTCAAAAAAACTGACATAAAGGATTGCAGAGAAAGTGATACTCCAATGAATACAGGACAGAAACTAAGAAGAGCGGGAAATGAAGACAATTTAATTGTCAATGTTACTGAATATAGAAGCAAAATAGGTGCATTTCAGTATTTGGTACTCACAAGACCTGAACTTGCCTTTTCGGTAAACAAGTTGAGTTAATTCCTTGATGTACCTACTGAGAAGCACTGGGTTGATTGTAAAAGGATTCTAAGATATTTGAAGGCAACAGAGGATCGTCGGACATAATTCTAGTTTCCAGATTTGAGTTTCATCTTCAACAACAAGTGATCATCAACAAATGGTGTTTCCAATTTTCTATACGTGGAACCAATTGTGGTAAGGAAACAAATAGGAAGTTTTTTAGAAGCTTTTTTCTGAACACGAAGAAGCTTTCAGGATGAATGTAGAAAAGTTGCAAAAAGTGGAGAGACCCTTTGAAGAGGTGGCTAATATTTCTAGCTGGGAATTGAAGGACAGGTAACCATTCTTATTATCAAACATTGATTTTCTAAGACTCAGGTTACTTATTTTTGTTTGTTTCTGTATGAGTCATGGCAAATGAGCAGATATTGAGATTCTTTCACTATCAATTTATGTTGTTTTGATCAGTATATTTAAAAGAGTCACTGAGGTAGTTACTTTCCTCTTTTCAGTGCCCTGTATACATGTCATTGACAAAATTTTACCACAAGCATGGTGCAAACTCTGTTTATTTAATTAATTCCAACAACTAACAAATTTTTTACAATTTTCCAAACAATAATATACATGAAAAGATTTGATTATTTATTGTTGCATGAATGATGTGTTAGAACAAAGGAATTCTAGAATTTCTTGAGTTTTTAGACATAAAACAGAGTCAGGCCATAGAATGAATGTACGTAGAAATTATCGTTATCTCATGCAGTTGGAAAAATATCATCACATTTGTTGTAATGATGCTGTGCTTTAGTTCAAAATTATTTCTTCCATTAGAGAAACAATTATCAATAACGTGTTAATTCTTGAACCAGTTGAAAGCAATTAATTTTTTTCATTTATCTTCTTACAATCTTCTTTTTAGTTATAGATTTTAGAAAAGTATAGCTTCATAGATTGATGAAATATAAATAGTGAATGAAAATAAAGAAATAGTTATATGCTGGAGGTTTCATTATTTCTGTGCATTGCAGTGTTACATCCCTCTGCACTTAAATTTCAAGTTTTATCTAATATCAAAATACGCAATGGGTGTATTTAAAATACCAATCAGACTTTGTGAAGAAATTCAAGGTCGACTGTTCTCACGATTTTGAAGGGATTCTAATTCATCTTCGAAGGGCATCCATGGGATTTCATGGCAAAAGCTGTGTAGATCGAAAAAAAGGAGGCGGCTGAGGCTTTAGAGATTTAAGCTCGTTCAACAGAGAACTCATTGCCAAACAATGTTGGTGCCTTAATTGTTTGCCCATTTCTTTTTTCCCAAGAGTTGTTAAGTCTCGATAGCATACCAAGTGCAGCTTCATGGAAGGCGAAACAGGCCACAACTTCTCTTTTATTAGGCGGAGAATTGGGAATGACAAAAGAATGTCTGCTTATCACCGAAAATGGTGGACTCGATCTAGTACATTCAAACCTTTCTCACCTAAGTTGCTGCCTTCTCAGTTAATTGATGAAAATGGCAGGTGTAAAGATGACAAGTGTTGAGTTGTGTGTCACATTGTCCATCCACCTTATAGGCTACTCTCTTAAGTTGGAAATCTAGAAATCTTGGGCTCACCCCCAGTACCAAGACACTTCATGTCTTTAAAAATCCTTTTACCTAATATATGCGGCTCATCTCCTTTCACAGGATATGTGGAATTCTCGGAAGCTTTTGCAATTCAAAAAGGCTTGAAACTAGCCACCGAAACAGGACTGACTCAATCAGCAATTGTTGAATCAGCTGCCATTGATGTGGTTCGTCTCATTACCTATACTGTAACCAGTAATATTGTCACATGTAGCTTCATAAGTGTTGGTTGTTTCCGTATATTCTCTATAACCTTGTGTAGGTTGTAATTTATTCTATTGAATCGGAATAAAAGAACTAAAGAAGCCATAGCGATTCTGCTTGGCTGTGAATAGTCCATTTGTGGCTGAACACAACCTTATTTTTTTCATTAAAAATGAGTCGCTGAATATGTGAGAATATGGACTCGGATCTAAATCGCATTTAGCCATGATACAATCAAGAGGATTCAACATTTGATTTTTAATTTTTTATCTCTCTTTTCTCCACCCTCATTTGATTTTGGTTGGAGTACCTAGTTGATAAGAATTGAAAACTATTGCATTTTCTTAATTTTCACTAAACAACAGAGACTGCAGTGTCAATTTGAAGACTTTGTTGATAAGAATTGACAACCGTTGACTTTATGTAATTTGTTTTTCAGAAGATGCCTTGAAATGCAGCATCATTGACTTGCATATTTGATGTTAGAACTTAGAAGATTTGCTGTCTCAAATCTTATTAAAAAAATTATTCTGCTGCTTGCAACACAATCAAAGCTATCAGTTTTCAAGTTTCATATATTTTTCTGCCGGTAAATTTTGGTCTTTGAGAAATATTTGCTTCTATAATTCTTGATCTAATCGTGTTAGATTACGGAGCAAACACGTAGAATTTTTTTTCCATGAAATAAAACATTTGCTACAACCTTTTTAGTTTTTTTTTTTTTTTTTTTTTTTTTTTTTTAGGCTGAGATGGGTTGAGAAACCTCACTCATTAAACACAACTCTTGCCTCGCTATGCTCTGCCTATTTAATTTTCTTAGCTCCTTTTATGATATATATATATATATATCATATCCCTTTATATAAAGGAATTTTTATGTCATCATGTGCCGATTGCTAGCTGTACTACTATCCCATATATACCCCATATAAGTTTTGGATATATAAATCTCTCTGTTTGCATAATACAATGATGAATGTGTTGTTAGTTGCAATTTATAATTAATGATTTGACCGTATTTGTTTGTTGTATCAAATCTTATAAATTAGACATCGTAATTTTATTTGGTTATTGTTTATGATTACTTAAGAGACATTTATCTATAGCATAGATGTAAATTTTAATCCAAATTAATTTTCAGGAACCTAAATAGGATGCTATCGAATCAATTGCTTGCATCATGAGCATCCAGAGAATCTCTTCATATGTTTCTTCGCCTCTCCCTCATCAGAAATATGATGTGTACTTAAGCTTCAGAGGTGAAGACACCCGCAAAAATTTCACAGACCATTTGTATGCTGCTTTGGATAAAACAGGAATCATTGTATTCAGAGATGACAAAGAACTTGGGAGAGGAAAAGCAATTTCATCAGGACTACTTAAAGCAATTGAAGAATCAAGAATTTTAATTATTGTTTTCTCAAGAAACTATGCCTTTTCAACTTGGTGCTTGGATGAACTTGTTAAGATTGTTGAATGCAAGAATACAAGTGATCATCTACAAATGATTTTTCCAATATTCTATGACGTGGAACCAACTGTGGTGAGGAAACAGACGGCAAGTTTTCAAGAGGCATTTTTTAAACATGAAGAAGCTTTCAGGGAGAATATAGAAAAGGTGCAAAAGTGGAGAGATGCTTTGAAGGAGGTGGCCAATATATCTGGCTGGGAATTGAAGGACAGGTTACCATTCTTAATCTGAAACATTATCTTTATAAAGATTAAGATTAGTTATCTTTGTTTGTCCTGCATGAGTCTTAATTAATGGGCTGATTTTGGGATTCCTTCCCTATCAAACAACTTCCCAAAATGTATTGTTTTCATTCAATATCATTAAAAGAGTGTTTCACCCATTTTAGAATTTCTTGGATTTCTGAAATAAAAACAGAGTATAGAATCAATGTATAAAGCAATTTATTAACATCATATGATGTAATTGAAATAATAACTTGATCAATGAATTTTTGCAAATGAATTGTTATAGATGAACGTAGATATGTACTTGAAGAAGCACCAAGAGATTCGATCCAATGAATATAATATTGCATAGTTTGGATATTATACTTGTGGAATTGATTTGATAGTACATTCATGCCAACTTTAATTCAAGAACACCAATCTTAATTTTCTTGTTCTTTTCAATCTACAGGAATGAGTCAGAATTTGTTGTGGATATTGTCAAGGAGATATCCGGCAAAATTCCTGCGAAAGCTGAGACTCTTAAGGAACTAGTTGGACTGGATTCACGCTTGGAGAAAGTGAGGTTTCTTATGAACGAATGGCCTACTGATGTTCGTATGATAGGTATCTGTGGTATGGGAGGTATAGGTAAGACAAGTCTTGCAAGAGTTGTTTATGACTTGATCTCTCATGAGTTTGAAGCAAGTTGTTTTCTTGCCAATGTTCGAGAAATTTCAAAAAAAAGCGGTCTGGTCTTTTTGCAAAAGCAGCTCCTTTCCCAATTACTAAACCTTGCAGACAGTGGCGTATGGGATGTTTATGATGGTATCAACATGATCAAAAGTAGGCTGCGACACAAAAAGGTTCTTCTTGTTATTGATGATGTGACTGACATACAGCAATTAGAAAGTCTAGCTGGAAAGCATGATTGGTTTGCTTTAGGCAGCAGGATTTTCATAACATCAAGAGATAAACATTTGTTGACAACACATGGGGTGGATGAAGTGTATATGCATGAGCATCTAATTTATGATGAAGCTCTTGAACTTTTTTGTTTAAAAGCCTTTAAATCCCATAAGCCATGGAAAGGATACGAGCAGCTGTCGAAAAGTGTTGTAAAGTATGCCGGTGGTCTTCCATTAGCTCTGAAGGTTTTGGGCTCATTTTTATTTGGTAGAACTATAGTTGAATGGGAAAGTGCACTACAAAGACTAGAAAGAGATCCTGAAAATGAAATTCTCGATGTACTTCAAATAAGTTTTGATCGGTTAAAAGAAACGGAGAAGAAAATATTTCTCGATATTGCGTGTTTCTACAAAGGGAAGTATAGAGATTATGTGACAAACATTCTCGACTGCTGTGATTTTGACCCAATTATTGGAATTGGTGGTCTTATTGAAAAATCTCTATTAGCCATAGATGATTTTAATGGATTGTGGATGCATGATTTGTTACAAGAAATGGGTCGACAAATTGTTAGGAGGCAATCCCCTCAAGAGCCTGGAAATCGCAGTAGATTGTGGGAGGAAGCAGATATATGCCATGTATTGTCACAAAACACAGTAAGTGATTAGTTAAGTTGAAAACTTGTGATTTTGGGATCATGATGATTTATTTAACTAGTTAAGTCTTTGCATAGTTTTATCAAGACTTTTTTCTTTCATTTTTTTCCCACTTATTTTTTGTTATAATTTTTAGGGAACTGATGTAGTTGAAGTCATCGTATTTGATCGGTTTAGCAACAAAGAGATGCATTTAAGTGCTAAAGCCTTTTCTAATATGACCAGTCTTAGAGTGCTCCAAATCCATAATGTCCAACTTTTGGGAGACCTTGAAAACCTCTCCGACGAGTTACGGTTTCTTAATTGGAAAGGTTATCCATCAAAATCCTTGCCATCAAATTCACGATTACATAAACTCATTGAACTTAACATCCCTTGTAGCAGCATTGAACAACTGTGGAGCGGAAACAAAGTAAGATTAATTCAACTACATATTTATAGTTTTCTTTGAATAGTTATTGATAATTGCATGCTTTCATTCTTTTAAGTAATGTGATAAACTGAGAAAAGCATGTCCTTTTGTGCCTTTTTGTTTCTTATAGCCTTTGACCAGGTTGAAAATCATGAGTCTCAAGCACTCCGAGAACCTTATAAGGACACCAGACTTCACAGGGGTACCAAATTTAGAGCAGCTGATTCTTGAAGGATGTACAAGGTTGCGTGATATTCACCCAACTTTGCTGGTTCACAAGAAGCTGATTTTTTTGAATTTGAAAGGTTGTACAAGTCTTACAACTCTTCCAGCCAAGATTTTTTTGAAATCTCTTAAAACACTTGATCTTTCTGGTTGCTTAAAATTGAATAAATTTCCAGACATTGTGGGAAGTATGGGGTGTCTGAAAGAACTTCATTTGGATGGAACTAATATTAAAGAGCTGCCACTATCAATTGAACTTCTATGTGGACTTGTTTGGTTGACTTTGAATGGCTGTAAAAATCTTGAGCGTATTCCAAGTACCATAAGTGCTCTAAATTATCTATCAACTTTGAATCTTTCTGGCCTTTTGAAGTTCAGTGAGTTCCCGGAGATCACGGAAAGTCTGGAGCATATGTTGGAGCTTCATTTGGAAGGAACTGCTATAAGAGGATTGCCAGAGTCAATTGAACTTCTTTCTGGCCTTGTTTTGTTGAATTTGAAAGATTGCAAAAATCTCGAGAGTCTTCCAAGAACTATAAACGGTTTGAGATCTCTTAAAATGTTGTGTCTCTCTGGCTGCTCCAAACTGAAAAATGTGCCAGAGAACTTGGGGAAAGTAGAAAGCTTGGAAGTACTTGATATAAGTGGGTGCAAAGGACTGTTGCAATCAACATCATGGTTTCTGGGCTTCCCCATCAATTTGATGCGAAGGAATTCAGATCCTGTGGCTTGGAGGTTCCCATCTCTATCAGGTTTGCATTGTTTAAGGAAATTAGATATCAGTGACTGCAATCTAGGGGAAGGAGCAATCCCAAGTGGTATTGGCAACTTAAGCTCATTACGAGAGTTATATTTGTGCAAAAACAGTTTTCTTTCACTTCCAGCAAGCATTATCCATCTTTCTAAGCTTGGGAAAATTGTATTGGAGGATTGCAAGAGGCTTCAATCTCTACCACAACTTCCTCCCAGTATTGTGTCAATTAGAGTAGATGGTTGTACTTCATTGGAAATGATATCAGATGTGTTAAAATTTTGCAAGTCGAACCACACATATATTCATTGTATGGACTGTTTGAAATTCAACGGCTTGGCATTTTCAATGCTGAAAGAGTACCTTGAGGTCAGTCTCTTACTCCATGTCTTTCTGCAGTGCCAAACATATTGCCTTAAATTTATGTAGTGGTATGGTTTTATTTTTTTCTCTTTCCTCTTAATTTTTTGGTTGCAGGCTATGTCAAATTCACAACAGCGTTTAAGCATCGTTGTTCCGGGAAGCGAAATTCCAGAATGGTTCATGTATCAGAACAAGGGTTCTTCAATAACACTCAAGAGGCCTCCAGATTCATTTAATAAATATAAGGTGGTGGGATATGCTATTTGCTGTGTTTTTCATGTCCGTAAGCATTCAACTAGGATCAGAACGTTTCGTTCATTTCCCACAAAGTGTTTGACCTGGCACTTGAAAGATTCTAGAGTGGGTGATAGTACTACTTTTAAGGAAAAGTTCGGTCAGGATGGGTCGGACCATCTTTGGTTACTCTATTTACCTCGTCAAGAACAAGAATGCTATGAACACAATTGGCATTTTGAATTTCAACCCTTGTGGGGCCCAGGATTGGAGGTGAAGAAGTGTGGTTTCCATCCAGTTTATATGTACCAAGTGGAGGAGGAGTTTGACCAAACAACTAACCAATGGACTCGCTTAACTTCTTATAATCTAAATGAATTCCATCGAAATTTTGTTGGATCAAATATGGAAGTAGCTACAACATCAAAGCGAAGCCTTGTAGAATATGTTGGGACAGCTAAAGCTAGTAGAAGTGGCTGCAGTGATGATGAGGAACCACAAACTAAAAGATTTAGACAGCTCGAATGAAGAAAATAAACTAGTTATTATTCTCTGAATTTATGTGCAACTACGCATCCCAGATTCTCTATTTCAATTTATGTTCGTTGCATATTGTAAATCATTTAAATTCTCTTTATTTATTTATTGTATCTAACCTAGCAAAAAATTTTCATGTTAGATTACCAGAAAATGTTCTGCTTGGATCAAAAGCAAAGGACTGAAAATTTAAGAAATTAAAGTGGGGAAAAGCGAAGGACTGAAACAGATCCTCTGTTTTGGATCTTATTATCACTGTTTCATTGCATCATTATCTCTTGCATCTTTCTCATTTTTGTATTAATTATTTCACGCGCATGTGCACACACAACACACATATATAAATTCCCTTCTTTTTATGCAAAAGATGCCGATTCAGAAGTGATAAGGGCAAGTTCTTGGGTGCACTTGAAAGTAGTTTGTATCATAATCGATGAATTGCATTGCTATGAATGAACAATAATCAAATTAGCTGATTGCAATCTGATTGAATTTTCTTTTGTTGTCTATAGCTTCTGGAGTTGTAGTTGACACAGTTTTTTACTTGTTGAGTTTGTTACTGAACGAACATAGATTTTACTTGAACTGCACTGGTGCATTCTGATGTTATGGCTGTTGTTTGTTTACTACCAGTTAAGGGATGTTAAGATTTGGAAAATTGATGAACTTAACTCATAACTTGAGGTTACGATTAAGCTGCAAAATATGAAGGGTTAATACCTTCCTGCTTCTTGATTTGGGTTCAGAGCAAACAAAAAATAGACAAGGAATGATCGTGGATTTGCAGGAAAATGACAGATGATCGATCTCAGCTTTTATGGAATTAGTTATAAGGTAATGAAGGGAATACAAATCAACTATAATATAATTTATTAGATTAAACTGATTAAATTAATAATGAATATTAGAATAACATTTTATTTGTTTTGAAAAATAATAGTTTTAACTTTCATATTATGGGTTTAGCACCAGATCAGAGACAGCTTTTATTTCAACCTGGAAACGGTAGACATTTACTCACCAGATTACAACGATTCTGAATCTGCAACGAGCTCTCAAATTGACCAAGTAAATCCTGATCCTGAACCGCTAAAATAACAGGTCGATTCATGCACTTTTGCAGTAAGGAACGTAAGAAAAAGCCTTCAATAAATTGCCAGCGTCAGGAGTCTTGCTTGGTTTACTGCTCATCATCACACATCACTATGGTAGTTTTGGCAGAGTGATTGTAGTCCAGAGCTTTCCTCTGGTTTGTTCTCTGATTTCGTATTAACTTTGGTTTTCTGGATAACCTGAGCCCGGATTGATGGAGACTTTGTATCTGGTGTACTTTGCACTTCTTCAAGCTTCCTCTTCTTCAAATTGTTGCTCAATCCTTCAGCACTTAAATCAAGACCTTCATCTGGTTCATGTATTAAATTTTTCACATATTAAGTATAGTTAATTACCATTAATATTAGGTTTAACTTCTCTGAATTTATCAGTAAGTACGCAATTTCAGTTTCAGGTTTTGTCCTTTTTTTTTGTTATATCTACTCACGCAAAATTTTGTGTTAGATTACTAGAAAATGCTCTGCTTGAATCAGAAGCAAAGAATATCTCCAATGTTGATCAGAATGTACCATCCAGGAATCGAAATTGCTTTCATGCTCGACCAGATTAGCCCCTTACTGGAATTTCTCTGAGGTTTGTTAACAAAATGTAGTTGAATCCAATGCCTGTTGATAGAAACAAGCCGCTTGAGTCGTATTTCAAATAGCAAAAGGAATGGATGGCCTGTGAGTAAAAATGCAGCTCATGCCGTACGCTGGGTCTTATTTTTAATTTTTAATTTTATTTATTATAATTATTTTCTCTTTCCTTTTTTTCGTTTTTTGAGTTCATTCTTAAACAGGAGAAAGGAAATTTTGAAGATTTGACTTTTATGTATTCTCGTGAGTTGAGAATTAAAGAGCGAAAATAAAGGACGGAAAGAAGAAAAAAAACCTCTGTTTCGTATTCTTACTATCTCTATTTTGATTGGAGAATTATCTCTTCTTGTACCCTCACTATTATTGCGCGCGCGCGCACACATATTTCACATCTTAACTGAAAGCCATTAATTTTACTACAAGAATAACATTATTTTTTTACTATGTTAAATAATAATGTAATGCCATTCTAAATTACATAGCAATGTCACTTAAAGCTGATATGGGATTTTGCACGTTGAAATTCTAAGAATTCAGTTGAATAGCACTAGCACCTTCTGAAATTGTTGCTTTTTCTTTTCTTTTTTTTTTTTCTCGTGTACAATTAAATTAAACCAATTTTAAGTCTCTGAAAAAGCTTTAAAATAAAGAAAATATACAAATTAAATTATTTTACAGAGGAAAATGCCATGGAATAATAATAAATTTTATTTTTGGGAATTTTTTAGATTCAGGGAGTAAAATTATGGTCTTAAAGATTGTTATTAGCTTTACTGAGCTAAATATGTTTAGAGGATAAACTGCCGTTCTGAGCTTGAAAAGCTCGAGTTGCGGGATTGCAAGAAGCTTCAATCTCTGTCAGAACTTCCTTACTTCCACCAAAAATATGGACAGTTAAAGTGGATGGTTGTGGCTCGTTGGGAACATTATCAGATGTATTTAAATTCTGCAAGTCAAAGAGCTCATATATTAGCTGTGCACAGTGTTTGAAATTGCTCGGTTGTAATGATTTGGCATTTTCAGTTTTAAAAGAGTATCTTAAGGTCAGCTTTCTCACTTTTTCTCTCAAATGTGTTGGGCCTGTTGGGAAATACACGTTAATAAGAGGAAAGGCTTCTGAAAGGTACAAAATATTAATAAAATTGAGATGAGAAAGGTACCACAGTATTTTTTAAGACATTTACGCCTCCTACCGTGATGTTTTAAGATTCGCATGGCGTATGTCTCCCAAGATACAATAGAATAAAGCATCATTATTATCTATTTTTATATGATATTAAATAATAATGACGTATATTGGTGAGTCTAGTTACTTGATTTTTTTTTTTTTTTTTTTTTTTCCGGTAAATGTAGGATGGTGAGCAAAGCTCAAATTAATTTGAGTCCTTGTGAGAATAGATAAGGTAAGTTGTTAGTTTTCTACATGCGTAGTTTTACAGCAACAAATCAACTATGCTTAAGTAAATAAAGCAAGAGAAAACACATTTGGGTCCACGTAAAACCTCATGTACACACGATGTAGGAAACTTGAAAGTTTTTTTTAGTCCAAAATGACCACTATATGAGTAACCAACTCTACCATTAGGGATTCTCCAATGGCACTCTTAATTCCTTTCGGAAACAATATGAATATGTGAAAGATTGATCTCAAATTTAAGATTCTATAGCGAAAGACGTTGTCGGTTTCTGATTTTCTTGCTTACTGTCATGTCGTCTCAATACGAACGAGATATCGGTTACTCTTCAAGATCAATGTATGACAGCCACGTAATGTTGGTTACAAACATTAAGTGAGAGCACTTGTCTTGCACGTGAAATGTGTTAAGCCCAACATGAGGATTTTGCGAAGTTACATCCCAACGAACTTGAGTTGTCACTCCTCGGTCACGTGCGCAAAGGCTCGTCAAATGACTGTTACAGCCGTTAGTTATGGCGGGAAACAGCCCAGAAGGTCTTCGATGCCATATAAATGGCCTTAGAGGCTGTGATTTGTCGGCTTGTAATCAGATCATCATAATTTTAACCTTGTTCTATCATTCTTGAAGATTAATAAAATCCGCTGCCCTGTTCGAAAATCTGTGTTCATTGTTTTCTGATTACTGTTTTTGCTTTCAGTTATTGTTCTTGTTCAATATCTGTACAAGATTTGTTTGATTAACATACTTAATCATCAACTAGAGCTTAAATCCAGATCTTGAGGGTTAGATTCGGCTCAAATTGCTAGATCAAGTCCAACACAATCAAATGCAATTTCTATATCAGGGACAGGGATTTTGGCTATAATGCTTGGTGGCTGCATGTAGAACAGGGCCCAAAATTGGCAAGCTTGATGATCCAAATTGGGGAGTTTTGGAAGAAATTGAAAAGCCAAGATTTGGAAGGATGAAAGCCAAATATGTAAATGATCGATCCCAGCTTCTACGGCCTTCAGGCCAAGTTCAATCGACGAAATTATGATATGATTCCAATGCCCAGAACCTGTTCGATAAAATGCTCAAGAAGGCGTGGAACCGTGCATCCCCACCTGCTGTCCTGAACAAAGAAAGAGATGAAACTTATATTCTCTTTGCTCATGTCTTTACGAAATTCAGAATTTCTTTTGTAACATGCAAACTTTGTTAGTTCATCAATGTGCATTCCCTTCAACCATGATTGATGAGGCATAAGGGCAGCAAGCAATCAATAGCAGAACTGATCATGGTAGGAAACTCTTGCTTAGATTTTCTATCCCTTGTTTCAACAGTACTACAACAAATGGAAAAGTTAAATCGAATAACAGCAAATTCACATCATAGGTGGCCACTTCTTCTGCCTCAGCAACATCTAAACCTCTTGTTGGGGAAATTCATTGGAACACATGAAAATCCTTTTGGAGCAACGCTCAAAGATGTAAGTTAATTTCTTACATTTTTTTTATTGACTTGTCTCCTGTAATTCAGCATTTGCGAATGTAATAAGTGTTACGTTTCACATAATTCAATTAATCAGTTTAAGAGGAGATTTTTGTTCTCTTGTAATTGCAACTTTGCTGATAGTGCCACTTTTTAGCCTCCTTCTATCTGCTGGTAGCGTATTTACTTTTGCTGATTATGATTATTTAAGATTCATTTACTTATAACATTTAATTCCAAATTAATTTTCAGGAAATTTAATGCAAGTCTGTCGAATCAATTGCTTGCATCATGAGCATGAAGAAACTTTTAGAGAGAATATAGAAAAGTGCAGAAGTGGAGAGATGCTTTGAAAGAGGTGGCCAATTTCTGGTTGGGATCTGAAGGACAGGTAACCATTCTTTTTTCATGATTCATAGCTAGAAAGCAGATTCTATTCCCTTCTCTAAATGTCCCTCTATTTATATTAGATTAAGTTTTCATTATTTATATATGAATAGTGTTAAATACATAAATCTTGTACCCAAGCAAACCAACTCCAGGTATTTTATTGTCAATTGGTTATTGCAACCACCAACTAGTCAAGCAATTTTCACAATGAACACATGAATAAATGATAGTGTCTGGTAAATTTGTTTTTTAAATAATAATTTTGAAAAAAATAAAAATAGTATAGGTTTCCATCATAAAAGTGGGACAAATTCAACTTAACTTCTAAATCACAACAGCAAATGTTACCAAACACTTAAGTGTCGTATCTTTTAAACAATAGTTGCCCACCATAATACTAAATAGGGCTGGAGTCCCTCATAGCAAAGATCCTTTTTATGGCTTATGTGCTTAAAACATAGAAACCCCATTAAAACCCTACAAAAGTTCACCCTCCTCTTGGTAAAAAAAAGCGACTTCTGCAAAAAGTGAACATAAATTGTAATCAGAACGGATATTTCCATTGTTGATAATTACTTTTGCTTGTGTTGGAGTCTATTTTATTTCTTATACAAATGTGTAGCCATTTTGATAACTTCACGGGAACTTTTAAGTTTTTTGGTTTTTCACTATTAAGAAATGAGAGTTTATTTTTGTATTATTTTATTTTATTATTTTCTTAAAAAAAGCCAGTTATACCCCATAGTTTTGCTTAAATGGTCATTGGTCACATAGATCTATTTTGTTTGAAAATTGGTCACACAGACCCTTTTTTAACGATTATACTCTTCGATTACAACAACCCAAAATATATTTTTCAAATAATCTAACACATAAATAAAATAACTAATTTAATATTATTAATATGTCATATATGTTTTAATGCTACACAAATTAATAATATTAAAATAATTGTATTTAACATTAAAAATTTTATAAAATCGTATCATATATTTATTTATATTATTTTTTCATTACTTTTTATATAATATTGATATTAGCATAAATTTTAAAATAAAGTTTTGAATTAATGGATTTAAGTATTAACAAAATCTATCAGGATATGTTGATAACAACTTAATATTAAAAATAATTTGCAGGACATATATATGTTAGTTTATTAATTATATTTATTTCAAAACTTAATTTATATTGATGTGTTATTTTATTTATTATTTTTATTTTAGTATTATATTATTTTATTTATTATTTTTATTTTAGTATTATATTCGTATTTATCGTAAAAGTTTTGACTATAATCAAAGGTATAATAATAAAAAAGGTTCATAGATATATAATTGGGGGTCATTATTAGTTTGAGCACCTCACAACTTCAAACATTGGCCTTAATTTCGTCACTGTATTTTTGAGATCTTCAAACCTATTCCAGAGCATGACACCTCCAAGGTAACACTTGCTCTATGAACTTAAGGAGCTGACAATTCATTCAACCTGATTCTGGTTCATCATTTAACATTTTCACGGTATGCGTTTAAAGTCATATATGCAAATGTTTATCGACAATTTCGCCACGTCCATTCAATTTTCCGACTTCTTTTACTAACCTCACCACTTAGCAATTAAATGAACATGCACAAAATTGTCAAACAATTTTGCTATTTGATCTTCAAGCTTTTACTATGCAATTGCTTGGCCAGTTCGTCATAAATATTTTCCTCATTTAGAATCCTTGAAGCTTCCAGGAAGTTGCTTCATGCTAGTAATTTTCCTTTCATCACGTGGGTAAGCAGTAGCACGAATTATGAACGTTAATTACCTTTTTGACCAAGACTTGCCTTTGCTTTTGGAGGAAGAGGACATACATTTGCGGCATTTTAGAAGAGAAATACATTTGCCTGATTAAATTGTTTCTTTTGAAAGTTGGAATCAAACACCTCATTGGAGTTCAATTAAGTGGCATCCTTCAATAAGCTCAAAGCTGTAAGTTTTATCTTATACATTTCTCTTTTATTTTTAAAATTAGTTTGCATCCTGGATGTTTGAAAAAGAAAAAAAATTAAAATTGAAAAAAGCTTGAATGTTAAATAAGATTTGCTTATGTAGATGTCGGCATACACGCTCTTCCATCAGCATCTGAAAAAATTTCAATTACATTTTTGGGAATTCTTATGCAAAATTTTCTTTTTGATAAAGTAAGTGCATAAGAGGCTGATTGATGACCTGTTCAGCTTGTTTACAAGGAAGATCATTAGTTTTGAAATCAGAACCATTCTCAAGTTTAATAACTTTTTATATTAGTAAAGTGATATTCATCAATTAACTAATTGACTTATATTTAATAGCCATTTTTTAGTGTCTACTACTTTTGACACTTAACAGGTACATTTTCATTTTTGTGGTGACCATAATTTTGGATGAATCTTGTTGTTTGCAAAGTATTGTTCCCAGGAAGTCACTTGCTTTATTCTAAATTTTCAGTAACAAATATAATGGCTGCCAAAAGCATCCAAAATGTCTCTCATGCAAAATATTACACCTTCTTAAGCTTTTGAGGAGAAGACACCCATAAGAGCTTCATAAGTCATCTATATGCTACTTTGAATGGAAAAGGAATTTATGTATTCAAGGATGACAAAGAACTTGAGAGAGGAGAACCCATTTCACCTGGACTCCTTAAAGCAATAGAAACTTCAAGCATTTCCATTATTGTTTTCTCGCAAAACTATGCTTCTTCCACTTGGTGTTTGGATGAACTTGTTAAGATTGTTGAATGCAAGAACAAAAGTGATTATCAACAAATAGTTTTTCCAATTTTCTATGATGTTGAACCCACTGTGGTAAGGAAACAGACGGGGAGTTTTCAAGAAGCCTTTTGTAGACATGAAAAAGTTTTTAAAGAGAATATAGAAAAGGTGCAAAAGTGGAGAGACGCTTTGAAAGAGGTGGCTAATATCTCTGGTTGGGAATTGAAGGAATACAGGTAGCCATTCTTACTAATATGTATATCATTTTAAACAACTTTTAGGCAATACTGTTTTGAATTAAATAACTTCTAATTAATATGTCCATTTATGCATAGTTGCAAACGAAGAGGTATAAATTTGATGTAGATATTTTACAATAGCACACGCAAAGATTAGCCATATGTAATAACATGTTACTTCAATTTGATCCCATGATTGTTGCAGAGTTTGGATTTATATATTATGGAATTGATTTAATACTACGTTCACACTCACTTTAATGTAACAACACCAATCTTTCTTTGTCCTTTTCAAACTGCATGAATGAATCAGAATTTATTTGGGATATTATCAAGGCGATATCAAGTAAAATTCCTGTAAAATCAGAGACTCTTAAGAAGCTTGTAGAAATAGATTCACGGTTGGAGGAACTGAGGGTTCTTATGGATGGAGGGCCTAATGATGATGTTCGTATGATAGGGATATGCAGTATGGGAGGTTTAGGTAAGACGACTCTTGCAAGAGTTGTTTATGACTTGATCTCTCATGAATTTGAAGGGAGTTGTTTTCTTTCCAATGTTAGAGAAAAATCTGAAAAAGATGGCAGTGTAATGTATTTCAAAGGCAAATCCTTTCCCAAAAAATCTGAAAAAGATGGCAGTGTAATGTATTTTCAAAGGCAAATCCTTTCCCAAATATTAAAGGTTGAAGATAATAGCATATGGAATGTCGATGATGGAATCAACATTTTAAGAAGCAGGCTGCAACACAAAAAGGTTCTTCTCGTTATCGATGATGTGGTTGACATAAATCAATTACAGTATTTAGCTGGAAAAAATGAGTGGTTTGGCTCAGGTAGCAGGATCATCATAACATCACGAGATGAACATCTGTTAAAGACACATGGAATGGATGAAGTGTATAAACCTAATGGACTAAATTGCGAAGAAGCTCTTCAACTTTTCAACATGAAAGCTTTTAAAACCCACTAGCCTCTGGAAGAATGTGTGCAGCTGTCTGAATATATTCTACAGTATGCTGTTGGTCTTCCATTAGCTCTCGAAGTTTTGGGTTCCTTTTTGAATGGTAGATCTGTGGATCAATGGAGAAGCACCCTGGAAAGACTACAAATAGATCCTCCCAATAAGATTATGAGCATACTTCAAATAAGTTTTGGCGGGCTACAAGAATTAGAGAATAAAATATTTCTCGATATTGCATGTTTCTTTAAATAGAAGACTAGAGATTATGTAACAAAAATTCTATAGGGATGTGGTTTTTCCCGTCATTGGAATTGAAGTTCTTATTGAAAAGTCTCTATTAACTGTTAATGATTACAACAGACTGCAGATGCATGATTTGTTACAAGAATTGGGACATCCAATTGTTCAGAGACAATCCCTGAAGAACCTGGGAAACACAACAGATTATGGAGGGAAGAAGTAGTACTGCAGGTGTTGATAGAAAACACAGTAGGTGGACTGTTAAATAGAAAACATTCTGATGTTCGTTCATTTCTTTTACCCAGTTATGTATCTGACAAATTTTCAACATCTTTATATTATTGTTTATTCACTTATCCTTTGCTTATAATTTTCAGGGAAGTGATGCAATGGAAGGAATAATAGTTGCTCGACCGAATTGAAGCTTTGAATTTTGTGATTTCTCATGAGTGAAAATTAAAGAAAGAGGGAATATTAATCCTCTGTTTCATATTCTTGTATCTCTGTTTCATTGCAGCATTCTCTTATTTTGTATCCATTATCACACGTGCGAGTTTTTGGGTACACTTGAAGGGGCTGGAGACTGGGGTCATAATGAATTGCATACTAGTTGCAATGAGTGAACTGAACAATACACTAATTAGCTTATTGCAATCTGACTGAATATATATATATATATATATATATATATATATATCTTTTTTTTCTCTTTTGGCATATAGGTTCAGTTGTTCTAGTTGAGTCGCTCAGATAAGCTTATTCTAAATTATATAGAACTTGAAGCTGATACGAATTTTCGCTTGTTGAGATTCTAATTGAATTTGCATAGATTTTACTTGAATAACACTATCGCCTTCTGAATAAACATTACAAATTAAGTAATTTTAAGTCTGACAGAAAGCTGCAAATTAAAGAAACTGTAAAAATTATAATGGAATTGAATGACAAATGTATTCTGATGAAGTAAAATTATCATTCATATATAGATCGGCGAAAACTACCTTCCATCAGTTGGAGGCTGATTAAAAGACAGATAATAAAAGAATATGAATGGTGTGGCTGGTGGAAACAATTAGAATTAACCGAACAGGAAAAAAATATTGTGAATAAATATGATTATGTTAAATCGAAAATATTTCGTCTAATACTTAACCCAAAATTGAAGTCTCTGCATCAATCGAAAGCACTGCATGGCTTGGGACAGTGGCGTCATGGAAAAAACCGTACAATTTGTCTCATCACGATAAACGCCAACGCTGGTGACCGGTCAGCCGCATTCCGACGCCGATTACATGAACACGAAGGTAATCCTTTAAGATTTCTGTTGGATGCCAATTATGGTTCTTCTCGTGGAAGATATTGTAAATGGGTTTGCATGTTATGGATTGTATGAAGAGTTTGATCATTGGCTTCATGCTGCTTAGGTTCACTATGTTTGTGTTGATTCCTCTGTTTCCTTTAAGATAGAGAAGGTGCTTATGGATGTAATGTCAGATGTGAGTTTTTGTTCTTTCTTCTGATGGAATATGAATTAATGAAATCTTGTACCCCATTTTATGTTCTAGGAAGAAATATCCTTTGGCAGCGTTTTGCAGTCGATATAGCGAAAAAATACAATAAATGGTATGAAATTAATGGTTTAAGTTAGTAATTTCACTTTTCTTTTACTTCGCAGAACCAAAATTTTTGCTTTTGTTATACTTCTTATTTACTTCTTGTTGTTGGTTGTGTAGCGAAAGTTGGATACCTTAACTGCATGTGTATGAGATCACCGAGGGAGATCGTGGCAGGCCAGCTTAAGTTCACACGAGCGACAAAGCTGTGAATTCAAATGGTGATCTTGTCCGTTGTAGCAAGAAAGTGAGTCTTTGTGTTAAACCAAAATAAAATTGAGCAATTTGTTACTGTTCCTAATAATTTGTCTCAACTTGGCTTTATGTTCATCATGTCTTGTCACAAACATATAGGAATAAAGCAAATCTTTCCCTTCTTCCTGTTTATCAGGTATGTTCGTTTAGAATTTGTTTGAGTGAAGATGGTATAAAGTTCGTAAGATAACTTATGTCGTGATCCTTTTCTTTTAATTAAGGTTTCTTTTAAGCCTTTGGTTGGACCATATTTGAACACTTCTGCAGCTTATTCGTGCATGATGTGTTTTTGGTGGCTGTCCTTCTCTTTTGTTTTGATTTGAGCAGGCCCTCATGGCAATGCCAGGTCCTGATTTCAGCCTCTATCTCTTTTGGATCCCAGAAAGAGTGGTATTGTTCTGTTCATCACGTTGTTATGTATCATGTTTAACATTGCGTATGCAGTAAGACATCATCTCAGTTTGATTGAATTAGCATCGCTTTAATTGACTGACTTGCCGATAGTTGTTTCCTATGGTGCATACATATATTTACTCATATATTTAAGCATAGAGTCCGATACTACATTTGATCAGTTCTTCTAGCTTAATGAATGCCTAGACGCATCTGTATGGTGCATACATATATTTACTCATAAATGTAAGCATAGAGTCCGATACGCATCTGTATGGTGCATACATATATTTACTCATATATTTAAGCATAGAGTCCGATACTACATTTGATCAGTTCTTCGAGCTTAATGAATGCCTAGACATTGGAAACGCATGTGAAATGTTCGTACTGAGTGTAATAGCTGGTTGGTGGCTAGACTATTGTGTATTCACTGACAGAAATGTGCATCCGTCTGTTGATCGTGTACACATTGGAAAGTACAAAGGGAGTCCTGATAGTGCATCCCCTTTTGACAGATCTGGCCTGTAAGCCTATTTGCGCTCACGTAATTAATTGAAGTTGTGTTTGCATATTGTATTGCTGAAAAGATAATCAAATTGTAGGTTTTCAGCAAGCAATTCAGCCGTTCGGACATAAGAAAAGAATCAAGGAATGTGCTTGCTGAGGTATGCATTATTTTATATGTGGCAGAATGTTTTTTATGGAAAGATTGGTGAAAATGTCTTTATCTTGGGTTACGTAATTAATCCATTGAGCTGCTTCAACTTGAAAAATTGAGTTCTGTTTCAATATTTGTCATCATAAAATCATACTGAACGATGATATCACACTGGTTTTGTTGTTAGCAACTCTTTTAGATTGAATTTCATTGGATTTTCATAGGCTATCAATGTTACAGGTCTATGTATAGGGAAATTCTTTTAACCGAACCAGAAGGCCAATTGTGGGAGGATTCATTAAGGAGATCAAAGTAGGACGCGGGTAATTGTACTGTGTTGTGAATTTAATCATCTGGAGCTGCAGAAGACTGCTGCTGATAGCATCCTGTTAGAACACATTACCTACATATTTGCCATTCATTGTTGAGTGAAGTTGAAATCCTGGCATTGGGGAAACTTTCATTTGTGTTTATGTTGAAAACATAGCCAAAGTACACCTCATGTCAATTAAACAAACAATATTATAAGTACAAAATCGTTGTAACATATAGCGAATCAATTAAAAGTTTAGATGATTATGGGTTGCAACTTGGAGACGGCTGGAAAGTTGTCTTTTTTCACTTTAAGTGCATGCATGAAACAGATTGAGAAGGCATTTAGAGGCAAACATGATTAAAATAGGAAGTTATGTATCATTGGATAAGAAGCTCAGCATAATATGTCATCTAGGAAAGAAATACATGAAAGCTACATGTGTGTGCAATGAGTGCATCATATAAGTGTATCATGAAGTAGTTTAGAATGTGGACGTTCGTAAGCATGATTGAGTTACGTACGTAAAATAGCATTGGAAAACTATGAAAAAGATTCTGAGATACATCAGAAGAACCTCAGATGTTGCATTATGTTGCGGAGGATCAGAATTTACTATCAGGGGTTATATGGATTCAGATTTTGTAGGAGACCTTGATAAAAGGAAATTTACTACCGGCTTTGTGTTTACACTTGCGGGAAGAGATGTAAGTTGGGTAACAGAAGCAGAATACATGGCAGCTGCACAAGCTTGCAAGGAAGCTATCTGGATACAAAGGTTAATGGAGGAGATCGAGCACAAACAACAAGGAATCCAGCCTTTCATTCTAGGACAAAGCACATAGAGGTATTGTATCGCTTCGTTCGAGAAGTAGTGGAGGATAGAAGTATAGATTTGCAAAAAATCCACATCAAGGAGAACCTAGCAGATGTTATGACAAAGTCAATTTTTACTGACAAGTTTGTATGGAGCAAATCCTCTTATGGCCTAGTAAAGACGCAAACAACATGACAATGGCGAAGTAGAAAGGATGGTGTGGAGATTAGATTGATTCCAAGTGGGAGAATGTCAGAAACAATGAGCGGGCGCCGCTCTTCTAAAAGAGCGGTGCCCACCATTGTTCAAGAAGAAAGCGGCTGCTGCCACATTTTCTGAACCAAGAAAAAAAATATGTATTAAAAAATTAAGAAAGGGAGAGGAAACGAAGCCTATAAATAGAGGCTTCATTTCCCTCTTCAACATCCATTTTTCCTAAGTTCTTCTCATCTATTTTGAGAGAGAAAAAAGAGTTATGCGAGAGATTAAGAGTTTTAATACTCTTGTGTGATTATTAATTTGAGAGATTGGGTGTGTTGGGGTTTTGGGCAGTTAGCCAAAATACCTCAATGTTTGTAATCGTCATTTCACTAAAAAAAGATTTTCCTTCTGTCTTCGTTCGTGGACATAGACTAAAAGTCGAACCACGTAATTTCTTATGTCCTCTTTGTGTGCTTATTCTTTATTTTTATCTAATTTTATTTTAGCTGTAGCCCTACTTCACTCATCAATTTCCTAATATTTTACTCTTAGAGGCTCACTTTTTAAGATTTGCTCAAGTGCACTCTCCAATCAGCGTCGGAAAATTTAAATTTTTTGATACATTTTGGGATCTGCATACAGTATTACTTTTTCTTTTCTGTAAATTGTGTAAGATAAATTAAAGTAGAAATTTAGTTCATATGTAACTATAACTTAAGTGATCACATAATAAATGACTTCTATTGACAACTTCGACATGCTTAATTCATTTTTGTGTAAATTTTATTTTTTTTTGCTATTATAATCTTCACTACAGTAACCCCAAAATTAATATTATATTTGAAAAAATAAATATAAATATAATATTAATATAAATAAACTAAATATGTTTTTGGGACAGAAGTCGGTGGAATGGCTGCCGTGATGGTGAGGAACCACAACCTCAAAGATGAACTCATATAATGGGGTCGGCTACTTATTATTCTCTGTATTTATCAGTAAGCATGCATCTCAATTTCAAATGTTTTTTGGATTCTATTTATTCAGAAATCTATTATAAATCAGTTAAAGGGTAGTGACGTGGCATTGATGAGCTGTCTAGATGGGTGTCCAAGTTTGTTAACCGTGGTTACCAGTAGGGGTGGCAATTTGGGTCAGAATTCGTTTATTCGATTTGATCCGATTCGAATTAAATGGATTTGGGTTTAAAAAAATTGATTCGTTTAATAAATTGGTGAATTCGATTCGATTCGCTAATTAAACGAATCGAATCCGGGTTTGAGGACATTGATTCGTTTATTCGTTTAGGATTCGTTTAATAAATGGGTTATAAACGAATCGAATACGGTTTATTCGTTTATTATTCGTTTAATTAAATTACTTATTTGTCCTTAAATTTGTTTGAAAATTTTTTAAAACTTGAAAGTTAATGTAATAATTTTTTATGATAATAAGTCAAGCCATAGGTGAAGCAAGAATTAGGGCAGCATGCCCTAATTTTTTCATTTCATCATTTCACTCTTTCTTTCTTCTCTTCATCTCTCAGGCTGCTATCTCAAGTCTCATCTTCATTCTTTCATCAAGAAGCCATACAAATTAAAATAGATTTGACAAATAAATGTACTACTTATTTATTCCAGAAGTGGAAAGGTTGATTGTTTGCAAACACTGGGGTATCCTCCGATTCTTTTTGTTTTTTTTTTTTAATTTTTGAGCTAAATATTACTCTTGTAAACAAAAAAAAGTGCCTATAAATAATTTAATGTGGGAGTGTGTTTGGTAAAGTTTTATCTTGCTTATTTTTCTTGGCTTTGTAGATTTAATTATTATTTCTTTAACAATTTTACAAGTTTGCTATATATTTGATATTTTGAAATATTACAGTGACTATTTTTAATGTTGTGGCAAGTTAATATCATTTTATTTATTTTTTGGTGTAGGATTCTTGTTTTCAAGGTGACAAAGACAAAATGAAGAGAATTAAAGAAATCACCTTGGTTTATAATTTGAATTTTAATTATTGTTAATTGTTAAGAATTTGTAATTTGGTATTTGGATGACTGTATATTTAATCTTAGAATATGGTTTGGAATATTTGTATTTTGTATGATGTTAAATTTATTGCCTTTTTATATTTTATTTTGCTTAATTTTGTTTATTAATTATATTTTTCTAAACGAATTGTAAACGAATCCAGATTCGATTCTATTCGTTATGGATTCGGACAAATGAATAGTAAACGAATTAAACGAATCGAACCGAATATTCGTTTAATAAACGAATCGAATCCGAATCCTGAGATTTCAATTCGTTTAATAAACGAATCCAATCCGAATCGTAGAATTTTGACCCAATTCGTTTACGATTCGATTCGAATTCGATTCGTTTATTCATTTTGCCACCCTTAGTTACTAGCATCTAGAAATAAACACGGGCTGATTTATTGGCAACCTTTAATGTGTCCGTTTGCAAGTTTAGAGTAAGAGTTAAAAACTGTTTTTGAGTTCAATCTCTTCCTTGTCATTTCCTCTGTAATTTTAACACAAAATCCTCCATTAATAAGATCCCTGCAAGCCATTATCAGCCATGGATATAAGTACATTAATAAAATGTACTTCTGTGATTTTCGGGGAATTTTGATGGGTTTAATCCTAGGGATTGAGGCTACAATGCTTAGTGGACAAATGTTGAACAGGGCCCAAATTGGCAAGCTTGAATTGAGGATTTTAGGAAAAAAGAAAACTATCTATATGATCGATCTCAGCTTGATTTAGGTTCAGAACATACGAAAAATAGAAAAAAGGAATGATTATTACATTTTAATATTTACTTATCTCTTGTATTTCAGCAATGTTTGGCTTTACTTATTCATGTAATAAGTGTTTCACATAATTCAATTTAAGAGGAAATTTTGATTTCTTTGTTGCAAATTTGCTCGTGCTGAGGGTTTTCCGTTTTCGGCTCCACATCGAATTTTATTTGTTTTCATAACCGTTTCTGTTTGTTGATTCTCATTATTTAAGAGACAATTATTTATTCCAAAATCAATTTTGAGGCACTTGTTGCAGCTTTGTTGTGGAATTAATTGCTTGAATCATGAGCATCCAAGGAGTTTCTTCATATGTTCCATCTCCTCTCTCTCATTGGAAGTACCAAGTGTTCTTAAGCTTCAGAGGCAAAGAAACCAGCAAAAATTTCACAGACCATTGTATGCTGCTTTGAATAAAGAAGGAATCATCTGTATTCAGCAATGACAAAGAACGTGACAGAGGAAAATCTATTTCACCAGGACTACTTAAAGCAATTGAAGAATCAAGAATTTCACTTATTATATTTTCTCATGAAACTATGGTCCTTCGACTTGTTCAGAATGGGCGTTCAACGAATCGAAATTGCATTCGTGCTAAATCGTATTAACCCCACCTGGCCCTAATGGGTCCGAGTGGCAAAGACCGCGTGTGTTCATTCAATTGAAGCTTCCAGGAAGTTTCGTGATGATGTACCGTGTGTAGGAACAGTGAACATACTTAAGGTCACTTTTTGACCAAGACTTGCTTTTCGCTTTTGTAATACAAACATACAATAAAACAGGGATATTCAGGGGAATTGACTATCGATAGTCGGTAGTGGCCAACAGTGATTTTTTTTAACTAATAAATTTCAATAATAAAATTTATACAAATAAAATGTCATACAGTCCGTATTACGTTAACTATATATATATATATACACACACACACACACATACAAGAATAATATGCCAAATTCTCCTGTTTATATATAATCAGAAATTTATCAAACAAAATTCATGAATCTACTAGGAAGAGCGATGAAGACGTGTATTCAATTGAAGTGGTGGCAGAGTTAGGAATTCAATCTAGTAAGGGCTAAGTTCAAACAGTAATATAATTAAAAAAATAGTAAATATTAAAATAAAAATTTATTAAAATATTTAACTCAATACATTTATAACAATTTTCATATGCTGCTTTAGAATTTAGTGAGGTTTTTATGATAAATCAAATTAAAAATAAGATAAATTTTAAAAGTTTGGGGCACCAGCCCCAGCTAACCCCAACGTGGCACCACCACTTAAATGAAGAGAGTTCTCATTTGGATTCATTGAAGCTTCCGGGATGTTTAATATTATCTTAGTGCAAACACTAAACACTAAACAGCGACAGCAATTATATAAGTTACTTTTTGACCAAGACTTGCTTTTGGAATACATACATGATACATACAACTCAACGTGAGAAGCTAGAAATTGAACAGTAATTCTTCTTTACAAACCTTTCTTGTTTCTTCCCTTCCCAAGCCTCAAGCAACTTCAAAGAAAAATGTCGAACCTTTTACCTTTATTTTCCAATCTTCAATTATGTTGATTAAAAAATTCTACTATTTAAAAAAAAAAAAAGAAAAAGATCTTAAATTCTTATAATGCAATTTTTCCAAAAGAATATTTTATAATTTTCCCTTTAAAATGCAATTACATTGAAGAAGCCCTTCATAAAATGCTTAAAGAAATCCTTGCTTTTGGTGTGTAGATTATTGAAGTTTGAAACTAACTTTTGTCAAGTGTCAACACCATATCGAAAATGCATGTATTTGATTCCATTTACCACTAAAGACAAGTAGCATTCTTCATTTTTATTTTTATTGAATACTTTCGGCATGTATACACTTTTGACAAAACTCACTGTTTCAGTAATTAATTAGAACTCATTAAAAAGCATTCTTCATTATTTCTTTGCATATATTTAATTTCTATGATTAGATATAACCTTAAAATTTTAATTCTTTCTAGCGATGTTTATGTAACTCTAATAACTTCTATTAACATGAAGTTATTGTAAATTAATCTGTTATAAAACAAAATACAAGACCCAGGTGAAAGGACATCATGAAAGTCGAAATTCCTTGCGCATGTATTAAGCAATATCTTGTAATTAAATGTTGATTTTTATTAAATAAAAGTATTTTTATATTTATATTTTATCAGTTAATTATTTATTAAATAAAAAATTATAATTTTAGTTATAATTTTAAATAAAATATTTAAATCAAATAATAATATGAATTTATTATAAATAATTATATATATTTTACTTTTATGTTATAAAATCATTTCAATTATTTACTTTTGTAAAAGTAAATTAATCAATTAAATTTTATTGTTTAATAAATTTATTATTACTTAAATAAATAAAAAAGTACTACTTTATCTAATAAATTTTTAAGTTTTATTAATAAAGTTACATAATAAATTTAATACAAGTAACAATATAAAATAATTGAATAAAGTAGAATAAATTAGAAATTCTAGATTTTGAGTCAATTTAATATTTAATATTTTATTATGATTTATTTTATTTAAGTAAGTTTACTTGAGACATAATTATAATTTTAGTCTAATTAAGATTTTAGATTATTTTTTTTATAAGGATTAAAATTAAGTTGGTTTATGATGCTACACGCAAGTTTACATGCATTTTCCTTTCATCAAGTGAGTGAACAGTTACTTTTTTGACCAAGACTTGCCTTTGCTTTTAGAGTACGTAAATTTGTGGCATTTTACAAGAGAAATACATTTGCCTGATTAAATTGTTTCTTTTGAAAGTTGGAATCAAACACCTCATTGGAGTTCAATTAAGTGGCGTCCTTCAATCCACTCAAAGCTGTAAGTTTTTATCTTATACATTTCTCTTTTATTTTCAAAATTAATTTGCATCCTGCACGTTTGAGAAGGAAAAAAATTAAAATTTAAAGAAACTTGAATGTTAAATAAGATTTGCTTATGTAGATATCGGCATACACGCTCTTCTTACGGATAGCGGAAAAAAATTTTAATCACATTTAGGAATTTCTTATGTAAATTTTTCTTTTAGATAAAGTAAGTAATACATGTTTATTATAATAAGTTATTTTACAATTTGTTTTATAAAACAAGTAAAACGAGTATAAGGAGTCGTTTGGTACCATTTTTCACTGGCTATTCTCATTTTTTTAAATAAATTTAGTGAAATAAACGTTTCGTAACCCTTCTAAACCTTCTTGTAAAACGTATTTGTAAAACACAAAATCTGACATGCTTATAACAGTTATAAATCACAAAACAACTTAGGGCGCATTTTACTTATTTTATAAAACAAATTGTAAAATAATTTATAATAATAAACACGGTTATAATAAATAATAATAGATAGTCTCTATCTTTAAGACTCTTTTTTTCTATTTTCCTTATAGATCTTTTCTTTATTTGTGGGTTTTATTTTTGGATGCATTTCTGGTTTCTTATACAATTTTTCTTTACATTTTATTTAATTTTATTTTGGTAAAATCATCAAAGATCTGCAGAGATTTACACTGATCTCTGCAGATCTGGGTTTTCGGTTCTCCAATGTAAGCAAGCATGCAGTCATTTTCTTTAGAAATGCCATATTTAGTAATTTTTTATTTGATCAAATGTTAAAATGTTGAAAGGAGAATTGGTTTTTTTTTTTTAACTTTTTCTTTAAAAAGGAGAGTTAGATTTAATATTTATAATTTTTTTCCTCCTTTTAAATCCTTTCGAATCTTTGTAGCAAATGATTTAGTCTCAAGCATTTAAGATCGACTGAACAGTGAACACATTAACAAAAAATAATTATTTAAAAAAGTTAATATGGGATATCAAAATTATAAATATTATTATTGTTAGTTGGTATATTAAAAAATAAACAAGCTTTTATATAAATTTTAAACGCAAATGGTATATTGAAAAATAAACAAGCTTTAATATAAATTTTAAACACAAAAAAATATAAAATGCATATTTAAATTGAAAATATAGACTTTTAAATATCATTTTCATTCACTTTTTTTTTTCCTAAGAAAATGAAAATTTAAAAATAATCCTGAACGCGCCCTAAGTTGTTTTGTAATTTACAACTATTAAAGGCAAGTGAGATTCTCTAAAACGTTTTATGCCCTTCTCGAAGGCTTATTTCACTTGAATTTTTAAAAGAAAAACAAAAATGATTGGTCAAAAACGGTAGTGAACACCCCTAAATAAGAAGCTCCTTGATGGATTTGTTCAGCTTGTTCGAAGATCATTAATTTCGAAATCAGAACCATTCTCAAGTTTAATAACTTTTTATATTAGTAAAGTGATATCATTAATTAATTGACTTATTTATTTAGTAGCCATTTTTAAGTTTACACAACTTTGTCATTTGACGGGCACATTCATTTTTATGGTGCCCATAATTTTGGATGAATCATGTTGTTTGCATAGTATTGTTCCAAGGAAGTCACTTGTAATTTATTCCAAGTTTTCAGGAACAAATTAACTTGATGGCTTCCATGAGCATCCAAAATGTCTCGCATTGGAAATATGATGCCTTCTTAAGCTTTAGAGGAGAAGACACCCGCAAAGGCTTCACAAGTCATCTATATGCCGCTTTGAATGGAAAAGGAATTTATGTATTCAAGGATGACAAAGAACTTGAGAGAGGAGAATCCATTTCACCTGGACTCCTTAAAGCAATTGAAGAATCAGGAATTTTGATTATTATTTTCTCAAAGAACTATGCTTTTTCCACATGGTGTTTGGACGAACTTGTTAAGATTGTTGAATGCAAGAATAAACGTGATCATCAACAGATGGTTTTTCCAATTTTCTATGATGTTGAACCCACTGTGGTAAGGAAACAGACGGGGAGTTTTCAAGAAGCTTTTTCTAGATATAAAAAGGAGAATATAGAAAAGGTGCAAAAGTGGAGTGCCGCTTTGGAAGAGGTGGCTGGTATCTCTGGCTTGGAATTGAAAGAATACAGGTAGCTGTTCTTACTAATATGTATATCATTTTAAACAGCTTTTAGGCATTACTGTTTTCAATTAAATAGCTTTTAATTAATATGTCTATATATGAATATTTGCAAACGAAGAGGTACAGATGGATGTAGATATTTTACAAAAACACGCGTAAAGATTAGCCATATGTAATAACATGTTACTTACATTACTTCAATTTGATCCAATGATTATTGCATAGTTTATATTTTATATATTATGAAATTGATTTAATACTATATTCACACTTACTTTAATTTAACAACACAGATCTTTCTTTGTTCTTTTAAAATTGCAGGAATGAGTCAGAATTTATTTGCAATATTGTCGAGAAGATATCAAGTAAAATTCCTGTAAAATCAGAGACTCTTAAGAAGCTTGTAGGAATTGATTCACGCTTGGAGAAACTGAGGTGGTTTCTCAAGGATGAAGGACCTAATGCTGATGTTCTTATGGTAGGGATCTGCGGTATGGGAGGTTTAGGTAAGACGACTCTTGCAAGAGTTGTTTATGACTTGATCTCTCGTGAATTTGAAGGGAGTAGTTTTCTAGCCAATGTTAGAGAAATATATGAAAAAGAAGGCAGTGTAATCTCTTTTCAAAGGCAAATCATTTCCCAGTTACTAAACCATGCAGATAATAGTTCCATATGGAATGAATTTGAAGGCATCAACATTTTAGGAAGTAGGTTAAAACGCAAGAAGGTGCTTCTCGTTATCGATGATGTGGTTAACGGAAAGCAATTAGAATATTTAGCCGGAAAGGAGTGGTATGGACCAGGCAGCAGGATCATCATAACATCACGAGATGAACATTTGTTAAGGACACATGGAGTTGATGAAGTCTATAAGCCTAATGGACTAAATTATGATGAAGCTCTTCAACTCTTCAACATGAAAGCTTTTAAATTCCTTCATCCTTTGGAAGAGTTTGTGCAGCTGTCTGAACGTGTTATAAAGTATGCTGATGGTCTTCCATTAGCTCTCGAAGTTTTGGGTTCCCTTTTGAATGATAGATCATTAGATCAATGGAGAAGTATCCTGGAAAGCCTAAAAAAAATCCTCCAAATGAGATTTTGGATATACTTCAAATAAGTTTTGACGGTCTACGAGAATTAGAGAAGAAAATATTTCTCGATGTTGCATGTTTCTTTAAGGGGAAAGATAAAGATTATGTAACAAAAATTCTAGAGGGATGTGGTTTTTCCCCAATCATTGGAATAGAAGTTCTTATTGAAAAGTCTATATTAGCTATTAATGGTTACAACCAACTGCATATGCATGATTTGTTACAAGAATTGGGTCATCAAATTGTTCAGAGACAATCCCCGAAGAACCTGGGAAACGAAGCAGAATATGGAAGAAAGAAGAAGTACACCAGGTGTTGACAGAAAACACAGTAAGTGTAAATTGTTAAATAGAAAACATGGTGATGGTCGCTAATTTCTTTTACCCAGTTATGTATCTTATGTATATTCAACATCTTTCATTATTGCTTAATTCACTTATCCTTTGCTTATAATTTTCAGGGAAATAAAGTAGTGGAAGGAATAATAGTTGACACCTACTTTCCTGAAAATAAGGTGTATTTAAGTGCAATTGCTAAAGCATTTTCGAAGATGATCAACTTACGATTGCTGAAAATCAGTAATCTGCAACTTCCTGAAGGCCTTGAATACCTCTCTAACAAGTTGTCGTTACTTGATTGGCATCGATATCCATTGCAATCATTGCCATCAATTTTGCAATTGGATAAAATTGTTGAATTTAATATGAGTTACAGCCACGTTGAAGAATTATGGAAAGGAATCAAAGTAAGATCAATATTTTTGTCAAATTTATAATTTTTCAGTGAATAATTGTTGATAAAATTTTATTATTATAACTGTATATGAATTAAGAAATATCATTTTAGCTCCCTTTGTTTTCAACAGCCTTTAAACATGTTGAAAGTCATGAAACTCAGCCATTCAGAGAATTTGATTAAGACACCAGACTTCACAAATGTCCCAAATTTGGAGGAGTTGGATCTTGAAGGTTGTACAAGGTTGCGTGAAATTCACTCGTCTTTGCTGCTTCACAATAAGCTTATTGTTCTGAATCTTGAAGATTGTAAAAGTCTCACAACTCTTCCAGGCGAGATTTTTATGGAATCTCTTGAAAATCTTGTTCTCTCTGGTTGCTCGAAACTGAAGAAATTTCCGGACATTGTGGGAAGTATGGAATGCTTGTGGAAGCTTTTGTTGGATAGAACAGCCATTGAAGAACTGCCGTCATCTATTGAACTTCTATCCAAACTTGTCTTGTTGGATCTAAACAATTGCAAGAATCTCAAGAGACTTCCCAGCAGTATAAGTGGCTTGAAATCCCTCAAAACTTTGAATCTCTCAGGCTGCTTCAAACTTGGAAATGTGCCGGAGAGTGTTGGGCACGTAGAAAGTTTGGAAAAACTTGATATAAGTTGTACAGCTATAAGGCAACCTCCATCGTCGATTTTTCTTATGAAGAATCTTAAAGAACTATCTTGTCGTGGGTGCAAAGGATCACCATCATCTACATCAAGGTTTCTGCGCTTCCCTATCAATTTGATGCGAAGGAGTTCAGATCCGGTGGCTTTGAGTTTGCCGTCTTCTATGTTAGATTTGTGTTCTTTAACGAAATTGGATATCAGTGACTGTAATCTAGGGGAAGGAGCAATCCCAAGTGATATTGGGAACTTATGCTCATTAGAAGAGTTATATTTGAGTAGAAACAGATTTGTTTCGCTACCGGCAAGCATTTACCGTCTTTGTAATCTTTGGAAGATTGAATTAGAGGATTGCAAAATGCTTCAATCTCTGCCTGGACTTCCACCCAGTATAAGTGATATTTCGTTAGATGGCTGTGTTTCGTTGGAGACATTATCAGATGTATTAAAATTAAACGAGTATCGACGCCACTTCACTCAAATTAAATGTATCGATTGCTTGAAATTGCTTGGCAAATATGATTTGGCGCTTTCACTGCTGAAGGAGTACATTAAAAATTTTGAGGTCAGTCTCTCACTCTCACCTGTGCTGACATTATGCCTGAAAATTATGCAATATATGGTCTGTATTTTTATTTTATTTATTTACTTACTTTTTTTTCGTGGTGTTGCAGAACAAGTTTCCGGTCAGTCTCTCACCTGTTGCTAACATTATGCCTAAAAATTATGCATTGGTATGAATTTTTATTTTTATTTTTAATATATATATATATATATATTGTGGTGTTGCAGGGCTCTGATGGACGTTGTAACATTGTTGTTCCTGGAAGTGAAATCCCATAGTGGTTCGAGTATCAGAATAATGAGGGTTCAATAAAAATAATAAGGTCGCCTCCAAAGACTTATAAGAATAGTAAGCTTGTGGGATATGTTATGTGCTGTGTTTTTTGTGACCATAAATATCCGAATCTATTATCCGAAAATGAACTGGATGCGATTGAGGAATATGATTGTTGCATTTCGTTTTCTGGTCCTGGCATTTATTTTAGAAAGCAATTCGGTCAGGCTGTGTCAGACCATCTTTTGCTATACTATAAGCCATTTAGAGGATATGTTAAAAGACTGACATTTTATTCGCGGTCGGGATTGAAGTTGAAGAGGTGTGGTGTCCATCCAGTTTACCTGAATCAAGTGGATAAGTTCAACCAAAAAACTGAGCCGGTTTGGAATTTGAACGAATTTAGTCACGATTGTGCAGGATTACGCGTAGCCTTAATGATGAATTCGGATCAAATAGGGAAGTAGACACAGCATCAAAACGAACCCTTGCGGAATATGTTGGGGCAGCTGAAGCCAGTGGAAGTGGCAGCTGTGATGATGATGAGGAAGGACAAACTAAAAGATTTAGACAACTCGAATGAAGGGCAAAGCGTAGTGAATATTATTTTCTCTGAATCAATGTGTAACAGTGTAAGTACGCATCTCAATTTCAATTTTATTTTCTTTGCATTTGGTATTTCATTTACTTTTTATTTATTCTACTCTTGCAATTTATTTTCATGTTAAATTACCAGATCTAAATGCTCGACTTGGATCAAAAGTTGGTCAGAATCAGAATGTGTTGCTCGACCAAATTGAAGCTTTGAATTTTGTGATTTCTCATGATTTGGAAATTAAAGAAAGAGGGAAAATTAATCCTCTGTTTTCTATTCTTGTATCTCTATTTCACTGCAGCATTCTTTCAGTTTGTATCCATTATTACACATGCGAGTTTTTGGGTACACTTGAAGGGGCTGGGGACTGGGGTCATAATTGTTGAATTGCATTGCTATGAGTGAACAATAAACTAATTACCTCATTGCAATCTGGTTGAATATATTCTTCTTTTTAAAAAAAAAATTTCTTTTGGCATATCGCTTCGGTTGTTCTAGTTGAGTAGCCCCGCTAAGCTTATTGTAAATTATAAATAATACTTGAAGCTGATATGGATTTTCGCTTGTTCAGATTCTTATTTGTGATTGCATAGATTTTACTTGAATAGCACTAGCGCATTCTAGTTCTAGTTATTCACATTACAAATCCCGTTTGTAATTGCAGTTAGAAATGTTACAAATAGGTTATTTCATAAAGAGAAAATGTCACTCACATCCTCAAGGTTTGCTTAAATGGTTACACACAACTCCTTAATTTCATAAATTGTCACACAAATTCCTTAATTTCATAAATGATTATTATTATACCCTTTGATTATAACAAACCAAATAAATATAAATATAGTAATAAGATAGAAATAATAAATAAATATCATATGATACAAATAAAATATTACAATATGTATAATTAATGAAATAACGTATAGAATGAAAATTATTTTTAATATTAAGTTATTATTAGTCTATCCCGACAGATTTTATTAATACTAAAATATATTAATTCAAAAATTGACTTTAAGGTTTATATTAATATAGACATAATTAAAAAATATATTATAAATAAAATAATATAAACTTTACAAATTACTGTGAATGTTTGGTATAATTATTTTAATATTATTAATATGTCAAATAGATTTTATTATTATTAAAAGAATAAGACAGATTAATAATGTTAAAATAATTTTTTAATATTCAAAATAATTTATAAATTTTATATTATTTTATATATTATATTATTTTTATTTTAATTTATATTTATTATAGAAGTTTATTTAAAGTCAATTATTGGGCTATTGTAATCAAGGGTATAATAGTCAAAAAGTAGGGGTGGCTTTAGGTATAGGCG
This sequence comes from Clausena lansium, assembly GCA_030449835.1. NCBI lineage: Eukaryota > Viridiplantae > Streptophyta > Magnoliopsida > Sapindales > Rutaceae > Clausena > Clausena lansium. Next base: position 5,918,136 of record JASUUF010000259.1, on the reverse strand, counting down.
AACAAGGTGGTTGCCTAAAACCCCATATTTTGGGAAAGCCTTATTTTTTGAGTATTTCCTTAATAATTTTCTAATTAATAAATATCTTTTTTTTTAAATACGGATTATAGGAAGTAGGAAAGCCTATTAGATATCTCTTTAATTAATAATTATCCTACAAATAAGAATTATCTTTTACAAAAAATATATATTTGGTAACTTTAATGTTAAAGAGATATAATTAATAATATTATCTAACCATTAATTCATTCATTATTAGTCTTTCCAAGTAAAAATAAATAAATTATTTACCTTTTCAATTTCCTAAAAAAAACTTAATTATTTAATGTTAGAATATTTGACTTTTAGTATTTCTTTTAATTTCCATTGAAAATATTATATTATCAAAAATCTGTATATAAAAAAATTTCTTACTCTCTTCTCTACAAAGAAAATTCTTATATTCTTTGGTTCATTTAAAAATGAAAAAATTAGTTTCTTGAAATACAAAGTCCATATCTATTATCTGATTGTCAATTCATCATCTCAACTTTCTGTATTCTATCATTCTAAATATACAAAGTCCATATCTATTTGTTTGTTTATTTTGTAATGGTTTTAATGGAAGTAAAAAAAGATATTTTCTTGACTATTTTTTTAGGTTTTTTTGAATTCTTTTAGTATCTTTTTTTTTTATTATTGTTGAAATTTAAGAATTAAAGATAGAATAAAATTTGAGCCTTTTTATATTTCTTTGAGTATTAAAATTACAAAATAAAAAGAGGCCTCATAAAAAAAAATTCGTCTAAGGCCCTAAATACTCTAAAGCCGGTTATGTCAAAAAGAGGTACACGCGACCATTTATTAAACTAAGGGGGGTGTGTATGACTATTTAAACAAACTTTGGGAGTGTAGGCAGCCTTTCCCCTTCCATAAATTTTGATAAAAGGGTAGTGATATTTTCACCCCATAAATTCTGTAAATCCACCCCACTTCTAGAAAATAATTATAAAAAGTTCACATTATTTTTAAAAATTTTAAATAAAAAAGAATTATGAAGAATTAATCAATTAAATCTATTTTAATTTATTTTTGTGATATCTTAATTCATTTTTTGTAATATTTTAATTCATTTTTTTGTGACTTATATTTTTTTTTATTATATTTGACTACTAAGATTGCTTTGGCCTAAATTTAAATTGACTATATTACCCTTAAAAGTTTAAAATGCCAAAAATTTGCTTTAACTTCAACATTTTTTTTATTTTATCAACTTTTAATTAAAATAATATAATGTTTTCATGAGACAATACTCGTGTAAATTATTAGGCTGTCAAATTTATATCATTTACATCTAAAATATTGAAAAATGTTAGACTTTATTTGAAAAGTTATATTATAAGTCAAAAAATTAAGTATCTGAAGTATTAAATACAATAACACATATTTCTTTGGTAATTGGGTTATTTTATATCATAAAGATAAAATAATTAAATAGAACTTATATTAAAGCAACTTAACAGTAAAAAAAAATCTAAGCAAAAAAAAAATACAAGAATGATTTAATTGATGAATTATGCAATTTTTTTTTATTTTTTGTATTTATTAAAAATATTATGAACTTATTGTAAATATTTTTTAAAAATTGGGGTGGGTTTACACAATTAATGGGGTGAAATATCCCCACCCTTGATAAAATAGTGTTTAGTAAATATTTTTAAGGTGGTTTATTTCATAAGTTTCTCCATTTTGACAACAATTTTTAAAAATAAGTGCAAGATAGGAGTTGCTTATTATGAGCAGCTTATTAAATAAGTTATTGACTTTTTTAAAGTTCTTATTATAGCATTAATATTTTAACAAAATGACAATTATATCTTACTTTGTAATAAACTCACTCTAATATAGAAATAAAAGATATTTTAAATTTAATAATTTATATCTACTTTGATAATTATATAGTCAAACATCACTTTCGTAATAAAAAATTTATCAAATGCATGTACTTTACTTTTCAAACTTATTGCAACCGCAACAACAAAATTTACCAAAAATTAAATTTTTTTTTTAAATCAACTATTTATTTTATCCTCACGGCAGAAATAATTCATTTCATCAACTATCACAATCTCAAACTAACCCTAATCAATCACTGACAAAAAGCTACAAATTAAAGAAACTTTAATAAATTACAATAATTTATAGAGAAAAATGAATATTAAATGGCAAATGTATAGATAAAATTTATTTTGATGAAGTATATATAAAATTTATATATAAGGATCATATCACACATTTGACCAAAAATATTTTCGGCAAACGATTATTGTTCACAGCCACTGACAGATTGTCTTCACTGTGATCTAAACCTTCATCAAGTGCTCTTCCATTTTGATGTTGGAATTGTTGGCCTTTGTGGGCTTGTTGAATTTAAACCTTGCTTATTCAATTTGGGCTTTCTGACTTTTGTTGAGCTATTGCTATTCTTTTTTACAGAGTTGGACTATTAGGCCACCCCACCCCAGTCTTATCAAAAACCATTTTTCTTTTCAAGATAAGTTTTAAATTTGAATTTCAATAAATGTGTTAAAAACCATTTTTTTTCAAGATAAGTTTTAAATTTGAATTTCAATAAATATGTGTTAATAAAAAAATAAAAATATATTATTTTTTATTTATTGTTAAAATTCAAAATAATATTCTCTTTTTTTTCCTATACATAAATTAAGAAATTTTTATGAATGATAAATTTTTAAATTTCAATCATTCACTTAAATTACATTACGCATATTTTAAATTGTACAGATTTGATAAAATGTTGTTGAGGAATAATTGTATGATTCCAATGCCTTAAACATGTTTGATAAAATGCCCAAGTACAAACCATGCCATCCCAACTAAAGTGTTTGTTGTCCAAAAATCTAACCAAGCAAGTGTACATATTGAACAAGTAATAAAGTGATGAATGAGAGTGTCGAACCCACATGGATTAATATTATCCTATCACTATCTATTAATTTATATCTCCCAAGTCTAATCCAAACAATTGAATAAAAAGCCTTAATTAAGATTATAACGGTAAATTAAATGCAAAATAAACAAGAAGATAATCAATAGATGATGAAACCCAGATTTGTAATTTCCCCTAGTAATCCCCTTATTAATCTCAATCCAGTTCTTCTAATTAACCTAATTCAATTATCACTCAGAACACTAAAGTTCCTATAAGCCTCTTTCGATAGTCAAGTAGATATATTACTTAAAATCAACCCACTATAATTCTATGAGGATTAATTATAAGCAATTCATTAAGTTCAGGTTCCTCAACAAGTGCATATGCAATCTAAGTATATTCCTATCTCAGATTAACACATGTTATCACATTTAGGTCTATAAATGCATGACTCTTCCGATATCTATGCAAATACACATGTGCTATTTAATTGGTGATTAAGCAATCAAATAGATTAAGCACAAAATATGATAAATAATCAATATAAGGCAATTTTGAAGAACTAAAAACATCAATCAATTAAGGTTCATACTAGGTTCCATTATTACAAACCTAGATAAAAATATTTAGTTCATAATAAAGAAAAAATAACATCCATAATAAAATAAAGCATCCTTCTAATCTAAAACAAAAGAAGAGAAGATGCGTTTAATAAGAAAAACTCTTAGAAAAAATCTTCAATTTTCAATCTCTTGATCTTCAATATCCTTGGGTGCTTGTTGCTCTCATGTTATTTTCTTTTCTAAAGACTTGTCCTCTCTTAAAAACCCTTTAAATAGAGTTTGGCACTTTAGAATTGATTAAAATTGAGAATCCCTATAGTTTTATGACTTAATTTCTGCACTTAAAGAAAATTTATTGCATGGGGGCAGCTGCACCAAATTCGGGGCAGCAGTCACGAATTCCGGGCCACAATTTGATAGAATTTGTCTCGGAAGCAGCTGCCACGAGTTTTGCTGATAATTACGACAATGCCACTAAAGCGTATTTCTTAGATTTCTTCGTTTTAGCTTCGCTTTTCTCGATCAAACTCGCACCACATGCTTCCAATCATCAATGCCTACACAAACACACATACAACAAATAAAATAACTCTAAAATGATTAAAAACAATGCAAATCTCATGCTCAACTTAGTTATTAAAGTGGTGAAAAACCACCCTATCAAATACCCCCAAACTTAATATTTTGCTCGTCCTCGAGTAAAACAGAACAAAACTAAACATTCACACAAAGAATGGGACATAAGTAAAATGCAACAAATATTTTTTTACTTGACTCACCACCATTGCCTCGAAGATCTCCTAAATCAAAGCTCAAAGGAAAGTCATTCATGCTACACAAGTCCAAACTTTCAACTTAAAACATGATTCATCCTCATCTCAAATCCCCTAAGTGTGTGTGTGAAAAAACCCTTACATTCAATCATTCAACATCTTGATCAGGTTATGCACTCAAAAGCAAAGAAAACGAATCTCCAAGTTAGAAAAGACAAGAACTCCATAGGCCCACTTTTTATGTCACTCTCCACTAATGTAGATACTTGCTAAATCAAGGATCAATTAGGACTTTATTAAGCTTGTAATGTAAGGATGGGGTTAAGGTATGACGAAGGAATATTTAGGCTAAAATCACACCTCAAACATTTAAAACATACAAGCAATCTTTGATTAAGAATAAATCATAATGCAACATACTCTTCCTTGCATTTCATCACCTTTTCACCCATTTCATCATTCACCGCCCACTCATTCACTTCTTTTTTCTTTTTCTCTTTTTTTTTTGGTATTTTCTCTTTTTTTCTTCTTTTTCTTTTTTTTTTTTTGAAATAACTTCCCAATTTCATCACATTTTTTTTTATTTTAATTTGAAGCCTTTTCTCTCAAAACTTTCAATCACTTATGCTCAAAACTCCATCCTCCCATTCAAACTTTGTACCATAATGGATTTTGCAAGTATACTCATCATGCTTAAGAGGTGATGGGTAATATTTGGGGAAAAATCATTCAAAAGAGCTATGCTACTTAGGTGGGTAAACAATTCAAATGGATATCAAGGCTCAAACAAGGTAGCAACGGATATACAATTAGCATAAGGTAAGCCTGAAAAAGCTCAAACAGCCCAAAGACGGCCTAAAATCGTTTCCTTGACAAAGCAAAGTCTAGGATTTCACCTCAAGTTCCAATCAAGTAGGTTCTAGAGTTCATTGAAATCACCATAAATACTTGACATGCATAAACTTTCTCTAGACATTGTAAACAATCAAACAATCAAGTTGTGTGCTTAAAGAATCGTGAATCCAAGACAAGTCTAAACCATGCAAGAGTCAATCATCCAAACAAATGCACACAATTCCTCTCCAAAGAGCAATTCTCGGTCAATCATTCTCATCATTGGTGGTGGTTTGTCACAATAAAATTTCTTTTTTTTAAAATGAAACATGAAATATGAAACATGCATATACAAGACATAAATGAAAACATGCAAGATACAATAAACACATGCAAAACACAATCAAAACCAAAATAAAGTGCTCCACCCCCAAACTTAAAATCTATATTATCCCAAATGTAAGTAAATTAATCATAGAGAGGGAAAGAGTACTGCCTGGGCAAAGATGTGGAAGTCAAGGGTCGTCCTCATCCATGTCAACGTTGGCAGGTGCGGATTCTGGATGGGATGTCACAATCACCGTTGATGGAACAGGTGAGAGAGGAAGAAGCTCATAATCAGGAAGGACTACCGTCATATTATGATGGAGGACCTGATATCACTTAGCATGATATAAATTCCAAGCCATCTATGCTTGTTGGTTGTGTTGTATAAGGCTCAGCTGGTGCTACAACTCAGAAAACTGTTGCAGTGGGTCTTGTGGTGGAGGAGCTCTACTAGAGGATGCATTAGTAAGATGCAGACTACTTGAAAGGTGATTGCGCAAATTGGTTAGGCTAGCTGACTTAATAGTTAGTTCTTTCTCTTCATCCTCACGCCACATTACTCCGACTTTGGCACAAAGTGCCATAATGAGTGAGGGAAAGTAAAGGTTCAACTTTGTCGACTTAGCACAATGCCCAATTTCGTAAGCAACAAAACTTCCCACATCAATAGAAGCACGCATGATAATTGCATAAACAAGGATAGCTCGCTCAAGAGATACATTAGTAGTGTTAGTGGAGGGTAAAAGCCGTGGCTAAATGAAGAGAAACCAAACTCTTGGGATTTCCTTGAGGCAGTTGCTAGGGAAGCGCAGACTATGATCGCGATGACAGTCCCATTTGGTGCCAGAGATTGTAATTTTGTCTAGTACTTTTTGAAGAAAGTCGTCGGAAGGGTGAATTGCAATGTTCCGAGAATAGTCAGATTATGTGGAGGTCTTAAGCCCAAGACTTCATTGATGGTGGCTGAGTTATACAAAACCTCTTTGCCTTGGACTGTCACCTCATATTCCGAGTCCTTGTGTAGTGAGGGTTCAAGAACATTAGCATAGAATTCTCGTACAACAGACAGGATGGCAGGTTTTGGTTTCGAGTAGAATTGCTTCCAATTCAAGTCTTGGATTGTGCGAAAAATCTCACTCCCTGGTTCTGCCTCTAAACGCTTCTCTTTAATTGATGACTTTTCTTGAAAACGAGCAAAGCGTTCTTTAGCTTGCCGACTAATAAAACGGGGCTTGTCGAATGAAGAAGCTTGAGTGGTGCGTGTGCACTTGGGGGCCATAACCTTCACTTAAATACAAGACAAAAGTTTCGGAGCAAAATAGAAGCACAAGATCAAAAGAATTGGCAAATTGTCATCAACTCAAGGAAAACGCCACAAGTTCGTTCCAATTAATCCTATACTACTCTCTCATACTTAATCACAACAGTGGATCAATCAATCAAGTGCACACAAATTAGAGAGATATTTGACATTAAACATTTAGGGAATGTTAATCAAACTTTTAGTGCACACAAAATTTTCAACCAAATTATGCTTATAACATACTCTAATATATAATAATAATATCACAAGTCAATGTGACTCAAACTTCATAGTGGGAAATCAACAAAAGTTCATTGGGGGATTTCAACAAACTCCTAGCGTGCACTAGATTTCATCCAAAACAATCTAACACAAAATATTGATTCACTAAACCAAAGTCTCAAAAAAAAATTAAGTTTAAACTAAAGAGCATGAGATATAAGAGTAAAAACCGAGGTTGGAGTGCTATTTTCCATCGGTCGGATTTCGAGGGAGATGGTGGCAGTCGGCAACGGAGTGGTTATTTTCGGTGGTGAAGTCGGCGCAATGAAGACTTGCTCCGGTGAGTGGTAATGGTGCCTTTGATGCTTGGTGGAAGGTGTTGACAATGGGGGAGTTGTTAAGGCTATGGTTTAGTTTAGAAAGGAGAGAAGAGATGAAGGAAGAAAAAGAAAACAGTGGAAAAAAATTGGTTTTGTTTTTTTTTTTTTTATTTCCATTTTGGGGCAGCTGCATGCGACGTGGGGCAGCTGCCCCATGAGCGCCGCAGCTCTCGGGTACGAGGGCAAAAATTTCAGAGACCGTTTGTATGCTGCTTTGGATCAAAATGGAATTGTTGTATTTAGAGATGACAAAGAACTCGAGACAGGAAATTCAATTTCACCAATACTATTTAAAGCAATTGAGGAATCAAGAATTTCAATTAATGTCTTCTCAAGAAACTATGCTTATTCGACTTGGTGCTTGGATGAACTTGTTAATATTGTTGAATGCAAGAACACAAGTGATCATCATCATCAACAGATGATTTTTCCAATTTTCTCTGATGTTGAACCAACTGTGGTAAGGAAACAAACAGCTAGATTTCAAAAAGCATTTGCTAAACATGAAGAATTTTTCTGTCAGAATATAGGAAAGGTGCAAAAGTGGAGAGATGCTTTGAAAGAGGTGGCTAATATCTCTAGCTGGGAATTGAAGTATAGGTAATCATTTTGTATTCTCAGAGATTAATTTCCTAAAGTGTTGAACGAACTATTACTTATTTTTTATCATTCTGCATGATCCATAACTAAGGAGCAGATTTTAGATTCCTTCACTGTTTAATAGCTTCAATATGCATTTGTTAGTTTCATGGTTTCAATGCATTGCATGATGTGTATATGTATATATATATACCATCAATAAATTTTGACCACAAACTCAGTGTTTATATTGAATTAGTTATTGCAACATGACCTAATTTGATTATAAATTATTATTCGAATGATGTGGTAGAACAAAGTAATTCCATTATTTCTCGAGATTTTAGACATAAAAGCAGAGAGAGGCCATTGAATCAATTTATAAATAATTTATGATATAACAGAAATAATAGCTTCATCAACGAATATGTGCAAATGAAGAGTTACAGATGAAAGTAGATGCATACATAAAGTAGCACCTAGAGGTTAATCATATGAATTTGATCGAGTGAATATTGCATATAGTTTGGATATTATGTATTATGCAATTGATTTGATACCACATTCACGCAAACTTTAAAATATTTAACACCAATTTTCTCTTGTTTTTTTTTCTATCTGCAGGAATGAGTCAGAATTTATTATGGATATTGTCAAGGAGATATCAAGTAAAATTCCAACAAAATCTATGACTCTTAAGGAGCTAGTAGGAATAGATTCACGCTTGGAGAAACTGAGGTTTCTTATGGATAAAGAGCCTAATGATGCTTGCCTGATTGGGATCTGCGGTATGGGAGGTATTGGTAAGACAACTCTTGCAAGAGTTGTTTATGACTTGATCTCTCTTGAATTTGAAGGAAGTAGCTTTCTAGCCAATGTTAGAGAAATTTCAGAAAAAGGTGGTCTGATCACTTTATAAAAGCAACTCCTTTTCCAATTAAAGCTTCAAGAGGATGGCATAGAGAATGTTTATGATGGCATCAACATGATAGGAATTAGGCTGCGGCACAAAAAGGTTCTTCTTGTTATCGATGATGTAGCTGATATTGAGCAACTAGAAAGTTTGGCTGGAAAGCATGAGTGGTTTGGTTCAGGCAGCAGGATCATCATAACATCGAGGGATGAACATTTATTGAAGACACATGGAGTGGATGAAGTGTACAAGCCAAAGGTACTGAACTACAATGAAGCTCTTCAGCTCTTCAATGTGAAAGCTTTTAAAACCCATCCGCCTCTGGAAGAATATGTGGAGCTATCTAAACATGTTGTGAAGTATGCTGGTAGTCTTCCATTAGCTCTCAAAGTTTTGGGTTCCTTTTTATTTGGTAGAAATACAGAAGCATGGGAAAGTGCATTAAAAAGACTAGAAACAAACCCTGAAAATAATATTCTGGATATACTTCAAATAAGTTTCGATGGACTAAAGGAATTAGAGAAGAAAATATTCCTCGATGTTGCATGTTTCTTTAAAGGGGAACATCGAGATTATGCAACAAGAATATTAGATTTCTGTGATTTTGACCCAGTTATTGGAATAGATGTTCTTATAGCCAAATCTCTAATAAGTATTGTAGGTGACAACATACTATAGATGCATGATTTAATACAAGAACTAGGTCAAGAAATTGTTCAGAGACAATCCCCAGAAGAGCCTGGGAAACATAGCAGATTGTGGAAAGAATCAGATGTAAATCACGTGTTGACAAAAAATACGGTAAGCAACTATGCCAGAAACATTTATTTTTAAGTTTTCAACCTCTTCACATCTTTTGCTTCACTTATTCTTTGCTCATAATTCTTAGGGAACTGAAGTGGTTGAAGGCATTAAACATTTTTACTTTTATCAAGATGAAGAGATGCATTTGAGTGCAAGTGCTAAAGCATTTTCGAAGATGACTAAGCTTCGAATTTTGATGTTCCGTAATGTACAACTTCCTCGAGGCCTTAAGTACCTCTCTAATGAGTTAGGTTTCTTAAATGGCATGGATATCCTTTGAAATCCTTGCCATCAAAATTTCAACCTGATAAACTTGTTGAACTTGACATGTGTTATAGCTGTATCGAACAAATGTGGAGTGGAGTCAAAAGTAAGATTTAGTTATTTTATTTTCCGTGAATAATTGTTGACAGTATTATCATTCATCCATTGAATAATTACTGAATTTTTTGTTCTTGAACAGTCTTTAAGCAAGTTGAAATTCACGAGACTTAGCAATTCCATAAACCTGATCAGAACACCAGACTTCTCAGGGGTTCCAAATTTAGAGAAGCTAGATCTTGGAGGATGTACAAGATTGCGTAACATTCACCCTTCTTTGCTACTTCACAAGAAGCTTATTTTATTGTATCTTAAAGATTGCATAAATCTTACAACTCTTCCGAGCAAGATGAAGATGAAATCAATAAGAAAACTTGCACTTTCTGGTTGCTCTAAGCTGAAGAAGTTTCCAGAGATTGTGGGAAGTCTGGAATGTCTGTTAGAGCTTTTTCTTGATGGAACAGATATTAAAGAGCTGCCACCATCAATTCATTTTCTGTCTGGACTTACTTTGTTGGATTTGGAAAACTGCACCAACCTTGTGGTACTTCCAAGTACTATAAATGGTTTAACATCTCTTGAAACCCTAAATCTCTCTGGTTGCTCCAAATCTAAAAATGTTTTAGAGAGTTCTGAAAAAGTAGAAAGTTTGGAGGAGCTTGAATTAAGTGGAGCGGCTTCAAGGAACCGAGTGTGGTCAATTTTTTCTATGAAGAATTTTGAAGCACTATCTTTTTTTGGTTCCATATTTTCACAATCATCAACATCACGGTATTTGCACTTCCCCATCAATTTGTTTCGAACAAGGAGTTCACATCCTCTGTCTTTGAGGTTGCCTTCTCTGTCAAATTTGTGCTCTTTAAGGAAATTGGATCTCACTGACTGTAATTTGGGGGAAGGAGCAATCCCCAGTGATATTGGCAACTTATGTTCATTAAAAGAGTTATATTTGAGTAGAAACAGTTTTGTTTCGCTACCGGCAAGCATTAACTGTCTTTTTAAGCTTGAAGAACTGGAGTTGGAAGATTGCAAATGGCTTCAATTTCTGCCACAACTTCCACTCAACATAGAGCAAGTTAGAGCAAATGGTTGTATTTCATTGGGATCAATAGCAGATGCATTAAAATTATGCAAGTCCGAGTGCGCATTGATTAGATGAATGGAGTGCTTGAAAATGGTCGGTACTAATAATTTGGCATTCTCATTGCTAAAAGAGTACCTTGAGGTCAGCCTCTCACTTTGTATCTATCAGCTGTTCATTATTGTGCCTAGGCAATGGTTGTTTTTTTTTTATATAATTAATTTTTTTTTGGGGTATCAGGCAATGTCAAATTCACGATTTAGTATTGTTGTTCCAGGAGGAGAAATTTGTTCATGTATCAGAATTGGGGTTCCTCACTTACACACAGGCGGCCTTCATATAAGTATAAAAAGAATAAAGTGGTGAGATATGCTATTTGCTGTGTTTTTCGTGTCCATAATCATCCACCTCCTATCCGAGCGAGGCTGCACCTCAGCACACATCAGTTGAAGTTCTGTATCAAAGATGGGGGTTATTTTATTGATTTTGGAAAGAAATTCGGTCATTGTGGCTTAGACCATCTTTGGTTACTCTATTTTTCTGGTCAATACTGCAATGATCATAATTGGAATCCTGAATCAGATCTTGTTGAGTTGTCATTTTGGTCTAACATGGGCTCAGGATTGGAGGTGTGGTTTCCATCCAATTTATATGCACCAAGTGGAGGAGTACGACCAAACAACATACCAATGGAATCGTGTTACTGCTTATAATCTGAATGGATTCCATCAGAATTTTGATGGATCAAAGATGGTTGTAGCCTCAATGTCAAAGCCTAGTCTTACGGAATATGTTGGGTCAGAAGCCAGTGGAAGTGGCTGCTGTAATGATGAGGAACAAGAAGAACAACCTAAAAGAAGTTAGAGAACTCGAATAAAGGGTGAAGCTTACATATCATTCTTTGAATTTATCAGTAAATATGCATCTGAATCGATTCCAGTTTATGAATTTTGTGATTTCTCATTAGTTGAAAAATAAAGAAAGAGGGAAAAAACCAGAGGACTGATATTAATACTCTGTTTTGTTGCATGTATATAAATATGGTACACATATAACTGAAAGCCATTAATTTTACTACAATAAAATCTTTATTTTTATTTCCATTCAGGGCAAGAAAATGGCTCACTGAAGAGTTTTGATCTAATGAGATGAGGACTTAACTATAAGGTAATGGCTCACTTTCCCTTCTTGTTGTGCAAAAGATGCCGGATGCAGAGGAAATGAGGGCCAGTTTACTGTACAATCGAAGGGGCTGTGTCATGTAGTCGATGAATTGAATTTCCATAAATGAACAATTAATTTATTAGCTTAGCTTATTGCAAAATGATTTAATTTTTTGCATAGCTTCTAGGAGTTCTAGTTGAATGCCTCGGCTAAGCTTATTCTAAATTGTTTAGCACTTCAAGCTAATAAGGATTTTTGTTTGTTGAGATTCTTATTGAATTTGCATGGATTTTCACTTCATTACCTTGTGATATTATGGTTGTTTTTCGTGTACTACCATTTTTCATTACAAATTAAATCAATTGAAGACTGAGAACAAGCTGCAAATTAAAGAAAATAGACAAATTGAATTAATTTATAAAGGAAAATGGAATGGAATAATAAATGTATGGTTATGATTTTCAGAGATGCACGAAGTAAACTATGATAAGTTTTTAAGTGGATTTGTCAAGTGCTGTTTAGAGGATTTTCAAAGTTTAAATAGCCAGCTTGCCTTACAATAAACTATATTGTTTACAAAGGCATTCCTGATTTATATATAGAATTAGATCATATCATATATTTGACGTAATATCACTTGTATTTTGTGTGTTTTTTTTTAACTGTTTCATTATTCTTATTTTAGGTTACAGAGCTACCAAATTTATATGTAATTTGATGGAAGACGCTCAAACGGCAGTTTTGTCAGCTATTTAATGAACTAAAGAAGTGCATCTTTTTCCTGAGATAATGACTGCCGGGTGAGGATGAAGTTTATGATATTTATTAAATTCTTTGAAATTTGTCAGTTTTTTACTTTAAGGAATCTTCTGCTGTTGATACTTTTGATTGGGAAAAAGATGCAAAGCCCATGGTTCAAATTCTACATGTCGTGTCACCTACTAAATAACAAGAAGAGAAGACAAAGGAAATATATTAAAGAAAATGTAGAGTCGTTGGTTTATTCCTCGTATCTTTTTTATCGTAATTTTTTTTGTTTTTAAGTAAACAGTAAATTATTATTATTTTTTGGCATGACACTGTTGACAGACCTGCTGTTGGCATATAAAAGAAGAGAAATAATTAATGTGATTTCTCCAAATTTTCAGGGATTTAATCATGAGTACTGAAAGAGGCTCTTCAACTGTCACAGCTTCTTTCTCTTGTTGGCCGTATGATGTGTTCTTACGCTTCAGAGGCGAAGATGTCCGCAAGAACTTCATAGATCATCTCTATGCTGCTTTGAATCAAAAAGGAATTAATGTTTTCAGGGATGACAAAGTACTTGAGAAAGGAAATTCCATTATGCCTGGACTATTTAAAGCAATTGAAGAATCAAGAATTTCACTCATTGTCTTCTCAAGAAACTATGCTTATTCGACTTGGTGCTTGGATGAACTCGTAAAGATTGTTGAATGCAAGAACACAAGTGATCATCATTATCAACAAATGGTTTTTCCAATTTTCTATGGCGTGGAACCAACTGTGGTGCGGAAACAGACAAGAAGTTTCCGAGAAGCGTTTTCAAAGCATGAAGAAGCTTTTAGGGAGGATACAGAAAAAGTGCAAAAGTGGAGGGATGCTTTGAAAGAGATGGCCAGTATCTCTGGATGGGAATTGAAGGACATGTAAAGATTTTTTTGTTTGTTGACGCTAACTTAACATCACCAATCCTTATTGTTCTTTTCACTGTGCAGGAACGAGTCAGAATTTATTGTGGATATTGTCAAGGAGATATATGTTGGAAGATTTCCCAGGATTTTCTGTAATTATGTATCATATTGAGTTATGTGCTATTTTAGGTAGTTGAGGGATTTGTGAACTGTACAGATATTCTAGGAATCGATTTTTATTTTTTCTTTTAATTAGGGAGATTGGTTACTTGATTTGTATCCTAGAGAGATCTATAAATTCTTATGTACAGAAGCATAATAATATAACATATTTCTTCATAATTTTTGTTCTCTACTTTATAGTACAGAGTGGGTAAAAACCTAGGGTTTTGTTTTTTACCTTCCTGTCCCCCAAAATGTCCGAAATCACGTCCAGTTCTCAATCTCCTCAGCCTTCTCAGCCTGAGCCTCAGATTGCCCGCAACCTACTTGAAAATCACCCTATTCAGATCACTATACAATCCGACTGAATGGTGATAACTTCGTCCGTTGGTCGCAATCTATTCGCATGTATCTCAGAGGGAGAGGGAAAATCGGCTATATCACAGGCAACACAAAGAAGCCCAACGTGACAGATCCAACCTACGCTATTTGGGATTCTGAAAACTCCACAGTAATGACGTGGTTGGTTAACTCCATGGTAGAAGAGATAGTTGCAAATTATCTTTGCTATTCTACAGCTAAGGAATTTTGGAATAATGTCTAACAGATGTACTCCTATTTAGGGAATCAATCCCAAGTGTACGAATTAACTCTTTGACTTAGAGATATTTGCCAAGGTGAGGACTCTGTGACAAAATATTATAATACTCTTAAGAGAATTTGGCAGGACTTGGACTCATTCAATGATTACGAGTGGAAGTCACCCAAGGACTGCAATTATTACAAGGAGATAGTGGATGTTGGCCGAGTCTTCAAGTTTCTTGCAGGTTTAAACGTTGAATTCAATAAGGTTCGTGGCCGAATTATTGGAAAAAACCCTCTGCCCCCAATCGGTGAGATATTTGCAGAAGTACGTAGAGAAGAAAGTCGAAGACAAGTGACACTTGGAAAGAAGTCTTCAGGTGCAATCGGACTTGTGGAAGGATCAGCCCTGGCCATTCCTGAGGCCCAAGTCAGTCAAAAATCATCCCAAAATCAGTGGGTTGGAGACAAGAATAACCTACACTGTGATTACTGTGGGAAACATCGCCATACACGAGAGAATTGCCCCAAGCTATACGGTAGACCACCTAATGGCAGGGCAAACAAAACTGGTGGACAGAATATGCCTATAGCAAATAAGGCTAAATAATCTCCATTTAGTAAAGAGCAATTAGATCATCTTCTTAAACTTCTAAATGCTATTCGTCATCTAATACTCCTGTGGCGTTTATGGCACAAATAGGTAGTAATTCTTTGGCACTCTAAATTCTAGGAAAATCTGGTCCTTGGATTATAGATTCAAGAGCCTCCGATCATATGACAAGCTTCTCTCATTTGTTTAGTTCCTATCATCCTTGTTCTAGTATTAAAAAAGTTAGAATAGCTAATGGTAGTTTTTCATCTATTGCAGGCAAAGGAAATGTTAAAATTTTAGAAAAAATTACTCTAAAATCTGTTTTACATGTTCCAAAACTTGCTTGCAATCTTCTTTCTGTCAGCAGATTTTCTAAAGATACTAACTGCTCCATTCTTTTTCTACCTTCCACTTGCGTTTTTCAGGACTAGAACTCGTGGAAGACGATTGGAACTCATGCTAGAGAGATAAATGGGCTTTACTACTTTGATGAAATCGCTTTCGGTAATAAAAAAGCTCATGGTTTAAGTAGTACTAGTTCAAACTCTGTCTATGATCAAGTTATGTTATGGCATAAAGGATTAGGTCATCCTAGTTTTCCATATCTCAAACATTTGTTTCCTAAATTGTTTATAGGAATTGATTGTTTAAAACTTCATTGTGAGGCTTGCCACTTGGCTAAAGATCATCGTATTTCATTCCCAATAAAACCCTATTTTGCTTCAAAACCATTTTATATGTTTCATAGTGATGTTTGGGGCCCATCTAAGGTTAACACGCTTTTAGGAAAAAAATGGTTTGTGACCTTTATTGATGACCACACAAGGGTATGTTGGGTTTACTTGTTGGAAAGGAAATAAGAGGTTGAACAAAGATTTAAAGAGTTTTACCTTATGTTTGAGAATCAATTTTAAACCAAAATTGGCATTCTAAGATCGGATAATGGGACCGAATACTTTAACAAATATTTAGGAACATTTTTTTATCAAAAAGATGTGATCCATCAATCAACTTGTCGTGACACACCACAACAGAATGGAATTGCTGAAAGAAAAATTAGAGATCTTCTTAAGGTAACTAGAGCCATAATGTTTTCTATGAATGTACCTAAATATCTCTGGGGAAATGCAATCCTAACTGCTTGTTACCTAACAAAAAGAATGCCATCTCGAGTTTTAAAATATGAAACACCTTTATAGTTTTTGAAAAATTATTTTCCCACAACTCGAATAACTACGGATCTTCCTTTCAAAGTGTTTGGTTGTGTTTGTTATGTGTATATACCAAATGTTTTTCGTTCAAAACTAGATCCAAAAACTGAAAAATGTGTGTTTCTTGCTTATGCATCTAATAAAAAAGGGTACAAATGCTTCAATCCTGTTACAAAGAAATTTTTTGACAGTATGGATGTACACTTTGTTGATGACCAACCTTTTTTTCAAAAAAATTCTCTTCAGGGGGAGAACATAAGTGAGAAAGATAATTTTTGGGAAACTTTACCTATTCTAGAGGAATCTATACCTTTGATTGATTCTAATAAACAAGTTTCAAAAATCATTATTGAAAGATTGGAACCTAGTGATAGTACTCTTAATCTAAATGTATCAGATACTACTTTATCAGAGACAAGGGGAGAAGTACTTTAAACAGATTATAATCCTCATTCTGAGCTTCAGGTTTATACCAGGAAGAGGTTTCACAAATGTACTACTGGTCCAGTTGTTCCTCTAGCAGAAACCCAATCCGATTTGCCGAGTAAAGGTCCTACAACTCAGAGTAATTCTTCTTCTCTATCTAATGATTTACCTAACCTGTCTTCTTCAGATCTTGGCCTTCCAATTGCACTAAGAAAAGGTACCCGACCTTGTACAAAACACCCTATTGCAAAATACTTGTCATATGAAAAATTATCACATACTCATAGAGCATTTGTGTCTATGATTTCAAATCTGTATGTGCCAAGAACTGTTCAGGAAGCATTAGATGATCCAAATTGAAGGTTAGCTGTGATGGAAGAGATGAATGCTCTTAGAAAAAATAACACATGGAGTATTACTGATCTACCTCAAGAAAAGAAGACAGTTGGGTGCAAATGGGTGTTTACAGTGAAGTGCAAAGCTGATGGAAGTGTGGAGAGATACAAAGCGAGACTCGTAGCAAAAAGATTTACCCAAACTCATGGTATAGACTATCAAGAGACTTTTGCTCCTGTTGCTAAGATTAACTCTATCAGAATACTTCTTTCTATTGCAGTTAATTTCAACTGGCCACTACATCAATTCGATCTCAAAAATGACTTCTTGAATGTAGATCTGCAAGAAGAAGTTTATATGGACTTGCCACCAGGATTTGAAGAAAGTCTTGGAAGAGGCAAAGTTTGCAGGTTAAGAAAATCCCTATATGGGCTAAAACAATCACCAAGAGCTTGGTTTGGACGATTTGGGAATGTTGTAAAGAGGCATGGCTTCTCACAAAGTCAAGCTGATCATACTTTGTTTTTCAAGCACTCCACCGAAGGCAAAATAGCTATTCTGATAGTGTATGTAGATGATATTATCATGACTGCGGATAACCTGTTTGAGATCAACAAGTTAAAGAATAAGCTTGAGGTCGAGTTTGACATTAAGGACTTGGGAAAGCTTAAGTATTTTCTTGGGATGGAATTTGCAAGGTCTAAGGAGGGAATCTTTATCAACCAACACAAATACATTCTTGTTTTGCTCAAGGAAATATGGATGACAGGTTGCAAAGCCGTAGAAACTCTAATGGACCCAAATGTGAAACTAAAAGCAGCAGCAGCAAATGAGGTGGTGGATCGAGAACGTTGATAAGTGCATATTCTTGGGGATTACTTGCACGTCTTGCAAGCAAGGGAGAGTGGAGAATCTGGAAAGGGAGAGTGGAGAATCTGGAGAGATTTGGTCAACCTTGAGAGTTGATCAAGACTTGTTCAAGTTAGTTAGTGATCTGTTAGTTGAAGACCTTAGTGGGCTCTGTTCAATAAATTTCGGCTGCTGATTTTCAGCATGAGTTTGTTATCTTTCAGTTTGTTTTGCTATTGTTTCTTAGCTTTGTGCATGAAGTTCAAGGCTATATATATGTAATCTGGAACAAGTG
The DNA here is from genome assembly GCA_030449835.1 of Clausena lansium. Taxonomy (NCBI): domain Eukaryota; kingdom Viridiplantae; phylum Streptophyta; class Magnoliopsida; order Sapindales; family Rutaceae; genus Clausena; species Clausena lansium. Next base: position 5,899,832 of record JASUUF010000259.1, on the reverse strand, counting down.
GTAGGGATATATATAAAAAGGCTATTTCTGCAACACTTCCTCTCTCCCAGCTCCTTCTATCTCTATCCAATTCCTTGGCAACTAAAAATTCTCATATCAGTGGTATCAGAGCAAGTTCCGATCATGGACACTCGTGGAAAAACCAATGCTGAATTTCGTAATAACGTAAGTGAAATTTTAGCCCGGCATGAATCCAGCTTCGATCAAGTTAACGCCACATTACAAACAGTCTTAACAGAACTTCAAGCTCTTCGAGCCTCACGCAACTCCAATACTGTCAATCTTGACACCAACCCTTTTGCTCTAGCTGACTCCACACACCACCAAAATCAGCCAAGTCCCACACGCCTTGGTCCCATTACGGAACACAACCATCACCATGTCAAATTGTCGTTTCCAAAATTTAATGGTGAGGACGCAACCGGCTGGCTCTATAAAGCCGAACAATACTTTGAATTCAAACACATCCCTCCTAATCAACAGGTTCAGTTGGCATCTTTTCACTTCGAAGGGATCGCCTTACAGTGGCATCGATGGATGACAAAGTTTCGCGGACCTCTCACTTGGGAGGAGTTCACCAAAGCAATATTGCTCCGTTTCGGCCCAACCGAATACGAGGACCCCTCTGAAGCTTTGACTCGTCTCAAACAAACTTCTACAGTAGCCGTCTACCAATAAGCTTTTGAAAAACTTTCCCACCAAGTTGAAGGCTTACCACAACATTTTCTAGTTGGTTGTTTTGTTGCAGGTCTCCGTGATGATGTCCGTTTAGATGTTAAAATCAAACAACCACACACTTTGGCAGACGCTATAGGAGTAGCTCGACTCGTTGAGGAGCGAAACCTACTGTAAAAGAAAACTCACCAGCTCTACCGCCCCAAACAGCCTCTGTGACACCCAGAACAACTTCAAATACAACGGTTGGCATATTAAGACCTCCACCAATCTAAAACACAAACTAAGCACCAATTTCTTTTAGAAAGATCACCAATCAAGAGGCACGGGAACGCCGAGAGAAAGGATTATGCTATTACTGTGATGAGAAATTCATTCCAGGCCATCGTTGTGCCCGACCGCAGCTCTTTATGATCGAAGATTCCCAATCTGACCTCACCGATGATGCTGCCATTCAACCTGAACCTGAAAATTCTGCAGCTATACCAGAAGTCTCTTTCCATGCTATTGCTGGTACAGAACATCCTCAAACTATTCGTGTACAAGGCAAGCTGAAGAATAAAGATGTCACAGTCTTAATAGATGGCGGCAGCACTCACAACTTTATTGATCAAGCTGTGGTCTCTAAGTTTGGGTTATCAGTTGTTCGTGACAAGAAATTCCAAGTCATGGTTGAAAAATCGAGAGCGGATAGAGTGTGCGGGACAATGTCAGGGGCTCACTCTCATGGTTCAAGGCCATCCCATCACTCCAGATTATTACATCCTCCCCGTTGCAGCATGTCAGTTGGTATTAGGCGTCCAATGGCTTGAAACTCTTGGACCTATCGAGACGGACTACAAGAAATTAACTATGACCTTCAAGATAGGAGAAAACACTCATACCTTTCAAGGAATGGCACGGGCAGGCATGGAGGCTCTCGCCAACAAGGAGTTTCTCAATTTACAAGGCATGGGGTTATTTATTCAAATTGTTCCCTCTAGTAATGAAACAAACATGACTACACATCCGCCTGATCTCACACGTCTCCTAGCTGACTTCCATCATGTATTCCAACCACCCTCTAGCCTACCACCAAAACGGATGCATGATCACCAGATTCCCTTACAGCCAAATACTGAACCAGTGAGTGTAAGGCCATACAGATATCCTTATTACCAGAAAACTGAGATTGAAAAAATGGTTAAGGAACTTTTACAATCGGGTTTGATTAGGCCCAGTAACAGCCCCTTCTCATCTCCAGTTCTATTAGTTAAGAAGGGGGATGGGTCCTGGCGGTTTTGTGTGGACTACAGAGCCCTTAACAGCATCACCATCAAAGATAAGTATCCAATTCCCGTCATCGACGAACTCTTGGATGAACTTTATGGGGCCAAATTCTACTCCAAATCAGATTTACGAGGAGGGTATCACCAGATTCGTGTGAAAGAAAAAGACATTTCCAAGACAGCCTTTCGAACACACGAAGGGCATTATGAGTTCATAGTGATGCCATTCGGACTCACCAACGCACCTGCAACTTTCCAGAGTTTCATGAATGATCTCTTCCGGCCTTATCTTCAAAAATTTATTCTGGTTTTTTTTTATGACATATTGGTGTACTCTAGGACTTGGGAGGATCATCTCTCACATTTGCGTCTTGTCTTGGAAATTTTATCAACTAACAGCTTGTTTGTTAAAGAATCAAAATGTAGATTTGGAGTTTTGCAGGTTGAATATTTAGGGCATATCATCTCTGAAAAGGGTATAGCGGTCGATCCTGCCAAAATACAAACAGTAATTGATTGGCCTACGCCGACAACGACAAAAGGGGTACGCGGATTTCTTGGTTTGGCTGGCTATTACTGGAAGTTCATCCGTAATTTTGGCAGCATAGCGGCTCCTCTAAACATACTCTTGACTAAAGATGGGTTCCATTGGAATGATGAGGCAGCGGGAACTTTCAACAAATTAAAGAAAGCATTGACTTCCCCACCTGTTTTGTCCCTACCAGATTTTTCCCAACGTTTTGTGATCGAGTGCGGTGCAAGTGGAATTGGAATTGGAGCAATCCTTTCTCAACAAAACCGACCAGTAGCTTACTTTAGTGAGGCTTTAAAAGGTTCTGCTTTAGCCTTGTCCACCTATGAGAAGGAAATGCTCGCCATTGTCAAATCAATCCGCAAATGGAGACCGTATCTACTCGGAAAACCTTTTACAGTTCAAACTGACCAAAGGAGTGTCAAGTATTTGCTGGAGCAGCGAATTACAACCCCGGCACAAACCAGATGGCTGCCTAAAATCCTTGGATACGATTATGAAATCGAGTATAAGAAGGGCCCAGAAAATCAAGGTGCGGACTCTTTATCTCGAATGGTTGAATTTCAATTCTTAGCCATTTCTTTACCACGTGCAGATTGGTGGCCGATACTTCAACAAGAAGTTCTACAGGACTCATTTTATGACGACTTATCTCAGAAGAGTTCCTTTAAAAACAATCAGTTGCTCTTCAGGGACGGAGTTTGGTTCAAACGCAACAAAGTTTACTTGAGTTCAACTTCATCATTGATTCCTCAGATAGTTTCCGACTGTCATTCATCCCCTGTAGGAGGACATTTTGGTTACCACAAAACTCTTGCTCGCATCAAGCAAAGTTTCTTATGGCCTAACATGAGACGTACAGTGAAGAAATTCTTGCAAAATTGTGACACATGCCAACGGTATAAAGTAGACAACATGAGACCTGCCGACCTGCTACAACCACTGCCCGTTCCTAATCAGATGTGGACTGAAATTTCAATGGACTTCATAGAAGGGTTGCCATCTTCTAATGGGTACACTGTCATCATGGTGGTCGTAGATCGATTGTCAAAATATGCCCACTTCGTGCCCTTAAAGCACCCTTTTACCGCTATGACTGTAGCCAAGGCATTTGTTAGCAATGTGGTGCGATTACACGGCATTCCAACTTCGATAGTCAGTGACCGAGACAAGGTGTTTATTAGCTCCTTTTGGCGTACTCTGTTTCAGTTGCAAGGTACCAAGTTATGCATGAGCTCTCGCTATCACCCACAATCTGACGGTCAAACTGAAGTTGTCAACCGCATCTTGGAGCAATATTTACGCTGTTTTGCAAGAGATCAGCCGCGAAAATGGCTAGAGTGGATTCCCTGGGCTGAGTTTAGTTACAACACAGCCACTCATTCTTCCACCAAAATGTCACCTTTTGAAGCCATTTATGGTATTCCACCCCCAAGTTTACTAACATATGTTCCTGGAACTGCACGGGTCCAAGCAGTGGATGACTATCTCTATGATAGGGACTCTATTTTGCGTGAGTTACGGCGAAATCTTCTACAGGCTCAAGACCGTATGAAATCTCAAGCCGACCAACACCGGCGGGAAGTAACTTTCAAAGTTGGGGACTATGTGTATTTAAAGTTACAACCGTATCGACAAACATCGGTGGCCTTTCGTAGTTCCATGAAGCTTGCCCCACGTTTCTTTGGTCCGTATCAAATTATCAAAAAAGTGGGATCAGTTGCTTATAAGTTAGCTCTTCCTCTTGGCTCCCAAATCCATAATGTTTTTCATGTCAGCTTACTATGGAAGCATTTGGGGTCTGCACCACTTACTTATCCTCAACTTCCCCAAGTGTCAGATACTTCGACAATCCTTCCACAACCTGAAGCTATCCTGGATCGGCGTGTGATACGCAAGGGGAATTATCGTCCAAAGTCAGAGATCTTGGTTAAATGGGTGGGTGCATCAGTTGAGGATGCGACTTGGGAAAATGAATGGCGCTTTGCCAAGTCTTACCCTGATTTTATCCTTGGGGACAAGGATACTACAAGTGGGGGGGAATGATAAGTGCATATTCTTGGGGATTACTTGCACGTCTTGCAAGCAAGGGAGAGTGGAGAATCTGGAAAGGGAGAGTGGAGAATCTGGAGAGATTTGGTCAACCTTGAGAGTTGATCAAGACTTGGTCAAGTTAGTTAGTGATCTGTTAGTTGAAGACCTTAGTGGGCTCTGTTCAATAAATTTCGGCTGCTGATTTTCAGCATGAGTTTGTTATCTTTCAGTTTGTTTTGCTATTGTTTCTTAGCTTTGTGTATGATGTTCAAGGCTATATATATGTAATCTGGAACAAGTGGTAGGGATATATATAAAAAGGCTATTTCTACAACACTTCCTCTCTCCCAGCTCCTTCTATCTCTATCCAATTCCTTGGCAACTAAAAATTCTCATATCAAACGTTATCAAAGATTAGTTGGAAAACTAATCTATTTGTCACACACAAGACCTGACATAGCCTTTGCAGTAAGTGTAGTAAGTCAGTTTATGCATTTACGTGGACCTATTCACTTTGAAGTTGTGTTCAGAATTTTGAGATATCTAAAATGAACTCCGGGGAAAGGACTCTTGTTCAAAGATAAGGGTTCCAAGTCAAAGCCTACACAGATGCAGATTGGGCAGGTAATGTAACTGATAGAAGATCTACCTCAGGTTATTGCACTTTGGTAGGAGGGAATTTGGTCACCTGGAGGAGCAAAAAGTAAATTGCTGTGGCTGGGAGCAGTGCAGAAGCAGAATTCCGCTCCATTGCACATGGCTTTTGTGAAGTGTTATGGATCAAAAGACTCCTAGAAGAGTTGAAAATTCCTACACCAATACCCATTAAAGTCTACTGTGATAACAAGGCAGCTATTTCCATAGCTCACAATCAAATTCTACATGACAAAACAAAGCATGTAGAAGTGGATAAACATTTTATCAAGGAGAAGATAGACAGCGGTGTAATATACATGTCCTATATACCTACCATGAGCCAAGTAGCTGACATACTCACCAAAGGACTTCCTAGGGCGTAGTATGAGAACTTAGTTAGCAAGCTTGCCATGAGTAATATATTCATGCCAGCTTGAGAGGGAGTGTTGGAAGATTTCCTAGGATTTTCTGTAATTATGTATCATATTGAGTTATGTGCTATTTTAGGTAGTTGAGGGATTTGTGAACTGTACAGATATTCTAGGAATCAATTTTTATTTTTTCTTTTAATTAGGGAGATTAGTTACTTGATTTGTATCCTAGAGATATCTATAAATTCCTACAGAAGCATAATAATGTAACCTATTTCTTCATAATTTTTGCTCTCTGCTTTAATATCAAATAGAATTCCTACAAAATTTGAGACTCTTGAATAGCTAGTAAGAGTTGAGTCGCGTATGGAGAAACTGAGGTTTCTTATGGAAACAAGGTCTGACGATGTTTGTATGATAGGGATTTGTGGGATGGGAGGTATAGGAAAGACAACGCTTGCAGGAGTTGTTTATGACTTGTTCTATGGTGAATTTGAAGCAAGTAGTTTTCTTGCCAATGTGAGAGAAACTTCGGTAAAAGGTGGTTTGATATCTTTACAAAGGCAAGTCCTTTCCCAATTACTAAAGCTTTCAGATAATAGTATATGGAATGTCTATGATGGTATGGGAATGATAAGAAGTAGGCTGCGTTATAAAAAGGTTCTTAGTGGTGTCGATGGTGTGGTTGATGTGAGCAATTAGAAAGCTTAGCCGGAAAGCATGATTGGTTTGGCCCTGGCAACAGGATTGTAACAACATCGCGCGATGAACATTTGTTGATTTTGCATGGAGTGGATGAAGTGTATAAGGTTGAGGGATTGAATTATGATGATGCTCATAAACTCTTTTGTATGAAAGCCTTTAAAACTCACCAGCCTCTGACAGAGTATGAGCAGCTAGCTAACCTTCTTGTAGAGTATGCTAGTAGTCTTCCTTTAGCTCTCTAGGTTTTGGGTTCCTTGTTGTATGGGAGACCTTTGGATGAATGGAGAAGTGCCCTAGAAAGGCTTAAAAGAGATGCTGAAAAAGGGATTCTCGATACCCTACAAGTAGGTTTTGACGGATTACGAGAAACAGAGAAGGAAATATTTCTTTATATTGCATGTTTTTTTAAGGGGAATGATAGAGATTATGTAATAAGAATTCTGGATGGCTGTGGTTTTGATCCAAATATCGGTATAGCTGTGCTTGTTGACAAATCTCTAATAACTATTTTAGATGACAAGAAGTTATGGATGCATAATTTGTTACAAGAAATGGGTCAACAAATTGTTAAGAGACAATCCTCGAAGGAGCCTGGAAAACGCAGCAGACTGTGGAAAGGAGAAGATGTATGTCACATGTTGACAAAAAACACAGTAAGTGACACTTGTATTTATATCTATGCACACTTTTATATATCATCACAATTTTTATGTTCTCTTATCCTTTTTATATAATTTTTTGGGAACTAATACTGTTGAAACCATAGTACTTAACCATCCCGAAAATATACTGCATTCATGTGTAGGTTCTAAAGCCTTTTCAAAGATGACCAACCTAAGGCTGCTCAAAATCAGCAACGTGCAACTTCCAGAAGGTCTTGATTACCTCTCTAACGAGTTATTATTACTTGAATGGCTTGGATATCCTTTGAAATCCTTTCCATCAAATTCTCAACTCAGTAAGACCATTGAACTTAACATTTCTTAGCAGCATCGAGCAAATGTGGAATGGAGTCAAGGTAGAAATTTCAGTGCATAGTGTGTTGTTGATAATCTGGTCATATTTTTATTGAAAAATTTTGCAAATTGAGGAAGTTCAAGAAAATGATTACTAGTTCCTTATATGATCGTTGGCAATTTTGTATTTTTACAGCCTTTGAATAGATTGAAATTCATGAGACTCAGCCATTCGCAAAACTTGATCAGGTCACCAGACTTTTCAGGGGTTCCAAATTTAGAGGAGTTAATTCTTGATGGATGTACAATCTTGTTTTAAATTCACCCATCCTTGCTGGTTCACAAAAAGCTTATTTTATTGAATCTTGAGGTTGTACAAGTCTAAAAGCTCTTCCAAGCAAGATTGCTATGGAATCCTAAAAACACTTGTACTTTCTCGTTGCTCGAAGATGAAAAGGTTTCCGGAGATTGTGGGAAGTATGGAATCTCTGATGAAGCTCATGTTAGATGGAACTACTATTCGAGGACTGCCATTGTCAATTGAACTTCTAAGTGGACTAGATTTGTTGATTTTGAATGACTGCAACAATTTTGTGAGACTTCCGAGTACTATAAATGGTTTGAAATCTCTAAAAACTCTGTATCCCTCTGGCTGCTCCAATCTCGAAAATGTGCCAGAGAACTTGGGGAAAGTAGAAAGCTTGGAAGAGCTTGATTTAAGTGGAACTGCTATAAGACAACCAGGGTCGTCCATTTTTCTCTTGAAGAATCTTAAAGCAATACTTTTCGTGGGTGCAAAGCAAAAAGATCTTCAACTCCTTGGTATTTACGCTTCCCTGAAATGTTGAGGCCAAGAAGAGTTTCGGATCCCATGCCTCTAACACTGCCATGTTTATCAGGTTTGTGTTCTTTAACGAAATTGGATCTTGGTGACTGTAATCTAAGGGAAGAATCAATCCCAAGTGATATTTGCAGCTTATTATCATTAGAGAAGTTAAATCTAAGCGGGAACAATTTTGAATTGCTACTTGGAACCATTAATCATCTGACTAAGCTTAGAATTCTCAAGTTAGAGGATTGCAAGAGGCTGAAACATTTACCGGAACTTCCATCCAGTGTAAGGGTAGTTAGAGTAAATGTTGTGATTCGCTGGAAACATTATCAGGTGCATTAAGGGTGCGTTTGAAATTGAGGTTGGACAGAAGCTACAGCACTAAAGTGTTTGGTAAACACTAGCTGCTGTAACTTGAAAGCTATGTTGATATGATTTTTTACTTGTATGATGAAAAATTTATTATATCTTTAATAATTTTGTTAAGATTATTATTTAAAAATTATATTTACTATATAATATTAACTTTTGTTTCATCGTTATAGCTTTTTTTATACAGCAGCCGTAGCTTAAAAGCTACAGCACCTCAATTCCAAACAGACCCTAAGACTATGCAAGTCCAAGTTCAGAAAAATCAATTGTTTGGACTGCTTGAAATTGTTCGATAACGAAGATTTGGTGTTTTCAATGCTAAAAGATTACCTTGAGGTCAGTCTCTCACTCTGTCTTTCCCTGTTCTAAACATAATATTCAGACCTTAATGTTATGCTGATGTTTTTTTTTTTTTTGTTTTTTTGGGGTTGTAGGAAGGGTCAAATCCAAGACCAGAATATATAAGCATCGTCGTTCCTGGAAATAAAATTCCAGAGTGGTTCAGCTATCAGAATGAGGGTCCTTGGACAACAATCGAAAGGCCTTCGGATTTGTATGACAATAACAATGTTGTGGGATATGCTATCTGTTGTGTCTTTCACATCCGTAAAAATTCACAAACTGTCAGACACCGGCGTTTATATCCCACACATCAGTTGAACTGCCATTTGAGATCAGATGGTATAAAGGGAGCTTCTCCCTTTTTTAGCATTGATTTTAAGGAGCAATTCGGACAGGCTGCTGAGTCAGACTATCTTTGGCTACTTTATTTGTCTCGCCACGAGCACTATGATAGTATTTGGCAGTTGGAATCTGAAGAAGTTGAGTTGTTATTTCTACCCAGGTCAAGCCCAGGATTGGAAGTGAAGAGATGTGGTGTTCATCCAATTTATGAGCATGAAGTGGAGACGTTCAACCAAACAACAAACCAATGGACTCGCTCTCTTGTTTATAATCTGAATGAATCCCATCCTACTGCTGTGGGATCAAAGCGAAGCCTCACTGTCAATGTTGCTGTAGAAGCCAGTGGAAGTGGCTGCTCTGATGATGATGAGGAGCCACAAGCTACAAGATTTAGAGAACTCGAGTAGAGGGCAAAGCCTAGCTATTATTATTCCTTGAAGATATCTGTAAGTTTGCATATAATTTTCTTTGGCAAAGCCTACTTGTATTTTGCATGTACTGTAATTCTTTGGCAATGAAAATTGTCATTGAAAAAAAAATAAAAAGAAAATGCAAAGGTAGCATTTTCCTTCAAACATTACTCAGTTACTCTCTTCTCTTGCCACGGATATGATTACTGTGCTCAATCAAGATATGTTTGGATCAAAAGTTTATCAAACGTTTCCCATCAACGTAGGATCAGCGATAGAAAATTTTATGATAATAACTTAGATTAGAGGGTTAAATTAGATTGAAAATTTTAAAATCTACAATAAGATGAATTCAATATGAATTTATTTATGCAATTTCTTGAAAAAAAAAATTGATGAAATGTTTTACAGTATATTATTATTTGTATTAATGCCCATAATATATCATTACTTAAATTTTAAAGGTTATATTATGTTTTGTAATTACTTCAACTAAATTCCAAGAGTTAAAAATCAATTTGTACAAGTTATTTATTACAAACGCCACATAAGAAATCTCCTTTTCGCTTTGGTTTAATGCTTACTCATGACGTGGCATTACCTAATGGGCCAGATGTAGCCAAACCCAATTCCTAATCGAAGTAGGTGATTCCAACCCCTCTCTTCTCTACAAAACCAGCCGCCACACAATCTCCTGGTCAGCTGATTTGATACTCATTTTCCCCCAAAGACATCGTTTCAAGAAACAAACGATAAATCATTTCGGGAAACTCCAACTCCGGCTGCAACGTGAAGCACCAGAATGGAAACCTTGGGCAATGCAATTAGGGAGATTGGATATGGATTTTCTTACATAATTTGTCAAAAGAAAAAAAAATTGAAAAAGTTTACAATACATTATCAATTTTATTAATGCCCATCATATATTACTACTTAAATTTTAAAGATTATATTATGTTTTGTAATTACTTCAACCAAGATTTAAGAGTTAAAAATCAGTTCGTACAAGTCTTTTAATACAAGGAAAATGCTAAAGGTCACGAAGCCTGAGAGAAGGCTGAGAGAAACAACATTGACTGCTGCCGTTTTGGCTCTTCCTCTCTCAGGCTTCATGACTCGTTTTGCTTGTTAAAAAAATAAAATAAAATAAAATAAAAGTGAAAGCTGACAAAGGCATGTGACAAAAAGTGCAATAATCTTGGGGAGAGAGAATTTTAGATCGCTTCTGGGCTTCTGGCTCTTTCATTTCTCCCTCATCACAACTCTTTCTCCATTACCACACCAACTCCAGAGAATCTAGAACCAGACTCCCCAACCTCAGTTATTGACACGCCTTGATGAACATCTTCACCGAAAATTCCTCAAGATCCTCCTTCACTGCTTCCTTCACCACCACATCTTCAGTCTCCTTCCATACTTCATCGTCTTCGCAACAGCTCCTAAATTCTTTCTCACCATCTTTTAATCTCACTTCTCTGACTATCTTCAGTGAAGATTCATCCACAATTATATCTTGATCCTCCATTGCTCACACAATTTTTTTCTCCCCAAGAAAACCAACAAACTCCTCTACAACTAGACAACTCCAAAGGCCTTCAAGGTGTGATATTAATCAAAACCTATACAAAAACCATCAGCAAATCAATTCCAAGAATAGCTTGACTCAAAATCACTCTCTAAGTTCCTCAGTTCCCCATCTACTGGTTTTCTTCTCCTTTACTTCCTCAGTTCCCCATCTACTGGTTTTCTTCCTTATTTGCACCACCAAAATTTTCAAATAATCACCACCAAAAAGCAAAATCCAACCATATCATCAAATAGCAACTCTGGCCTTTGCAGTACAAGGAGAAAGGAAGAGAGGCAGAGAGAGAGGCAGAAAGAGAGCGTGTGTGTGTTTAATCTGTGTTTTGATAATGACTAACTGCTTTGCCAATAAAGAGAAATAGCAACTGAAGGCTTAGTGCTCTTTTTTTATTATTTTTTATTATTATATTATGCTGAGCGAATGGCGAGAGCGAAACAGCAGCACAAGCTGCTGTTTTCTCGCCATTCTCTCAGCAACTTCGTGCTCAATAGCAGCACTCTTAATACAAACTCCGCATAAGTTTTCTTTTCGCTTTGGTTTAATGCTTTTACTCATGACGTGGCATTACCTAGGGTGTATTTGGAATTGAGGTTGGATAGCTGTAGCTTAAAAGCTACAGCACTAAAGTGTTTGGTAAACACTAGCTGCTGTAGCTTGGAAGCTATATTAATATGATTTTTCACTTATATGATAAAAAATTTATTCACTTATATGATAAAAAATTTATTATATCTTTAATAATTTTATCAAAATTATTATTTAAAAATTGTATTTACTACATATTATTAGCTTTAGTTTCGTAATTACAGCTTTTTTCCCACAGCAGTTGTAGCTTAAAAGCTACAGCACCTCAATCCCAAACAGACCCCTAATAAGCCAGATGTAGCCAAACCAAATCCTCATCGAAGTCTGTTATCTCCAGGTCAGCTGATTCGAAGCTTTCAAAACTCATTTTTTCGCTTACGACGTCGTTTCAAGAACAAACGACATATCATGTCGGGAAACTGCAACTCCGGTTGCACCGTCTACATAGGCAAATAACCTCTCAAATCTCAATCAATTTCTAATTTTTCATTATTGTTATTAAACAATTATTGTTAGACTTTACAGTTCTGTCACTTTATGTGGAAGTATGCTTATCAATTTCAATTTATGTTCTTTGCATACGGTAATTCGGTAATTCATTTGCATTTTATTTATTGTGTCTACTGTTGCATTTTTTTTTTCATATTAAATTATTAGAAAATGCTTAGCTTGGATCAAAAGCAGATACTATCTCAAAAGTTGTTCAGAATGTGCAAGGAAATGAGTTCGTTTCACTCCACTAATAAGAATAACATTAGTTTATTTCAATCCTGGGCAAGAAAATGACTGACAGAGGAGTTTTGAACTCAAATGAGTCTGGATGTTGCAAACCTCAGCTTAGGCTCAACCATCAAGCTTCTGAAGGTCCAATTTTTGCAGGTACAAAGATTTGGAAAATTAACGAACTAAAGTTATGATTTGGAAAATTAACGAACTAAACTCATAACTTGAAGTTACGATTAAATTTTTACTTGGAAACTGAAATTTCACTCATAAGATTGCAAGTAATCTGAGTCTGCAAAGAACTCTCAAAGTGAACAAGTAAATCCTGATGGAAATCACAGCTTTCCCCCCTCTGGTCAATAAGATAAAACAGTACTTGGCCGAGCCTGAGCAGCTAAAATAATAGCTTGATTCATGCTTTTCGCAGCAAGGAACCTATGACAAAGCCTTCAATTAGTTGCTTGCGTCAAAAGTCTTGCTTGATTCATGCTTTTCTCTGGTTTGTTCCGTGATTTTGCATTAACTTTATTGTCGGATACCGCGACTGGTTTCCCGACAGCTTGAAACTAGATTGATGGAGACTTCGGAGGCAACTTTGTATCTGGTTTAATTTGAACTTCTTCAAGCTATCTTTTCTTCAAATTGGTGCTCAATCCTTCACTATCAAACTGAAATCGCAAATCTTAGTTATCATCAAGATCTTCATCAGTGATCCTTTGAATAATTTCTTTCGGTTTCTGGAATATTGATCTGATTAGTGCTTCACCCTCTTTCTTTTTCAAGCTCTTATCCTCAACAGCTGTGTTCTGCCTACTCCGTAACGCCTCAAGCATATAATCTACACTAACAGTTGCTTGTCTAGACTTATAGACTTCATTTCCTCAAGTGCTCTTATAGAATCCACGTCTCTTCAGCATCTCTCTTCTTTTTCTGCTTGTCTGCTTCTTTATCCTCTGCACGCCATGGTTCAAAATTACGAGTTGCGCCAGACTCCACTACATAATCTCAAAATTTGTGGATCCGTTTTTTTTGTCAGCTCGGTTGAGCAGTGTGTGCTTTTTAAATAAAACCTAAATATTTGAATTCCCAGATACTTGTCGCCACTGGCATCTCCTCTGTACACCGTTGCAGCAGATGCTCATCATCTGAAATTTTGATGGGTCGAAAATCTGGCGGGTAATAGTTATTTGAGAGAAGCAAATTTCCCTTACTGACAGGGAATTGGTGAAAGAAAGTTTAGGGTTTATGTAGGAAGAGTAAAGGCGGCTAGTGTATGTTAATTGTGCAAGTGTATGTGTTTGCTAATTAGATGTTTGATCAATTATCTCAGTGAGCAGCTAACTAGTGATGAGGTGATAAAAGGACAAACAACACATCACATGATGCTTGAGGAAAGCCGTTAGTGACAGAGGAGTGTGAAGACAAAGGTGCAGAGCAGCAGAAACAGTACACGAACCACAGCCATTGGATGCAATCAATATGAACCATAGGATCAAGGGTTTTATTTTTATATGTACTGACCTTCATCTTGTTGAGCAAGAAAACTGATTGTATAAATATACACTTATGAAATCAAATAAAGGTGTGCTGTGCATTCGTTTCACTCTTGTGTTAAGTATTTTCCCTGTTTAAGTTTTTCTTCAACTAGTGTAATGTCAGGTTAGAAGCAGAGAAGAAGTTTCCAAGAGGGAATAGGAATAAATATAACTTAACCGACTATTCTCAGGATTTGGGATTTATTTTTGCTTTTAAGGCACTAGAGCTTTTCTTCTCTTGTCGAACGGTATCAAGTATAAACGGTTAATGTTGAAGTATCTTTGGTAGGCAGCAATGCTGGGATCAATAATTTAGATGTAGAGAGGAATTGTGGTATTATTCCCATGTCCAGAAACTGTCTGATAAAATGCCCAAGAAGAAACCACATATCCAATCTGTTGTGTTGAACAGAGAAATAATGCATCGATTACTTCAACTCTATGATTTCCCGAGAAAACAATCAATATGTGAATGTTTAGGTGCAGATAACAAAGGCCAGTAGCTTGTAAAGAACAAGGGCAAATTCATAATTTCATAATTTCTTTTATATTACGAAAACTGTATTACTTCTAAGTGAATTACTTTCAGTGTAGCTCAACAGAATGTTTCAGACTCATGGAACAAGAATGTTAATAAGGTTAGTAAGCAATGAATAGCAGAACTGATCGAGGAAACTCAGGCTCAGATTCTGACCAGTCATGCAACTAACAACTGGAAAAGTTAAATCAAATAACAGGAAATTCAAATCTTAGATGGCCACTTCCTTTGGCTCGGTCACAGGTTCAGTCTTGATAGCAGGTTCTCTAATAATCTCATACACACATATCATGATCTTAATTTTATCATGCTTGTATGCTGGGCTTTACTTCTGCTGCAAATCCATTTCCATGCACATTCACGATCACAAAGTTTCTCTATTTTGCATGAATACTTTAAATTCAAGCATAAATTAGAAGCCTAACAAATTGCTCTGTTATTGTTGAAGAATGGTTCAAATTCGTTATGTTCGGAGTTTTGGTTTTGGCAGGAAAATGAGAAGCTCAAGCTGCTGACGCGGATTCCACTAACTTTTGTGGACCAAAGCTTGTATAAACACTGAATAACAGAACAACTTGTGAGGCTTGTAACCAAAATGGATGCCTATAGCTAAAGCCAACTATTTTTATTAGAAATGGAGAGCATTAAACCTTTATTTTAACGAGAACTATCCTTCCATTCCAAAGCTTTATGCAACTTCCAAGAAAAATGTGAACCCTTTAACCTTTATGTTCCATTCTTTACTCATTTTAATGGGAAAATTCTACAATTTCAAAAAAAATAAATAAATAAAATAAAATAAAAGATTGTAGTGGAATTATTCCAAAAGTATATTTTATTCTTTTTCCCTATAAAACGCAATTACAATGAAGACGCCCTTTATAAAATACCCAAAGAAATTTTTGCTTTCGGTGTGTAAATTATTGAAGCTGGCTTTTGTCAACATCACATCGATCAAAATCATTTTCATTAACATATATTATTACTGTACTTATATATATATAGTACTGTAGGCTATTTCCCTATTTTCAATGATAGTGATTGCATCTGAAGAACTTTATGATATTTTGAATAATTAATTATGACAAGTGGAAGTTTATTATAACGAATAATTAATTACGGACGATCTATTAATTTCAAGCACTAAGCATCCTTACATGCCTGCGATTATTTTATACAGGCCCTTTCAGAGAAATTCGTTCCCGGAATGGACGTTACAGTAGCAGCACCGGGCAAGGATTACTAGCAATAAGCATACAAATTACAAAGTCGGCAAAATTCAACTCAGAAAAGAAACAACAAATAGCAAAGGTAAGTGGAAGCTGCAGTACAGAGGCTTAACTGAAAAGGTGTAACTTCCTTTAATTATTATCAGCTCACAACCAGCTTCCATTTGCCAATATGCAATCGGAAAGCTTAAGCAGGGTAGGAAAAGGTTAATGCTAATATTACAGATAAATCTACACAAATCCGAAGCAAATGATTGCAACTGAATTCCTCTGGGTTCCATATTCATAGTCAATGAGTTAATTATTACAAATTAATAGAACATTAGCAAATGAAGACATTATTGCACTCTAACAAGGCCGAGTGGCGAAGACGTTTCATTCACTTAAATAGGGTTATAATTTTCCAAATTAAATAAAAATCCTCTGCTTTCCCCTGAAATATAAATGCACAAGGAAAATTCTATGATCCATAATTAATTATAGTATTAATAATAAATATAAATTTTTCATACGACTACTAAATGGAAAGTAAGATAAATGAATTAATATAAGAGTGGTAAATTTGTGTTTTAAAATTGAAAATAAAACAAACGCTTGTAAAAACAGTATAAAACTTATAAATCAACATTACACTTTAACTAGACCAAAAAAATAGTTTATTCATTTAATTTAATTAAGCAAAAAAGTCACTAATTAAGCAAAGAAAAAAATCACTCATTAATTGAAAACAAAAAAATTGTATTGAAAATAATAAGTTTTATTGAAATTGGTCTAACCATATTTTTATATTCATCATAGGACATTTATAACTTTTTTTTTTCATTTTCTATCATAGTATTTTTTTACTACACAGGTTAATTAAGCAAAATTATATTTTCTTGATGTGGATCAAGCCAAAACAAAATAAAAATATACTTTTGTATGACTAGACATATATGATATATCAATAAAATTAGATCTAATTTTTAGTTTTATTCGTACTTTATGTAGTTGCAAACTTTAGTTCTTGTTCTTAAAGATCATTTGGGGTTACTATTGAGGGAGGTATAAAAGGATACAAAATCACTTTATCTTATAAACAGCTTTGGAAAAATATGAAAAAGAGAGTTTTATTCTTAATAAAATTTCACATATATCATCACATATATTACATAAATCCAAAACTATCATTACTAAATTTAGAAACAAAATCAGTAAATATATAAGGTAGTCATTATTATAATGAATTTTTAATTTACATTTGTAAGTTTTTTTAATAACTCTTATATTAATTTACATGTTTTATCTTCCTTTTATTAAATCTTATGTATTATTTGTATAATTTATGTTTTGTTTTACACTTAATACTGATTTATAAGTTTTATTAGATATTTATAAGTTTTAATGTTGTTTATTAATAATACATCAATTTATCACTTTTACGTTAGATTACTTATTTTACCTTCTATTTACAAGTCTTACATATTTTTTACTTAATTTATATTTTATTTTACTCTTAATGTTGATTTATAAGTTTTATATTACATTTATAAGTTTTTGTTTTGTTTATTAATAATATATAACTTACCACTCCTATGTTAATTTACTTATTTTACATTCCCTTTGCAAGTCTTATGATCTTTTTATATAATTTATGTTTTATTTTACTCTTAATGTTAATTTACAAGTTTTATGTTACACTTATAAGTTTTTATTTTTTTTATTAAAAATACACTAATTTACCACTCCTATGTTAATTTACTTATTTTACCCTCTATTTACAAGCTTTATTTTTTGTTTCATTTACATGATTTTACTTTATTTTGCACTTAATATTGATTTACAAATTTTATGTTATATTTGAAAAATTTTATTTTATTTGCCAATAGTATACAAATTTACTATTCCTATGTTGATTCACTTGTTTTACCTTTCATTTATAATTCTTATGCTTCAATTACATAATCTATGTTTTATTTTACATTTAGTGTAAATTTTATGTTTAAGTTACATGTCTTATATTTTATTTACACAACTCATATTAACTACAGTATTGATGCATGTGATTTTGAATACGACATGCACAAATTTATTTAAGTGATTAACTTAAGTTCTTTGAAGCAAATACTTCATTGAAATTCAACATGTAGCTGCCTACTGCAATTATTACACTTCGGCAATGGTTGGGAGCTTGGATAAATTGAGGGATTGGATTAGATTTTGGAACGAACAAAATAATTTAATTTAAGGCATGTTTGGTTGTATAGACAGATAGAGCAGACTAAAGCTTAATCCAAAATTAATAGAATTATTAATCCTTAATTTTATATGGATTTAGGTCGGATAAGATTAAAATGAAAAGTTTTTTGTCTCTTTATCATTCTTTTCTTTCATTTAACCTAATATTTTAATATAAATTAAACATATAAATTAATTTCATAACTTTTTAACCTGTAATTTCATATTATATAGAATACAAAATTTTTTTCACTAATTTATTTAAACTAGCAATGAATATATTTCTCTTTATTTTTTTTAATAAGACGCGTGTAAAGTATTCAAAAAGCATAAATATTTAGATTCCTTGAAGAAAACTATGAATATGAAGCTTCATACTATTTTCACGATGCGGTTAAACAGTGATATGATAATTGAAAGCCACCTTTTGCCTTTTTTTCTTTTTTCCCCACTTTTTGGGATGATCAAGACTTGCTTTTAGAATACATACAAATAATAACCTGGGGAGCTAGAAATTGCTTTATTTCCAAAAGAAACATATTTGCCAGATTAATTTCTTTCCTTTGAATCAAACACTTCATTGGAGTTGATCAGATCAATTAGGTGGCTTCGTACACTCAAAGCTGTAAGTGTTATTTTGTACATTTCTCTTTCATTTTCGGAATTAATTTGCACATCCTAGATGTTTGAAAAAGGTAAAAATAAAATTGAAAGAAAGCTTTGAATTTTATTTTATTTGTATTGTATAAACTCTTTGCTTCTCTTTGAGGCTCTAGTCAAGATTTCTTTAAGCAAAGATCGGCATGCACATTCTCCAATTAACATCAGAAAAACCTTGTTATTACATTTTGGGATTTATTAGGTGTAATGTGTTTCTTTTTGGTAAAGAAAGTAAATAAGAGGCCGATGGGTCTTTTAATTAGTTTGTTCAATTAAGAAGAAGATCATTAATTTGTTGTTCAGTAATTTTTTTGTTAAAAGAAATTCTTATAGTAATTATATTACATTATTTTCTCCTGCTCTCTATTTTCTCTTCTTTAACATTAATAGTTATTAATTTCATCTCCTTGAATCTCGTAAGTTTTGATGAATCTTTAGGTTTGTAAATTTTTTTCTTAAGATCCCCATAAATAACATTTGACAATTTTTGTTGATCATGGTATATATATATATATATAAATATTTATATATTTATCATAACGACGCATATTTTCTAAGTTGAATCAATTTTCACTGAAAGCTTTCAAATGGTAATTACATTTTAGCATACTTTTTTTTTTCAATGTATGGATTTTGCATATTTCTATGATAATGAAATTTAATTTTTGTCTTGGTCTAAACACAATAAAAATAGATCCCACAAACAATTATAGATAAATTGTTAAAAATTAATAAGAGTTTACTAAACATAAGTTGAACAATATTTTATTGATAAAATAATTAAAATCTCATTTTAACTATTGATACGAGAGGAAAAAATTATAAATTTACAGTATTATCATTTTTTATATTTAATAATAGCAAAAAATTAATATCCATTCCATTCTAATGGAATCCAACGGTTTCAACATGGCTAATGGGCGGAGCGGCGAGGACGCGTAAATTCCTTGAAGCTTCCTCCTGGAAGTTTGATGCTAACTTCATCATGTGCGTAAATGGTGAGAAAATTTATTAATTATTAAGAAAATCACCTTTTGACCAAGACTTGCTTTTGGAAATGGAAAAAGATAAAGAAACATAAAGAAAACCGAAGGAAGACATAATATAATTACATACCAATCATTACATTTATATTATTTTTAAACAAAATCATAATTTCTACAAATTATTCAGATAAGCTCCAAAAATTGGTATCAGACCATGGTTTAATTAGTTAATTCTAATTAGAAGATCCAATAGTTTATGAAGAGAATAGAATATATTTAGATTTAGAAATTAGTACTTATCATACTAAGAAGCTAACTTTAGATAGATATACAGTATAACCTCTATAAATTAATACTCAATAAATTTATAATCTCTATAATATAAGGGAAATTATCTTTACACTACCTTTCTTTTGTTATATGTATATCTAACCACAATAAAAAATTATCATTTTACCCCTAAATAAATTAAAAGATCATTTTATTCTACGAAATTTTGAAAAATAAAATAATTATAACTACAAGAATACCCCTAAATTTAATAAAACAAGTAAACCTCAAAATTCAAGATGCTAAGTTTTTATAATTATAATTTCATTTAAAACTTATTATGTTAACCTTTTGTAATTATAATTTCATTTAATCTGTGTAGGAAAGTTTCTTAATTTCAATTATAGGAAAGTTTACAATAATTATAGGGAGCTTTTCTCTTCATTTTAACTTTTTAAACTTCCCTATTCTTAATTAAATTACAAGAATTAAATGAAATTATAATTAAAAAATTAACATGATAATTTTTAAATGAAATAATAATTATTAAAAAAATAATATCTTAGACCTTGAGATTTATTTATTTTATTAAATTTAGAGGTATTCTTGTAATTATAATTTTTTTATTTTTCAAAATTTTGTAGAATAAAATATTATTTTAATTCATTTAAAGGTAAAATAATATTTTTTAGTGTTAAAGTGGTTGACTAGCACAAGTTTAAAAATAAAAGTGGTGCAAAAAAACATGTCAAAATTTTATAATAGTTAGATGTACGTATAGCCAAAAAAAAAAAGTGGTGCAGAGATAATTTCTCAAGATCATAATATAGTAGTATTAAATAAGATTTCAAGGTCAAAAGAAAGTAGATTAAAACTAAAACAAGTAGATAAAGATAAAGGTTCCGAAGTTATACCAACTTCAGATTTAGATGATTTGATAGGAAGATTTGAAAAAAAATTAAAATTGACATTGATATAGAAAACCTTCAACCCAAGAAATCTAAGAACTATAGATATTACTAATGGATAAATATAGGCAAATAGTTAGTAGCAGTAAATTAGAAGATAATTATTTAAAAAGAATATTCAGTAGAAAACAAAAAGATGAGGAGAATGTTAAAATAGAAAAGCTGATAGATTTAGATTGAACAAACAGAAAGATTTAGATAGAATAAATTGGATTTAATTAATTTAAATATAATATGCAAAATGGAAAATTTATTTAGCAAATCTTTACTATATAAAAATTATAGGGAAAGATATGTCTCATGTACCCATGAAGACCAAATGATTAAATTAGATTCAATAGATAAACGTTCTTATAATCAGATTAGTGATAAAGACCTTGAACAAGCTCATTTAGGATTAGTTATAATAGGAGTAAAGAGATAACATTAATTTTAAATGAATCATATTGTTTGCATAGTATTGTACGTTCACTGGATTTCATTTGATTTATTCAAAATTTTTAGGAACAAATTAATATAATGGCTTCCACGAGCTTCCAAAATGTCTCTCATGGGAAATACGATGCCTTCTTAAGCTTTAGAGGAGAAGACACCCGTAAAAGCTTCACGGCTCATCTATATGCTGCTTTAAAAAATAAAGGAATTTATGTATTTAGGGATGACAATGAACTTGAGAAAGGAGGATCCATTTCACCAGAACTTCTTAAAGCAATTGAAGAATCGAGAATTTCAATTATTGTTCTCTCAAAAAACTACGCTTCTTCTACTTGGTGCTTGGACGAACTTGTCAAGATTATTGAATGCAAAACAGGGAGGATCAAATTTTTCCAATTTTCTACAATGTGGAACCAAGTGTTGTACGGAAACAGACAAGAAGTTTTGAAGAAGCTTTTGCTAAACATAAAGAAGTTTTCAGGGATAATATAGAAATGGTGCAAAAGTGGAGACAAGCATTAAAAGTGGTGGCCAATATATCAGGCTGGGAATTGAAAGCTAGGTAATCATTCTTTTTCTCAAATATTAATTACGTTTGTTTTGCAAGATTGGTAACTACAAAACAGATTTTAGTTTTCATTCAACACTATTTTCACTTAAACAACTTCTATTTAATATGTATGTATATCATATGATGTGTAGTAAAAGGGTTTGTCTCGTGAATTGACTATCTTTAAATCACCCCCTTATTTTTAAAAACCTCAATCTACCTCTATTTTTGTTAAGAATACAAAAAAATTTGATCAACTCACCCCATTTTTCATTATCTTTTAAACAAAAATGGGGTAATTTAGGTTTCAAAAGTAACAGAATGTATTGAAGATAGTTAAATCACGAGGAAAATAATCTAAAATTTATAAATGAACAAAGAGACATAGACGTTGATATGTTGAATTATATTATTTTGAACATTTGATAACTAAATATTTTTATGTTGTGATGCTTTGTGCTCTCAGATTAAATAATAATAATAATAATAATAATAAAACTTTATTCTTAGATTATTGCCCAAGCTTAGGCATCTGAATGCAGAGTCTATTATTATTTTTTTCTTTTTAAATAGCAACTAGCAAGTGAAAAGAATGATAAAGAATATCTCAATATAATGATTTAAGCTTGTGATTATAATTTAATCCAAATTTATTTACTGTATTAATCTATCTCCGTCCTTGCTTGAGAGCAAACTGCTTTGCTTTGTGTCATTTGCTATTTATCTTAATATAATTTCCTTCTATGAATTGACTCTTGAGCTAGATTGCTAAATACTAATAGTAACAATGAAAATAATCGCAATACGAATGATATCAATATCACTACATATTTAGCTAATCTAAATAATTTCAAGTATGTAATGTATGATCTTATAAAAAATTGATTTAGATCGTCTTTTAAACTAACTTATCATGTTATAGAAAGGAAAAATATATAAATTTTGGACCTTCAAATCACAATGCAACCCGGTCAAAACCAATTTTTATTGGGTTGGGTTTGAATTTCTTATTCCAATTGTTTTTTACCATGTAAAAATAACTTATTACTTAATTGCATGACTTCAATTTGGTGAAATGAATATTACATAGTTTGGAATTTATTCATAATATGGAATTGATTAGTTACTATGTTTATACTAACTTTCATTTAATAACACCAATCTTTTCTTGTTGTTTTCAATTTGCAGCAATGAGTCTGAATTTATTGAGGAAATTGTCAATGTCATATCAAGTAAAATTCGTACAGAACCAGGGATTCTTAAGGAGCTAGTAGGAATAGAATCACGCTCGGAGAAACTGAGGTTTCTTATGGGTACAGGGTCTAATGATGTTCGTATGATAGGGATATGGGGGATGGGAGGTCTAGGAAAGACAACTCTTGCAAGAGTTGTTTATGACTTGATCTCTCACGAGTTTGATGGGAGTAGTTTTCTTGCCGATGTTAGAGAAAAATCTGATAAAGAAGGGAGTGTAATCTCTTTGCAAAAGCAACTCCTTTCCGATTTACCGAAGCTTGCAGATAATAGCATACGAAATGTCTACGATGGTGTTAACATGATAGGAAGTAGGCTGCTCCAGAAAAAGGTTCTTCTCGTAATCGATGATGTGGCTGATATTGAGCAACTACGAAGATTAGCTGGAAAGCGTGATTGGTTTGGTCCAGGCAGCAGGATCATAATAACAACGAGGGATGAACATTTGTTGAAGTTGCATCGAGTCGAGGAAGTTTATAAGCTTGAGGCACTAACTTATGATGAGGCATTTCGACTCTTTTGCTTGAACGCCTTTGATACCCATAAGCCTTTGGAAGAATACGTGAAGCTAGCTGAAAGTGTTGTAATGTATGCTGGTGGTCTTCCATTAGCTCTCAAAGTTTTGGGTTCTTTTTTGTTTAGTAGACCTCAGGATGAGTGGACGAGTACCCTAGAAAGACTGAAAAGAGATCCCGAAAATGAGATTCTAGATATACTCCAAATAAGTTTTGATGGGCTGAAAGAGGCAGAGAAGAAAGTATTTCTCGATGTTGCGTGTTTCTTTAAAGGGGAGAAAAGAGATTATGTATCGGAAATTCTCGACAGCTGTGGTTTTGACCCAGTTATTGGAATTGCTGTCCTTGTAGAAAAATCTCTATTAACAATATGTGAAAATAATAGACTGTGGATGCATGATTTGGTACAAGAAATGGGTCGACAAATTGT
Organism: Clausena lansium; assembly: GCA_030449835.1. Taxonomy (NCBI): domain Eukaryota; kingdom Viridiplantae; phylum Streptophyta; class Magnoliopsida; order Sapindales; family Rutaceae; genus Clausena; species Clausena lansium. The sequence goes on along the minus strand of JASUUF010000259.1, from coordinate 5,875,877 downwards.
TCGGAGACAATCCCCCGAGGAGCCAGGAAAACGCAGCAGATTGTGGGAGGAAGCAGATGTATGCCATGTATTGTCACAAAACACAGTAAGTGACTAATAAAGGGGATCAGAAAGTATATATTTTCCAGCTCCGTCACTTCGTTTAGCTAGTTAAATCCATAACGAATGACTTTGTTTCAATTTTCAGGGAATTGAAGTAGTTGAAGGAATAATAATTGATGATTATTACTTTCCCAAAGATAAGGTGCATTTAAGTGCAAGTCCTAAAGCATTTTCGAACATGACCAACCTACGATTGCTCAAAATCTATAATCTACAACTTCCTGAAGGCCTTGAATACCTCTCTAACAAGTTGCGATTACTTGATTGGCATGGATATCCTTTGAAATCTTTGCCGTCAAATTTGCAATTGGATAAAACTATGGAGTTTAAAATGTGTTACAGCTGCATTGAAGAATTATGGAAGGGAACCAAAGTAAGATCAATATTTTTGTTACTAATTTATATTTTTTCAGTGAATAATAGTTTATAACAATTTTATTATTATAGTTGTTTATGAATTAAGAAATATCATTTTGTCCACCATTTGTTTTCAACAGCCTTTAAACATGTTGAAAGTTATGAAACTCAGCCATTCAGAGAATCTAATTAAGACACCAGACTTCACAGAGGTCCCCGATTTGGAGGAGTTGGATCTAAAAGGATGTAAAAGATTGCAAGAAATTCACCCATCTTTTGGGCATCACAATAAGCTTGTTGTTTTGAATCTTAAAGATTGTGGAAGTCTCACAACTCTTCCAGGAAAAATTTTTATGAAGTCTCTTGAAACACTCATTCTCTCTGGTTGCTCAAAATTGAAGAAATTTCCAGACATTGTGGGAAGTATGAAGCATTTGTCGAAGCTTCTATTGGATGGAACAGCTATTGAAGAACTGCCATTATCTATTGAACTTCTATCAAAACTTGTCTTGTTGGATCTAAACCATTGTAAGAATCTCAAGAGTCTTCCAAGGACCATAAGTGGACTAAAATGTCTTCCAACATTGAATCTCTCTGGCGCTTCAAAATTTAGAGAATATCCAGAGATTGTGGGAAGTATGAAGAATCTGTCGGAGCTTCAACTAGTGGGAACAGCTATTAGAGAATTGTCGTTGTCAATTGAACTTCTATCTGGCCTTGTTTTGTTGAATTTGAAAGATTGCAGAAATCTCTCGAGTCTTCCAATTACATTAAGCAGCTTAAAATGTCTAAGAACTCTAAAGCTCTCTGGTTGCACGAAACTGTTGAAGTTTCCAGAGATAGTGAGAAGTATGGAAGATTTGACGGAGCTCTTTCTAGAAGGAACTTCTATTACAGAAGTACCATGATCAATAGAACTTTTGACCAGACTTGAATTATTGAATCTGAATAATTGCAACAGTCTAGTGAGACTTCCCAGGTGTATAAATGGTTTGAAATCTCTTAAAACTCTGTATCTCGCCGGTTGCTCCAAACTTGAAAACGTACCAAAGACGCTTGGTCGAGTAGAAAGTTTGGAAGAACTTGATTTAAGCGGAACAGCTATAAGGCGTCCTGTGCCCTCCATTTTTCTTATGAAGCATCTTAAAGAATTATCTCTCCGCGGGTGCAATGGACCACCAGCATCAGCATCATGTTATCTGTCCTTTCCCATCAATTGGATGCGAAGAATTTTAGATCTAGGGGCTTTGAGGCTGCCTTCTCTGTCGGGTCTGGTATCTTTAAGAAAATTGTATGTCGGTGACTGTAATCTAGGGGAAGGAGCAATCCCAAATGATATAGGCAATTTATGCTCATTAAAAGAGTTGTATCTGAGTAAAAACAATTTTGTTACGTTGCCAGCAAGCATTAACGGTCTTTTCAATCTTAAAGAACTAGAGTTGGAAGATTGTAAAAGGCTTCAATCTTTGCCACAACTTTCACCCAACGTAGGGAAAGTTAGAGTGAATGGTTGTTCCTCGTTAGTGACACTCTTTTGCGCATTAAAACTAAGAAAATCCAAATACACATCAATTTATTGTATAGACAGCTTGAAATTGCCCAGAAACAACGATTTGGCATTTTCAATGCTGCGAGAGTACCTTGAGGTCAGTCTTTCACTCCGTAACTCCCGGATATGCCAAAATTATGACTGACAATTAAGCAATGGTGTGGACTTGTTCATTTTTTATTTTTTGGTTGCAGGCAGTGCCAAAAGGAGGTTTCGAGAGTATTATTCCAGGAAGTGAAATTCCTAAGTGGGTCCTATATCAGAATGAGGGTTCTTCAATAACAGTCACAAGGCCTTCATATTTGTATAATATGAATAAGGTTGTGGGATATGCTATTTGCTGTGCTTTTCATGTCCCTAAACATTCGACTGGTATCCAATGCTGTCATTCATATCCCAAAACATGAATTGCATTGCGCTATGAGTGGTTCAGATATCGGTTACTTTACTAAGTTTAGAGAGAAATTCGGTCAGGCTGGGTCAGACCATCTTTGGCTACTCTATTTGTCTCATCAAAAATGCTATGAAAAAAATTGGCTTTTTGAATCGAACCATATTGAGTTGTCATTTGATTCCTTCTCAGATCCTGGATTGAAGGTGAAGAAGTGTGGCTTCCATCCAGTTTATATGCACAAAGTTGAGGAGTTCGACCAAACAAAAAACCAATGGACTCGCTTTACTTCTTATAATCTAAATGAATTCGAATCAAATGGGGAAGTAGACACAGCATCAAAACGAAGCCTTGCAAAATATGTTGGAGCAGCTGAAGCCAGTGGTAGTAGCTGCTGTGATGATGATAAGGAACCACAACCTAAAAGATTTAGACAACTCAAATGAAGGGCAAAGCCTAGTGAATATTATTTTCTCTGAATTTATGTGCAAGTACGTTTCTCAATTTCAACTTATGTTCTTTGCATATGATACTTCATTTACTTTTTATTTATTGTATCTATTCTTGCAATTTATTTTCCTGTAAATTACCAGAAATGATCCATTTGGATGAAAAAGTTGGTCAGAAATAGAATGTGTTGCTCGGCCAAATTGAAGCTTTGAATTTTGAAAATTAATCCTCTATTTTGTATTCTCACTATATCTCTGTTTCATTGCAGCATTCTCTCATTTTGTATCATATAATCACTACACGTGCGAGTTTTTGGCATATAGCTTCGATTGTTCTAGTTGAGTAGCCTAGCTAAGCTTATTGGTTGGAGTGCATTTTATGCACTAGTTTTCCATTATTTACTCTCTTTAATATTGATGTTTTGCACTTAATAATAGTGATTTACTTGTGCTTTATTTCTGTAGGTGCAATTCTATTGATTGGTGCTAAATTGAGCTACAAGATGATGTTTGAGGATGAATTGTCTTCCTAGAGAAATTATGAGTTTAAGAAGAAGTTTGTTGATAAGGCGTGGGCGCGTGCTGTCAACTGAGGACTTGAAGCTTTTATTTTAACATGTTTTATCTTTTTGGTTATTTTTGTAATTTTGAATTTAAACTTTAGATAATATTTTAGATATTAGTATTTTATTTTTGGAAAACTCTATAAAATAGGGGAAACACGTGAAATAGGGGAGGATTTCAATTGATTGAGAATTCGAAAAAGGAATGGATTGTAAATTTATTTTTCTAGGGTTTTCTCTTTTCTCCATGAGTAACTAAACTCATTTTTCTGGTTGAAGGTTAATAAAGCTTTGATTCACTATTACTGTGAGATCGTTCTTATGCTTTTATGTTTGTTAATTAGATAATGGGCCACTATTTAATTATTAACTTAATCTACTGCCAATTGAAAGATTCATCGTATGAAGATTTTGATGTTTGTGGCAAATAGCATAGCAGTGCGTTGTGTTATGAGAATAAACAATCTAATTTAAATGAACCATCGCATGCGTTTGTTGATTAGGATTTGGGTGTCTTTGGTTTTTCAGGCTGTCAATTGATTAAATCCTATGATATAATCAATGGTCGTACCTTAGTTATCGACTAGTTAAGGAGAGATTGGCTATTAGAGGGTCTCAGTAGCTATAACCAGTCCATTCATAAGTAGTAATAATTTATATTTGTATCAATAATCAGTAGTCGAATCAAAGTTGAGTTAATTCCTTCAACCAGAGTTTTCCCAATTTAAATTACACTTTTAACTTGCATTCTTATTATTTTCATTTGATTTTCATTATTATAAAAAATCCCCCAATTTTACATTTTCATTTTTAAAAAGATTTAAATAATTACCGATCTCTGTAGATACGACCCTGCTCAATCACTATACACAATCTTAAAGAAATCGTACAAATTATAATAATTTATGGAGAAAAAAGAAATTAATGAAGTAAAATTATCATTTATATATAAAGGTCATATCATATAGGGAAATGATTCCAGGCCATAAGCATGCCAGAACCATGCCATAAGAAAATATCTCAAAAATCCCTTAAAATTGAAAAAATTCCACAAAATAATAAGATATGCAAAAAATTTATATAAAATTAATTTTTAAATCTTAAATTTGTAATAATTTTTAATTCTTAAATTTGTAAAACTTTATATAACAAATAACTATAACTAAAAGGCTAAGCCGCAGACGAATGGTACCAGAGCGAAGGATTAAATAAAGTTAAAATAATCAAATCTCCAGACCAAGTTAAATGAATCCTATAAATCGAATAGTAGAATCTTTGTATATATTAAAAATAGAAGACAAAGATGAAATTAAAAACTTCATTAGAGAAATAAAAGAAAGTAAAAATCATATAAGAAATGTTGATTTAGAATTAATGCAAGATATGAGAGAGAGATTTAACATAAATACTAATGGGGATGAAATAGCATTAGGAAAAAGAATGAAATTCATTGATGAATTTATAAAATTCTTAATATATTGGTATAAAAAAGAAACATCATGAATAACCCACACCAACAATTTTTAGCTCAACAAGCATTAGATAGAATACAAGAATTATGTATATGTATAGACCATATGTTTCTAGGATGGGAAAATAGAATAGAAATATATATAGAATTAATAAATCAAAAAATCCAATTAGTAGAACAAGAAAGGTTAGCTTTAGTAAACATGGAAGAACATATATATGGAACGTTCATAGATTTATATGAATATGATAACCATTTATATCTATATAAAGAAATAACAAAAATCCTAGAAAGAATGAAAAATAGATGTAGATATGATAATAAAAGAAATGATCATCTATGAGAATCGTAAAGAATAAAGAATAAAATTACCCCTTTTAGGAAAATAATAATATGGAAACGGTATTAATAGAATTAAAAGAAATCCTAATACACTTGAGAGAAGAAATTAAAGAACTAAAACAAGAGGTAAATAACATAAAGATAGAAATGACGATCTTACAAGCAAGTCGAAAGAAAAATAAGAAATTTGAAAAATATAAAATTATAAAATCTGAATTAATTAAAAAACCCTCGGAAGACATCCTACACAAGCCACAACCAAGAAGCTATGATGAATGGTTTATGAAAAATAAATACCAAAAAATAATAAAGGAAGCAGAAAGTTTAAAACAAGAGTTAGAAAAGGATGAAATAAAAAATAAAGGAAAAGAGAAAGTAGAGGTTGAAGAAGGTAGTAGTACTAATTAATGGAAGAAGAAATAGAAAAGCTTACTCAAATATTTAGTGAAATAAATTTAAGTGATTTAGAAGACTTAGATAAAGAATATAAAATAAATATGAATACAAGTGGAGGTCCAGAAATGAAACCAAACGTAGAAGAACCCAGCCATTTCTATAAACAAGGAAACAAGAAAAAGAGACCATTTTATGAATATATACCACCTAATAAAAAACAACCACGGAAATTTGAATATAGTCCGACAGAAAATGAATTAAAACCTATAAGTAATGCAGGAGTATTCTTAGACCTAGATTGTAGGGTAAATCCACATAAAACTTTAGTAGAATGGGGATTACAAATGAGATTATTTTTTCTTTATAATGGATCTAAAGATGATTAGAATGTAGAAACAGAAGATCAAAAAATAAACATATTTACAGAAGTCCTGATTCCAAGTTTTATAAATAATGTATATAGTTGGTGGGAAGGACTAACTAATAACGTAAAAGAAATAATAATAAATGCAGTTAAAACAACTTTCCTTAGTAGTAATGAACAAGGAATAGAAACAATGATAGAATATATTGCTAATGAATTCTTAGGAGAAGATTGGGCAGAAAATAAAGACCAATAAACAAAAAATGAAAAATTAAGTAATAGGATGAAATTAATAAATTTAAATATATGTAATATGTGTTATGTAAAAGAATACACATGTGAGTTTAGTAAATACTATTACTATCAATTTTTTAGCAACGAGGATCAAAGTATATATATAAACTTATTCTACTCAAAATTACCACCACCATGGATTACATATTTCATTAATGAATATGAAAAATATAAAACTTTAAACAATGTACCTGAAAGCTTAGGATCCAGAATTAAATTTTTAAACTTTAGGTTAAGTGAAATATGCATGCAAAGAAATCTGATAAAAAGAAGTAGGACAATTGGAGACATATGTTGTCATAAAACTGAAATGCCAACACAATGGGGATGCCAATTACCATATAAAAAGCATAAGTATAAAAAATCAGGCAAAAGAAAGTATAAAAAATATAAGCACTTTAAGAGGAAATATATAAAACCTAATAGGAAGTATTACAAAAGGAAATACAGGAAACAAAAAAAAACTTTTGATAAAAATAAATGTAAATGTTGGAATTGTGGAGAAATAGGACATTTAAGTACAGAATGTTCTAAAAAGAAAGTCAGAATTTTAAAAGAAGATTTTGATAAAATAAGAAATGATCTAGAACTAATAGACAATTTGTCTAATTATGATGGAGAAGAAGTATATATGTCAGAATATGAGTCAGAACATGATACAAGTCATGGATCAGAATAAAGAAAAAGAATTAGATAATACTAAAGAAGAAAACATTGAGGAAATATCTGAAATAGAAAAAGAAGAAAATATAAAAGGATATAGCCTCGTAGTGACATTTAATAAAGAAAAATATAATAAACTTTTAAAAACAAAATTAGAAAAACCTGATTATGGAATTTTACATAGATTAAGAGATGCATTCAAGAGAAGGAAAATAGTATTACATGAATATTATGAACAAGAAAAAGCAATAACTATAACACAAGCTGAAGGAAATATAAGATTAAGCCTATTAAATAAAAGAACCATAGATTTGGCTCTTAGAAAGATAAAAAAGGAATCTGTAAGAGAAAAAATACAATATGTCTATTTAGCATAAATACAAATTTTGGTAAAATCATTATTTAAAGAAGGAATAGATAGTCCGATAATACTATCCCTACATGACCAAAGATTCCATGATCCTATGATAGGACATTTAGGAACTATAGAAGGAAATTTATGTTACACCAAATTATTATTCACTTGTTACCCAATATATTGTGTTCATATAAAAGATAAAAATATAGAAGAAACTTTAAGTCTCCATTTTAAACTATTAAAAGACAATTTAATGAAAGAAGAAAATAGATTAATGACTTTTCATTATTCAGCACTATATAGCTTTTGCAATTCCAATTATGGGGAAAATATAATGACAAACCACTAATAGAAATCAATAAAGAGTGTGAAGAAATTGCTACACTCATAGAACAATAATACAAGAACTTAAAATACCATCAAACTACAGGTTAAGCATTGATGATAAGAAGGAAATAATAAATTCGAAAAATAGGGAATCTTCAATTATTCCAATAAGTTTCAAGGGAAAAACTTTAATAGGAGAAAATTCTTCAAGAAAGGATCATATAGAGACTAGTCAATTGATTTCTAAACCAAGAATCAAAGTAATGAAAATATTTGGTCAATATTTTAATGGAATAGATTATATCAAAGGTCCATATATTATAATAGATATAGGAGCTAGTCATAATCACATAAATCCTATTAAAAATAATGGATTAATAGTAAAGCAAAAAGAGATTGCTTATGAATACATAGATTTCAATGGAAATAAACACGTATCTGAAAAGGAAGTAAAAGTACCTATTATAATTGAAGGAATTAGAATTATAGTTACTTGTTTTATAGACTCTAATATGAATAATAATAATCATATACTATTAGGCAATAGTTTCTTAGAAGATCTAGAATATTATAAAATAGAAAAGCATGGAATTACATTGCAATTAGATGGACATGAAGTCTTTTGTAGAAAATGGTAAATAAAGCATATCTTAAATATCCAATGTCTGTATATATTCAAATACATACAGTAGAAAAATCCATTCACACATGTGCCTTAATAGATACTGGTAGTGAGATAATTATAATGAAAACATTTTTATCTAATCAATGGAAGCCTGATGGCCATATTAAAATTACAGGAATTACTGGTGATAGATAACAAGTTACCCATCTAACCCTTAATTATGAAATTCTTTTAGGAAGTAAAAATGTTACGATTAAACAAGTTTACCAATATAATAATATGGATTGTGATATACTCCTCGGTAATGATTTTTTACAACAATTTCAATATTATCAACAGACGTTATTCCTAGTAACTTTAAAAAAATCATGTAATCATGTTCTTCGTATCCCTAGAGAATTTCGCCCTTTCAGAGTTCAGCCAGTCCAGTGTGGTGATATATTATATTATGACAAACATTATTTAATACAAAAAGGACAGATTTATAACATAAATTTAGAAACTATTAAACGACAATTAGAACAAGTATATCGTGAAAATCCTTTAGCTTTATGGAAACCAGATCATCCTAGAGCAAAAATAGAATTGATAGAAGAAAAGATAATAAGAATAAAACCTATGATGTATACATTAGAAGACAAGGAAGAATTTAAAATTCAAATAAAAGAATTATTAAATTTAAATCTTATACAACAAAGTAATAACCCTCATAATAGTCCCGCTTTTATGGTAATGAAGCGAGCTGAACAAATAAGAGGAAAAGCTAGAATGGTAATAAATTATAAAGAATTAAATAAGTATACAAAATTTGATGGATATTTTTTACCAAATAAGGAAGTATTAATAAATCTTGTAAAAGGAAAAAATTATTATTCTAAGTTTGATTGTAAATCAGAATTTTGGCAAATAAAGATGAAAAAAGATAGTATACCATATACTGCTTTTAGCACACCATAAGGACATTACGAATGGGTAGTAATGCCTTTTGGATTAAAAAATGCACCACAAATATTCCAAAGGAAAATAGATAAAATATTTAAAGCCCAAAATCATATAGTAGTTTATGTAGATGATATATTACTAGCTTCTAATACATAAGAAGAACATAGAAAACATTTAAAAGATTTTACAAATAAGTGTATAAAAGAAGGAATTGTTTTATCAAAAAAGAAAGCAATAATAGAACATAAAAGGGTAGAATTTTTAGGAATGGTCTTGGACAATAATGGAATAAAATTGCAAAGTCATATAGCAAAGAAAACAATCGACTTTCCAGATAAGCTAGAAAATAAGCAACAAATACAAAACTTTTTAGGATGTTTAAATTATGCAGAAGGTTTTATAGAAAATTTATCTAAAAAGAAAAATATTCTTAAAAAACTATTAAGAAAAAATAATACAAAAGGATGAAGTGAAGAGCATACACAAGTTGTCAGAGAACTTAAAAGTCAATGTAGAATTTTACCTGAACTAAGATTACCTGATGAAAAAGATAATTTAATATTACAAACGGATGCTTCTGATCTATATTGGGGAGCAATACTTAAAACTGATTTAAATGAAATTTGTAGATATAGTAGTGGAACATTTAACAAAGCCCAAATAAATTGCCCAGTTCATGAAAATGAATTATTAGCCATTTATAAAGGAATAAAAAAGATTTCGTTATTTCTATTACAAAAAAGGTTTGTTATAGAAACCGATAATACCCAGATCAGTTCTTTAATCTATAAAAAACTTGTCTAATGAACCACAATATAGAAGATTACACAGATGGCAAGCATATTTGTCTTATTATAATTTTGAAATAGTACATATAAAAGGTGCTAATAATTTCTTGGCAGATTTCCTCAGCAGGAACATAGAGTTTGGCTCATGAATCTTGACAAAAATAAATATATGTTTGCGATTTTCGTGGAAATAGATCGGCTTAAAGTTGAAGCATCTGATCTGCATGATGCAATAAACTATTTGAAGGAGACAATAGAATCCCACGAAAAGGGAATAAACATTTTGGAATCCTGTGTAAAGGATCTCATAAACGGGTTAGGCATAAACCAAAGCCTAGCAGTAGGTGAAAGCAGTAGTGGACCCATAAAACCACTCAACGATCCAATAGACCAAAACCCAAGTTACAACCTAATAGAACAGCCTCATACAAAACCACCCACTCAGGTAATAAACATAACAGCCGAGCCAGAAAGTTTTTCTCCAAAGAAAAACTTTACGATAAACCAATTCTCCTCTGAAGATGATGAGAAACCTTTAAACCCAAAAGAAGAAGACTATAAACAGTTCACCACATGGGTATATTCCACCATACAACATAAAGAAACCATTCTCAAATCATCCGGGAAAAATATGTATCCTAGAATGATTGCAATAAAAGGGGCAGATCCTTTGATAATAGGAAAATTAGCCCGATATGGATATTTAGACATGATTTATCCGGGAATAGAACTAGAAGAATTAGCAAGCTCTGATGACTTGTTAATAAAAGAAATTTGTAGGTTTGCTAGGAAAAAAGCCAATATACTTAAAATTCTATACAATAAGCCCTGAATACACCAACGGGGTTGAATACCAAGCCTTCTATATGATAACAATAGGACATATCACAAGAAATGTACAAATGGAAGTGGCAACAGAATACACCACTGTACCACACTTCAATAAAGCATGGATCAGGACCCGGAGAGCTAAGGGAATAAAAGCCATCTAGAGCGTTGCAAAAGGCCTGCATAAAAGAAACTACAGGACAATTGTACGATTCCAGAACTATATCCTACTCATGATAGAAGATGCAGGGACACCTTCCAAGCTATTATTAGATCTCATAAATGAGATAAGCACAATGAACTTTCCAGGAAGCCATGCAACTCTACAACAAGCAAGCCAGCTCATGGAAATAAAGTAAAGCAGCCATCAACAGCAGATAAAGGCATAAATAATGTATCTTTACTTTTAAAAGCGTCAGTCATATAAGTCCAAATAGTATTGTTAATAATGTAATCTCTTTTACTTTAAGAAAAGTCGGCCAAAGTGTCGGCAGCAATAATTTCACTTTAGCATTTTAGCTACAGGATAAGGATCGACATGTGATCTTATCTTGAAAAAAAAAAAAACTAGACAGGTGTAAAGGGGAATCAGATCCCTTATCTTTGTAATGCCTATATAAATCAATAAAGAGAAACGAGAAGGCAGAGCCTGATCAATATTCATAAAAAAAAAAAAGAAAAAATCAATCTTCATTTTTTCATGACTTTTGAAAACTAAACACATCCTCTCCAAGTCATAAAAGAAATCAGATACAATCAAACCCTTAGAGTAAGAACAAAAACCTTATAAAAATCAACTAGAACAATATAGATCTAAGTCTAGAAAGTCTCTATAGCACACAGTGATCCCATTTTTGCAGAGCTCGTGTTTGCCGTTGTAGCCGGTGTAGGCGTTGAAAGGCAGTTGAGAACATAGCATTTAGGGAAAAGGTGACCAACTAGGAGAAAAAGGACTCAGATCTACTGAAGTTCCAGAAGATTTGAAGTAAGGTAATAATTCTAATCTTATATCTTTGGTGGAGATTGTTGATGAGAGTATTTTATTGAAGAGGAGATTTTTTAATTCATGGGAAAAGCACAACAATTAATAAGAACAATTGAAAATATAAACGAACTACAGATAATGGTTAATGAATTAGACAATAAGATCTAAGAAAACAGTATATACTTAGATCCAAAAATAACAGATCAGAGATTTATAAATCAATTACAAATGATAGTAGAAAGAAGGATAATAAAATCAATAAAAGATTATTTAGAATTTATTATAAATAATGATAAAGTTGATTGATTTGGTATATAGACGGGAAACCAGTAACATAAATTGGATAGCTGATTCCGAATGGACAGTAGTATCCTCTGCACCTCTAGTGTAACAAGTCACGTACCAAATCAACAAAGTAAATAAAATCTTATGGAAGACTATCATGAAAGAATATTAATTAATAATGGATATAATAAAATAAAATACCTTGGAAAAAATATTAAATTAAGATATGGTGAGCAAGGAATAAGTATATCTTATGATTTAGGAACTTGGAATTATATAAATTATATCATAGTAATGATAGCTTTATAACTCAAGATGAAATAAGAACAGTATAAAGTCTAGAGGTACCACAAGAAATAAGAAATAAAATAATAAAAAATATTATGGAAAAGGAATTAATACATAAAATAATTAAAACCCATATAGAACATGAATTGCAAAAAACATTTACAATGGCGGAAGGATTAGAAGAAATCCGTAATAGATATTATTAAATAATTAATATATTATTTCTTTTCGAAGTAATTTCAATATCTGTATGTTTAATCATTATTATAACTGTTCTATTATATATGTTTTGTAGATAGAAAAACCTTCATATATAAAAACCGATTTCTTTCAAAAAACTGAAACAAATACTAATAAAAATTAAACAAACTCTAGAAACCACAATCTTTTAGAATAAGGTGATTAAAAAGTGAAATTTCGTAAAACAATAGGGAGCTGAATGATAAAAAATTCTGGCACCAGAGTGTATTGATTCTGGCCGAATATTAGTGCCCTATCATATATATTTCTGTACAAGGACCACATAACATATTTGACAAAAAAGATTTTTGGCAAAAAATTATTGTTCGTGGTTGTCTTCGCTGCGAACATTGGTGTGATTCCTACCCCTTTTATTTTGATGTTGGAATTTTCTTGGGCTTTCGTGAGCTTGTTGAATTTAACTCTGGTTATATAAGGCTTTCTGACTTTTGTTGAACTTTGTTGATTCTTTTCTACGTTGGACTAGTGGCATCCCTCTAATTTTTCATAAACATTTTTATTATTATTTTTAATTCAAAAAATGTTCTCTCTCTTTTTTTCAATACAGTCTTGTAATTTTAAATATTATTTTCTTATTAAGTTCAGGTCTAGCTTCATTGTTAAGCTTTCCTAATACTTAGGTCCTGAGCTAGAGCTTCAATGAATGTGTAAGTTAATTCCAAAAATGTCTTTTATTATTTTGTTGTTGATTCTTTCTACGGAGTTGTTCTATTGCCACCCCTCTAATATTCTCATAAAACATTTTTTTAAAGTTATTCTTACTTTTAATCCCAAAAATGTCCTTTTTTTAATACACTTTTCTAATTTTTCTTTTCTTTAACATTCTTGTTAATTTGTAATCTATGCTACACATAAATTAAAAAGTTTTATTGAATTTTTTAATGTAAATCATTGACTTAAATTACAAATACTTTAAATTATAATTTTGACTTAAATTACACATATTTTAAATTATAATTTGAAAGTAATTTGATGTAAAAAAAAGTTCAATTAATAAGAATTAGGAAAAGAATACTAGAATACTTTAAATTTAAGCTAATTTATTTTGGATAGATAGGAAGTCGTGACAGATAAAAAAACCCAAAAAAAAAAAGGATTGATCATGAATAAAGTAATTTGCAAGAAAAAAGATCTAAGTGGGTTTAACCAGATTCATATTTATCTTTAAATATAGTTTTATTTGAAGTGGTAGGATGATAAAGGGGTGCTCATAGCTTCACTCTTTCTACAAGCGTGCTTGACATCCATTCAATTATGTGATTCTAAGTTCTGAGCAGCTTGTAATCCATAATCAAGAAGAGTCAAGCTTTTGACGCCCCTCAAAAGCCCTCATAATAATCTCATACGCACATATCTTGATCTTAATTCTATCATGCTCGTATGCTTTGCTTACTTCTGCCGCAGTGCCATACACATTCACTATAACAAAGTCTCTCTATTTTGCATGACTACTATAAATTTAAGTAGAAATTAATTGCTTTTTGAATACGCTGTTATCCTTTATTAATCTTGTAAAAACTTCAGGCACCAGGCTATATGATTATTTACAGCTGCCTTGTGGATGGATTTTTAACGTTAATAATATGTATCAAAGATGAATGGATCAAAAGCAAAGATCATCTCCGAAGTTGTTACCTTCTATGAATCAAAACTGCATTCATGCTCGATGAGATTATCCCCTTACTGGACTATTTAAATTAAATTTTGAGGGGAAAAAAACCAGTTCACATGATTAATTGTGAAATATGTGCTTCTGAAAATATATCATGTAAATTAATTTACCGAGGAAAATGGCCTGAATTAATTTGTATAATAATAATTTTTTTTTTTTTTGGTTGGGAAGTTTTGCGATGTATGGAGTAAGATTGTGGCTTTAAAAGTTTATAATTGGGTTTATCGAGCAAACAATGTTTAGAGGATTTTCATCTCTTCAAATAGCTAGATAGCCTTAGTATATACCATAAACTATATGGTTTACTAAGGCATTAAAAATTTATTAAATTAGGAACATTTCATATATTTGATCTATCTCTTGAAGCAAAGTACATCATTGGAATTCAATTAAGTAGCTGCTGTGCAATGCACTCTAACCTGTAAGTTTTACCTTAAGCACATATTTCTCTTGTATTTTCAAATTAATTTCCATAAATGTTAGAAGAAGGAAAATTTTGCTTTTATTTTACATTCTTTGCCCTCTCTTAGACGAGGCTCCCTATTTAAGATTTGCTCAAGCACACGCTCTAGCCAGTGTATGAAAAGTTAAATTTCTATACATTTTGAGATAATCGGCATGATTTTTTCTTCTCGGTAAAGAAAGGAAAACATAAAATTGGGTAAGATCAATTAAATAAGAACTTTAGCTCATATGCAACTATAACTTAAGTGATTACATAATAATTGACTTCTATTTACAACTTCGACATGCTTATTTCATTTTTGTGTAGTTTTTTTAACTATTATACTCTTGACAATAGTAACCCAAAATTGATGTTATATTTTAAAAACAAATATAAATATAAATAAACTAAATATGTTTTTGGGATAGAATAGAAGCCAGTGGAATGGCTGCTGTGATGATGAGAACCACAACCTCAGAGATGAACTCAAATAATGTGGAAAGGCTACTTATTATTCTCTGGATTTATCAGTAAGCATGCATCTTAAATTCAAATGTTTATTGCATTCTATTTAATAAAAAATCGGTTATAAATCATTTAAGGGGTAGTGACGTGGCATTGATGAGCTGTCTAGATGGGTGTCCAAGTTTGTTAACCGTTGGTTTAACAGCATCTATAAATAAACAGGGCTGATTTATTGGCAATCTTTAATGTGTCCGTTTGTAAGTGTAGAGTGAAGAGCTAGAGTGTTATTGAGCTCACATGAACCTATTAAATAATTGAACCCATGAATTGAGGTTACGATGCTTAGTGGACAAATGTTGAACAGAGCCTAAATTGGCAAGCTTGAATTGAGGATTTTAGGAAGAAAGAAAAATATCTATATGATGAAACTATGATATTGATATACCCTTTTGTTCAGGTGCTATACAAAATTCATAATCTCGAAACTATTTACTTCTATGCGCATTCCTTTCAGTGTTGTTCGAGAGAATGATTCAGACTCATCTAGGTTGGAAAATCAGACTGAGATTTTCTACCCATCTTCAGCGTTCTACAACAACCGGAAAAGACTGAATACGAGTATCAGCTTGCCTTTGACAAGGAGGAACAGGCAACCGTGGCTTATACAATCCAAAACAAACCAATGGCATATTCGTCTGTGTCACCTTCAGGTTCGTTTTGAATTAATTTATTTTACTCTTTTTTTTCTTTTTTTATTAATGATCATTGGAAACACCACCATAAACCAAGATCCTTTACTATTATCTTTTGTGACCACTTTTGATTAGACTTGCTGTGGCCAAGCAAAAGAGGAGAAATTAATAACTAGAACACAAAAATCCTCTTCTCCATTTCTTTGAAACAAAATTATTGAATTCAAGTAAAACTTCATCTTGCAGTGGAACAATACACTCAAAGCTGTAAATTATTTTTTTTCATTTTAATATTTACTTATTTTTTGCATTTCAGGGATGTTTGACTTTACATATTTATGTAATAATTGTTTCACATAATTCAATTTATCAGGAAATTTTAATCTCTTGTTGCCAAGGCTCGAACTTGTTGCAAATTTGCTGGTAGCCCGGGTTGTCCGTTTTCGGCTCCACGTCAAATTTTGTTTGTTTTCATAACCGTTTTTGTTTGTTGATTTTTATTATTTAAGAGACAATTATTTATTCCCAAATCAATTTTCAGGCATTGTTGCAGCTTTGTTGTGGAATCAATTGCTTGAATCATGGACATCTAGGGAGTTTCTTCATATGTTCCATCTCCTCTCTCATTGGAAATACAATGTGCTCTTAAGCTTTAGAGGCATAGACTTTTACAGATCATTGTATGCTGCTTTGGATAAAAAAGGAATCATTCTATTCAGCAATGACAAAGAATGTGACAGAGGAAAATAAATTTCACCAGGACTACCTAAAGGAATTGAAGAATCAAGAATTTCAGTTATTGTTGAGATTGTTGAATGCAAGAACACAAGTGATCATCAATAAATGATATTTCCAATTTTTTATGACGTGCAACCAATTGTGATAAGGAAACAAACAGGAAGTTTTCGAGAAGCTTTTTCTAAACACGAATAAGCTTTCAGGATGAATGTAGAAAAGGTGCAAAAGTGGAGAGACGCTTTTTCAAGAGGTGGCTAATATCTCTGGGAATTGAAGGACAGGTAACCATTCTTATTCTCAAACATTGATTTTCTAAGACCAAGGTTACTTATTTTCGTTTGTCCTGCATGAGTCATAGCTAGTGAGCAGATTTTAAGATTCCTTCACTACCAATATGTATTGTTTTGATAGAATATATTTTTAGGCCAGTTAATTGCATATTTTCAGTGGCTTGGTAGTTTAGGTATACATGTCTTTTAACAAAATTTTACACAAACACAGTGCAAACCCAGTACTCATTTAATCAATTAGTTATTCCAACAACTAACATTTTTGCGAATTTTCTAAGTAAAAATATACATGACAATATTTGATTATTTATTGTTGCATGAATCATGTGGTAGAACAAAGGAATTCTAGAATTTCTCGAGTTTTAGGCATAAAACAGAGTCGGGCCATAGACTGAGTGTATAAAGAAATTATCATCATCTGATGATTGAGAAAATATCATCACATTTGTTGTAATGATGCTGTGCTTTATTCAAAATTATTTCGTCCACTAGAGAAGCAATCAATAATAGTGTTAATTCTTGAACCAGTGGAAACCAATTAATCTTTTTTAGATCTTTGCCTTCTTCCTCTGACTGTCATCTACTGAGGTACCAGAAAAATCATGACGCCTCTTCGGACAATCTTTAACCATGTGACCCGTCTGTCCACAGCCAAAGCATGCACCAGTGTTCAGATAACACTCTCCACGACGCCTCTTACCACAACGTGAGCAAGGAGTTATGTCCTTCTGAGAAGAAGAACTGTCAGCACCCTTATTGCCAAAACCCGGATTCTTCTGAGACTGTGAACCCTTATTGCCAGAGTTCTTTCCCTGAGATCCCCCTTGACGGCCTCGCTGAGTCCTTTGTTCCCGTCTCTTTTGATTCTATACAAAAAGAATAGAATCTATCAAATACTAGATAATATGTTTATTTATCTATCAAATAAATAAGAAGAATCTATCAAATACTATCCTCTAAACCAAGAGCCCACAAATCTAACTCCATCTGCAAAAAATATTAGTGACGAGGGGTGAGCTGACAACTCAGTAAGTAAACCCATACATATTGCGTCACTATTGTTTTCCAAATACATTGAACTCATTTAAGAACATAAACCATAGCTCAAAGTAAATCAAAAACCAATTTAAAACCTTTTCAATAGCCAATAGACTGTAAAACATTCAGTAAGCCGATAACCCATGTCACGTAGTGTCACCTGTAATCCCGGTGACCCGGCCAGTAATTCATTTATGGGTACTATACCCTACGGTACTCATCAGTGGGTGTGCACAATCAGTATACAGCTAGGTGTTTAGTCAATTCAATGTCGGTAACGGTAACTACGGACAGTGAGCCAAAACTTAAATACGATTTTTTTTAGTCTTTCAATAACATTCAGTAAAAGCCACATTTTAAATAACATTCAATAAAAGTTCTGTAACATATTCAATCTGTAGGAACCTTCCAAACATTTTTAAAGAAAACTATTTAAGGAAAAATAAGTGTTTAAAATTACATTTTAGAAAATAACTTTATGAAAACGTATATTAAACAACTATTTTAGGAAAAACCTTTATAATTAAAACATGTTTAAAACAATTTCCAAAATCAATTTATAAACCATATTAAAACCACTAGCAATATGCATAAATCCACTTACCTCGATCCAAAGTAACTAAACAAACCTTCACAATTTGAGACCACACGAGCTCACCCTTAACCTATAATTACCAATACAATATCATCATCCATAAATCTGTAAATTTGACCTCAAATCATAGCCCAATCATCCTTAAACCATTAACCATAATGTCAATATAACCACCAATTCACTAAAGTATACCCGAACACACTATGAGCTGATTTTTAACTAATTAATGACAAGCCCAAATCATACGAAATTCACAGAGATATTGCAACACATACACATCATGCCACACAAAAAACATTTCAGATTTAATGGAGTTCAAAAACATAGTCAAACGCTGTCATTGACACAACACTCCAAAACTGTCCAGAGCATTTACAACAGAACAAGTCATACTCAAGAATTTATAATTTAACTTCCACTCAATGAAATTCAGTGAAACCAATTCTCACAATCAAAGCACACAATATTAATCATTAATAAAATATTTACAGAACATTAATCATTTTCAAAGTATTTTAAAAACGCATCAACACCAGCCACCGAAACCCAGGAGAACTGTTTCCGGAACTGTAGCAGTCTTACTAACCGATGTTTAATAATTTTTCCAGAAGCTGAAAAATCACGAAATTAAATATGAGATAATAGACATGCATGCAAATCAACATAAAAATTTTAGTAACTAAATACATTAATTAACTTGTCCGAAAAATTATAGAAACCGGAACTACTACTGGAAATCAAAATTTCCCAACAGCATTGTTCCAACTTCGAAAAATCACATAAATCACACCAATAGAATCTATCAATAAAAATATACGTCCAGAAACTTTAGGAAGTCTAGTTTTTCACCATATAAACCGTTTTTCATAACTCTCAATAAATTAAAAAATATTCAGTCAAACGTTCATGCTACTCACAGAATCTCAGATTCACAACCACACAAAATAGCATGAGAATAAATCATATATATAACAAACATGCACATACCGCATAGAATCACCAATTTTCACATATAAATCATTAGAGAATACCTTATTTAACTTCTCTTCACAGAAACAACCAATACCAAGTCAAAGTAAAATAAGATCAAATAAGAAGAAACCTCTATTTTCCCTCTTTTCTTTTGAAACATGAGAAACCCTTTTTTTTTTTTTTTTACAAACGTATTTGATTAGGGTTTTAATAAAAGAGTTTAACTTTTATTCAAATTTAAAATAAAACACGTTAAACCTCTTCTTTTTTAAAAAAAATAATAAAACATATTATCTATTATAAAGAAAAGATAAAGCAAATAATTAAAGATAAATAATACAAAATTCAAATAAAATAATAATAAATAAATAATTAACGAGTATTACAACTATGGAATTGAAGAGACGGGAACAAAAACATCTTATTTATTCCAAGAACATGAAGAGACGGGAACAAAGAATACCCGTCTTTGTTGATAGATTCTTCTTATTGGAGTGGTTTGCCCATAAGTTAAATTATAAAATCTTGAGTATGACTTGTTCTGTTGTAAATGCTCTGGACAGTTTTGGAGTGTTGTATTAATGACAGCGTTTGACTATGTTTCTGAACTCCATTAAATCTGAAATGTTTTTTGTTTGGCATGATGTGTATGTGTTGCAATATCTCTGTGAAATTCGTATGATTTGGGCTTGTCATTAATTAGTTAAAAAAAAATCAGCTCATATAGTGTGTTCGGGTATACTTTAGTGAATTGGTGGTTATATTGACATTATGGTTAATGGTTTAAGGATGATTGGGCTATGATTTGAGATCAAATTTACAGACTTATGGATGATGATATCGTATTGGTAATTATAGGTTGAGGGTGAGCTCGTGTGGTCTCAGATTGTGGAGGTTTGTTTAGTTGCTTTGGATTTGTTTTCTCGCAATCTTCCATAGCCATTCTTCTTGGCTGTGATATAGCCCATTTGTGCTGAACAGAGAATCTATTTTTTGTTTCTTTGTTGTTTTTGTGAATCTTTGGCTTAATTTACAATTCATGGCATGTCTGAAAATGGGTCAATGAATATGTTAAAATATGGACACATATCTAAATCAGATTTAGCCATGATACAATCAAGAGGATTCAACATTTGCTTTTTATTTCTCTTTTCTCCACCCAATATTTGGTTTTGGTTGGAAGACTTAGTTATAAGAATTGACAACTATTGATTTTTTTTTTTAATTTTTGTTAAACAACAGAGACCGCAATGTCAATTTGAAGACTTTGTTGATGAGAATTGACAACTACTAATTCTTATTATTTGTTTTTGTTAAATTGAAGATGTGATGCAGCGGAAGTTTTATGTTCTTATATGCCATTGATTCTAGAGAATACCGAAATAAAGAAACGAAATAAGTTCACGTTGATTCCAAAGAATACCATGAACCTAGGGGGGTTAAGGCTCGTTAATTCCACAGAATGCTGAGAATTAACTAAACTTAAAAACTCACAAAGAGCTTTGAAGTCTGAAATAGTTATTGAACTCAAATATCTCTCTTTGCTCCACAAGATCAAAAGATGTATGAATAATTACCTCTTCTCGTTCCACATTATCAATATAGTCATCAATTTTGGCAGCTTATCTAAATCAATTAGAGGTTCTTGAGAAGTTGAAGTTGAAGTGAATGGCCAATCAATATTCTCCTTTGATGGAGTAACATTGACAAGGGAAGCAAAGTCATTGTTTTCCTCAATAATATTATCTTCATAAATTGCATCATCACGAACCACTTCGTCAAATCCATATATTTGCTGTATGTGTAAAAATTTTCTACTTCAAAGTTTCTCTAAATCTTGAGCAATCGAACGCAAAATCCGTAACATTCGAACCAAAACATCCTCTTTAAAGATGGAACCTTTACGACGATGTAGTGGTTTCATATTTTTTTTATGGGTTTTTTTTTTAATGAGATCAGAAAATTTCATTAAAAAACATAAAACTTCCGCTGCATCAAGATGCCTTGGAATTCCACATCGTTGACATGTAGTTGATATTTAAAGCATATTTGATGTCTTTAGTATGTGTTTTTTTTTTAAGTAAATGAAGGAGTCTGTATTTATTTTTAGTAAAAGAACAGTATAGATTGACTATTTATTTATTTATAATGACTATATAAAAATCTGAGATTAGTTAAAAGTTAAAAAAAGAAAAACTCACTTTATGTGAAATTTATTTTTTTTTAATTTGTCATAAATATATATTTCAAATATTTATAATGACTATATGAAAGTTTGAGATAAATTAATAATTTATTTATTAAGTTATCTTTAAATTTTAAATTTATATAAAAAATTAGATATTATTTAATTATGTTATATTATTTTTAAAATGATTTATATTTATTTAATTAAAAATATTATTTTATCTCCAAAAAATTATTTAATAAATTAAAAATATATTTATAAAATAATATTTTAAATTATTATTTAAAAAATATAAATAAAATAAATTTTTATTTAAATAATAAAGATGAAATGAGTTACGGTAAAAAGAGATAAAAAGGACGTTTGCCTTCGCATTCTTCCATCTTTTCATGCGTCCGACCCCACCACCCATGAATTTTCTCCCACAAAAATAAAAAACGCCAACTTTGCACATGGCCAAGACAGAACCCACACAACCCCCCCCCCCGGCCGGGAACTTCCAAAACTCCCCACAACACCCCACTACAATTTGTCCCCCACTCACGAAATCAAGAGCACTCCACCAGCACACACTGCAACTTGTCCCCACTTCAGCACACATCCATCTACACACATTCCAACAACACCCCACTACAACTTGTCTAAAGAGTGACACGACCAAGACTTGCATTTGGAATGTACAACACATTAACACAACTGAAGGAGCTGGAAGCTCTGTACTCGCTTCAATTTTCCAAATTAAATAAAAATCCCCTGCTTTCCCTTGAAAGATAGATGCACAACGAAAAGTCTATGATGTTGTAAGGAATCACGGCGTTAATATGTATAATAGACATAAATTTTATATATTATATATAAAATTAATAAATAAATAAATATAATAATAATAAATTAATATTTTAAAATTAAAAAGAAAATAAACACTTGTAAAAATAACATAAAACTTATAAATTAATCATTAAACTTTAATTAGACCCAAAAATTTGTTTATTCATTTAATTTAATTAAGCAAAAAAAATCACTCATTAATTGAAAACAAAAAAATTGTATTAAAAACAATTATAATAAATTTTATTGAATTGGTTTAACAATAAATTTTAGATTCATTCTAGGACATTTATAACTTTTTTTTTTCATTTTCATTCATGCTATTTCTTTACTACACAAGTTAATTAAGCAAAATTATAAGAGTGGTAACTTATGTTTTATTTTACTCATAATGTTGGTTTACAAGTTTTATATTATATTTGTAAGTTTTTGTTTTGTTTACTAATAATATACTAATTTATCATTCATATGTTAGTTTATTTATTTTACCCTCTATTTACAAGTCTTGTGCTTTATTTACATGATTTATATTTTATTTTAGGTTTAATGTTGATTTACAAACTTTATGTTACATTTAAAAGTTTTTGTTTTATTTACTAATTATAAACTAATTTACCACTCCTATGTTAATTTACTTATTTTACTTTTTATTTAGAAATCTTTTATTTCAATTACGTAATCTATGTTTTATTCTATATTTAATGTTAATTTATAAATTTTATATTAAATTTATATGTCTTATATTTCATTTATATAATTCATAATTTATTCTCACTGATTAACTTAAGTTCTCTGAAGCAAATACTTCATTGAAATTCAACTAGGAGCTGCCTGATACAATTAATGCATTTGAAAGCTTTAAGTTTTATCTTATACATGAATCCTGTAATGCGGCATGCGAAATACACCCCGTTTAAATCTAATCACACTTAACTTTTTTCTTTTCCAACATTTAGATTCCTTGAAGAATGAACTTTGAATATACAGCTTCATACTAATTTCATGTGCGGGTAAACAGTGATATGATCATCAGGAAAGTCACCTTTAGCCATTTTTGATAATTTTTCCACTTTTTGAGACGACCATGACTTGCTTTTGGGATACATACAAATACAATAATAGATAATAAAACTGGGGCGCTAGAAATTGCCTTTTTCCAAAGAACTTTTCAATTACATTTTGAGATTTATTAGATATAATGCTTTTCTTTTTGTCTGATTAATTTAATTAGTATTGCATAAACTCTTTGCTTCTCTTTGAGGCTCTAATTAAGATTTGCTTAAGCAAAGGTCGGCATGCACACTTTCCAATCAGCATGGAAAAGTTTTTTTAAATTACATATCTAATTTTAGGCTAAAGTTCTTTAAGGTAAAGGCAAGCATCCAACCCAATCCAGATTAAATTGAGAAAAAATCAATCCAATCGAACTAAATAAATATGTCCAACTCTTAAATACTTTTAAATCATTGGATTGGGTTAGGTTGAGTTAATCGGATAAAATTAAAGAAAAATTATTTGATACTTAAAATCAAATTCAAATAGTAAAAAAACACATTAATTCTTTATCATAACATTAAATATTGTCCATTATACCAAATATCTAAAAAAATATAACGTAATGTTTAAACATCTATCAACTTAATTTTAGTGAAAACTTGGATTTGATTTTTGAATTTTTAGTCTAGAGAATCCAATTGACATTCGGTTTAACTGATAGAAATTGAAAATAGTTTTTTTTATAAAAGAATAAATGAGTACAAAATTTTTTAATAGTTGATAGTTGAAATTAATTTTTTTATAATTTTTATTATTTTTGGGTTGGGTTGGGTTATTCGTGGGTTTATGTTATTGAGTCTAAGCTAACGTAATCATTAATCAAATTAAAAAAAATTGATTCAATCAACCTATTATAATCTAGGTAACCCATCTAAATATAATTGGATTGGGTTGGATGACTCTATTTTCAAGACAGCTAAAATTTTACTTATAAAATTTTAACTATTAACTATTTTAACTATTTTAACTATTTTTATTTAATTAGTAATATCAACCGTTGGATTTCATTCCATTTTAATGGAATCCAATGGCTAATGAGCAGAGTGGCGAAGACGCGTAAATCCCTTGACGTTTGATGCTAACCTCATCATGTGAGTAAACAGTGACATTATTAAGAAACTCACTTTTTGACCAAGACTTGCTTTCTGAAATACATATATATTAGTACAACAACAGAACTGAGAGAGCAGCTAGAAATTACCTGATTGCTTATTTCTTTTTCCAAAAGAAATATATTTGCATGATTAAATTCTTTGAATCAAATACTGCATTGAAGTTGTATTATTAAAATAATAACAATACTGCATTGGAGTTCATTTGAGTGGCTTCCTGCTAATTCAAAAAAAAAAGAAAAAGAAAAGTGGCTTCCTGCAATACACTCAAAAGCTGTAAGTTCTATCTTATGCATCTCTCTCGTTTATTTTCATAATTAATTTGCATATCTTGATATTCAAAAAAATAAATAAATAAATAATAATAAAATTCAAAGAAATATTTGACTTTTCATTTTGTAAAAACTCTTTGCCGTCTCTTAGAGGCTCTCATCAAAATTGCTTAAGTAGAGAGCCGCGAGCTCTCTCTCCAATTAGCATCTGAAAAAATTTTCTATTACATTTTGGGATTTATCATGTTTAACTTTTTTTTATTTATTTATGGTAAAGAAAGTAAATGAGAAGCTGATGGATTAGCTGTTTATTTTTTTAAGAATAAGATCATTAAGTTGAAATCACAACCATTCTCATGTTCAATTTACTGTCAATTATTTTTAATCAAATTCTCTCACACCATCGAGGTTTGAAAAAAAGTGGAGAATTTGTATATAATTGTCCATTTTTACGTGGTTAAAAAAAGTTGAATTTATATATACTTTATAACAATTTCATTTTTATGCTGCCCATAATTTTGAATGAATCTTATTGTTTGCATAGTATTGTACGTTCACAGGATTTCACTTGATTTATTCTAAATTTTCAGGAACAAATTAATATAATGGCTTCCTCGAGTTTCGTCACTCATGGGAAATACGATGTCTTCTTGAGCTTTAGAGGAGAAGACACCCGTAAAAGCTTCACAGATCATCTTTATACTGCTTTGAAAAATAAAGGCATTAATGTATTCAGGGATGACATAGAACTTGAGAAAGGAGGATCCATATCACCTGAACTACTTAAAGCAATTGAAGAATCAAGAATTTCGATTATTGTTCTCTCAAAAAACTACGCTTCTTCCACTTGGTGCTTGGATGAACTTGTCAAGATTGTTGAATGCAAAAACAAAGAGGATAAAATATTTCCAGTTTTCTATGATGTGGAACCAACTGTTGTAAGGAAACAGACAGGAAGTTTTGGAGAAGCTTTTGCTAAACACGAAGAAGTTTTCAGGGATAATATAGAAAAGGTGCAAAAGTGGAGAGACGCCTTAAAAGTGGTGGCCAATAAATCTGGCTGGGAATTGAAGGATAGGTAATCATTTTTTTCTCAAATCTTAATTTTGTTTGTTTTGCAAGATTAGTAACTACAAATAGATTTATGTATTCATTTCAACACTGTTTTCAATTAAACAGCTTCTATTTAATATGTATGTATACCATATGATGTGTAGTAAAAGATTCTTTTCGTGAATTAATTATCTTTAAATTACATCCTTACTTTTTAAAACCTCAATTTACTTCCATTTTTTTAACAATACAAAAACAATTCATCAACTTACTCTATTTTTAAACTCATCTGGGGTAATTGAGGTTTTAATGATTTGAAAATAATCAAATCACGAGGGAAATAATAAAAAATGTACCCAATAGTTCTATAAATGAATTAATATCTGCTTAGGAAGGGATATGGACGTTGAATTATTGTATTTTGAACTTTTGATGACTAAGTATTTTTATGTTGGGATGCTTTGTGCTATCAGATTTTAAAAAAAAAATTAGAACTTTATTCTTAGATTATTGCCCAATCTTAGGCATCTGAATGTAGAGTTTGTTTGTATGTCTTTTTTTTTTTAAATAGCAACTAGTAAGTAAAAAGAATGATGAAGAATATCACAATATAATGATTTAAGCTTGTGATTACAATTTTAGTCCAAATTTATTTACTGTATTAATCTATCTCTGTCCTTCCTTGAGAGCATGCTGCTCTGTTTTGTGTCAATTGCTAATTATTTTAATAGAATTTCCTTCTGTGAATTGACTCTTGAGCTAGATTGCTCTAGATTGCTAAATCCCAGCGATAACAATTACAACAATCGCTATACCAATGACCACTATCATTATCATACCAATTAATTTCAAGTGTATAATATATGGTCTTATAAAAAATTGACTTAAATTCTCATTTAAACTAACATATCATGTTATAGAAAGAAATAATATATATATAAGAAAAAAAAAAACAGCAGAAAGAAATTAAATAAATTTTGAACCCTAAAATCGCAAAGCAACCCAATCCAAACCAATTTTTATTGGGTTGGTTTTGAATTTCTCGTTCCAATTGTTTTTGACTAATGCAATAATAACCTGTTACTTAATTATATGACTTCAATTTGATGAAATGAATATTGCATAGTTAGGATTTTATACATAATATGGAATTGATTTGTTACTATGTTCACACTAACTTTAATTTAACAAAGTCATTCTTTTCTTGTCGTTTTCAATCTGCAGCAATGAGTCAGAATTTATTGAGAAAATTGTCAATGTCATATCAAGGAAAATTCATACAGAACCAGAGATTCTTAAGGAGCTAGTAGGAATAGAATCACGCTTGGAGAAACTGATGTCTCTTATGAGTATTGGGTCTAATGATGTTCGTATGATCGGGATATGGGGGATGGGAGGTCTAGGAAAGACAACTCTTGCAAGAGTTGTTTATGACTTGATCTCTCACGAGTTTGATGGGAGTAGTTTTCTTGCCGATGTCAGAGAAACATATGAGAAACAAGGGAGTGTAATCAGTTTGCAAAAGCAGCTCCTTTCCGATTTACTGAAGCTTGCAGATAATAGTATACGGAATGTCTATGATGGTATTAACATGATAGGAAGTAGGCTGCGTCAGAAGAAGGTCCTTCTCGTAATCGATGATGTGGCTGATGATGAGCAACTACAAAGTTTAGCTGGAAAGCTTGATTGGTTTGGTAAAGGTAGCAGGATCATAATAACAACGAGGGATCGACATTCGTTGAAGTTGGTTCGACATTCGTTGAAGTTGGATCAAGTCAAGGAAGTTTATGAGCTTGAGGCACTAACTTATGATGAGGCATTTCGACTCTTTTGCTTGAAAGCCTTTGATACTCATAAGCCTTTGGAAGAATACGTGAAGCTAGCTGAAAGTGTTGTAATGTATGCTAGTGGACTTCCATTAGCTCTCAAGGTTTTGGGTTCATTTTTAGTTGATAGACCTGTGGATGAGTGGACAAGTACCCTGGAAAGGCTAAAAAGAGATCCCGAAAAAAAGATTCTAGATATACTCCAAATAAGTTTTGATGGGTTAAAAGAAACAGAAAAGAAAATATTTCTCGATGTTGCATGTTTCTTTAAAGGGCAGAAGAGAGATTATGTATCAAAAATTCTCGACAGCTGTGATTTTGACCCAGTTATTGGAATCGCTGTTCTTATTGAAAAATCTTTATTAACAGTAAATAATAACAGATTGTGGATGCATGATTTGTTACAAGAATTGGGACATCAAATTGTTCAAAGACAATCCGCTGAAGAACCTGGGAAACGCAGCAGATTATGGAGGGAAGAAGAAGTACGACAGGTGTTGACAGAAGACACAGTAAGTGGATTGTTAAATAGAAAACATGCTGATGCTTGTTTATTTCTTTTGCCCAGTTTTATCATCTTAACGAATTTTCAACATTATTGTTTTATTCACTTATCGTTTGCTTATAATTTTCAGGGAAGTGAAGTGGTTGAAGGAATAATGGTTGATTTCAAGGTGTGTATAAGTGCAAGTGCTAAAGCATTTTCGAAGATGACCAACCTAAGATTGCTCAAAATCAGTAATGTGCTACTTCCTGAAGGCCTTGAATATCTCTCGAACAACTTGCGGTTACTTGATTGGGGTGGATATCCTTTGCAATCATTGCCGTCAAATTTCCAATTGAATAAAACTCTTGAGTTTAAAGTAAGATCAATATTCTTGTCACAAAATTGTATTTTTTCAGTGAATAATTATTGATAATAAGTTCATTCTTATAGTTGTAAGTATATTAAGAAATATCTTTTTTTTTTTTTGCACCTTTTTGTTTTCAACAGTCTTTCGAGAAGCTGAAAGTCATGAAACTCGTCCACTCGCAGAGGCTGATTGAGATACCAGACTGTACTGGGGTCCCAAATTTAGAGGAGTTGGATCTTGAAGGATGTACAAGGTTGCGTGAAATTCACCCGTCTTTGCTGCTTCATGGTAAGCTTATCATATTGTACCTGAAAAATTGTACAAGTCTTGAAACTCTTCCAAGCACGATTTCTATGAAATCTCTTGCAAAACTTTTTCTTGGTGGTTGTTCAAAATTGAAGAAATTTCCAGAAATTACTGGAAGTATGGAGTGTTTGTCCAAGCTTTTTTTGGGTAGAACAGCTATTGAGGAACTACCATCATCTATTAAAAGTCTATCCAAACTTGTCGTGCTGGATCTAAACAACTGCAAGAATCTCAAGAGTCTTCCAGAGACCAAAAGTGGACTAAAATGTCTTTCAACTTTGTGTCTCTCTGGATCTTCAAAATTCAAAAAGTTTCCAGACATTGTGGGAAGTATGGAGAATCTGACGAAGCTCCAATTGGAGGGAACTGCTATTACAAAATTGCCAGAGTCAATTGGATCTCTGTTTGCCCTTGATTTGCTGAATTTGAAAGATTGCAGAAATCTCGAGAGTCTTCCAAATACTGTAAGCAGCTTAAAATGCCTAAGAAGTCTGAAGCTCTCTGGTTGCTCGAAATTGAAGAAGTTTCCAGAGATTGTGGCAAGTATGAAAGTTCTGTATGAGCTCTATCTAGATGGAACTTCCATTACGGAACTGCCATCATCTATAGAAGGTTTGACCGGACTTACATTTTTGAATTTGAAAGACTGCAAAAATCTCGTGACACTTCCCAGCTGTACAAATGGTTTGAAAAGACTCCATACTGTGAATCTCTGTGGCTGCTTCAAACTTGAAAAAGTGCCGCCTTCTTTGTTAGGTTCTTGTCCTTTAATGAAATTGGATCTCAGTGAATGTAATATAGGAGATGGAGGAATCCCAACTGATATTGACAAGTTATACGCGTTAGAAAAATTATGTTTGAGTAAAAACAGTTTTGTTTCGCTACCGGAAAGCATTAGACGTCTTTTTAAGCTTAAAGACCTTGACTTGGAAGGTTGCAAAATGCTTCAGATTCTGCCTACACTTCCAGCCAGTATAAGAAACATCATTGTAGATGGTTGTGATTCGTTGGAGATATTGTCAGATGTATTAAAATTGAACAAGCTAGAGCAATTTACAATTCGATGTACAAATTGCTTGAAGTTGAATGATTCGGGGCTTTCACTGCTGAAAGAGTACATTAAACAGGTCATGAGTCTCTTACACTGTCTCTCGTTCTCACCTGTGCTAACATTACTCCTAAATTATGCAAGGGCATGGTTTCTTATTTTATTTATATCTTTGTTTTTTGTTGGGTTGCAGAATATGTCAAATAGAAGCAAATATTGTAGCATTGTTGTTCCTGGAAGTGAAATCCCAGAGTGGTTCGAGTATCAGAATAATGAGGGTTCTTCAGTGTCAATAAGCAGGCCTCCAAAGACGTATAGGAATAGTAAGCTTGTGGGATATGCTATGTGCTGTGTTTTTCATGTACATAAACATTCACTACCTTCGACAGCGCAGGAGCTGAAGTGCGAAATGAGATATGATAAAGAATGGGGAACAAGAGATGATTTTTTTGATAAATATTCACGTTATAAGTATACTAGTTATAAGGTGTCATTATTTGAATCGTCGTCGGAATTGCCTGTGTCAGACCATCTTTGGCTACAGTTTGAAGCTAATGAGTATGATAGAAAGTATAACGAGGTGTCATTTAAATCGTTGTCGGGATTGAAGTTGAGGAGGTGTGGTGTCCAACCACTTTATGAGCATCAAGTGGAGAAGTTCAACGAAACTACTACTCGTTGGAATTCGAACGACTTTCGTCACGATTCTTCAAGTTCAACATCCTCAGGTTTGACGAAGCATCAGTGTTGACTATATCGGAAGGCAGTGGAAGTGGAGGTGAAGAGCAAAGCCCTTTCTGTTCATGTTTCGCTTTTCCGTTCTACGCTGCCGCTTTACCTTGAGTTTGGGTTTCCTCTTTGTATCTTGATGAAGATGATGAATGAGTTTAGACTACTGGTTTGAAATTTGAACTGTAAACTTATGTTATGGACTTGTAGTGTGGTTGCTTTATTGCTGAACTTTAAATTTTAGAACCGTGATGTTAATTGACTTTTTTAAGTTGAATTTTTTTTTTTTGAGAAGAAAGCTGAACTTTCATTAATTTAAACTATTGAAGAGATACATCAGATTAGCTGGACAGTTTCCCACCCACATTACAGGTTCTACAATATTTAGAGCCATTTTGGCTACAGTATATGCAATGCCATTACATAGCCTTGAAGTGTGCTGTATTGTAACCTGACTTAGCCTCTTTAACATCTCTTTTATGTCTTCAATGGTCCAGCAAATCTCGGTTTGGCTGCATTTTCTCCCAGTTGCTAGCTCAACAATTTCTTGGCAGTCAGTTTCAATTATCAGTGGCACACAAGTAGCCTTTTCTGCAATCTCAAGTCCTAATTTTGCTGCTTCAGCTTTTGCCAAAGCTACATGCCCATCGAAAGCTGATTTCTTCATTGCTGCAGCTATTAAGTTCCCCCTGAGTCTCTAATCATTGCTCCCAATCTTGCAGTCTGCTTTTTCCCATTTGTTGCTGCATCAACATTTACCTTAAAGAAGCCTGCTGGAGGAGGTTTCCAGGTCTGATTTGCTCGAATTTCTTGAATTGAGATAGCTTGTTTTGGGAGGAATTTGATTCTCCTGTATGACTCAACTGTTGCTTCAGCTCTAGCCACTGATACTTGTGAATCCTCCTTCTTCCCTTCAAAAATAGAAAGATTCCTTGAATGCCAATTAGCCCAACACAAAGCAATAAAAATTTCCATGTCTGACTTGCTTCTCTTTTTCGCCAACTCTTGTAAAACACTCAATAATTCTTGGTTTGCAAGGCTTTGCATTTCCGTTGAAAAAGTTGTGGTTTTCCATATCTTTTGAGAAGCTTTCCGTTGAAGAATATGGCAACATTTTCTCCTTGTCTTCCACATCTTTGACACCATCGTTGCTGTAAGATTCTCTTCTTCCATAGATTCTCCGCTGTTGGTAGGAGGTTTTGAGCAGCTTTCTACATAAAAATCTTCATTTTTTCTGGCAATTCCAACTTCCAAATTGCATTCCACTCTGTTATACTCGATTTTGAAGAGCTTGGACAGTCTGGCATCTTTAGTCTAAGTGCAACTTGGTACCCACTCTTGACTGAGTAGTTGCCATGATTATCAAAAGACCAAAGAACCTGATCAAGTCTTGGTCTTGGGAGTGGAATCTTCATAATCCGATCTACATCTTCTGATAGAAAATGTTGATGAATCAAGTTTTCCTTCCACTTGTGCTCCTCATCAATCAGGGCTGATACTGTAGTCTCCAAGGGCAGTGTTGGTGTCGACTGTATTAAGTACTTGGTCTAGGAATCCAATTACTTTTGTAGATCTGCACTTGTTCTCCATTCCCTATTCTCCATCTCAAACCATTATGAAGCACTTGTCTACCCCAAAAAATGATCCTCCATATAAAGGATGGCTTGTTGATGGGCATAATTTAATACATATTTTACCCTTTATTATATAATTGTTAGTTACTTTTATTTATTATTTTTAATTAATTAAATTATTTTATTGAACAGGGTAACAAATTGAAGATTGGGAATAAAACTGTGCTTAAAGAAATCAAATTAGAGAGAAGCTGAAGATTATTTAGATTTATTATTAGTAGGCTAATGGCTAAATTAGAAATTAAATTAATTGGCCAAATTTGCAAGATCAACACGTGACAAGCATTAGCAATTAAATGGTTTGATTGTGGAGACCCCACGTGCAAGAGCAACAAGCTTGGAAAGTAGGGGTGGGCAAATCCGGGTTGGGGTCGGGTTAAATCGGGTTCTGGTTATTCGAGTTGAAACAAATGCAATCCGAATTAAACCCGAATATATATCCGATCCGATCCGAATATGTTCGGATCGAACCGGATCGGATGGGTGATTTTGTCCTTGTTTTCATTTAAATTTCAGATCGGATCGGGTTAAATCGGGTTTGGGTTGAAGCAAAACCAATTTGATCGGAGTATATGCATCATCCGAACCCGATTTTTTTGGGTCGGATCGGATTGGGTCGGATTAAATGCCCACCCCTATTGGGAAGTAAAGCCTTTTGGCTTTAGGAAAAGAAAGGTCGGTGGCCAATTTGGACATTATCAAAAGCGAATAAATTGAAGAGAAGAGAGAGATTGCAGCCGCCAGAAAGAGAATAGAGACGGAAGCCACCGAGAGTGCAAGGAGATTTGGAGACGGAGGCAACAACCATGAATTCCATCGGTTTTCTTGTTCTCAATCTCTCTATATATAACTAAATCTTTTATACTAGGGTTAAAGATGAAGCCTTGTTCAATGAAATAAATTACTTTTTATTCAATTAATTCCCTACTTATGCTTTAATGTTTATGGTTTTTGTTTCACATGTTTGGTTGAATATTGTTAAATCTTTTCACCAATTCTGTCATGCATTATTAATTGTTAGGATAAATATTTGACTAAACCTATGCTTAAATTTATAAAGTTTATATGTGATTATCTTTGATTCTGTGTCTTTCATTAAATTATTTACACAGAGTGCTTAGGAAAACATTGACTTTTTGTTATTCAATATGTTTACATGGGATGCTTAGATATCATACTATTAAGTAGAAAAAGAACCTACATAAGATTAATTTTAATTGGGCTTAAATGTTATATTCATGAGTAGACATAGATTGATTTCGAGTTGTCACTCCAAAATTGGGAATTGATTGGTAATTAGATAATTATTAAGTTGAATAGTGGTGGATTCTGAAACCCTGGTAGCGTCAATCTCTTGAATTCTTGCTTTGGATTACTCGTTTTAATTTTAATTACATCTTTAGTTTTAATTTCTTTAAACAAAATATTTTATTTTCAATTAGGGTTATAATTAGTTTAGATTAAATTTTCTTTTCCCAAAAATTGACAGTCCTTGTGGGTTCGACCTCGTTATTCCTAGTCTATATTATAATAGATTCGTGCGCTTGCGAATACATTAAAATTTGCACAACACTTGTGTCCTAACTTAGCATTCAAAAAATCTGACTTCTTGAAGTATTGGGCCTGTAACCCCTTCGCCATTAGTGAATTAGGAAACTGAATGAGCCTCCATCCTTGCTTTGCCATTAGAGCTTGGTTAAAACTAGACAATTCCTTGAATCCCATCCCCCCTCTACCTTTAGATTTACATAATTTCTCCCATTTAGCCCAATGAATGCTCCTTTGGTCTCCTTTTAAACCCCACCAGAATCTTGCTATTGCCTTTTGAATGTCAGCCCATAAACCCATAGGAATTTTGAAAACACTCATGGCATAAGCAGGTACTGCTTGGGCAATTGCTTCAATGAGGACTTCTCTTCCACCACTGGAAAATAGTTTGCTTTGCCAGCTCGATATCTTATTCAAAACTCTGAGCTTGATATCTTGGAAAAAACTCACCTTTCTTCCCACCATTGATGGCAAACCAAGATATTTCTCATGCCCAGACACAACTTGGAGCTGAAAAATGCTTTTGATTGTGGCAATCTGTCCAACTGGGGTATTTCCGCTAAAGAACATTGAAGACTTCTCGTAATTAAAAATCTGACTTGAAGCAGCTGCATAACAGTCAAAAATGGCCTTTAGATTTGTGCAATCTGTAGTTGTAGCCTTTGTGAATATTAGGTTATCATCTGCGAAAAGAAGATGTGAGATTGACAAGTTTCTGTTAAACTTTAGACAATGAATCAGCTGCTTTGATTCTGCCTGTATTGGAAAAAGCTTCTGCACACACGATAAAGAGGTAAGGAGAGAGAGGGCAGCCCTGCCGCAAACCCCTTTGCGGTTGAATCATACCCTTTGCCACTCGATTGATAATAACTGAAAATGATGCTGTTGAGATGCATCTCATTATCAGATCTATCCATTTTGGTGAAAGGCCTAGCTTTTGCATAGTGCTTTGTAAAAAACACCACTCCACTCTATCATATGCTTTGCTTATATCAAGTTTTAAAGCTACTGGGCCATTTTTCTTTCCCTTACTTAACCTTATCTTGTGTAAGCACTCATAGCCTATAACTACATTATCAGTAATTAGCCTGTTTGGGATAAAAGCACTCTGTGTAGGTGATATAATATGATGCAGCATCTGTTTGAGTCTATTGGCTATGGTTTTTGCTATAATTCTATAAATCACATTACACAAGCTAATAGGCCTAAAATCTGTAACTTGTCTAGGCTTCTCAATTTTGGGAATCAATGCAACATATGTATGATTTAAAGGAGCAATATTACCTCCTTCATTGAGGATGTGAAGGCAGGATGTTAAGACTCCTTCGCTCACTGATCTCCAGTGTTTTTGAAAAAAAGCCGCTGGAAAGCCGTCTGGACCTGGAGCCTTGGTTGGACACATTTGGGCCAAATCTGCTGAAACTTCTTCTTCAGTGAAAGGTCTGTCTAAATGATCATTCATCTCCTTAGTCACTTTCACAGGCATATCACAGAGAGCTGCTTCCATTTGATGTTGAGAGGGGCAGGTTGTAGAAAACAAATTTGCAAAATAGTTACAAAACATCCTTTCTACATCATCTTCTTCCTCTGTCCATTTGCCATCTTCATCCAAAATTCCCCTTATTTTATTCTTCCGCTTCCTTGATGAGGCCTTTGAATGGAAGAATTTGGTATTTTTGTCACCTTCCCTCAGCCAATCTGCTCTTGATCTTTGCTTCCAGTAAATTTCTTCATCCATGAGTAGATTATCAATTTGTCTTTCAACAAATCTAATACGATCCCCATCATTATAATGAAGATTCTGCTGCCTTATAGTTTTCAGCTCCTTCATGAACTTCTCTAACTTCTTACTCCTGTCTCCTAACTCTTCTTTGCTCCATAGACGGAGCTGAGCCATTGAGTCTTTTGCTGCCTTTTTGAACAATTCAACCGCATTTTCACTGTTCCATCTTCTTTGATCCATCCACTCTTTTTTCACAATCTCTTTGCACTTATGATAAGAGCTCCACAGGTCCTCGTAATGCACTCGAGGAAAAGTTCTTCTGTTGTATCTAAATCCCCACCCTTTTTCAACAACAGTCATTAGAATTGGACTATGGTCTGAAACCCATGTTTCCAATGTCTCAGCTGTTGATTCAAGGAACATTTTACTCCAGGCCTTATTACACAAAAAGCGGTCCAATCTTTCTTCAATCAGGGAAGGGCCGTACCTTTTGTTAGACCATGTAACAGGACGTCCTTTGCTTCTTCAATCTACCATATCACATTCTCCAATTGCTTCTCTAAAATCATGCATCATGTTAAAATCTCTGTCATTCTCTCCTATCTTCTCAAAAGGCATTAGAATTTCATTGAAATCCCCAAAGCAAAGCCAAGGTAAAGAGGATAGACCAGCTAACCTTTTCAGAAGAGTCCGTGTATGATGCTTTTGACTTGCTTTTGGATGACCATATACTCCTGTACATCTCCAATAACTCCTATTTTCAGCATACACCACTGCATCAATGTGGTGTTTACTAAAAGATTTTACACCAACCTTTAATTCAGAACTCCATAACATTGCCAAACCACCTCCTTTTCTTGTTCTACTAACCTCAAAGCAATTTTCGAATCGCAATTCTCTACTCTTCTGCTGCATTTGCACAGACATTAGCTTTGTTTCACACAAGAACATAAGCTGAGGTCTATGCATTTGGAGAATTTCTTTGGCCTCTCGGAACGCTCGGTCATTCTCCAATCCCCGAACATTACAACTTATGATATTCATGGCTGTCGGCGGGGCTGGCATCCAGCCTCCGCCGTTTCTTTTTCAGTATCTTCCATCACAATTTCCAAGTCTCTCTTTGTTTGCTTTTCATCCATCTCCAATCTCAGCTTCTGTTTTACTCTTGGTGAAACGAGAGCTGCACTCTCCATCGGGCCACTCACTTCCTTTCTTTTTGCCTCTGGGCTCGACCAATTTGCATCACTTGCAAGTCGTTTTGTTGTAATGGGCCCATTCGTTGGTTCAGCTTCTTTTTCTCCACTGCTTTCATTCCCTCTTGCTAAAATTTTCCACTTTCTCTGTTTGGACTTATCTATAGAAGCATCCGGCCCATTATCTGCTTCTTGAATTTCAGCTTTTGTTGGAGTTGAGTTAGAAGCAACCATCTCCCGCTCTTTTTTCCCCCATTTTTTCCACTTTCTAAACTCAGCTTGGTCTTCAAGTTTTGAAGATCCCGTCCTTGCCCTTCTTCATTTGGTCCCCCCATATGTAATGTCTGTACCCTACTGATGTTGACCTCTCCATCTGACACTTTTTGTTTTTGGCTGCTATTATCCTCCAGTCTCAAGCTTGCTTCTGCTTGCATTGAATGCCCAGTCGTCTCTGAGTGTATCCGGTTCTGGGGATGCCCGACATTCAAATCCGGTTTTCCTGCATGAATTTGGGTCTGCACATCTTTGGTATTTGGATTTCCAGGTTGTGCTTGTGATCCATTGTTTGAGCTTTCTGGAGCTGTATTCCATTTTCCTTTGCCTCTGCTCTCTTTCCATTTTTCAGCTGGAGTTTGAGCCTTAACCCATGAGCCATAGGGCAAATCCTCCTTTGCTTGATTTCTATATGCTGCACATTCTCTATTTTGGTGTCCAAAACAACCACAGCAGTAACAAACGTCAGGCAATTTTTCATATTGGACAGTTATTGGAATTTTCTCTGCTTAATTATCTTCCTCCTTCACATACAAGATCTTTTTTAGTGGCTTAGTGATATCAACCGACACTCTAAGCCTAATAATCTGCCCTATACAATCTTCATTTTCATCAGTTTCAACTTCTTCGACTCTCCCAATGGCCTCACCAATCTCTGTTATTATCTCCTTCTCCATGCACATAATGGGCACATTTTTGAGTTGTACCTAGAATGACACGAGTGAAAGTCTGTTGTGATACATCTCCAATACCAACCGGTTCCGTGAGCACAACAAGAGCTTGCTCATAATGCCATGGCCCTCCAACTAGCTCTTTTCTTTTGTCAGCTTCAGTCCCAAACTTGAACAAAAACACAGTGTCACCCAACGCCTCCACTTTAATTTCTTTTATAGTTCGCCAAGCTTGCTGCAAGGCTATCTTGATCCCCTCCTTGTTGACTTTTCTATTTGTCAGTACTTTGCCCACTAGACACCCTCCTACAATTTGTTCACATTTTGCTTTCATCTTGCTATTGAAAGAAACATTGCCTTCTCCGTCCCCTGTTAGAGTTATGGCTCTACACTTCCGGATCAACTCTTCTGTGTCCATGATGCCTTTAAAGAGGAATCTTTTAGACACAAACGAATTAAGACGTTCCCCAACTAGTTATAAATGCTCCTTAAAACAAAGTCACCAGCTCTACTTTAAAAGATTTTTAGCTTAAGAGAGAGAAAAAAAACGAAACGAAATCTAGAGAGCTATATTTAGTGTTTTCAAACCCAACTTGTGGGTAAAGATAAAGCGCCATGAAGACCCTACACTACTTCCATTCTTAAGCTTTCAGAGAGAGAGCTTGAGAAGGAATAATGCTGAAACTTTTAGGTATCCTCAATTCTGAAGCTGAATTTCTTTTTTTAAGTTGGATTTGATTCTTATATTATTTGAAGTTTTAAACTTGGAACAAATCCTAACAAAATTGTCTGACTTCATAGTCCATCGAGCTGCTCGGTTTAAAATCTGTAATCCGAGAACCCGGATTTTGATAAAAGAAAATCTATCTTTTGTTGATTTTGGCATTATTGTCATTGTTATTAGTGTAAAACAAAATTGTGATATTGGTCCATTTGGTATGATTAGGATTTTAAGGTTTGGGGGTTTTGAATTCCGTTTTCGCTGCTGCTGCTGCTGCTCATCGTCATAACCTTATCCTTTTATAGATAATTTTTACCTTATCTTTTACAGGTGTCAGTATCTAACTAAATCACACATGTCCTCATTTTTATCTCTTGCATACTAATCTTATCACCCAAAAATTATCCGTTTAAATTAAAAATAATAACCTAAATTTATACTAGTCATAATTTATTCACTGACAATTAGGATTTTAAGGTTTGGGGGGTTTTGGATTATTTGTTGGGATTAGAGAATGATTTATGGACGGAAGATTAAGCGAGAGAAGAATAAAGAAGAACTGGTGAAGAGAAGAACGTACGAGAAGAAGACGAAGAATTAAAAAAAGAAATGATATTTAATTTCGGATAATAGATTTTTTTGTTTCATTAAGGGTCAATTTTTAATGGAAGCATGGCTTGTAATTTTGTTTAACTTAAGTGCCCAAATTAAAAATCAAAATTTTTGTTTTTTTTTTTTCATAGCACATAATACCATTATTAGCATATTCTATTACTATTAAGGGCAATATCAAATTTTATTAAGTCAACATTAGTCAAGTGTTAAAACTAACTGTATTTAAAGTGGAAATTGATATTTTCATATATTTCGGGTAAATTTAAGATAGTCACTCTAGGTAAATATTAATTTTATTTTAAGATTTAGGAAATTTTTTAATTATTTGCTTAACTTATTACTTGTTAGTTTATTAAAACAATAAATTTTATTTTTTCTCTCTCAACCTCGTGAACTTCTCCTTCACATCACACTCTCATCTCTCTCACTTTCTTGAATTGATTCACAATTTACATCAAATTTAAATCTCTAATAAAGCAAACCTCAAACTAAAATTGTCTAAATATTGGATTATCACGCAAAATTAAAATACATTTCATCAATGACAATTAAAATCCACCACTTATTCACAAAATTTAACAAAACCGAATAGCAAAACATATCACGTGTTGTAGATGATTATGGATTGATGGTGAGAAAGATATGTGATGGTAATATATCCCACCAATTCATTTTACATGAAATATACTCCCAAGAAGGTGAATGAAGATGACTACGGCCGAGACAAAAAATATTGATGTAAATCAAGAATTTTCAACATCATTCCTTACTTTCATGACATAGTCGATAAAGTTTAATTAGGTCAAAGAAATTAAGAGTAATGATAGATATTTTAAATATTTTATTTTAAATTTCATCTCAAATGATGTGTCATTTATTAAGTGCATTACTCAAAATTTAATTAGAATAATAAATTGTGTCAAGTAGAGTAAATTGTGTCAAGTAGAGTAAATTGGATAGTAAATCGACAATTTGGTTTGGTGGACTAAATATATATAATTTTAAATAAGTGCATTGTTATAGTTTCATAGAAGTATCTATTGGGTAAACCTATATAAAAATACTGAGTCAAGTAATTAAGGCATAATTTTGGTTGGTATTTTAACATTATTGGCGCATATCCAGTGCAATTATCTCACAGCGATGCTGGGCCTAATAATCGGGAAGTCGAAAAAATCGACCGAACCGAACCAAATCAAACCGCGGGTTGATTTGTTTTCTATTTCTTCCCAAAACCAATCAGTTCGGCCTTCAAATAACCGAATTTTTGCGCACACACAATTAGTATATAATAAATTCATCTTATACTTGTCCAATTTTTACCATTCTCATTTCTCCAACCAGACAAACTCACGGCTACACAACAAAATTGCAAACTCTTAACAATTTCAATTTCCAAATTCAATCACCGGCTTGTTGATTGCCATTTAGCCTATAGTTGAGACTTGAGATGGTGTGAGCGATGTTGATAACATATTTTTTAACATATGGAGAACTTACTTTCAGGGAATTTATTGTGCACTAGCATTTTCTGTTTTGGCTGACATTTCTGGTTGCCTTGTAGATTATAAACAAAAATTTCTAAAGATCAAGTTCTTGTTCACTGGCATCAACTCAAGTTCTTTTCTTTGCTTCGTGCCATTGCCACTCACTGTTGTCCTGCATTCATTCAGTTGTCAAGTAAGGTTGGTGATCCATTTTTGCAGCTGTTGTTGGATCCAATATTGGCCTTGTTGAATTAATGGCATGATTAAGTTATATCAGTTATTAATTCCATGGGTTATCAGAAATATCGACGAACTTATTGCTTTCTTTCTTTATTAATCTGAATCAGCAACTAAAGCTAGTGATGGATTCAATCATATGGGCCTTTTACCGTATAGACAGGAATGTTGCTGAAACAGGACCAAATCTTTTACTGGAGATATGAAGAATTTTGATGTACCTGTTTTCTTTAATTCTAATCATGCATATTCTTGCTGTGTTATATTTTGCTTTGTCAGCTGCCTAACTATATTTTGGGGGACAATTGGACAGGCGTTTTGTAACCAAGACTTACTTTATGACAATTGAGCAAGAATGTTTGCTGTCTTGACAGACACATCTTGTTCAAGTTGCACGTCCTTGTCTTACAGCACTGGTTTTACATGGTAATGTCTTGTCATTTTTCACGAATTCACTTGAGAATTTGTGGGCACCACAAACACTATCAATTCCACGTTTGAATTTGGCAAAAAGGTTCCAATAGCTGCTGAGCCCACATAAAACAACTATAAACCACCAATGGTTGAGACTTTGCCGAAGCACAATCTCGTCTTTTCTTGATATCATCCTCCGTTTGTTGGAAAATATGGCTATACTCTTTTCAGCCAAAATCCGATTGCTGCACAGCTTTCTATTTTACAACCAAAGGAGGACAATATCAAGAAAAGAGAAGAGATTGTGCTTTGGCAAAGTCTCAAAGATTGGTGGCTTGCAGTTGTTTTCAGTACCCACAAAATTCGAAATTAGAGTAGAAGAGCTTGTGGGAGATTTGAAAAATAACCATGTAACAGGAAAGAATGTTGTTAGATATGCTGAATATTTTGCTCTGGCTCAAGACCAAGCCTGTGGAAGCAAGCAGTGGATACCTCACAGGATCATGTTCTCCACCAGACCTACAATGATTTGGGTTTGCATTTTGCAGCTAACAAGTTCATCTGTTTTGTGGTTTGTGATAGTTCTCAAATATATTACTTTTTCCTGAACTCCTGAAGTCTTTTATGGTTTGGTGGGTGACCATTTGAATATCAGTGCTTCTATAAATTTTTATTTTGCATGTAAATTTTAAATAAGTTTATTTGGCAATCCATGTTTTATTTCGGAGACCTACAGTGCTATGCTGGATCGTGTTTTAGGCATTGAACATGATGAGGGTAAGGTTGAACATAAACTTGTCAATTTTTATAATCATCTGAATTAATAAATATGCATAAACTACAAAGATTGGGTAGTTTTATATTTAAGACTCCATGTTGTGTGAAATTAAGACACCAAACTTCACTGGATATACAAGTTTGTGCGATTTTTGCCCATCTTTGATGCTTCTCGGTAAGTTTAAAATATTGAACCCGAAAAATTGAAGCTTTCTTTTAAGTGCATCTTAATCGATTGCATCAGTACTCATCTTTCCATTAATAAAAGTACCAGGAGCATTATAATCAGCATCCAATCATCTAAGCTATGTATAATAAGAAGCTGCTAATTGTCACTTAGATTCTTCATTTTCAAGAAGTAATTTGTGATATTTATTGAATTTTTCCTAGAAGAGTTGAGCAAATTTGATTGTGTTCCAAATTGCTTAGCTAAAGACTGGTGAAATTCAACAAAAAGCTAAGAATACCTTCAGTCATCGAAGACACTAACCAGCCAAATAAGATTTGGTCCTGTGATTTCCAGGCTAGTTGCTCTGGATTTTCCATGAGCCGTTCAGTTCCTTCAGCAGATCTTCTTGTAATGAATTGAGAAGGTGGAAAATGTCATTGGAGTCTTAATTGATATTTAAAACATACTTGATGTTAGAAGACTTGAGAAGGTGCAAAATGTCAATAAGAATTGACAGCCGTTGACCTTTTTTTCTTCTCCTCCTTAAATGGAAGATGCCTTGAAATGCATCATCGTTGATATTTGCCTACATGGGAACATATTTGATGTTAGAAGACTTGACTTGCTGTAGGCATTCTTATTAAACAAACTCCTCTGCAGCCTGCAAGACTCTCGAAGCTGTAAGTGTTATGCTACAGAGTTCTCTTATATTTTCAATTTTTTATTTTTGTATTTTCAGAATTAATTATATGAAGAAGAAGATCATTAATTTCCACGACAGAACCGTTATTAACTACTGGTAAATTTTGGTCTTTAAGAAATATTTGCATCTACAATTCTTGATTTAATCTTATAAGATTACGGAGCAAGTACTTAGAATTTTTTTGGTTAACAGAATAAAACATGTGCTGCTACCTTAATTTTTACATATTTCTTTGTTTTGTTTTTTTAAGGTTGAGAATGAGTTGAGAAACCTTATTCACTAAACACCAACACTTGCATTGTATGAAATCTTATGAACTAGGTATCACAATTTTATTTGGTTTTTGTTTATTATTACTTAAGAAATATTTATTTATTTTGTAGATATAAATTTTGTGTTGGAAATTTTCAAAATAAATTGTCAAATTGTAGAGACATGTCTAATCATTTGTGTCTTAATATAGAGACATGTCTAATTATTTGTGCCTTATAGAAGAGGTACCTTTTCAACCATGGTGACATTTCATTTGAAAATGCATCCTTTGATGGTGACTTTTCATTTGAAATGGTGATGGTTCAATTTAGACCATTGATTTAAATTCAAATCTTGATCTAATAGTCATGAATGAAGGGCTATCATGAAAGATGACAACCCAAATGAAAGGGCACAAGTATATCTATAAATAGATGCCATGTTTAGGCCATTAAGACATGAAACAAATGATCTCACACCACTCTTTTCTCACCCTTCTTTCCTAAAACGAATTTTGTCATAAAACCATCAATTTTTGTGCATCAAATTTCCAATATATTGTTTTTCTGTAGGAACAATATATTGATTCTTGGCAGGCTTGTAACATTCAAGAGTATTCAGGTTTGCTTTCGTCAATGCACAACGCAAGCAAACAAAAAAGTGCTTCATTGTATCATGGAGGCGTATTTGCTTAACCTATGTGTATCACTCGATTGGTGGGGGCAAATAACGTCTTAAGGAAAGCGACATTCGTAACGTGCTTTGAAGTACAAATTATTTTTCTGCAGTAATTATTACTATTTTCTTTTTACACATAGAGTTGTAGACACATTACTTATATTATAAAGTTCCACCATTGTTGCTGCAATTCTCTACATTTGTCATTCCCCACAAGAATATATCCCCAACATTTTGATCCAAACTGATTTTCATGAACTTAAATAAGAAGTTGCGGAATCAAATGCTTGAAACATGAGCTTTTAGGGAGTTGTATTCAGGGATGACAAAGAACTTGAGAGAGGAGAGGCAATTTCACCTGGGCTGTTTAAAGCAATTGA
Organism: Clausena lansium; assembly: GCA_030449835.1. NCBI lineage: Eukaryota > Viridiplantae > Streptophyta > Magnoliopsida > Sapindales > Rutaceae > Clausena > Clausena lansium. Next base: position 5,831,595 of record JASUUF010000259.1, on the reverse strand, counting down.
AGGTTCAAGAATTTCAATTATTGTTTTCTCAAGAAAGTATGCTTTTTCGACTTGGTGCTTGAATGAACTTCTTAAGATTGTTGAATGGAAGAACACAAGTGATCATCAACAAATGGTTTTTCCAATTTTCTATGATTTGGAACCAACTGTGGTAAGGAATCAGATAGGAAGTTTTGAAGAAGCTTTTAGGGAGAATGAAGAAGAGGTGCAAAAGTGGAGAGACAATTAGAAGGAGGTGGCTAATATCTCTGGCTGGGAATTGAAGGAAAGGTAATCATTCTTATTGTCAAAGATGATTTATCCTATGATAGAATTGATTTAATACTCAACACCAATATTTTTCTTGTTCTCATTTTCAATCTGCAGGAATGAATCAGAATTTATTGTCGAAATTGTCAAGGAGATATCAAATAAAACTACTACATAATCTAAGACTAAGGAGATAGTAGGAATAAATTCACGCTTGGAGAAACTAAGATTTCTTATGGATAAAGAGCCTAATGATGTTCGTATGATAGGGATATGGGGTATGGGAGGTATAGGTAAGACAACTCTTGCTAGAGTTGTTTAAGACTTGATCTCTCATGAGTTTGTAGAGAGTTGTTTTCTTGCCAATGTTAGAGAAATTTCAGAAGAGAAAGGTGGTCTGATCACTTTACAAAAGCAACTCTTTTCCCAATTACTAAATCTTACAGATGATAGAATATGGAATGTCTATGATGGTATCGACATGATAGGAAGTAGGCTGCAACACAAAAAGGTTCTTCTCATTATCGATGATGTGGCGGATGTTGAGCAATTAGAAAGTTTAGCTGGAAAGCATGAGTGGTTTGGTTCAGGCAGCTGGATCATCATATCATCGAGAGATGAACAATTGTTGAAGACACATGGAGTGGATGAAGTGTACATGCCAACGGTACTAAATACGATGAAGCTCTGCAGCTCTTTAGTGTGAAAGCTTTCAAAAACCATCAGTCTTTTAAAGAATTTATGGAGCTATCTGTGCGTGTTGTAAAGTATGCTGGTGGTCTTCCATTAGCTCTGGAGGTTTTAGGTTCCTTTTTGTTTGATAGATCAGTGGATGAATGGAGAAGTACCCTGGAAAGATTAGTAATAGATCCTGAAAGTAAAATTTTGTATGTACTTCAAATTAGTTTTTATGGACTAAAGGAATCGGAGAAGAGAATATTCCTTAATGTTGCATGTTTCTTTAAGGGGCAGTATAAAGATTATATATGTAACAAAAATTTTAGAGGGATGTGGTTTTCATCCAGTTATTGGAATAAGAGTTCTTGTTGAAAAATCTCTAATAACTATTTTAGAGGACAACTGACTGTGGATGCATAATTTGTTACAAGAAATGGGTCAACAAATTGTTAAGAGACAATCTCCTGAGGAGCCTGGAAAGCGCAGCAGATTGTGGGAAGCAGTGGAGATAAGCCATGTACTATCACAAAACACGGTAAGTGACTAAAGCAAGTACTTTCCACTCACTTCTTTTAGCAAATTAAATCTCTATCCATTTTTATCAATATCTACATATTATTGTTTTCTTCGCTTATCATTTGCTTGTAATTTTCAGGGAAGTGAAGTAATTGAAGGAATAATAACCAAAACCTACTTACCTGAAATATTGGACGTGCATGACCAACCTGAGATTGCTCACAATCTATGATGTGCAACTTCCTGAAGGCCTTGAATACCTCTCTAACAAGTATGGCTTTTTTTTTTTTTTTAATGAGTACCTCTCTAACAAGTTACAATTACTTGCTTGGTTTAATTATCCTTAGAAATCTTTGCCATCAAATTTGCAATTGGATAGAACTGTTGAACTTAAAAAGTGTTGTAGCTGCATTGATGAATTGTGGCGGGGAATCCAAGTAAGATCAATTTTGTTACTAATTTTTATATTTCATAGCACAATTTTTAATAATTTTGTCAATCCTTTTTAAGTATTTAACATAAATTTAGTTTCAGAAATAATCTCACTGCTTCTTTTTGTTTTCAACAGTGTTTGAACATGTTGAAAGTCATGAATCTCAGCCATTCAAATAACCTAATTAAGACACCAGACTTCACTGGGATCCCAAAGGAGTTGATTCTTAAAGGATGTACAAGGTTGCGTGAAATTCACTCATCTTTGATGCTTCACTGTAAGCTTATCATATTGAACCTGAAAGAATGTACAAGTCTCACCACTATTCCAGGCAAGATTTTTATGAAATCTCTCAAAACACTTTCTGGTTGCTCTAAACGGAAGAAGTTTCTAGAGTTTGCGGGAAGTATGAAAGACTTGTCGGAGCTCTTTTTAGATGAAACAACTATTGAAGAGTTGCCATTATCAATTCAACATCTGACTGGACTTATTTCGTTGAATTTGAAAGACTCACAAATATTTCAAGAGTCTTCCAATTACTTTAGGTAGATTAAAATGCCTAAGAAATCTGAATTTCTCTGGTTGCTCAAAGCTTAAGAAGTTTCCAGAGATTATGGGAAGTATGAAAGATCTGTCAGAGCTCTTTTTAAATGGCACTTCTATTACAGAATTGCCATCGTCTATAGAACTTTTGATCCGACTCCAATTGTTGAATTTGAATTATTGCAACAATTTAGCGAGACTTCCCGGCAGTATAAATGGTTTAAAATCTCTCAAAACTCTATATATCTCTGGTTGCTCCAAACTTGAAAATGTGCCAGATACGCTTGGGCAAGTAGAAAGTTTGGAAGAGCTTGATATAAGCAGAGCAGCTATAAGGCGACCTGCATCCACTATTTTTCTTATGAAGAATCTTACTTTTTGTTGCTGCAATGGACCACCATCATCTACTTTTAGTGATATGCCCTAGAGGCCAATCGTCTTCCCATTAATACAAAAAAAATTTACTTCCCATTTTTTTTAACAATACAAAAAAAATTCATCAACTCACTCTATTTTTAAACTCATCTTTTGAACAAAAATGGGGTAATTGAGGTTTTAATGATTTGAAAATAGTCAAATCACGAGGGAAATAATAAAAAATTTACCCAATATTTCTATAAATGAATTAATATCTGCGAAGGAAGGGATATGGACGTTGAATTATTGTATTTTGAACTTTTGATGGCTAAATATTTTTATGTTGGGGTGCTATGTGCTATCAGATTTTTAAAAAAAAATTAGAACTTTATTCTTAGATTACTGCCCAAGCTTAGGCATCTGAATGCAGAGTCTGTTTGTATATTTTTTTTAAATAGCAATTAGTTAGTAAAAAGAATGATGAAGAATATCTCAATATAATGATTTAAGCTTGTGATTATAATTTTAGTCCGAATTTATTTACTGTATTAATCTATCTCTGTCCTTCCTTGAGAGCATGCTGCTCTGTTTTTGTGTCAATTGCTATTTATTTTAATAGAATTTCCTTATATGAATTGACTCTTGAGCTAGATTGCTCTAGATTGCTAAATCCCAATGATAACAATGACAACAATCACTATACCAATGACCACTATCATTATCATACCAATTAATTTCAAGTGTATAATATATGGTCTTATAAAAAATTGACATAAATTCTCATTTAAACTAACTAATCATGTTATATAAAAAAATAATACATACAAGAGAAAAAAACAGCAGAAAGAAATTAAATAAATTTTGAATCCCCAAATCACAACGCAACCCAGTCCAAACCAATTTTTATTGGGTTGGGTTTGAATTTCTCGTTCCAGTTGTTTGTGACTAATGCAATAATAACATGTTAATTATTTGACTTCAATTTGATGAAATGAATATTGCATAGTTTGGGTTTTATACACATATTATATGGACTGATTTGTTACTGTGTTCTTACCACCTTTAATTTAATAACACCAATCTTTTCTTCCTTTTTTCAAACTGCAGCAATGAGTCAGAATTTATTGAGGAAATTGTCAATAAGATATCAAGTAAAATTCATACAGAACCAGAGATTCTTAAGGAGCTAGTAGGAGTAGAATCACGCTTGGAGAAACTGATGTCTCTATGAGTACTGGGTCTAATGATGTTCGTATGATCGGGATATGTGGGATGGGAGGACTGGGAAAGACAACTCTTGCAAGAGTTCTCTTTGACAAGATCTCTCACGAGTTTGATGGGGGTAGTTTTCTCGCCGATGTTAGAGAAACATGTGAGAAAGAAGGACGTGTAATCAATTTGCAAAAGCAGCTCCTTTCCGATTTACTGAAGCTTGCAGATAATAGCATACGGAATGTCTACGTTGGTATTAACATGATAGGAAGTAGGCTGCGTCAGAAAAAAGTCCTTCTCGTAATCGATGATGTGGCTGATGATAAGCAACTACTAAGGTGGAAAGGGTGATTGGCTTGGTCTAGGCAGCAGGATCATAATAACAGCGAGGGATGAACATTTGTTGAAGTTGCATCGAGTCGAGGAAGTTTATAAGCTTGAGGCACTAACTTTTGATGAGGCATTTCGACTCTTTTGTTTGAAAGAATACGTGGAAGAATACGTGGAGCTAGCTAAAAGTGTTGTAAAGTATGCTAGTCGTCTTCCATTAGCTCTCAATGTTTTGGGTTCATTTTTGTTTGGTAGACCTGTGGAAGAATGGAGAAGCGCCCTAGGTAGACTAAAAATAAATCCCGAAAGAAAGATTCTAGATGTACTCCAAATAAGTTTTGATGGGCTAGAAGAATTAGAGAAGAAAATATTTCTCAATGTTGCATGTTTCTTTAAAGGGCAGAAGAAAGATTTTGTATCGAAAATTCTCGACAGCTGTGATTTTGACCCAGTCATTGGAATTGCTGTTCTTATTGAAAAATCTTTATTAACAGTACGTAAGTACAACAGACTGTGGATGCATGATTTGTTACGAGAAATGGGTTGACAAATTGTTAGGAGACAATCACCTGAGGAGCCTGGAAAACGCAGCAGTTGCGGGAGGAAGCAGATGTATGCCATGTATTGTCACAAAACACAGTAAGTGACTAATAAAGGGGATCAACAAGTATTTATTTTCCAGCTCTGCTCACTTTTTTTTGCTAGTTAAATCTCTTACGAACGACTTCATTTATAATTTTCAGGGAAATGAAGTAGTCGAAGGAGTAATAGTTGATGATTATTGCTTTCTTCAAAATAAGGTTTATTTAAGTGCTAGTCCTTCAGCATTTTTCAAGATGACCAACCTACGATTGCTCAAAATCAGAAATCTGCAACTTCCTGAAGGCCTTGAATATCTCTCAAACAAGTTGCAGTTACTTGATTGGCATGGATATCCTTTGAAATCTTTGCCATCAAATTTGCAATTGGATAAAAATGTGGCGTTTAAAATGTGTTACAACTGCATTGAAGAATTATGGAAGGGAACCAAAGTAAGATCAATATTTTTGCCACTAATTTATATTTTTTCAGAGAATAATTGTTGGTAACAATTTTATTATTACAGCTGTGTATGAATTAAGAAATATCATTTTATCTACGCTTTTGTTTTCAACAGCCTTTAAAGATGTTGAAAGTCATGAAACTCAGCCATTCAGAGAATCTAATTAAGACACCAAATTTCACAACGGTCCCAAAATTGAAGGAGTTGGATCTTGAAGGTCGTACAAGGTTGCGTGAAATTCATTCGTCTTTGGTTTGTCACAATATGCTTATTGTTCTGAATCTTAGAGATTGTAAAAGTCTCACAATTCTTCCAGGCAAGATTTCTATGGAATCTCTTGGAAAGCTTGTTCTTCTGGTTGCTCGAAATTGAAGAAATTTCCCGACGTTGTGGGGAGAATGGAGTGTTTGTCGAAGCTTTTGTTGGATTGAACAGCTATTGAAGAACTGCCATTATCTATGGGACTTTTATCCAAACTTGTCTTGTTGGATCTAAACAATTGCAAGAATCTCAAGAGTCTTCCAATTACTATATGCAGTTTAAAATGTCTAAAAATTCTAGTGCTCTCTGGTTGCTCGAATCTGGTGAAGTTTCCAGAGACTGTGATAAGTATGGAAGATCTATCAGAACTCTTTTTAGATGGAACTTCTATTACAAAAGTGCCATCATCTATAAACCTTTTGACCAACTTCAATTGTTGAATTTGAATGACTACAAAACTCTCGTGAGACTTCCCGGTAGTATAAAAGGTTTGAAATCACTCAAAAATCTGAGTCTCTCTGGCTGTTTCAAACTTGAAAATGTGTCGGAGAGTGCTGGGCAAGTAGAAAGTTTGGAAAAACTTGGTGTAAGTGGTACAGCTATAAGGCAACTTCCATCGTCGATTTTTCTTATGAACAACCTTAAAGAACTATCTTGTCGTGGGTGCAAAGGATCACCATCATCTACATCAAGGTTTCTGCGCTTCCCTATCAATTTGATGCGAAGGAGTTCATATCCGGTGCTTTGAGTTTGCCGTCTTCTCTGTTAGGTTTGTGTTCTTTAACCGATATCAGTGACTGTAATCTAGGGGAAAGAGCAATCCCAAGTGATATTGGCAACTTATGCTCATTAGAAAGCTTATATTTGAGTAGAAACAGTTTTGTTTCTCTACCGGCAAGCATTTACCGTCTTTCTAAACTTTGGAAGATTGAATTAGAGGATTGCAAAATGCTTTAATCTCTGCCTCGACTTCCAGCTAGGATAGGTAATATTTCGTTAGATGGCTGTGTTTCATTGGAGACATTATCAGATGTATTAAACTTAAACAAGGGTCTACTCCACTCATATTAACTGTGTGGATTGCTTGAAATTACCTGGCAACAATAATTTGGCGTTTTCACTGCTGAAAGAGTACATTGCACATTGGGAGGTCAGTCTCTCACACTGTCTCTCACCTGTTGCTAACATTATGCCAAAAAATAATGCATTGGTGTGGCTTTTTATTTTTATTTTTAATGTGTATATATATATTTTTTGTAGGGTTGCAAGGGACTGTTGCACATTGTAACATTGTAGTTCCTGGATGTGAAATCCCAGAGTGGTTCGAGTATCAGAACGATGAGGGTTCTTCAATAAGAATAAGCACGCCTCCAAAGACCTATAAGAATAGTAAGCTTGTGGGATATGTTATGTGCTGTGTTTTTCATGTCCATAAATATTCGTTTCCTTATATAGGGTGGTTTCCATATAATAAGTTGGAAAATATAGCTTTTACTAAGCTGTATTTAGGCCATATTTTGAGTGGGACCCACTTGGCGTAAGTGAAAGGTCATGGTGGCTTCGAAAGTATTCCGTGAGCACTTCGATTTTGTATATCATATGCTCAAAATGATGGTTATGTGAATGAGAAATTGTCTCACAAATACGCACCCTTGATGTTGGAAAATTAAAAGGAAATGGACTTATCCCACATGGGAAAAATTAGTTATTGAATTTGGGTTTATATATGTTTACACATATATGGGTACTCAAGAATACCATGGATAAAGACTCTCTTCACGCATGCCTGCGAAAGGGGTGCGAATCATGGACCTAAATCGGCCTGATTTGGTGAACTCCTGTCTTGCGTACACAAATATTGGCCCAAATCACACAGGCGTGGCTTTCCATTCAATTTAAAAAACACAGAAAACAACGTACCCCACGTGCACTTATTTTTGCTCCCCTGTCTCGTCGATTTTTTTACTGTTGCTGTTCGTCCCTCACTTTATAAAGGGAAGCTTTCCATTCGTTTTAAAAAACACAAAAAATAACATAGCCGCACACCCACTTATTTTTCCTCCCCTCTATCTCGTCGGTTTTTTTTATTCTACAATTTACTGTTGTTGTTTATCGAAATTTTGCATTCGTGCTTGACGACAAAATTTGTTCCCGTTGTATCTTGGGAGACATATACTAGTTTATCATAAAGCACCGAGTAAGCGGTCAATTTGTTTTAAGGATACTGCAGTCGCAGGCTTCGGGTTTCTCTTATTGTTTGCAGTTTGCTGGTTTGCTGTTTGCTATTTTGCTGTTCTTCGACGTTTAAAGAAACTGGCTGTTCTCAGTTTGCTCTCTGTTTTTCCGAATTGTTTAAGTGTTACATTTCGAATTGTTTATGCTTTGTTACAATTGCGGTTCGCTGCAATTTATTTTATTTAATTTGTTTCGTGTGATTTATCTTATTTATTTTAATCCATTACTTATTGTTTACGGCATTAATCTGTTCTATACAGATTCATTATTTGCCAACAGTTTTACAGTATTGTGTTTACTGTATTGAATTTGTTTAATCTATATTTGCCATCTCATAATTAATTGGTTTTTATTCTACATAATATGCATGTGCTGGATATCAATAAGAAATATCAGGTTACCAATGGTGATACTTACATTTATTTTAGAAAGCAATTCGGTCAGGCTACGTCAGGCCATCTTTGGCTACACTGTGAGGCTAGTGAATATATTAGTGAAGTGTCATTTTCTTCGCCGTCGGGATTGGAGTTGAAGAGGTGTGGTGTCCATCCAATTTATGTGCATGAAGTTTATAAGTTCAACCAAACAACTGATCCGGTTTGGAATTTGAACGAATTTGGCCACGATTGTGCAAGATCAACACACTTTACGCGCAGCCTTAATGATGAATTCGGATCAAATAGGGAAGTAGACACAGCATCAAAACGAACCCTTGCAGAATATGTTGGGGCAGCTGAAGCCAGTGGCAGTGGCTGCTGTGATGGTGATGATGAACCACAACCTAAAAGATTTAGACAACTCGAATGAAGGGCAAAGCCTAGTGAATATTATTTGCAGGATCAACATCCTTTACGCGTAGCCTTGATGATGACTTAGACAGGGCAGAAGCCAGTGGAAGTTGCTGCCGGGATGATGCAGGATCAACAACATCGTCTGAGCGAAGCTTTTACCTTACTGATGACTATGACAGCACAGAAGCCAGTGGAAGTGAAGAACCCAAATAAATAGCATCTCTTTTTTTAATATAATTTTTATCCTTATTCTAAATTTTAATTTTTTAATATAATTTTTATCTTGATTCTTTTCTATGTTGGACTGTTGGCCCCCCTCTAATCTTTTTGAAAAACATATTTATTATTATTTTTTTCCAATTATTCTTACTTCTAATTCTAAAAGTGCCCTCTTTTTTTTTAACACACTCCTTTAATTTTTAACATTATTTTCTTGTTGAAGTTGAGGTCTAGCTTCACTGCTAAGTTTTCCTAAGACTTTGGTCCTAGGTTCTAATTTTAATGGATGCGTGAGTTAATTCCAAAAATGTCTTTTATTATTTTCTTGTTGATTCTTTCTACGGAGTTTGACTATTTGATGTAGAATAAGTAGAAGCATAAATTTAGATTCCTATTTCTAGTTTAATTCCTTTTACTAGTTTAATTAGGATTAGCTTAATATTTTCTTGATTAAGTAATATTCCTTTTCTGATTAGGAATCATAAGTCTATTAGGATTAGGATTAATCTTAGCTAATATAAATAGGTTTGTTATGCTTGTTTCTTAATAGCAAGCTTCATCAATAATATTCAAATATTTTCTCAATTGAGATATTTTCTCCTTTGTGAGAGCCCTCTTTCTTGATTTTCAAGAACGTACGCTAGAACGACATCTAGTATCGCTTCCGCACTGCGTCAAGTGGTATCAGAGCTTTTCTCTGTGCCAAGCAGAGCTTTTCTGACCACCATCAACCACCCTCCATACACAAATTCTTCCTCTATCACCCATTAATTCCAGCAAAAAAAAAAAAACCGAACCACCCACAGCCACCGCACGCCACTGCCACCGCCACCGTTCTTCGTCGTTTCCATCAATCTCCACCACTACCTAACTGCCCACACGCCGCCGAACATAACCAAGCCCATAACACCACCAACCCACCACCGCATCCACCGAAAAAGTACCAAAACAGCCGCTAAAACCACCGCTCGATTCGCCAAAATCCGCCTCGATTTGACAACCACCACCACTACCAATCCGTCCACCATCATCATATCTCTCTTTCCAACCCACTCCCGCTGCCAACCACCGGCCATTTCACCGGAACCGAACAAAACCTCCAAACCGCGACTTCGATTTAATTTTTCGGCTAAACTACAACGATTTAAGTCCAACCACCACCACCATCACACTCACCACCACACTCACCACCATCCAATCTTCCAGATCTACCCTTCCTCTCCCGTTTTTCCAACCACCATCGCCGGCAACACCAACTTTTGCTTATTTATAGTTTCGGCCCAAAGTTTCTTTTAATTCTATTATTGCCCTTTAATTTTTCTTTTCTTACAAAAAAAAAAAATTATTCACAACAACAATGGTGGTTTCTGGAGATAGCAGTACTCAATTTGAAGATCGAATTACAAGAGGGATAGAACGACTCGAACAATCACAGAACCATTCAGCAGAAGCATGGCATGAAACAATGAACGCCTTACAGGCAATACAAACCCATGTTACGGCAATGGAAGAAGCATTACTTGGTGTGAGACAAGATTTAAAAGAGGTTCGACTTGGCCAAAGAAGTAACCAGGAAACTAAGGGTGCTGCAATTATTGATTCAGGAATTAATTTTGGTGAGCGACGGAAAACTAACGGAGTTAAGGAAATAGGTAGCACTAGTAGAAATACAAAAGCTACTTCACCCTTTCTAAATTCAGATGACTCAGATGACGAAGAAATAGAAGATGAGCGACGAGGAATGCATCAAAATGACTACCGCATCAAAATTGACCTTCCATTCTTTAATGGACAACTGGGCATTGAAGAATTCCTTGATTGGTTGTCTGATGTTGAACGATTCTTTGAAACAATGGATTTTTCAGAATCAAAGAAGGTCAAGGTAGTAGCATATAAACTCAAAGGAGCTGCTACAGTTTGGTAGGACAATCTCCAGAATTCTCGAGTGCTACAAGGAAAAGGAAAGGTTAAGACGTAGCATCGCATGCACCACTTGCTAAGGGAACGTTTTTTGCCTCTTGACTACGTACATACCTTGTTTCATGAGTACTGCAATTGTCGTCAAGGAGCCAAAACAGTTGAAGAATATGCCCTTGAATTTCAAAGGCTTATGGAAAGAAATAATCTCCGCGAGACAGAGGCTCAGATAGTTGGTCGATTCTTGGATGGTTTACGCCTAGAAATAGAAGATCAAGTTGGGTTACAACCAGTACATACATTGCAAAACGCCATTCGACTAGCTAAAAAGGTAGAAGTGCAACTTGAAAAGCGCAAGGCTCCTAACCAACCACCTCACGCTCATTCACTCCTAATCAACCAAGGCAGAGGTATGAAGTTAACAAAGGAAAAGCTCCTATGGAGAACCCTGGAAAACCAACACAGAACCATAATGGACAGAATGTACGACCAACAAAGGATCCAACAAGTAGTAGTAATCCTTATGCAGTCCCTCGAGGCGACAAATATTTTCGTTGTTCAAAACCAGGTCATACATCAAACCAATGTCCAGAACGAAGATGCCAAACAGTTAATTTGGCAACCCATGTTGGGGAAAGTGAAGAGCATGAAGACGAACTTTATGAAGACAATGAGGACATAGAAAAGGAAGAAGAGTGGACACATCCAGACGAAGGCGTGTCATTAGTGATACAACATTTGCTATATACTCCAAAGAAAGAAGAGGACGCTCAACGACATAGCATCTTCAAAACAAGATGCACAGTGAATGAAAGAGTATGTGATCTGATTATTGATAGTGGTAGTAGTGAGAATATAGTTTCCAAGACCATGGTTGACAAGTTACAACTTAAAACTCACAAACATCCTTCTCCTTATCGCATTGGATGGATAAAAGATGTTGGAGAAACTAAAGTTACTGAACAATGCTGCATTTCTTTTTCCATTAGAAGATACAAGGATGAAGTAACTTGCGATGTTTTCGACATGAATGCTTGTCATATGCTACTTGGGAGACCTTGGCAGTTTGCTCTTAATACAGTACATCATGGGAAGGATAATACATACAGGTTCTACAAAGATAATTTGAAGATTATTCTTGCCCCACTGAAGTCAAGAGTCAAAGGGACTTATCTTTTAGTACCAAAAGAGGCATCTGAAGCAGAATCAGTCCCCACACAAGTCCAGCCATTACTTTCAGAATTTCAAGATATTTTGCCCAAAGAACTTCCTAATACGTTGCCTCCTATGTGAAATATTCAGCACCAAATTGATCTTGTTCTTGGAGCCAGCCTACCGAACTTGCCACATTATCGTATGAGCCCAATGGAATATGAGATCTTACAAGAGCAAGTTGCAGAATTACTCCAGAAAGGCCTAATCCGTGAAAGTATGAGTCCTTGTGCTGTGCCCGCCTTGCTAACTCCAAAGAAAGACGGAAGCTAGAGAATGTGTGTTGATAGCAGAGCTATTAATAAAATCGCTGTGAAATATCGATTCCCAATTCCTCGGTTAGATGATATGCTTGATAGACTTAGAGGATCGAAGATGTTTTCAAAGATAGATTTAAAGAGTGGTTATCATCAGATTCGTATCCGACCTGGAGATGAATGAAAGACAGCTTTTAAAACTCATGCGGGTTTATATGAATGGTTAGTTATGCCTTTTGGCCTATCTAATGCGCCAAGTACCTTCATGAGGTTGATGAATCAAGTATTACAGCCTTTCATAGGCAAATTTGTTGTTGTTTACTTTGATGATATTTTGATTTATAGCCGTAACGAAGAAGAACATTTACGACATCTGCGGGACGTCTTCACAGCCTTGCAGGAGAATAGCCTATATATCAACTTGAAAAAGTACAGTTTTCTAACAGATAATCTGATATTCTTAGGCTATGTTGTAAGTGCTGAAGGAATCAAAGTAGATAAAGAGAAAGTAAAGGCTATACAAGAATGGCCGACACCTTCAAATATCGGAGAAGTATGAAGCTTTCATGCTCTTGCTACATTCTATAGACGTTTCGTAAAAGATTTCAGTACTATTGCTGCCCCTCTCACTGATTGTCTAAAGCAAAGGCAGCTAGTCTGGACAGATAAGGCAGAACAGAGTTTCTTAAAGTTAAAAGAACGTTTAACTACTGCACCAGTCCTTGCACTCCCAGATTTTAGCAAGTTATTTGAAGTTGACTGTGATGCTTCTGGGATTGGAATTGGAGCTGTCCTATCTCAAGAAGGACGCCCTATAGCATTTTTCAGCGAGAAGCTTAGTGAGGCCAGACAAAAGTGGTCTACTTATGAACAAGAATTATATGCTGTTGTTCGTACTTTACAACAGTGGGAGCCTTATTTAATTCAAAAGGAATTTGTTCTGAATAGTGATCATGAAGCACTCAAATTCCTCAATAATTCTTCAAAGCCAAATCGTATGCATGCTCGGTGGATTGCTTACATTCAAAGGTTTACCTTCTCTCTTAAGCATAAGTCCGGGCAATTGAATAAAGTTGTTGATGCTTTGAGTCGCCGAGGAGTTTTCCTTACCTCGGTAAAAAGTGAAATTATTGGTTTTGAATACCTAAGGGATCTTTATGCGGAAGATGAAGATTTCAAAGAGGAGTGGAAGAATTGCATCTCAGGAGTTTCAAGCAAGTATCAGATATGTGATGGATTCCTATTCTTTAGAGATCGTCTATGCATTCCCCAAGGGTCTTTAAGGGAGCATATAATTCGAGAGTTACATAGCGGAGGATTAGGAGGACATATGGGTCGAGATAAAAGTATTGCACTAGTAGAGGCACGATACTACTGGCCACATCTTAAAAGAGATGTTGAGAAGTTCATTAAACATTGTTACACGTGCCAGACAGCTAAAGGCCATGCGCAGAATACGGGTTTATATACGCCTCTTCCCATTCCTGAAGCTCCTTGGGAAGATTTATCTGTGGATTTCATATTGGGACTTCCACGAACTCAACGAGGAACAGATTCTATCTTCGTGGTTGTTGATCGATTTTCTAAAATGGCGCACTTCATTCCATGCAAGAAGACTTCTGATGCAAGGAATATTGCCCAACTGTTCTTCCGAGAGGTTGTTCGCTTACATGGGTTACCTAAGACTATTGTCTCTGATCGAGATAGTAAATTCTTAAGCTACTTTTGGAAGACATTATGGAGGAGATTAGATACGTCCTTGCAGTGTAGCAGTACTTGTCATCCACAGACAGATGGGCAAACTGAAGTTGTTAATCGCACATTAGGCAATATTCTGCGAAGTTTGATTCAAGAAAATCCTCGCCAATGGGATTATGTTTTACCTCAAGCAGAGTTCGCATATAATAATGTGCCCAATCGATCAAGTGGAAAGTCACCTTTTGAGATTGTCTACATTCGACCTCCCTTACATACCTTAGATTTGGTTCCTTTGCCTAAACTACTAGGGATGAGCATCATTGCTGATCATCTGATAGACAAAGTAATCAATGTTCATGAAGAAGTCAAGAAGAAGTTAGAAGAATCTGCTACTAAATACAAGACAGACACGGACAAGCGTAGGCGCTTCAAATCCTTTGCTGTAAGAGATCAAGTGATGGTTTATCTACGAAAGGAAAGATTTCCCATTGGAGAATACAACAAGCTCACGCAAAAGAAGATTGGACCATTTTGCATCCTGCAGAAAATCAATGACAATGCCTATGTCGTGGACCTACCAGCCAGCTATAATATTTCCAAAACATTCAATATTCAAGACTTGTTCGAGTATCATGGACCTGCACCATTGCCATATGTTTGAGCCAACTCGAGGACGAGTTCTTTCTAAGGGGAGGAGACTGATGTAGAATAAGTAGAAGCATAAATTTAGATTCCTATTTCTAGTTTAATTCCTTTTACTAGTTTAATTAGGATTAGCTTAATATTTTCTTGTTTAAGTAATATTCCTTTTCTGATTAGGAATCATAAGTCTATTAGGATTAGAATTAATCTTAGCTAATATAAATAGGCTTGTTATGCTTGTTTCTTAACAACAAGCTTCATCAATAATATTCAAGTATTTTCTCAATTGAGATATTTTCTTCTTTGTGAGAGCCCTCTTTCTTGATTTTCAAGAACGTACGCTAGAACGACATCTAGTATCGCTTCCGCACTGCGTCACTATTGCCACTCGTCTAATATTCTCATAAAACCTCTTTTTTTTTTTTTAGTTATTCTTACTTTTAATTCCAAAAATGTCATTTTTTTAATACACTCTTCTAATTTTTCTTTTCTTTTGCATTCTTGTTAATTTGTAATCTATCCTACACACGAATTAAAAAGTTTTATCAGTGATAAATTTTTGAAGTTAATCATTGACTAAAATTACACATATTTTAAATTATAATTTGAAAGTAATCTTAAGTAAAAAAAATGTTATATAAACAAGAATTAGGAAAAGAATAATAGAATATTTTAAATTTAATCAAATTTATTTTGGATAGATAGGAAGTCATGACAGATAAAAAAACAAAAAAATAAGGAATGATTATGAATACGAGTAATTTGCAAGAAAAAAGATCGAAGTGGGTCTTACTAGATGCATATTTATCCTTAAATATAATTTTACTTGAAGTATGGTTTTTTAAGGATGATAAAGGGTTTCTCATAGCTTGACTTTTTCTACAAGCATGCTCGACATCCATTCAATTATGTGATTCTGAGTTCTGAGCAGCTTGTAATCCATAATCAAGAAGAGTCAAGCTTTTGACACCCCGCACAATCCTTATAATAATCTCATACGCACATATGTTGGTCTTAATTTTATCATGCTTGTATGCTTTGTTTCTGCCACAGTGCCATACACATTCACTATAACAAAGTTTCTCTATTTTGCATATATGACTACTATAAATTTAAGTAGAAATTAATTGCTTTTTGAATGTGCTGTTATCCTTTATTAATCTTGTAAAAACTTCAGACACCAGGCTATATGATTATTTATAGTGGCCTTGCGGGTGAATCTTTAACGTTAATAATATGTATCAAAGATGATTGGATCAACAGCAAAGATTATCTCCAAAGTTGTTACCTTCCATGAATCAAACTTGCATTCATGCTCGATGAGATTATCCCCTTACTCGACTATTTAAATTAAATTTAGAGGAAAAAAAAAGGGGGTTCACATGATTGTTAAATATGTGTTTATGAAAATATACAAAGTAAATCAATTTACTAAGGACAATGGCATGAATAATTATTATGTATAATAATTTTTTTTTCGGAAGTTTTCAGATGTATGGAGTAAGGGTGTGTTTGGGATTGAGGTTGGATAGCTGTAGCTTAAAAGCTACAGCACTAAAGTATTTGGTAAACACTAGTTGCTGTAGCTTGGAAGCTATATTAATATAATTTTTTACTCAATCCCAAACAGACCCTAAGATTGTGGCTTTAAAAGTTTTTAAATGGGTTTATTGAGCAAACAATGTTTAGAGGATTCTTATTTGTTCAAATAGCTAGCCTTAGTATATACCATAAACTATATTGTCTACAAAGGCATTATTGATCTATCATTTATATTTAAATTTTTTTTATTTTATTAGTCTTTTTTTCAATTTACTTTGGGCAATACGTGCCTTTGCTTTGTATTTGTAGACATAATTTATTTATATAATATTACTCTGTACTTATATGTCTGTTTCATGTATAATTTCATGGATGATGCTCCAACAGCAACAATGTTGGTCTTACTTACATATTTATGTATTAAGTGTTTCTTTTTTGCTTTTTTGTGATGGGATGGATTAAGTGTTTCTAATCACTCAATTAATCAATATAAGAGAGGAGATTCTGTTGTCTTCTTTGCTGATTTTGATTATTTAAGAGGCATTTACTTATAAAAATCCTTTGCTTTTCCCTAAACAAATATATTTGCCTGATTAACTTAACTTCTCTTCAAGCAAAGTACTTCATTGGAATTCATTTACTTATAAAAATCCTCACTATTTAAGATTTGCTCAAGTACATGCTCTAGTCAACGTCCGAAAAGTTAAAATTTCTAATACATTTTGAGATCTGCTGTATAATTTTTTATTTTCGGTAAAGAAAGGAAAACATTGTGTAGGATCAATTAAATTAGAAATTAAGTTCATATGTAACTATAACTTAAGTGATCACATAATAATTGACTTCTATAGTAATCCCAAAATTGATATTACATTTTAAAAATAAATATAAATATAAAATTAATATAAATAAACTAAATATGTTTTTGGGATAGAATAGAAGCCAGTGAAATGGCTGCTGAGATGATGAGGAGCCACAACCTCAAAGATGAACTCAAATAACAGGGAAAGGCTACTTATTATTCTCTCAATTGAATTTATCAGTAAGCATGCATCTCAACTTCAAATGTTTTTTTTTTTTTGCATTCTATTTATTCAAAAATCTGTTATAAATCAGTTAAGGGGTAGTGACGTGGCATTGATGAGCTGTCTAGATGGGTGTCCAAGTTTGTTAACCGTGGTTAGCAGCATCTATAAATAAACACGGGGTCTGATTTGATGTGTCCGTTTGTAAGTGTAGAGTGTGAAGAGTTAAAAAGTGCTATTAAGCTTGTAATTTTAATTTTAACACATAATCCTCCATTAATAAGATTTCTGCAAGCCATTATCAGCCATGGATATAGGTGTAGGATTTGAATAAAAATTGTATAATAAAATGTACTTCTGTGATTTTCAGCGAATTTCTGTGGGTTTAAATAATTAAACCTAGGGGTTGAGGCTACAATGCTTAGTGGACAAATCATGGAACAAGAATGTTGATAAGGGCAGCAAGCAATGAATAGCAGAACTCATCTAAGTAGGAAACTCAGACTGAGATTTTCTACCCCTTCTTCCCGAGTACTACAATAACTGGAAAAGACTGAAAACGAGTAACAGCTTGCCTTTGTCAAGGAGGAACAGGCAACCATGGCTTATACAATCCAAAACTGTTGGTTTTTAATTTAAAAACAGTGAGAACAGAACACAAAGAAATTGGGGCTGTAAATTGCATATGTTTCATTGTTGCAGTATGTGGATTTATACAAAGAAAGATAAACAAACAAAGCCAAAAAATCTGCGTACATATCTTTAGTAGATATCTGATAACATAGATTTAAAAAAAAACAAATTGTTCCTACAATCTTGCAGGATATTGTTGACAGCATAATCATATCTTGCTGTTTTTATTTTTTCCCAAATCCTACAGCAAATATAGCATTGTCATCACTCCTCCTTGCTATTTTGCTGCAGACACCAATTTTTTTCTTCAACACTTCAAATCTAGATTTTGACAGTCCCTTTGTCAGATTGTCAGCCAGTTGATCTTCAGTCTTGCAATGCACAAGCCTCACTTCATCATTCTTCCGGACTTCTCTAACAAAATAATACTTGATTTTGAAATGCTTTGTCTTCCCATGGAACACTAGATTGTTAGAAATTGCTATGGCAGCTTGGTTATCTACAAAGATTTTAGTTGCATCGTTCTGGACCATCTTCAAATCTGTCATGAGCTTACTTAGCCATAAGGCTTGATTGACTGTAGTAGCAGCTGCAACATACTCGGCCTCGGCAGTAGACTGAGCTACGACTTCTTACTTCTTTGAACTCCAACAAAAACAACCCGAACCAAAGCTAAACAAGTAGCCTGATGTGCTCCTCATATCATCACATGATCCAGCCCAATTACTGTTAGCAAAATCGTACAAGACCAGCTTGTCTGCCTTTTCAAACTTTATTCCAAGATCCAAAGTCCCCTTGATATACCTGAGCACCCTTTTAGGACCCTTGTAGTGCAACTCACTTGCACAATGCATATACCTGGATAGCAAACTTACAGTAAACATTATATCAGGTCTTGTTGCTGTCAGATACATCAGACAACCTATAATACTCTTGTATAATCCCGCATCAATCTTTTCAGCACCATTATCTTTGCAAAATTTCTCATTTTGAGCCAAAGGAGTACATACTGACTTACAATCCTCCATGTTGAATTTCTTCAGCACTTCCTTGACATACTTTTGCTGTCCAATGAAGATTCCTTGCTGTGACTGTTGAATCACCAATCCTAGAAAGAAAGCCATCTCTCCCAGATCGGTCATTTCAAATGCTTGCATCATTTGAACCTTAAATTGCTTCACCAATTCTACATTGCTTTCTGTGACAAGCAAATCATCGACATAAAGTGAAACAATTATCAGTTCATGATTTATAACTTTGATATACAAAGTTGATTCATTCATGCTCTTGTTGAAGCCTATCTTCAACAAATGATCATCAATCCTGCTGTACCAGGCTCTTGGGGCCTGCTTCAAGCCGTATAATGTCTTTTTTAACAAGTACACTTTATTTGGATCTACAACAAAACCCTCAGGCTGCTCAACAAAGATTTTTTCCTCCAAATAGCATTTAGAAAGGCTGACTTCACATCAAGCTCGTAGATTTTCCATTGCTTTTGTGCTGCAAGTGCTAAAAGCAATCTGATGGTGTCCAGCCGTGCTACAGGCGCAAAAGTTTCTGAGAAGTCCACACCAAATAGTTGAGCATACCCTTTTACAACCTGCCGCGCTTTGTATTTGTTTACAGAACCATCAGCATTAAGTTTGGTTCTATAACCCCATTTCACCCCAATAGCCTTCTTGTGTAATGGTCTGTCCACCAGCTCCCAAGTTTGATTCTTATGAATCATCTTGATCTCATCTTCCATTGCTACAAGCCACTTTGGATCCTTTGCAGCCTCATCATACCCTAAAGGTTCAAACACAGCCATATTGCATTTTTGATAAATTTCTGTAAGTGGTCTTGTACCTCTTACTGGCTCATCATCAATCATATCATCATCCTGCAATTCTGATTCTTTTTCTTCTGCATAAACTTGTTCAGGTTCAGCTGTAACCCAATTCCATCTTGCAGCTTCATCAAATTTGACATCTCTACTTACTATGATTCTTCTCGTCAAAGGTTGATAAACTCTGTAACCTTTGGTGAGACTGCTGTATCCTACAAAGACTCCATATTCTGCCTTTTGATCCAACTTCTCCCTTTTTGTACCTAGAACATGAGTAAAACACAAACAGCCAAAAATTCTCAAATTGTAAATAGAGGGTTTACAACCAAACCAAGCTTCGAAAGGTGTTTTTTCCTTTAAAACCTTTGTTGGTAATCTGTTTTGCAGAAATACAGCAGTATTGACAGCCTCAGTCGAAAACATCTTTGGCATTTCCTTCTCAAATAACAGACATCTAGCCATCTCCATAATTGTCCTATTTTTCCTCTCATTGACTCCATTTTGTTGAGGAGTATAGGTTGCTGTAAGCTGTATTCAATCCCTGCAGCTTCGTAAAACTTAACAAATTTGTCAGCTATATATTCAGTCCCGTTATCAGACCTAATCACCTTGATTCTACAGCCACTTTGATTTTCAATCCATGTTTTAAACTTCCAAAACACACTAGCAACTTCAGACTTTTGCTTGAGAAAATAAACCCAACACATTCTGCTAAAGTCATTAATAAAAACCATAAAGTACCTGTTACAACTTAAGGATGCAGTTCTCATAGGTCCACAAACATCAGTGTGGATCAATTGAAGCTTTTCAGCCGCTCTCCATGCCATATTAACAGGAAATGGGGTTCTAGCTTGCTTTCCCAGCTGACAAACTCCACATACTGCTGCTCCTCCTCCATTGAAAGTCATTCCTTGCACAAGATCATTTTTCTGCATGTAATCTAATGCAGAATAATGAAAATGCCCCATCCGCTTGTGCCATAACTCAACCTGATTCAAAGTACATGGATATGCACTAGATTCATCCTTGTTCCAATTTAAGCTGAAACTTTTGCTGTTCATTTTCACAGAGAACAACACTACACCATTTGGATCAGTAATGATACACGTGTTATTCTTAAATACAATAGAATAACCTTTCTCAAGTAATTGTCCCACACATAGCAGATTTTGATTAATTTTTGGAACAAGTAACACATCAGAAATTAACTTTATACCTGCTGAGCTTTTTATTGCAACAGTCCCTTTACCTTTCACATCAATATACTTCCCATTGCCAACTTTGACTCTTCACACCTCTGGCTTATTTACTTCTTTGAAAAGAGATTCATCCAAAGACGTGATTTGTGCATCCACTGTCTATAAGCCAGTCATCACTTGAACTGCTACTTGAAAAACAAGACACAACAAAAGTTGCTCTTTCTGCTGTTGATCCACTACTTGAGCTTGGTGTCTTTCTAGCTGTTTGTTTTTACACACCCTCTCTATATGCCCTATTTGCTTGCATGCCCTGCATTGAATGTCAGGCCTAAACCAACATTTCTTTTGTAGATGAGAGGTTTTCTTACAGTGAGGACATGGCAAGTGCTTGCCCTTGCTGCCTCCATTGATGCTGTTTTCCCCCTTCTTGTAATTCTTCTTACTCCACTGTTTCTTTTCTTTGCTGCCTCCTTGAGCTTGATCAGCTTCTTTCACTTGAAATGCTCCTTCAACTGTCTCCTCCTGTCTGTAAGCTCTCCTTTGTTCTTGAGCTTGCAGTGCATTGACGAGCTCTGCCAATGTCATTGTTGACATATCTCTGGATTCTTCGAGTGAAGAAATTAGATTCAAATTTCTCAGGCAAGGTCACTAGAATCTTCTCTACAATCCTTCTGTTAGAAAGCTCTTCCCCTAGCATTCTAATCTTATTGGCAATCATCAACAACTTATCTGTATAGTCCTTGACTACTTCTGTCTTCTTCATTTTCAGCATTTCAAATTCCCTTCTCAGGTTCAGGACCTGCATGTGTTTTGTCCTGACTTTCCTTTGATATTCCTCCTTTAAAAGATCCCATACCTGTTTTGCTGTTTCACAGGTCATGATCTTTGTAAAAATTGTCTCTGAAACTGCAAAATGGATGCATGTCTTGGTCTTATATCTCCCTTTCCTTTCATCTCTATTATTCCTCATATGAGCTAATGGTGGATCCTCGGGGTCTGCTTCCACTAACTCCCATAGGTCACATGCTTTCAGGTATGACTCCATTTTCACAACCCATATTTGATAATTTTCACCTGTGAAAACTGGAGGTGCAGATAAGAAACTATTTCCTGCCATGTTGTAGGAAGCCTCACTTGATTCACTCACACACTTTACAGGTCCCTTAAGAATAAGTGCTCTGATACCACTTTGTTGGTTTTTAATTTAAAAACAGTAAGAATAGAACATAAAGAAATTGTGGCTGTAAATTGCATATGTTTGATTGCTGCAGTATCTGGATTTATACAAAGAAAGATAAACAAACAATGCCAAAAAATCTGCCTACATATCCTTAGCAGATATCTGATAACATAGATTTAAAAAAAAAACAAATTATTCATACAATCTTACAGGATATTATTCGCAGCATAATCATATCTTGCTGTTTTTATTTTTTCCCAAATCCTGCAGCATATATAGCATTGTCCTAAAAAACAAACCAATGGCAAATTGGTCTGTGTCACCTTCTGGTTCGTTTTGAATTAATTTATTTCACTCTTTTTTTTTTAATTTAATGATCATTGGAAACACCACCATAGACCAAGATCCTTTATTATTATCTTTTGTGACCACTTTTGATTAGATTTGCTGTGGCCAAGCAAAAGAGGAGAAATTAATAACTAGAACACAAAAATCCTCTTCTCAATTTCTTTAAAACAAAATTATTGAATTCAAGTAAAACTTCATTTTGCAGTGGAACAATACACTCAAAGCTGTAAATTATTTTTCTTAAATTTTGATATTGACTTATCTCATGTATTTCAGCGATGTTTGACTTTACATATTTATGTAATAAGTGTTTCACATAATTCAATCTAAGAGGAAATTTTAATCCCTTGTTGCCAAGGCTCGAACTTGTTGCAAATTTACTGGTAGTGTGGGTTTACCATTTTTGGCTCCACATCGAATTTTTTTTTTCATAACTGTTTTTGTTTGTTGATTATCATTATTTAAGAGACAATTATCTATTCCAAAATCAATTTTTAGGTACTGTTGGAAATTTTCAAAATAAATCGTCTTATTGTAGAGACATGTCTAATCATTTGTGCCTTAATGCAGAGACATGTCTAATTATTTATGCCTTATAGAAGAGGTACCTTTTCAACTTAAAGACATATCCATTCATTGTGACATTTCATTTGAAAATGCATCCTTTCATGGTGACTTTTCATTTGAAATGGTGATGGTTCAGTTTAGAACATTGATTTAAATTCAAATCTTGATCTAATGGTCATGAATGAAGGGGTATCATGAAAGATGACAACCCAAATGAAAGGGCACAAGTATATCTATAAATAGAGGCCATGTTTAGGCCATTAAGACATGAAATAAATGATCTCACACCACTCTTTTCTCACCCTTCTTTCCTAAAACGAATTTTGTCATAAAACCATCAATTTTTGTGCATCAAATTTCCAATATATTGTTTTTCTGCAGGAACAATATATTGATTCTTGGCAGGCTTGTAACATTCAAGAGTATTCAGGTTTGCTTTCGTCAATGCACAACGCAAGCAAACAAACAAGTGCTTCATTGTATCTTGGAGGCGTATTTGCTTAACCCATGTGCATCACTCGATTGGTGGGGCAAATAACGTTTTAAGGAAAGCAACATTTGTAACGTGCCTTGAAGTACAAATTATTTTTCTGCAGTAATTATTACTATTTCTTTTTACACATAGAGTTGTAGACACATTACTTATATTATAAAGTTCCACCATTGTTGCTGCAATTCTCTACATTTGTCATTCCCCACAAGAATATATCCCCAACAATCTTAAGACGTTATTTCTACAACAATGGCACAAAGTTTATCTCTTAGGCAATTCGCAGTAGATTTTGTCAAATTAGAGAGATTTGATGGTGGCAACTTTATACGTTGACACAAAAAGTTGCATTTCTTATTGACAAGCCTTAATGTGGTCTATGTTCTCACAACACCAAAGCCTCAAGAACGTGAGGATGAGACGTTAGCAGAAACTAGAGCATGACAGAAGTGGGAGCAAGATGACTATGTGTGCAAGGGACACATTTGCAATGCTATGTCTGATACTTTGTTTGATCAATACCACAACAAACCCACAGCGAAAGAAATATGGTACTCATTGGAGGCTAAGTACATGATGGAAGATGCAACAAGTAAGAAATTCTTGGCTTCTAAATTTTTTAATTATAAAATGGTTGATAATAGACTTGTGGTTCAACAATATAATGAGATTTTGCATATTCTTGATCAATTCAACCAACACAATATGAAAATGGATGAGTCTATTATTGTTTCTTCAATTATTGATAAACTTCCTCCCTCTTGGAAAGACTACAAGAAAAGTCTTAAACATAGCAAAGAGGAAATTAGCCTGGAAGGATTAGGCCAAAGTCTTTGTATTGAAGAGGAACTCAACCTTAATAGTCTTGAGGAACAAGCTGCTCCATCTTCTAAGATTAATGTTGTGGAGGAGGGGAAGGAGTTGAAACATTCTAATCACCCTAAGAACAATCAAAAGAGAAAGTTTGATTCCAAAGAGAATTAAAACAATAAGAAGAAAAAGAAGGGTACATGCTACCATTGCGGAAAGCCTGGCCATTTTAAAAGAGATTGTCGACTTCTTAAGAAACAAAAAGAAGGTTCGAACACAAATTTTATGGCCATGATATCCGAGATCAATGTTCTCGAAGATGATAATGCATGGTGGATAGATTCTGGTGCAACCAAGCATGTGTGCAAGGATCGTAGCCTTTTCACATCTTACAAAGCAATGGATGATGGAAGTGTTCTTTACATGGGAAATTCCTCCACTGCAACAATTAAAGGAAAAGGCAATGTGTAACCAGAGTTTACTTCTGGAAAAACCCTAACTCTTACTGATGTTTATCATGTACCAGAAGTTAGGAAGAATCTTGTATCTGGTAGTCTTCTTAATAAGTTTGGCTTCAAACTTGTATTTGAGTCAAACAAATTTGTATTGTCTAAAGGTGGTACTTTTATTAGGAAAAGATATATGTATGAGGGGATGTTTAAACTCAATATTAATGAAATGAATGCTTCTTCTGCTTACATGATTGACTCATTATCTTTGTGGCATAATCGTTTAGGACATGTGAATATTAGAAGATTGCATGATATGGCTAATTTAGAATTAATTCCTAAACATGAAAATGATATGTATGAAAAATGTAAAGTGCGTGCACAGACTAAAATCACAAGAACCCCTTTTCCAAAAATTGAAAAAACATCTTCTTTGTTGCATTTAATTCATAGTGATGTATGTGATTTGCTTAGTAATCCTACTAAAGGAGGTAAAAAATATTTTGTTACTTTCATTGATGATTTTTCAAAATATTGCTATGTATATTTATTACATTATAAAGATCAAGTTTTAGATAAATTTAAAATTTATAAAAATGAAGTTGAGAATTTTTGTGACATTAAAATTAAATGCCTTAGAAGTGATATAGGAGGTGAATATTCATTTCCTGAATTTTGTGAATCTGTTGGCATTGTGCATGAAACTAGCTCTGCATATACACCACAACAAAATGGTGTAGCTGAAAGGAAAAATAGGACACTAATGGAAATGGTCAATGCTATGCTTTTTAATTCTGGGCTTGGTAAAGGTTTTTGGGGTGAGGCACTTTTGACTGCATGTCATGTTTTGAATAGAGTACCCAATAAGAAAACAAAAGAGACCTCTTATGAATTATGGAAAAAGAGAAAGCCTAATATTTCTTATCTAAGATTTTGGGGTTGTCGAGCCATTGTAAGACAACCTGAACCTAAGATAAAAAAATTAGGAGAAAGGGGTATTGAATGCATATTTTTAAGATACGCTGAACATAGTAAAGCTTATAGGTTTCTTGTAACAGAACCTAATAGCTTTGTCGAGATCAATACTATAGTAGAATCAAGAGATGCCATATTCTATAAAAATAGATTTTCCACTATACCAAAAAGTATTGATTCTCAAAAGGTTGATAAACCAATAGAAATTGGTTAAAAGCGTGATTCTAATAAGCAGCAAAATCTATTGAGAAGGAGCAAAAGAATAAAGACTCAAAAATCCTTTGGACCAGATTTTATAGTCTATTTAGTAGAAGGGACAAGGGACTCACAATCTAAACAGATCATGATCGCATCTAATATAGATTCTGATCCCCTCACCTATGATGAGGCAATGAAGTCTCAAGATGTTGCCTTCTGGAAAGAGGCCATTAATGATGAAATGGACTCTATTATGGGTAATAAGACTTGAAAATTAGTTGATTTACCACCTGGCTCTAATCCTATAGGTTGTAAATGGATCTTCAAAAAGAAAAAGAAAGTTGATGGAACTATTGAAAGGTTTAAAGAAAGACTAGTAGCAAAAGGCTTTACACAAAAAGAAGGCCTTGATTATTTTGATACATATGCACCTGTTGCAAGAATTGCTACTATTAGAGTCTTGATTGCTTTGGCTTCAATTTATCACTTTGAAATCCATCAAATGGATGTGAAAATAGCTTTCCTAAATGGAGAATTAGATGAAGAAATTTACATGAAACAACCAGAAGGGTTTGTTATGCTAGGACAAGGACACAAAGTTTGTAAACTAGTCAAATCTTTATATGGTCTTAAACAAGCTCCAAAGCAGTGGCATGAAAAGTTTGACAAAGTGATTGTTTCTAATGGATTTAAAATTCATGAATTTGATAAATGTGTATATAGCAGATTCAATGGAAATAGAGGAGTAATTATTTGTTTATATGTAGATGACATGTTAATTTTTGGAACTGATAGTGAGAGCATTAAACTCACTAAATCATTGTTGTCATCTAATTTTGATATGAAAGACATGGGGCTTGCTAATGTGATTTTGGGAATTAAAATTATAAAAAATGATAATGGCCTAGTATTGACCCAATCACATTATATTGAGAAAATTTTAAAGTAGTTTAAATATTATGATTGTAAGCCTGTGTCAACACCTTTTGATTCAAACATAAGAATGTACCCTAACACTGGAAGAGCAGTATCCCAATTAGAATATGCTCGTGTTATTGGTTGTCTTATGTATGCTTTAACTTGTACTAGGCCGGACATTGCTTTCGTTGTTGGAAAGCTGAGTAGATATACTAGTAATCCAAGCCAAGCACATTGGCAAGCAGTGTATAGAATTCTAAAATATTTAAAACAAACGATAGATTATGGTATATACTACACTAGATATCCTACAGTTTTGGAAGGATTCTCGGATGCTAGTTGGATTACTGATCGAGATGATCATACATCCACAAGTGGTTAGATATTTACTCTTGGTGGAGGTGCTATTTCATGGGGCTCGAAGAAGCAAACTTGTATAGCAAATTCTACCATGGCTGCAGAATTTGTAGCTTTGGCTTCATGTTGCAAAGAAGCTAAGTGGTTACGGAATTTGCTTAAAAAAATTCCTATTTGGTCTAAACCAATGCCTCCTGTGTCCATTCACTGTGATAGTGAGGCAACACTATCAAGGGCATATAGCCAAATCTATAATGGAAAGTCTAGGCATATTGGTCTAAGACATAGTTATGTGAGACAATTGATTATAGATGGAGTAATCACAATTGACTTTGTGAGTCATGCCAAAATTTGGCGGACCCCTTAACTAAAGGCCTTGCAAGGGACATTATATTAAAAACTTCTAAGGGGATGGGACTGAAGCCAGCATCAACTTATCACCAATGATGGAAACTCAACCCAACACTTGAAACATCAAGATCTTGGGTTCAATGAGCAAAGTACATCATATGTTGTGATAGCAAGCACTATAATATTTGAGATGCGTTCCAAAGGTGAGTGCTTGATACCTGTAACATATCGGAAAGGTTAAGCTACTTAGCTTTTAATAGACTTATAAATGTTTTAGTTACAGGGACATTCTAGATAAGTCTACCTATGTGAGTGTAGGAGGTGGTACCGCTTCCTATGTAACTTGGCTGGTTACCAAAGCACTCATGAAAACAGGATATAAACACAGGGCCAATCCACGTGTCAGCTAAAGAATACTTGAGAATTTGAAAATTTTTGTGTGAGATATATCTGGTTAGTCGAATAAGGTCGCTGGTTCAAAGCTTGTCTACCATGCTACCTTGATTAACTTTGATGTGTTGTCACTAAGTGAGGGTTCAAGTCCAAAAGACACCTTCATTTATGCAAAAGTTTTCCAAGCCTATGCGGGATAATTTTCAAAATTCATTTATTTTGAAAATGGTGGGGGATTGCTGGAAATTTTCAAAATAAATTGTCTTATTGTAGAGACATGTCTAATCATTTGTGTTTTAATGTAGAGACATGTCTAATTATTTGTGCCTTATAGAAGAGGTACCTTTTCAACTTAAAGACATATCCATTCATGGTGACATTTCATTTGAAAATGCATCCTTTCATGGTGACTTTTCATTTGAAATGGTGATGGTTCAATTTAGACCATTGATTTAAATTCAAATCTTGATCTAATGGTCATAAATGAAAGGGTATCATGAAAGATGACAACCCAAATGAAAGGGCACAAGTATATCTATAAATAGAGGCCATGTTTAGGCCATTAAGACATGAAATAAATGATCTCACACCACTCTTTTCTCACCCTTCTTTCCTAAAACGAATTTTGTCATAAAGCCATCAATTTTTGTGCATCAAATTTCCAATATATTGTTTTTCTGCAGGAACAATATATTGATTCTTGGCAGGCTTGTAACATTCAAGAGTATTCAGGTTTGCTTTTGTCAATGCACAACGCAAGCAAACAAACAAGTGCTTCATTGTATCCTAGAGGCATATTTGCTTAACCCATGTGCATCACTCAATTGGTGGGGGCAAATAGCGTCTTAAGGAAAGCGACATTCGTAACATGCCTTGAAGTACAAATTATTTTTCTGCAGTAATTATTATTATTTTCTTTTTACACATAGAGTTGTAGACACATTACTTATATTATAAAGTTCCACCATTGTTGCTGCAATTCTCTACATTTGTCATTCCCCACAAGAATATATCTCCAACAGGTACTTGTTGCAACTTTGGTGTGGAATCAATTGCTTGAATCATGAGCATCCACGTAGTTTCTTCTTATGTTCCATCTCCTCTCTCTAATTGGAAATTCGATGTGTTTTTAAGCTTTAAAGAAGAAGACACCTGCAAAAATTTCACAGACCATTTGTTTGCTGCTTTGGATAAAAAAGGAATCATTGTTTTCAGCAATGACAGAGAATGTGACAGAGGAAAATCCATTTCACCAGTCCTACTTAAAGCAATTGAAGATTCAAGAATTTCAATTATATTAAAACAAACAGGAAGTTTTCAAGAAGCTTTTTCTAAACACGAAGAAGCTTTCAGACTGGATGTAGAAAAGGTGCAAAGTGGAGAAATGCTTTCAAGAGGTGGCTAATATCTCTGGCCGGGAATGGAAGGATAGGTAACCATTCTTATTCTCAAACATTGATTTTCTAACACTAAGGGTACTTATTTTCATTTGTCCTATTTGAGTCATAGCTAGTGAGTAGATTTTAAGATTGTAGTCACATGAAGCTCAGACCGAGGGGTGTTCAATGCTCCCCCAAAAAAGAAAAAGGGGAATTGGTCTATGGTTGATTTAGTAAAAAATAAATAAGAATTTCTAGTTGTACCCACTCCTGTCAAAAACCATTTTTAAGTAATCGTGTAGGGGATTTTGGATTATTATTATGGATCTTTCTTCACTGTCCATATGTATTGTTTTGATAGAATATATTTACAAGAGTCACCGAGGCAGTTAATTTCATATTTTCAGTGCCTTGGTTGTTTATGTATGCATGTCTTTTAACAAAATTTTACACAAACACAGTGCAAACCTAGTATTTATTTAATCAATTAGTTATTCCAACAACTAACTTGTTTGTGATTTTCTAAACAAAAATATACATGACAATATTTGATTATTTATTGTTGCATGAATGATGTGGTGGAACAAAGGAATTCTAGAATTTCTTGAGTTTTAGACATTAAACAGAGTCAAGCCATAGACTGAATGTATAAAGAAATTATCATCATCTGATGATTGAAAAAACATCATCACATTTGTTGTAATGATGCTGTGCTTTAGTCAAAATTATTTCTTCCACTGGAGAAGCAATTATCAATAACTGGGCTAATTCTTTAACCAGTTGAAAGCAATTAATTTTTTTCATTTATCTTCTTGCAATCTTCCATACCCATTCTGCTCCGCTGAGAAATAGCCCATTTGTGGCTGAACACAGAATCTGTTTTTTGTTTCTTTTTTTTTTTTTTTTGGGGTGAATCTTTGGCTTAATTTACAATTCATGGCATGTCTGCAAATGGGTAGATGAATATGTTAAAATATGGTCTCAATCTAAATCAGATTTAGCCATGATACAATCAAGAGGATTCGACATTTGATTTTTATTTCTCTTTTCTACACCCCCATATTTGATTTTGGTTGGAGGACTTAGTTGACAGGAATTGACAACAACTATTGAAATTTTTTTTTTTTTTGGGCTTAAATAACAGAGACTTGGGGACTTTGGAGATAAGAATTGAGAACTGTTGATAATTATTATTTGTTTTTGTTAAATAGAAGATGCCTTCGATTGCCGCATCGTTGACATTTTGTTGTTAATTAAAACATATTTGATGTTAGAATTATTATGACAAAGACCATCATTAATTTCCAAAACAGAACCATTATCAAGTTTCATTATTTTTTGTACTAGTTCGCCTTTCAGAAATATTTGCGTCTACAATTCTTGATTAATTTTAGTTTTAGTTTAGTTTTTTCCTAAGGTAGAAATGAGATAAGAAACCTCGGTCACTAAACACCAACTCTTACCTTCTATTATTATTCAAACTTGAGCGCTTGCGATCTCAAAACATATCCGCAGCCAACCGAGTTATGCTCATTTAATTTTCTTAGTTCTTTTTATGATTTATATATCATATCCATTTATATAAAGAATTTTTTATGCCATCATGAAAAAAAATTTTTATGTTTTGAGATAAGAATTTTTTATGCCAACCGAGCTAGCTCGTATTACCATCCCATTATATAAATCTTTCTGTTTGCATAATGCAATGATGAATGTATTGTTAGTTGCAATTTGTAATAAATGATTTGACTGTATTTCTTTGTTGTTTGAAATCTTATAAATTAGATACCATAATTTCATTTGTTTACTGTTTATGATTACTTAAGAGACATTTATTTATGGCATAGATATAAATTTTGGTCCACTTTGATTTTCAAGAACTTATTAAATAAGAAGCTGTAGAATCAATTGCTTTCAGCATGACCATCCTGAGAATCTCTTGATATGTTCCTTCGCCTCTCTCTCATCAGAAATACGATGTGTTCTTAAGCTTCGGAGGTGAAGACACCTGCAAAAATTTCACATACCATTCGTATGCTGCTTTGGATAGAATAAAAATCAATGTATTCAAGAATGACAAATAACTTGAGAGAGGAAAAGCAATTTCATCAGGACTATTTAAGGTAATTGAAGAATCAAGAACTTGAATAAACAGATGACAAGATTTCGAGAAGCCCTTTTTAAACATGAAGAAGCATTAATCAGGAAGAATTTAGAAAAGGTACAAAAGTGGAGGGATATTTTGAAGGAGGTGGCCAATATACCTGGCTGGGAATTGAAGGATAGGTTAACATTCTTATTCTGAAACATTATCTTTCTAAAGATTAAGATTAGTTATTTTATTTATTTATTTTTTGGTATGTATGAGTCTTAACTAATGAGCAGATTTTAGGACTCCTTCCATATCAAACAACTTCCAAAATATATTGTTTTCATTCAATATCATTAAAAGAGTCATTGAGCCACTTTACAATTTCTCGAATTTCAGAAATAAAAACATAGAGACAGTGTATAATCCATTATCAAGGAATAAAGAAATTTATCAACATGATCAAAAGTAGGCTGCAACACAAAAAGTTTCTTCTTGTTATTGATGATGTGGCTAACATACAGCAATTAGAAAGTCTAGCTGGAAAGCATGATTGCTTTGCTTTAGGCAGCAGGATTATCGTAACATCAAGAGATAGGCATTTGTTGATGACAGATGGAGTGGATGAACTGTATATGCATGAGCATCTAAACTATGATGAAGCTCTTGGACATTTTTCTTTAAAAGCCTTCAAAACCAATAAGCCATATAAAGGATACGAGCAGTTGTCAAAAAGTGTTGTAAAATATGCCGGTGGTCTTCCATTAGCCCTGAAGGTTTTGGGCTCATTTTTGTTTGGTAGAACTATAGCTGAATGGGAAAGTGCACTACAAAGACTAGAAAGAGATCCCGAAGATGAGATTCTTGATGTACTTCAAATAAGTTTTGATGGGGCAAAAGAAACGGAGAAGAAAATATTTCTTGATATTGCATGTTTCTTTGAAAGGAGATATAGAGATTATGTGAAAAAAAATTTCTCAAATACTATGATTTTGACCGAATTATCGGAATTGTTGGTCTTATTGAAAAAACTCTATTAACTATAGATGATTTCAACAGACTGGATGCATGAGTTGTTACAAGAAATGGGGCAGACAAATTGTTAGAAGGCAATCCAAGGAGCCTGGAAACTGCAGTAGATTGTGGGAGGAAGCGGATGTATGCTATGTATTGTCACAAAACACAATAAATGATTAGTTAAGTTGAAAACTTGCAATTTTGGGATCATGATCACTTATTTAATCAGTTAACTCTTTGCATAGTTTTATCAAGACTTTCTTTCTTCATTTTTTTCCCACTTATTTTTTGTTATAATGTTTAGGGAACTGATGTAGTTGAAGTCAACATATTTGATCGCTTTAGCAACAAAGAGATGCATTTTAGTGCTTAAGCCTTTTCTAATATGACCAATCAGACTGCACAGGGGTACCAAATTTAGAGGGGCTGATTTTTTAAAGGATTTACAAGGCTGCGTGAGATTCACTCATCTTTGTCGCTTCAAAGAAGCTGATTTTGTCGACTTTGAAAGGTTGCACAAGTCTTACAACTCTGACAGGCAAGATTTTTATGAAATCTCTTAAGAAACTTGTTCTATCTGGTTGCTTGAAATTAAAGAAATTTCGAGACATTGTAGAAAGTTCTTTCGAATGGAACAGATATTAAAGAACTGCCATTCTCAATTGAACTTCTATTTGGACTTCTTCAGTTGACTTTGAATGCTGCAAAAATCTTGAGTGTCTTCCAAGTACCATAAATGCTCTAAAATATCTATAAACTTTGAATCATTCGGGCCTTTTGAAATTTAGAGAGTTCCCAGATATAACTTCAAGCGAAGAGTAGCTGTTGGAGCTTCATTTGGAAAGAACTGCTATAAGAGGATTGCCAGCATCTATTGAACTTCTTTCTGGCATTGTCTTGTTGAATTTGAAAGATTGTAAAAATCTAGATAGTCTTCCAAGTACTATAGATGGTTTGAGATCTCTTAGAACGTTGTATCTCTCTGGCTGCTCCAAACTTAAAAATGTGCCAGAGAACTTGGGGAAAGTTGAAAGCTTGGAAGTTAGATTGTCTTGTTAGAGTCGGGACAAAAAGCAGAATGATTTCGACTGTGTGGTACAGAGTGCAGCTAAGACAGTAACAAAGCTAGCAAAAGCAAAATTGCTAAGGTACTTTACAAAATTCATAATTTCCTTTCTAATATGCAATGCTGCATTACTTTTATGTGCATTCCTTTCAATGTTGTTCGACAGAAAGATTCAGATTCACGGAAGAAGAGTGTTGATAAGGGCATCAAGCTATCGACAACAGCAATATTTGCTTGCTCACTTGCTTGCCATCGGCTGATTCAAACCTCTAGAGCCATGAGGAAAAGTTAAATCAAATAACAGCAAATTCACGCCTTAGGTGGCCTTTTCTTCCGGCTCAGTTACTGCATCAGTTTCGATAGCAGGTTCGTTCTATAATAATCTAATAGGCACATATTATTATCTTTATTTTATCTTGCTTGTATGCTCTGTTTACTTCTGCCACAGTGACACACACATTCACTATCTCTATTTTGCATGACTACTATAAATTTAAGTAGAAATTGATTTTTGAATATGCTGTTATCCTTTATTAATCATGTAAAAAGTTCGGACGTCAGGTTATATGATTATTTACAGCTGCCTTGCGGATAGATTTCTAACCTTCATAAGTAATATTATCAACAATTTTTGGATTTTAGAGTTTGGTCATAGAATCAATAATGCATAGACAAGTACAGAAATGATCAAATTACAAGCCTCACAAGTTGCTTTGTTATTGTTGAAGGATGATTCAAATTCGTTATGTTTGTTAGTTAAGCGGCTGACGTGGACTCCGCGTACAAGTTTTATCTGAGCTGACTCTCCTTGACCAATGCTTGTATAAAAAAATCTGAATAATAACTTACAACTTCTGAGGCTTGTAACCAAAAAATGCCTCAAACCAATTATTTCTAAGAGAGATGGAAACCTTTCTTCCCAAGCTTTAAGCAACTTCAAAGAAAAATGTCAAGCCTTTAACCTTTATTTTCCACTCTTTACTTATTTTAACGAGAAAATTCTACAATTTAAAAAAAGAATTGAAAGATTGTAGTGGAATTATTCCAAAAGAATATTTTATTCATTTTCCCTAAAAAATGCAATTTCATTGAAGGTGCCCTTAATAAAATACATAAAGAAATCCTTTCTTTTGTGTGTAGATTATTGAAGCTAGCTTTTGTCAACATCAAATAGACCATGTCTTTTTCTCTTTTATTTTCTCTTTTGTCAACATCAACCGTTTGGATTCCATTCTACTTTAATGGAAGACGCGTAATCAATTGACAAGCCAGATAATTTTCGTTTAGATTCCTTGAAGCTTCCAGGAAGTTTGATGGGGTAACAAGTGACAAAATTTATTAATTGTTAAGAAAGTCACTTTTGACCAAGACTTGCTTTTCGAAATACATACATTAGTACAACAACACAACTGAGCGAGCAGTTAGAAATTGCTTGCTTAATTTTTTTCCACAAGAAATATATTTGCATGATTAAATTCTTTGAATCACATAATTTATGGTTTAATTTATATTTAATGTTGAGTTATAAATTTTATATTAAATTTATATATCTTACATTTTATATATTTAATTATGATATTAATACCGTAATTTGAATCAGGGCATACACAAATATAGTAAAAATTATTAGAAAATCAGCAGTTGAAGACGTTAAACAAGGCCGAGCGGCGAAGACGTGGGAGAGTTATCAGTTTGAATGGTAATTTCATGGTGTGGGGTAAAGACTAAAGAGCGACACTTTAGAGAACTCGAGTAAAGGGCAAAGCCTAGTTGTTAATATTCCTCGAAGATATCTGTAAGTTTGCATATCATTTTCTTTGGCAAAGCCTACCTGTATTTTGC
This sequence comes from Clausena lansium, assembly GCA_030449835.1. Taxonomy (NCBI): domain Eukaryota; kingdom Viridiplantae; phylum Streptophyta; class Magnoliopsida; order Sapindales; family Rutaceae; genus Clausena; species Clausena lansium. The sequence continues at coordinate 5,796,347 of JASUUF010000259.1, read as the reverse complement.
ATGTACCGTAACTCTTTGGCAATGTAAAATTATCATTGAAAAAAAAAAATAAAAAGAAAATGTAAAGGTAGCATTTTCCTTCAAACATTACTCGGTTACTCTCTTCTCTTGCCACGGACACGATTACAGTGCTCAATCAATATATGTTTCGATCAAAAGTTTATCAAACGTTTCCCATCAACGATGGATCAGCGATAAAAAAAATTTACGATAATAACTTAGATTAGAGGGTTAAATTAGGTTAAAAATTTTAAAATCTACATTTAGATGAATTGAATATGAATTTATTTATGCAATTTCTTGAAAAAAAAAATTGATGAAAAGTTTTACAGTATATTATTATTTGTATTAATGCCCATAATATATTATTACTTAAATTTTAAAGATTATACTATGTTTTGTAATTACTTCAACTAAATTCCAAGAGTTAAAAATTAATTTGTACAAGTTATTTATTACAAACGCCACATAAGAAATTTCCTTTTCGCTTTGGTTTAATGCTTACTCATGACGTGGCATTACCTAATAGGCCAGATGTAGCCAAACCCAATCCCTAATCGAAGTCGGTGATTCCAACCCCTCACTTCTCTATAAAACCAGCAGCCACACAATCTCCTAGACAACTGATTTGATACTCATTTTCCCCCCAACCACATCGTTTCAAGAAACAAACGACAAATCATGTTCGGGAAACTCCAAAATCTGGCGGGTAATTGTTATTTGAGAGAGGCAAATTTCCCTTGCTGACAGGGAATTGGTGACAGAAAGTTAAGGGTTTATGTAGGAAGAGTAAAGGCGGCTAGTGTAATGTCAGGTTAGAAGCAGAGAAGAAGTTTCCAAGAGGGAATAGGAATAAATATAACTTAACCGACTATTCTCAGGATTTGGGATTTATTTTTGCTTTTAAGGCACTAGAGCTTTTCTTCTCTTGTCGAACGGTATCAAGTATAAACGGTTAATGTTGAAGTATCTTTGGTAGGCAGCAATGCTGGGATCAATAATTTAGATGTAGAGAGGAATTGTGGTATTATTCCCATGTCCAGAAACTGTCTGATAAAATGCCCAAGAAGAAACCACATATCCAATCTGTTGTGTTGAACAGAGAAATAATGCATCGATTACTTCAACTCTATGATTTCCCGAGAAAACAATCAATATGTGAATGTTTAGGTGCAGATAACAAAGGCCAGTAGCTTGTAAAGAACAAGGGCAAATTCATAATTTCATAATTTCTTTTATATTACGAAAACTGTATTACTTCTAAGTGAATTACTTTCAGTGTAGCTCAACAGAATGTTTCAGACTCATGGAACAAGAATGTTAATAAGGTTAGTAAGCAATGAATAGCAGAACTGATCGAGGAAACTCAGGCTCAGATTCTGACCAGTCATACAACTAACAACTGGAAAAGTTAAATCAAATAACAGGAAATTCAAATCTTAGATGGCCACTTCCTTTGGCTCGGTCACAGGTTCAGTCTTGATAGCAGGTTCTCTAATAATCTCATACACACATATCATGATCTTAATTTTATCATGCTTGTATGCTTGGCTTTACTTCTGCTGCAAATCCATTTCCATGCACATTCACTATCACAAAGTTCCTCTATTTTGCATGAATACTTTAAATTCAAGCATAAATTAGAAGCCTAACAAATTGCTCTGTTATTGTTGAAGAATGGTTCAAATTCGTTATGTTCGGAGTTTTGGTTTTGGCAGGAAAATGAGAAGCTCAAGCTGCTGACGCGGATTCCACTAACTTTTGTGGACCAAAGCTTGTATAAACACTGAATAACAGAACAACTTGTGAGGTTTGTAACCAAAATGGATGCCTATAGCTAAAGCCAACTATTTTTATTAGAAATGGAGAGCATTAAACCTTTATTTTAACTAGAACTACTCTTCCATTCCAAAGCTTTATGCAACTTCCAAGAAAAATGTGAACCCTTTAACCTTTATTTTCCGTTCTTTACTCATTTTAATGAGAAAATTCTACAATTTCAAAAAAATAAAATAAAATAAAATAAAAGATTGTAGTGGAATTATTCCAAAAGTATATTTTATTCTTTTTCCCTATAAAACGCAATTACAATGAAGACGCCCTTTATAAAATACCCAAAGAAATTTTTGCTTTCGGTGTGTAAATTATTGAAGCTGGCTTTTGTCAACATCACATCGATCAAAATCATTCTTCATTAACATATATTATTACTGTACTTATATATATATAGTACTGTAGGCTATTTCCCTATTTTCAATGATAGTGATTGCATCTGAAGAACTTTATGATATTTAATAATTCTTTGAATAATTAATTATGACAAGTGGAAGTTTATTATAACGAATAATTAATTACGGACGATCTATTAATTTCAAGCACTAAGCATCCTTACATACCTGCGATTATTTTATTCAAGCCCTTTCAGTGAAATTCGTTCCCGGAATGGACGTTACAGTAGCCGCACAGGGCAAGGATTACTAGCAATAAGCATACAAATCGGCAAAATTCAACTCAGAAAAGAAACAGCAAATAGCAAAGGTAAGTGGAAGCTGCTGTACAGAGGCTTAACTGAAAAGGTGTAACTTCCTTTACTTATTATCAGCTCACAACAAGCTCCCATTTGCCAATATGCAGTCGGAAAGCTGAAGCTGGTAGGCAAAGGTTAATACTAATATTAAAGACAAATCTACACAAATCCGAAGCAAATGATTGCAACTGAATTCCTCTGGGTTCCAAATTCATAGTCAATGAGTTAATTATTACAAATTATTAGAACATTAGCAAATGAAGACATCATTGCACTCTAACAAGGCCGAGTGGCGAAGATGTTTCATTCACTTAAATAGGGTTATAATTTTCCAAATTAAATAAAAATCCTCTGCTTTCCCTTGAAATATAAATGCACAAGGAAAATTCTATGATCCATAATTAATTATGGTATTAATAATAAATATAAATTTTACATACGACTAGTAAATGGAATGTAAGATAAATAAATTAATATAAGAGTGGTAAATTTCTGTTTTAAAATTGAAAATAAAAAAAACGCTTGTAAAAATAGCATAAAACTCATAAATCAACATTACACTTTAACTTGACCAAAAAAATAGTTTATTCATTTAATTTAATTAAGCAAAGAAAAAATCACTCATTAATTGAAAACAAAAAAATTGTATTGAAAATAATAAGTTTTATTGAAATTGGTCTAACCATAATTTTATATTCATCATTCATAGGACATTTATAACTTTTTTTTTTCATTTTCTATCATAATATTTGTTTACTACATAGGTTAATTAAGCAAAATTATATTTTCTTGATGTCGATCAAGCCAAAACAAAATAAAAATATACTTTTGTATGACTAGACATATATGATATATCAATAAAATTAGATTTAATTTTTAGTTTTATACGTACTTTATGTAGTTGCAAACTTTAGTTCTTGTACTTAAAGATCATTTGGAATTACTGTTGAGGGAGGTATAAAAGGATACAAAATCACTTTATCTTATAAACAGCTTTGGAAAAACATGAAAAAGAGAGTTTTATTCTTAATAAAATTTCACATATATCATCACATATATTACATAAATCCAAAACTATCATTACTAAATTTAGAAACAAAATCAATAAATATATAAGGTAGTCATTATTATAATGAATTTTTAATTTACATTTGTAAGTTTTTTTAATAACTCTTATATTAATTTACTTGTTTTATCTTCCTTTTATTTAAATCTTATGTATTATTTGCATAATTTATGTTTTATTTTACACTTAATACTAATTTACAAGTTTTATATTATATTTATAAGTTGTTATGTTGTTTATTAATAATACATCAATTTATCACTTTTATGTTAGATTATTTATTTTACCTTCTATTTACAAGTCTTACATTTTTTTTTACTTAATTTATATTTTATTTTACTCTTAATGTTGATTTACAAGTTTTAAGATACATTTATAAGTTTTTTTTTTGTTTATTAATAATATACCAACTTACCACTCCGATGTTAATTTATTTATTTTACATTCCCTTTGCAAGTCTTATGATCTATTTATATAATTTGTATTTTATTTTACTCTTAATGTTGATTTACAAGTTTTATGTTACATTTATAAGTTTTTGTTTTGTTTATTAAAAATACACTAATTTACCACTCCTATGTTAATTTATTTATTTTACCCTCTATTTACAAGTTTTTTTTGGTTTCATTTACATGATTTTACTTTATTTTGCACTTAATATTGATTTACAAATTTTATGCTATATTTGAAATATTTTATTTTATTTGCCAATGGTATACAAATTTACCATTCCTATGTTGATTCATTTGTTTACCTTTTATTTACAAGTCTTATGCTTCAATTACATAATCTATGTTTTATTTTACATTTAGTGTACATTTTATTTTTAATTTACATGTCTTATATTTTATTTACACAACTCATATTAACTACAGTATTGATGCATGTGATTTTAAACACGACATGCACAAATTTATTTCAGTGATTAACTTAAGTTCTTTGAAGCAAATACTTCATTCAACATGTAGCTGCCTGCTGCAATTATTACACTTAGGCTGTGGTTGGGAGCTTGGATAAATTGAGGGATTGGATTAGATTTTGGAACTAACAAAATAATTTAATTTAAGGCATGTTTGGTTATATAGACAGAAAAAGCAGACCAAAGCTTAATCCAAAATTAATAGTATTATTAATCCTTATTTTATATGGATTTAGGTCGGATAAGATTAAAATGAAAAGTTTGTGTTCTCTTTATCATTCTTTTCTTTCATTTAACCTAATATTTTAATATAAATTAAACATATAAGTTAATTTCATAACTTTTTAACCTGTAATTTCATATCATATATAGAATACCAAAATTTTATTCATTAATTTATTTAAACTAGCAATGATAAGACGCGTATAAAGTATTCAAAAAGCATAAATATTTAGATTCCTTGAAGAAAACTATGAACATGAAGCTTCATACTATTTTCACGATGCGGTTAAACAGTGATATGATAATTGAAAGCTACCTTTTGCCTTTTTTCTTTTTTCCCCACTTTTTGAGATGATCAAGACTTGCTTTAGAATACATACAAATAATAACCTGGGGAGCTAGAAATTGCTTTATTTCCAAAAGAAACATATTTGTCAGATTAATTTCTTTCCTTTGAATCAAACACTTCATTGGAGTTGATCAGATCAATTAGGTGGCTTCGTACACAAAAAGCTGTAAGTGTTTTTTGTACATTTCTCTTTCATTTTCGGAATTAATTTGCACATCCTAGATGTTTGAAAAAGTTAAAAATAAAATTGAAAGAAAGCTTTGAATGTTAATTTTATTTGTATTGTGTAAACTCTTTGCTTCTCTTCGAGGCTCTAGTCAAGATTTTTTTAAGCAAAGATCGGCATGCACGCTCTCCAATCAACATCAGAAAAACCTTGTTATTACATTTTGGGATTTATTAGGTGTAATGTGTTTCTTTTTGGTAAAGAAAGTAAATAAGAGACCGATGGGTCTTTTAATTAGTTTGTTCAATTAAGAAGAAGATAATTAATTTATTGTTTAGTAATTTTTTTTTAAAAGACATTATTATAGTAATTATATTACATTATTTTCTCCTGCTCTCTATTTTCTCTTCTTTAACATTAATAGTTATTAATTTCATCTCCTTAAATCTCGTAAGTTTCGATGAATCTTTAGGTTTGTAAATTTTTTTCTTTAAATCCCCATAAATAACATTTGACAATATTTGTTGATCATGGTTTTTCTATATATATAAATATTTATATATTTATCATAACGACGCAGATTTTCTAAGTTGAATCAATTTTCACTGGAAGCTTTCAAATTGTAATTACATTTTAGCATACTTTTTTTTTTCCATGTATGGATTTTGCATATTTCTATGATAATGAAATTTAATTTTTGTCTTGGTCTAAACACAATAAAAATAGATTCCACAAAAAATTATAGATAAATTGTTAAAAATTAATAAGAGTTTACTAAACATAAGTTGAACAATACTTTATTGATAAAATAATTAAAATCTCATTTTATCTATTGATACGAGAGGAAAAAATTATAAATTTACAGTATTATCATTTTTTATATTTAATAATAGCAAAAAATTAATATCCATTCCATTCTAATGGAATCCAATGGTTTCAACATGGCTATTGGGCAGAGCGGCGAGGACGCGTAAATTCCTTGAAGCTTCCTCCTGGAAGTTTGATGCTAACTTCATCATGTGCGTAAATGGTGAGAAAATTTATTAGTTATTAAGAAAATCAATCACCTTTTGACCAAGACTTGCTTTTGGAAATGGAAAAAGATAAAGAAACATAAAGAAAACAGAAGGAAGACATAATATAATTATATACCAATCATTACATTTATATTATTTTTAAACAAAATCATAATTTCTACAAATTATTCAGATAAGCTCCAAAAATTGGTATCAGACCATGGTTTAATTAGTTAATTCTAATTAGAAGATCCAATAGTTTATGAAGAGAATAAAATATATTTAGATTTTGAAATTAGTACTTATCATACTAAGAAGCTAACTTTAGATAGATATACAGTATAACCTCTATAAATTAATACTTGATAAATTTATAATCTCTATAATATAAAATTTTTTTGCAGTCCCGACTTGGGCCCTGAAGCTAAATTAATAATTTCGATAAATTAATAAGATAATAATTTTTCTGAGAACTCCTATATAACTTTGTGGTCCGATTTATATCATAAATTACTAATTATAGAAATTACAAATACTGTGAAATTACAAATGTTATTCACTATATAGCTCTGTGAAATTATACTTAGATAAATTTATGTAAATATATTAATTTAGTTAATCAAGTAGACACCACATTAGATGAATTAGTTCAAATTCAATTAATACAATTTACTAACTAACATTTAGTTTAGTTCATTGAATACATTTAGACAAATTTATGTAAATACATGAATTTAGTTAATCAAGTGGATAGATACATTAGATTAGTTCTAATTCAATTTATACAATTTAATAACTAACATTTAGTTTAGTTCATTGAATACATTTAGTAAAATTCATGAATTTATTTAATCAAGTATACATTATTTATTTGATGAATTTATTTAAATTCTATTGATTATATTTGTAAAATACAATCAATTTTTAAACAATTAAATGTTAGTTCTTTGTACTGTGAACACATTCTATAAATTAATAAATTATTAATTTATCGATTAATTAATATCTCTCTAAATTAATAAATTTCTATGGTCCCGACATTATTAATTTATAGAGATTATACTGTAATATAAATTGTAATATAGAAAGACACTTTAGACACGATTTACACGCAGAAAAATTCACAGTTAAGTAGCCTAGTAGATTTATTAATCAATTTATTTAGAAATTTAAAATTAGAATCTGGAAAAATAAACAAGAATTTTAAGATAGTTTTAGATACTTTTAGAGAAAATAGATTTAGTCTTAAGAATCCAAAAAAAAAAAAAAAGATTTTATGAAAGATCCAGGGAAATTATCTTTACACCACCTTTCTTTTGTTATATGTATATCTAACCACAAAAAAAATTTGAAATATTGTTTACTCTACTTTTATCGCTAAACTTAGATCAATCAACCACTTTGACACTGAAAAATGACCATTTTACCCCTAAATAAATTAAAAGATTATTTTATTCTACGAAATGTTGAAAAATAAAATAATTATAATTACAAGAATACCGCTAAATTTAATAAAACAAGTAAATCTCAAAATTCAAGATGCTAATTTTTTATAATTATAATTTCATTTAAAACTTATCATGTTAACTTTTTTTAATTATAATTTCAATTAATTTGTGTAGGAAAGTTTCTTAATTTCAATTATAGGAAAGTTTACAATAATTATAGGGAGCTTTTCTCTCCATTTTAACTTTTTAAGCTTCCCTATTCTTAATTAAATTACAAGAATTAAATGAAATTATAATTAAAAAATTAACATGTTAATTTTTAAATGAAATTATAATTATTAAAAAATTTAATACCTTAGACCTTGAGATTTATTTATTTTATTAAATTTAGGGGTATTCTTGTAATTACAATTTTTTTACTTTTCAAAATTTTGTAGAATAGAATATTATTTTAATTCATTTAAGGATAAAATGATCAGTTTTTAGTGTCAAAGTGGTTGACTAACACAAGTTAAAAAACAAAAGCGGTGCAAAAAAATATGTCAAAATTTTATGGTAGTTAGATGTACATATGACCAAAAAAAAAAAGTGGTGCAGAGATAATTTCTCAAAATCAGAATATAGTAGGATTAAATAAGATTTCAATGTCAAAAGAAAGTTGATTAAAACTAAAACAAGTAGATAAAGATAAATGTTCCGAAGTTATACCAACTTCAGATTTAGAAGATTTGATAGGAAGATTTGAAAAAAAATTAAAATTGACACTGATATAGAAAACCTTCAACCCAAGAAATTTAAGAACTATAGATATTACTAATGGATAATAGGCAAATAGTCAGTAGCAGTAAATTAGATGATAATTATTTAAGAAGAATATTCAGTAGAAAAAAAAGATGAGGAGAATTTTAAAATAGAAAAACCAATAAATTTAGATTGAACAAACAGAAAGATTTAGATAGAATAAATTGGATTTAATTAATCTAAATATAATATACAAAATGGAAAATTTATTTAGCAAATCTTTACTATATAAAATTATAGAGAAAGATATGTCTCATGTACCCATGAAGACCAAATGATTAAATTAGATTCAATAGATAAACATTCTTATAATTAGATTAGTGATAAATAAATTAAACAAGCTCATTTAGGATTAGTTATAATAGGAGTAAAGAGATAACATTAATTTTAAATGAATCATATTGTTTGCATAGTATTGTCCGTTCACTGGATTTCAATTGATTTATTCAAAAATTTTAGGAACAAATTAATATAATGGCTTCCACGAGCTTCCAAAATGTCTCTCATGGGAAATACGATGCCTTCTTAAGCTTTAGAGGAGAAGACACCCGTAAAAGCTTCACGGGTCATCTATATGCTGCTTTGAAAAATAAAGGAATTTATGTATTTAGGGATGACAATGAACTTGAGAAAGGAGGATCCATTTCACCAGAACTTCTTAAAGCAATTGAAGAATCGAGAATTTCAATTATTGTTCTCTCAAAAAACTACGCTTCTTCTCCTTGGTGCTTGGATGAACTTGTCAAGATTGTTGAATGCAAAAATAGGGAGGATCAAATTTTTCCAATTTTCTACAATGTGGAACCAAGTGTTGTACGGAAACAGACAAGAATTTTTGAAGAAGCTTTTGCTAAACATAAAGAAGTTTTCAGGGATAATATAGAAAAGGTGCAAAAGTGGAGACACGCATTAAAAGTGGTGGCCAATATATCAGGCTGGGAATTGAAAGATAGGTAATCATTCTTTTTCTCAAATATTAATTACGTTTCTTTTGCAAGATTAGTAACTACAAAACAGATATTAGTTTTCATTCAACACTGTTTTCAATTAAACAACTTCTATTTAATATACATGTATATCATATGATGTGTAGTAAAAGAGTTTGTCTCGTAAATTGACTATCTTTAAATCACCCCCTTATTTTTTAAAACCTCAATCGACCTCTATTTTTGTTAACAATACAAAAAAGTTTCATCAACTCACACCATTTTTCCTTATCTTCTAAACAAAAATGGGGTAATTTAGGTTTCAAAAGTAACGGAGTGTATTGAAGATAGTTAAATCACGAGGGAAATAATCTAAAATTTATAAATGAACGAAGAGACATAGACGTTGATATGTTAAATTATCTTATTTTGAACTTTTGATAACTAAATATTTTTATGTTGTGATGCTTTGTGCTCTCAGATTAAAAAAAAAATAATAATAATAATAATAATAAAACTTTATTCTTAGATTATTGCCCAAGCTTAGGCATCTGAATGCAAAGTCTGTTATTATTTTTTTCTTTTTAAATAGCAACTAGCAAGTGAAAAGAATGATGAAGAATATCTCAATAAAATGATTTAAGCTTGTGATTCTAATTTAATCCAAATTTATTTACTGTATTAATCTATCTCCGTCCTTGCTTGAGAGTTTTGTGTCATTTGCTATTTATCTTAGGGTAATTATCTGATAGTCACCACTTATTAAGTGAAACTTCTATAAACCACCAAATTTTTAGATTGTATTTGCAAACCACCTACTTTTCAAAGAAATATCCCCCAACCACTTTTCTGTTAAAAAAGTTAATTGCCGTTAATGGTTTTATGCGTAAAGACTATGTTACCCCTCTAATACAATAATTACAATTTTTTTTATTGTTTGATTTTTGTATTGTTTGATTTTTTTTATTTATAAAAAAAACAATGTTGTTTATATAATTAAATATTTATTTTTTAACTAAATGACAATATTACCCTTATTATGGCATGCTGACGTCATGTTTCTGTTAATGGAGTTAACGGAAAGGTAGGTAGGAGATATTTCTTTAAAAAGTAGGTGGTTTACATATACAATCTTAAAATTTAATAGTTTACGGAAGTTTCACTTAATAAGTAGTGGCCACAAGATAATTTTCCTTTATCTTAATATAATTTCCTTCTATGAATTGACTCTTGAGCTAGATTGCTAAATACTAATAGTAACAATGAAAATAATTGCAATACAAATGATATTAATATCACTACATATTTAGCTAATCTAAATAATTTCAAGTATGTAATGTATGATCTTATAAAAAATTGATTTAGATCGTCTTTTAAACTAACTTATCATGTTATAGAAAGGAAAATTATATAAATTTTGGACCTTCAAATCACAATGCAACCCGGTCAAAACCAATTTTTATTGGGTTGGGTTTGAATTTCTTATTCCAATTGTTTTTTACCATGTAAAAATAACTTAATTGCATGACTTCAATTTGGTGAAATGAATATTACATAGTTTGGAATTTATTCATAATATGGAATTGATTAGTTACTATGTTTATACTAACTTTAATTTAATAACACCAATCTTTTCTTGTTGTTTTCAATTTGCAGCAATGAGTCTGAATTTATTGAGGAAATTGTCAATGTCATATCAAGTAAAATTCGTACAGAACCAGGGATTCTTAAGGAGCTAGTAGGAATAGAATCACGCTCGGAGAAACTGAGGTTTCTTATGGGTACAGGGTCTAATGATGTTCGTATGATAGGGATATGGGGGATGGGAGGTCTAGGAAAGACAACTCTTGCAAGAGTTGTTTATGACTTGATCTCTCACGAGTTTGATGGGAGTAGTTTTCTTGCCGATGTTAGAGAAAAATCTGATAAAGAAGGGAGTGTAATCTCTTTGCAAAAGCAACTCCTTTCCGATTTACCGAAGTTTGCAGATAATAGCATACGAAATGTCTACGATGGTGTTAACATGATAGGAAGTAGGCTGCGCCAGAAAAAGGTTCTTCTCGTAATCGATGATGTGGCTGATATTGAGCAACTACGAAGATTAGCTGGAAAGCGTGATTGGTTTGGTCCAGGCAGCAGGATCATAATAACAACGAGGGATGAACATTTGTTGAAGTTGCATCGAGTCGAGGAAGTTTATAAGCTTGAGGCACTAACTTATGATGAGGCATTTCGACTCTTTTGCTTGAACGCCTTTGATACCCATAAGCCTTTGGAAGAATACGTGAAGCTAGCTGAAAGTGTTGTAATGTATGCTGGTGGTCTTCCATTAGCTCTCAAGGTTTTGGGTTCTTTTTTGTTTAGTAGACCTCAGGATGAGTGGACGAGTACCCTAGAAAGACTGAAAAGAGATCCCGAAAATGAGATTCTAGATATACTCCAAATAAGTTTTGATGGGCTGAAAGAGGCAGAGAAGAAAGTATTTCTCGATGTTGCGTGTTTCTTTAAAGGGGAGAAAAGAGATTATGTATCGGAAATTCTCGACAGCTGTGGTTTTGACCCAGTTATTGGAATTGCCGTCCTTGTCGAAAAATCTCTATTAACAATATGTGAGAATAATAGACTGTGGATGCATGATTTGGTACAAGAAATGGGTCGACATATTGTTCGGAGACAATCCCCCGAGGAGCCAGGAAAACGCAGCAGATTGTGGGAGGAAGCAGATGTATGCCATGTATTGTCACAAAACACAGTAAGTGACTAATAAAGGGGATCAGAAAGTATTTATTTTCCAGCTCCGTCACTTCGTTTAGCTAGTTAAATCCATAGCGAATGACTTTGTTTTCAATTTTCAGGGAATTGAAGTAGTTGAAGGAATAATAATTGATGATTATTACTTTCCCAAAGATAAGGTGCATTTAAGTGCAAGTCCTAAAGCATTTTCGAACATGACCAACCTACGATTGCTCAAAATCTATAATCTACAACTTCCTGAAGGCCTTGAATACCTCTCTAACAAGTTGCGATTACTTGATTGGCATGGATATCCTTTGAAATCTTTGCCGTCAAATTTGCAATTGGATAAAACTATGGAGTTTAAAATGTGTTACAGCTGCATTGAAGAATTATGGAAGGGAACCAAAGTAAGATCAATATTTTTGTTACTAATTTATATTTTTTCTGTGAATAATAGTTTATAACAATTTTATTATTATAGTTGTTTATGACATAAGAAATATCATTTTGTCCACCATTTGTTTTCAACAGCCTTTAAACATGTTGAAAGTTATGAAACTCAGCCATTCAGAGAATCTAATTAAGACACCAGACTTCACAGAGGTCCCAGATTTGGAGGAGTTGGATCTAAAAGGATGTAAAAGATTGCGAGAAATTCACCCATCTTTGGGGCATCACAATAAGCTTGTTGTTCTGAATCTTAAAGATTGTGGAAGTCTCACAACCCTTCCAGGAAAAATTTTTATGGAGTCTCTTGAAACGCTCGTTCTCTCTGGTTGCTCAAAATTGAAGAAATTTCCGGACATTGTGGGAAGTATGAAGCGTTTGTCGAAGCTTCTGTTGGATGGAACAGCTCTTGAAGAACTGCCATTATCTATTGAACTTCTATCCAAACTTGTCTTGTTGGATCTAAACAATTGCAAGAATCTCAAGAGCCTTCCTAGGACCATAAGTGGACTAAAATGTCTTCCAACATTGAATCTCTCTGGCGCTTCAAAATTCAGAGAATTTCCAGAGATTGTGGGAAGTATGGAGAATCTGTCGGAGCTTCAACTGGTGGGAACTGCTATTAGAGAATTGCCGTTGTCAATTGAACTTCTGTCTGGCCTTGTTTTGTTGAATTTGAAAGATTGCAGAAATCTCTCGAGTCTTCCAATTACAGTAAGCAGCTTAAAATGTCTAAGAACTCTAAAGCTCTCTGGTTGCACGAAACTGGTGAAGTTTCCAGAGATAGTGAGAATTATGGAAGATCTGACAGAGCTCTTTCTAGATGGAACTTCTATTACCGAAGTACCATCATCAATAGAACTTTTGACCAGACTTGAATTATTGAATCTGAATAATTGCAACAGTCTAGTGAGACTTCCTAGCTGTATAAATGGTTTGAAATCTCTTAAAACTCTGTATCTCGCCGGTTGCTCCAAACTTGAAAACGTACCGGAGAAGCTTGTTCAAGTAGAAAGTTTGGAAGAACTTGATTTAAGTGGAACAGCTATAAGGCATCCTGTGTCCTCCATTTTTCTTATGAAGAATCTTAAAGCATTATCTCTCCGTGGGTGCAATGGACCACCAACATCAACATTATGTTATCTGCCCTTTCCCATCAATTGGATGCGAAGAATTTTAGATCTAGGGGCTTTGAGGCTGCCTTCTCTGTCGGGTATGGTATCTTTGAGAAAATTGGATCTAAGTGACTGTAATCTAGGGGAAGGAGCAATCCCAAATGATATTGGCAACTTATGCTCATTAAAAGAGTTGTATCTGAGTAAAAATAATTTTGTTACGCTGCCAGCAAGCATTAACGGTCTTTTCAATCTTAAAGAACTAGAGTTGGAAGATTGTAAAAGGCTTCAATCTCTGCCACAACTTCCACCCAACGTAGGGGAAGTTAGAGTAAATGGTTGTTCCTCGTTAGTGACACTCTTTTGTGCATTAAAACTAAGCAAATCCAAATACACATCAATTTATTGTATAGACAGCTTGAAATTGCCCAGAAACAACGGTTTGGCATTTTCAATCCTGCAAGAGTACCTTGAGGTCAGTCTCTCACTCCGTAACTCCCGGATATGCCAAGATTTTGACTGACGATTAAGCAATGGTGTGGACTTGTTCATTTTTTATTTTTTGGTTGCAGGCAGTGCCAAAAGGAGGTTTCGCGGGTATTGTTCCAGGAAGTGAAATTCCAAAGTGGGTCATGTATAAGAATGAGGGTTCTTCAATAACAGTCACAAGGCCGTCATATTTGTATAATATGAATATGGTTGTGGGATATGCTATTTGCTGTGTTTTTCATGTCCCTAAACATTCGATTGGTATCCAATGCTGTCATTCATATCCCAAACATGAATTGCACTGCGATATGAGTGGTTCAGATATCGGTTACTTTACCAAATTTAGCGAGAAATTCGGTCAGGCTGGGTCAGACCATATTTGGCTACTCTATTTGTCTCGTCAAAAATGCTACGAAAATAATTGGCTTTTTGAATCGAACCATATTGAGTTGTCATTTGATTCCTTCTCAGATCCTGGACTGAAGGTGAAGAGGTGTGGCTTCCATCCAGTTTATATGCACAAAGTTGAGGAGTTCGACCAAACAACAAACCAATGGACTCACTTTACTTCTTATAATCTGAATGAATTCGGATCAAATAGGAAAGTAGACACAGCATCAAAACGAAGCCTTGCAGAATATGTTGGAGCAGCTGAAGCCAGTGGAAGTGGCTGCTGTGATGATGATGAGGAACCACAACCTAAAAGATTTAGACAACTCAAATGAAGGGCAAAGCCTAGTGAATATTATTTTCTCTGAATTTATGTGTAAGTACGCTTCTCAATTTCAATTTATGTTCTTTGCATATGATACTTCGTTTACTTTTTATTTATTGTATCTACTCTTGCAATTTATTTTCCTATAAATTACCAGATATGATCCACTTGGATGAAAAAGTTGGTCAGAAATAGAATGTGTTGCTCGGCCAAATTGAAGCTTTGAATTTTGAAAATTAATCCTCTGTTTTGTATTCTTGCGGTGTCTCTGTTTCATTGCAGCATTCTTTCATTTTGTATCCATTACTACACGTGCGAGTTTTTGGCATATAGCTTCGGTTGTTCTAGTTGAGTAGCCCAATTGAGCTTATTCTAAATTATATAGCACTTGAAGCTCATTTGAGTTTTTGCTTGTTGAGACTCTTACTGAATATGCCTTCTGAGTAAACATTATAAATTGCAGCAATTTTAAGTCTGACAAAAAGCTGCGAATTAAAGAAACTGTACAAATTATAATAATTTATGGAAAAAAAGAAATTGAATGACAAATGTACTTAAATGAAGTAAAATTATCATTTATATATAAAGGTCGTATCATATATATTTCTGTACAAGGACCATATAACATATTTGACCAAAAAGATTTTTGGCAAAAAATTATTGTTCATGGTTTTCGCTGCTAACATTGGTGTGATTCCTATCCCTTTTATTTTGATGTTGGAATTTTCTTGGGCCTTCGTGGGCTTGTGGAATTTAACTATGGTTATATTGTTATGAAATAATTATAATTTATGTGGATATTCATTAAAGTAACCATTGATCTCCTCACAAGCAACTTTTCATCTCTTATAACTCCCATTATCTCTCTAAGTTAAGAGTTATTATCTCTTATAATTATGATACATTACTTACCACTTTATGGTTGTATCACTATAAAAGGAGGTATTTTACTCCTTATTTGTATACACATTAGAATGAATAAGATTCCTCTCTACACACATTGTATCTTTTATTAGCTTTCTCTCTTTCTCTTAATCTATTATTGTGCTCCTAATTGATAAATTTTATAACACGTTATCAGCACGAGTCTCTAGCCACAAGCAATTGATTTGTGTCCTTTTTAAAATATGGTAATATCTCTACTTTGATCTCACAAACCAAGGTATTAATTAAACTATCTTAATTTGTTTATAACCATATGCATATGTTGCTTATGTATTTCTATAATTTAAGAATAATGGACATGTGAAGTCGTTCCTTAATTCTTTTATTAATCATTATATATATTTTATGGGAATTAGATTACAATGTTTATCTAATGTTCCATTCATTGATATTGCTATTGTTTAATATTTCTTATTCTAATATTCAATTGTTATTATATAATTTGTATTCTTTGAATTAAAAATTTCACCTTGAAGTGTGAATATTAAAATCCTTGGAGGTTGAATATTATAAACAATGAAAGTAAATTAAGAATATATCCCTGAAGGATTGCATTATCTATATAATGAAAAATTAATTTCGATATCTGTTCCTGAAGAACTAATATCAAAATTATTATGTTATTCACCAATATCTTATTCATGAAGAATTCACTATATGTCCCTGAAGGACTATAAAAATATTATAAGTTCATGTATATGTCATGTAAGACTATACAAATTTCCTTCTCCATATCTCCCAGAAGGAGTTACAAAATGAATATTGTAAGGCATATTGCTTTCTTGAAAAATTTGAAGGAAAAGTAACATAATATATGGAAAAGTTCAAGGGCTGAATTATCATGGTGATTTTTTTATCTCCTTGAAGGAATGAAAATTGAATATCCAAATGGATAATTTGTTTCTTTGAAACAATTTAAAGGAAATAGACCATCAAAAGATCAAACAAAAGCTCATATATGATTTTCTTATTTTTTTATATGTATATGAAGAGAAAATCATCAAGAATATATATAAAGAGAACATATGATATGTGTAAATATTTTATTACTCATTTATGCTCCTGCAGTAGCAAATTGAGATTGTCAATATGTGTATTGGAGCTATTGTTTCTCTTTATATGAAAAAAATATTAAGCTTTTGATGTAAATAATTGATCTCATCTCACTAGTGATGTGTTTTCATTCCTTGAAGCGAATGATTATTTGATAATTGTGAGATTAGTGCTAGACATCTCATTACTAAAGTTATCAACATTACAATGATCACCATTTAAGTATTAATTATTGCAATATATATATTGCACCACCCAAAGTAGATCAATTTAAAAATCTAAAAAATTTGTGATGAACTAGAAGTTCAATAAGTCTAGAGTTTCTTACATAGTTTGAAATGACGAATTTGCAATGGTAAATTTGCAAATGAGGCTAATATTATGTATCGAATTATAGAAAATTCATAATAATTTTAATCAAAGAGGCAGAAGATTCTCTTGATTATTGATTTTTGTTTAAATAAAGTGAAAATTAATTTATAGAAATAATTTATTATTTGTCATGATTCACCATTATTTATGCTTAAATATTTTATGACATATTTTATGAAGAAGTCATCCCATCACGAGAGGGAGGAAAGCTATACGTGATTGATGATTTGATTTTATTATGTATCACTTTATCTCATCTTAATATTGATGTAAATTAGTTTGAACTTGAAGTTGAAACTAATTATTGTACTATGTGCATTGTTGATCAATTATTGGATGAATTTATTAATATGTGAAAGTGAAATTTCACAAATAGAATATGATTGCGATTTGATATATATGATGTTCTTAAAGAACGAATGGTGATAGACAAATAAATATATGAATGCCTGAAGCATGTGATAGATCAATTGGTGCAAAAATTTAATTCCCGGGAAGTTGAAATGAAATAATTTGGTGCTCCTGAAGAGACCATATTTGCATGTATAGCAAAATATTATTTGATCTATATTAAATTATTAAATATATTGTCCCTGGAGAGACATAATGTTCCAACTAGAAAATGAATCTCAAATACCCTTGAAGAGGTAAATGGTGAGAAATAAAGAGATTCAAATTGCCCTATAAAAGACACGCATGCACATAAAAAAAAATAGAGATTTTTAGCCCTTTGAGAGGCATATTTATTAGAAGCTTCGAAAGATTTCAATTGGGCACATAAATCGAAAATGAGAAATATTTAATTAATGTTGGTACTTGGTGCAATAGAAAAAAATTAAAATTGACATAAGATTGTTGTCAATAAAAATTTAGTTGTTATGATAACATTTTCAGGATCCTGAATCACAAAATGTGAAGATCATCAAATTATATGATTGGTCAAAATTTCTTAAATATTCGGAACTGAAGTCCATACATTATAGAACGTGAAATTAATTAGCAAAAAATTTGAAGAATTTTGGACTTGTTGTCCATACACCAGAAGTCGTAAAATTTATGAATAAAATGTGAATTTGAACTATAATGTTTCAAAATTAAATTGAAGAATCTATGTACTTGTCCTTGAAGGATAAAATGCTTGAAATAAGTATTTGAAGTACTAAATTCAAAAAGCTTGCAGCTAATATATTCTTGATAAAGCTATAATCATACTTGTGTATAGTATAGCAATCTAGACTTATAAATTAAAAGTATAATCACTTAAGTGATTTATTATAAGTGGGATATGTTGTTCCACTTTGCTATGCGATTTTATTGAAGCTAAATATTAAATTTGCAATTTTTGCAAAATGTGTTGATGATTTCATCATAAAAAGACTCTTAAAGAGCTTATGAATTTATTTCTTTTAAGAATAAAATTCATGATGAAGATCTTGAAATAAAAGAATTTCTTTCAATTTATGGATTGGAATTTATTAAGTGAAATGCTAATAATATAGAAATACTGGAAGTATTTCATATTCAAAATTGTTCTATTTTAAAATATAGTACATATGTCTTGGTCCTGAAGTACCATATTTTTATTCCGACTTGTGCCTAGAAGGGCATTGGAAAATTGCATAATTGAAAATTAAAATATGTTCCGTATAAACTTGAAAATATCAAAATAGTGTGAAAAGTATATCACACTCTTTCTTTAATATGGATGCTAAAGCTTGATCTTATTCAAATAAGTCAACAAAATTATGAAGCTACATACATGACAATATTCTTCAATCAAAATGATGGTATCTCCAATTTATTTTATATATTTAAGCTTTTAAAAAATGGTGTTGATCCTGCAGATTGTTTCACCAAATTAATTTAGTTACAATAAATTATGAATAATATTTGAAGCACCCATGTCATTTTGAGGGGGAGCATATTTAACACAGGGAGTCATTGATATAGAAGACTATATGCACTGTACTCTTTTTCCTTCACTAGGTTTTTGTCCCATTGGGTTTTTCTTAGTAAGGTTTTAATGAGGCAGTTTGCACCTCTTTAAGAACAAATGAATAGTGTACTCTTTTTCCTTCTCTAGTCTTTTTCCCATAGGGTTTTTACTAGCAAAGGTTTAATGAGGCATATTCTTTGTATGATGAACATCCAAGGGGGAGTGTTATGAAATAATTATAATTTATGTGGATGTTCATTAAAGTAACCATTGATCTCCTCACAAGCAACTTTTCATCTCTTATAACTCCCATTATCTCTCTAATTTAAGAGTTATTATCTCTTATAATTATGATACATTACTTACCACTTTATGGTTGTATCACTATAAAAGGAGGCATTTTACTCCTTATTTGTATACACATTAGAATGAATAAAATTCCTCTCTACACACATTATATCTCTTATTAGCTTTCTCTCTTTCTCTTGATCTATTATTGTGCTCCTAATTGATAAATTTTATAACATATATAAGGCTTTCTGACTTTTGTGGAACTTTGTTGATTCTTTTCTACGTTGGACTAGTGGCATCCCTCTAATTTTTCATAAACATTTTTAATTCAAAAAATGTTCTCTCTCTTTTTTTTAATACACTCTTCTAATTTTAAATATTATTTTCTTATTAAGTTGAGGTCTAAGCTTCATTGTTAAGCTTTCCTAAAACTTAAGTCCTGAGCTAGAGTTTCAATGGATGTGTAAGTTAATTCCAAAAATGTCTTTTATTATTTTGTTGTTGATTCTTTCTACGGAGTTAGACTATTGCCACCCCTCTAATATTCTCATAAAACATTTTTTTTAAAGTTATTCTTACTTTTAATCCCAAAAATGTCCTTTTTTTAACACACTTTTTTAATTTTTCTTTTATTTAACATTCTTGTTAATTTGTAATCTATCCTACACATAAATTAAAAAGTTATATTGAATTTTTGAATGTAAACCATTGACTTAAATTACAAATACTTTAAATTATAATTTTGACTTCAATTACACGTATTTTAAATTATAATTTGAAAGTAATTTGAAGTTGTAAAAAGTTCAATTAATAAGAATTAGGAAAAGAATAATAGAATACTTTAAATTTAAATTTTGCGATGTGTGGAGTAAGATTGTGGCTTTAAAAGTTTATAAATGGTTTTATCGAGCAAACAATGTTTAGAGGATTTTCATCTCTTCAAATAGCTAGATAGCCTTAGTACATATCATAAACTATATTGTTTAATAAGGCATTACTAATTTATTAAATTAGGAACAAATCATCTATTTGATCTATCATTTATATTTATATTTTTAATTATTTCATTAGTATTTTTTCATTTTACTTTGTATTTGTAGACATAATTTATATACATAATATATCACTACTGTACTTACATTTCTGTTTCGTATATAATTTCTTAGAAGATGCTCAACAGCAACAATGTTTTAGATGGTTTTCTCATCTGTTCAACTACCTAGCCCAGTCCACCATAAACTATATAGTTTACTTAGTATCATCATACCATATATTTGATTTTTTTTCTCCTTTATATTTATATTATTATTATTTATTTTGTCTTATTTTAGTTGCTTAGTATTTATTGTACATATAAATAATTCATAAATATAATATTACCTGTGTTTACATTTCTGTTTCGTAGATACTTTCCTGGAAGATGCTCCAACAGCAAATTGAATAAACAAAATGAAATGTTGTGTCACCTACTTTTTGAGTAGTCTAGCTGTTGGCAAGCAAAAGTGGAATTAATTAGAAAGCATGAAATCCTCTCATCGATTTCTTTGGATTATCTTTATAAATAGGGATTATCTTTTGCAAAGTAAATTTTCATCACTTTCAGTGCATCCAACACGCTAAAAGCAGTTAGTTTTCTCGCAGTTTTGTATTTCAACATTGCTTCACTTGAATGTTTGTCCATTTATGTATTATGTGTTTCTTTTTACTTTTTATTTTTTTTTATTTATGGGATGGATTAAGTGTTTCCAATCACTCAATTAATCAGTTTAAGCGGAGATTATGTTCTCTTTTTTGCTGATTAATTTTTATTATTTAAGAGGGATTTACTTATAAGATTCCTTTGCTTTCTCCTAAAACAAATATATTTGCCCGATTAACTTAGTTCTGTTGAAGCAAAGTACATCATCGGAATTCAATTAAGTAGCTGCTGCTGCAATGCACTCTAAGCTGTAAGTTTTACCTTAAGCACATATTTCTCTTGTATTTTCAAATTAATTTCCATAAATGTTAGAAGAAGGAAAATTTTTCTTTTTTTTTACATTCTTTTCCCTCTCTTAGAGGCTCCCTATTTAAGATTTGCTCAAGCACACGCTCTAGCCAGTGTATGAAAAGTTGAATTTTCTATACATTTTGAGATAATCGGTATGATTTTTTCTTTTCGGTAAAGAAAGGAAAACATAAAATTGGGTAAGATCAATTAAATAAGAACTCAGCCATGGTTAGAGCAGCAGCTTTCCACAATGGAGAGCTAGCTGCTGTTCGACCCCCATAAAAGATTTATGGGGGGATTTAGTCCTTCCTCAATTGTACAACTGAGTGGAGGCAATCTTCTCTCTCGTCAAATGTGAATGGAGTAGGCATCCCTCGAATATTAATGAGGGTTAAAATATAGGCAGTACTTCATAGAAATATGGGTGGTACTCCATAGAAATTAATGTTTACTGGTCCCAGTAATAGTCTGATTTGTAAATATCAGTTAGAGTCTCATATTATATTAGTTGTCGTCTTGATCAATTGTCTCATGTTTCAAAAAAAAATTAAATAAGAACTTTAGCTCATATGCAGCTATAACTTGAGTGGGGGTTTTTAATTAAATACCTCAAAATAGTTGTATATTTATTTAAATACCCCCTTCCTTTTTTATTTTCATAGATACCCTAAAATATGTGAGTAAAGACTGAAATATCCTTAATGAAACCTGCAAATTCACTCTTCCTCACTCTTTCTTGCACTCCACCGAAAATCTCAAGCTCTCAAACTCTCAAAATCTCTTATAACCTCTCACACAAATACAACCACCAATTAACATATTTAAGACCCATACTTTTTTTAATTTAAAGGAGATGCATTAATCATTAAACAACCCAATAAGGTATGTTAATGTTGTTGAGTTTTAATAATGTAGATGGGTTTTAAGTTTGACAATTTCTAGAAAAATTTAGATAGTTTCCTCACATTTTAATGTTCTATTTTCAATATTTTTTTTACTAGTTCTTGTTATATGTCCAAATATATGCAATGTAGGTTGTTTAATTAATTTTTTTGGCAAGAAATGTTGTTGACGAACATGTTTTTATGGCAAAAACATTTCAGGTCGTGTATTTAGTCAAGTAAATCGTGTAAAAAATATGATCCGGTAGGTTGTGTAATGCATGAAGGTCTTATAGGTCGTATAATACATGAAGGTCTTGTAGGTCATGTAATACATGAAGGTCTTGTAAGTCGTGTAATGCATGAAGGTCGTGTAAGTCGTGTAGTACATGAAGGTCGTGTAAGTCGTGTAGTACATAAAGGTCGTGTAAGAAATATAGTTACTAGCTATGAAAATTGATATTATTGTTTTTATTGTGCCAACAGATATGGTTTTGATATGTGTGCCTATTCTGTTCAACGGTGTATGGATTGAACAAAATGATGAGTAAAGGTTCAAAGGTTCTGAGGCTAAAGGAATAATGATACCACGATCGACAACATATGCAGAATTGTTGGAGAAGGTCTCCCAAGTTATTGGTATAGATACTTCAGAATTTGAAATCACAATGAAGTTCATATTTACTTATCTCTTGCATTTCAGTGATGTTTGACTTTACATATTTATGTAATAATTGTTTCACATAATTCAATTTATCAGGAAATTTTAATCTCTTGTTGCCAAGGCTCGAACTTGTAGCAAATTTGCTGGTAGCCCGGGTTTTCCGTTTTCGGCTCCACATCGAATTTTGTTTGTTTTCATAACCCTTTTTGTTTGTTGATTTTTATTATTTAAGAGACAATTATTTATTCCCAAATCAAATTTCAGGCATTGTTGCAGCTTTGCTGTGGAATCAATTGCTTGAATCATGGACATCCAGGGAGTTTCTTCTTATGTTTCATCTCCTCTCTCATTGGAAATACAATGTGTTCTTAAGCTTTAGAGGCATAGACTTTCACAGATCATTGTATGCTGCTTTGGATAAAAAAGGAATCATTCTATTCAGCAATGACAAAGAGTATGACAGAGGAAAATACATTTCACCAGGACTACTTAAAGGAATTGAAGAATCAAGAATTTCAGTTATTGTTGAGATTGTTGAATGCAAGAACCAAGTGATCATCAATAAATGATATTTCCAATTTTTTTATGACGTGCAACCAATTGTGATAAGGAAACAAAGAGGAAATTTTCGAGAAGCTTTTTCTAAACACGATTAAGCTTTCAGGATGAATGTAGAAAAGGTGCAAAAGTGGAGAGACGCTTTCAAGAGGTGGCTAATATCTCTGGCTGGGAATTGAAGGACAGGTAACCATTCTTATTCTCAAATATTGATTTTCTAAGACTAAGGTTACTTATTTTCGTTTGTCCTACATGAGTCATAGCTAGTGAGCAGATTTTAAGATTCCTTCACTATCAATATGCATTGTTTTGACAGAATATATTTAAAAGAGTCACTAGGGCAGTTAATTTCATATTTTCAGTGCCTTGGTAGTTTAGGTATACATGTCTTTTAACAAAATTTTACACAATCACAGTGCAAACCCAGAGTTCATTTAATCAATTAGTTATTCCAACAACTAACATTTTTGTGAATTTTCTAAGTAAAAATATACATGACAATATTTGATTATTTATTTTTGCATGAATGATGTGGTAGAACAAAGGAATTCTAGAATTTCTCGAGTTTTAGGCAGAAAACAGAGTCGGGCCATAGACTGAGTGTATGAAGAAATTATCATCATCTGATGATTGAGAAAATATCATCACATTTGTTGTAATGATGCTGTGCTTTATTCAAAATTATTTCTTCCACTAGAGAAGCAATCAATAATAGTGTTAATTCTTGAACCAGTGGAAACCAATTAATCTTTTCCATTTGTTTTCTTGCAATCTTCCATAGCCATTCTGCTTGGCTGTGATATAGCCCATTTGTGCTGAACACAGAATCTGTTTTTTGTTTCTTTGTTGTTTTTGTGAATCTTTGGCTTAATTTACAATTCATGGCATGTCTGAAAATTGGTCAATGAATATGTTAAAATATGGACTCAGATCTAAATCAGATTTAGCCATGATACAATCAAGAGGATTCAACATTTGATTTTTATTTCTCTTTTCTCCACCCAATATTTGATTTTGGTTGGAGGACTTAGTTTTAGGAATTGACAACTATTGATATATTTTTTTTAATTTTCGTTAAACAACAGAGACCGCAATGTCAATTTGAAGACTTTGTTGATGAGAATTGACAACTACTGATTCTTATTATTTGTTTTTTGTTAAATAGAAGATGCCTTGGAATTCCACATCGTTGACATGTAGTTGATATTTAAAGCATATTTGATGTTAGAACTTAGAATGTTTGCTGTCGGAATTATTATTAAGAAAATTCCTCATCTGCCTCCAACATAATCGACGCTGTTAGTTTATGCTATGCAGATTCTCATTTTTATTTTTGAATTTTCAGAATTAATATGAAGAACAAGATCATTAATTTCCTAAACTGAATCATTATAAAATCTCTTAAGACACTTGTTGTTATTGGTTGCTTGAAATTGAAGAAATTTGCAGACCTTGTGAGAAGTTCTTTTGGATGGAACTGATATTAAAGAACTGCCATTATCAATTGAACTTCTATTTGGACTTG
This sequence comes from Clausena lansium, assembly GCA_030449835.1. Lineage (NCBI taxonomy): Eukaryota > Viridiplantae > Streptophyta > Magnoliopsida > Sapindales > Rutaceae > Clausena > Clausena lansium. The sequence continues at coordinate 5,771,190 of JASUUF010000259.1, read as the reverse complement.
TTGAACTGACTTTGAATGACTGCAAAAATCTTGAGTGTCTTCCAAGTACCATAAGCACTCTACAATATCTATCAGCTTTGAATCTTTCCGGCCTTTTGAAATTCAGAGAGTTCCCGGAGATAACTTCCAGCAGGGAGCAGCTGTTGGAGCTTCATTTGGAAGAAACTGCTATAAGAGGATTGCCAGCATATATTGAACTTTTTTCTGGCCTTGTCTTGTTGAATTCGAAAGATTGCAAAAACACTTTCCAAGTATTATAAATGCTTTGAGATCTCTTGGAACGTTGTATCTCTCTCGCTGCTCCAAACTTAAAAATGTACCGGAGAACTTGGGGAAAGTTGTAAGCTTTGGAAGTTAGATTGTCTTGTTAGAGTTGGGCCAAACAGCAGAATGATTTCGACTGTGTGGAACATAGTGCAGTTAAGACAGTAATCAAGTTAGCAAAGGCAAAATTGCTAAAGTACTTTACAAAATTCATAATTTCCTTTATAACATGCAATACTGTATTACTTCTATGTGCGTTCCTTTCAATGTTGTTCGACAGAAGGATTCAGATTCACGGAAGACGAATGTTGCTAAGGGCATCAAGCTACCTACAACAGCAAATTCACATCTTAGGTGGCCTTTTCTTCCGGCTCCATCATTGCTTCAGTTTTGAAAGCAGGTTCGTTCTGTAATAATCTCATAGGCACATATCATGATTTTTATTTTATCATGCTTGTATGCTTTGTTTACTTCTGCCACAGTGACATACACATTCACTATCTCTATTTTGCATGACTACTATAAATTTAAGTAGAAATTGATTTTTGAATATGCTATTATCCTTTGTTAATCATGTAAAAGTTTAGACGTCAGGCTATATATATTATTACTTACGGCTGCCTTGCGGATGGATTCGTAACCTGAATAAGTAAAGTTATCAACAATTCATCAATTGCATACAACTGTAGCGTTTGCTTGATTTGTCAATAATGCATTGACAAATACAGAAATGACCTCATAAGTTGTGTTGTTATTGTTGAAGGATGATTTAAATTCATTATGTTTGTTACTAACAAGTTTTATCTGAGTTGACTCTCCTTGACCAATACTTGTATAAAAATTCTGAATAGTAACTTACAACTTGTGAGGGTTGTAACCAAAAGATGCCTAAAACCAATTATTTCTAATAGAAATGGACAGCTTTAAACCTTTCTTCCGAAGCTTTAAGCAACTTCAAAGACAAATGTCAAGCCTTCAATCTTTATTGAAAAAATTCTACAATTTAAAAGAAAAAATTGAAAGATTGTAGGAATTACATTGAAGATGCCCTTACTAAAATACATAAAGAAATCCTTTCTTTGGGTGTGTAAACTAGTTTTTACTTTCGGCACACACTTTAGACTAAACTAGTTTTTTGAGAAATTAATTAGAACACACAAAAATCCTTTCATTGATTTCTTTGAAACAAACTTAGTTGGAAATTCAAGTAAAAATTTATCATCTCTCAATGCTTCCAATAAGTTCCAAGAGATCTCAAGAAATAGTGAGCAGCTAGAAATTGCCTGATTGCTTAATTTTTTTTCCACAAGAAATATATTAGCATCATTAAATTCTTTGAATCACATAATTTATGTTTTATTTTACTTTTAATATTTAATATTAATTTTTAAGTTTTATATTACATTTATAAGTTTTTATTTTATTTATTAATAATATACTAATTTATCATTCCTATATTAATTTACTTATTTTACCCTCTATTTGTAAGTCTTATATTTTATTTACATGATTTATGTTTATTTTACACTTAATGTTGATTTATAAATTTTATGTTGCATCTATAAATTTTTGTTTATTTACTAATAATACACTAATTTATCATTTCTATGTTAATTAACTTGTTTTACCATTTATTTACAAATCTTATATTTCATTTACATTATTTATGTTTTATTAATGTTAATTTTTGTTAATTTATACAATTAATGTTAATTTACAAGTTTTATATCACAGTTGATAAATTTTTGTTTTATTTATTAACGGTACACCAGTTGATCATTCGTATGTTAATTTACTTATTTTATTTTTTATTGATAAGTCTTATGTTTTATTTTTATAATTAATATTTTGTTTTGCATTTAATGTTTATGTATAAATTTTATGTTAAATTTATATATTTTATGTGTTATTTATATAATTTATATTTAATTATGAAATTAATACCGTAATTTTAATTATGGCATGCACAAATATGTTACAAATTATTAGAACATTAGCCGATGAAGACATTATTATTGCACTCTAACAAGGCCGAGCGGTGAAGACGTGAGACAGATGCAAAAGCAAAATTTTGTCGAGTGGCGAAGACGTGTAATTCTATTAAAGAGAGCTATCGTTAAGAGGAAGTTTATTTGAAGAGAAATGGTAATTTCATCGTGTGGGGTATAGACTAAAGACTAATGAGCGACACTTTTTGACCAAGACTTGCTTTTGGAATATGCAAACCCAACTGAGGAGCTGGAAACCGTGTAATCGCTTTAATTTTCCAAATTAAATAAAAATCCTACGCTTTCTCTTGAAAGATAGATGCACAACGAAAATTATGTAATGTGATAATTAATTACGGTATTAGATATAAATTTTATAAATTATAAATAAAATTAGTAAATTAAAAATAAAAAGAAATAAATTAATATAAGAGTAATAAATTGATGTTTTAAAATTAAAAATAAAACAAACACTTGTAAAAATAACATAAAATTTATAAATTAATATTAAAATTTAATTAAACCAAAAAATAGTTTATTCATTTAACTTAATTAAGCAAAAAATCACTAATTAAAGCAAAGAAAAAAATCATTCATTAATAAAACTGGGGAGCCATGAATACGAAGCTTCATACTAATTTCATGATGGGGGTAAACAGTGGTATGTCAATAATTACGAAAGTGACCTTTTCCTTTTTTTCTTTTATTTTTTCCACTTTTCGAGATGACCAAGACTTGCTTTTGGAATACATACAAATACAATGATACAATAATAAAACTGGGGAACAAGAAATTGCCTTTTTTTTTTTCCCAAAAGAAACATATTTGCCTGATTAACTTCTTTCCTTTGAATCAAACACTACCGTGGGGTTGATCAGATCAATTAGTGGCTTCGTTCAACACACTCAAAGTTGTAAGTTTTACTTTATCCATTTCTCTTTTATTTTCAGAATTAATTTGCACATCCTGGATGTTTAAAAATGGAAAAAATAAAATAAAATTCAAAGAAAGCTTTGAATGTTAATTTAATTAAGAAGAAGATCATTAATTTGTTGTTCAATAATTTTATGTTAAATAAATTATTATAGTAATTATATTACATTATTTTTCTCTTTCTTTCTATTTTCTCTTTTTTAAAATTAATAGCCAACAATTTTATCTCCTTGAATCTCTTAAGTCTTGAAGAATATTTGATAATATTTGTTGATCAGGTTATATTAATAGTTGAATCAATTTTCACTGGAAGCTTTAAAATGTAATTACAATTTAGCATACTTCTTTTTTTAGTGTATGGATTTTGCATATTTCTATGATAATGAAATTTAATTTTTGTTTTGTTCTAAACACAATAAGCCCCAAACAATTATGGATAAATTTGTGAAAAATTAATAAGAGTACTTTATTAAACATAAGTTGAACAATATTTTATTGATATAATAATTAAAATCCCATTTAATTATTGATATGAAAGGAAGAAATGATAAATTTACAGTATTATTATTTTTTATATTTAATGATAACAAAAAATTAATATCACTTTTTTTATGAACAAAATAGTGTAATATTTACGAATATACATATTACATGGAAATGTATATTTAGAAAATAGAATTAGTATTTAAATATAAAGTATTAATTATAATGAAAATAATAAAGATAAATTTTATAAGGGTACAATAGTAATTACACAAATTAATATCCAATATAACATCAGGAGAATTGGAGACAAATTTTGAAAACACATATCCAATTTTAGGCTAAATTTCTTTAAGGTAGGGGTGAGCATCCAACCCAATCTACTGTTAATTAGATTTAAAAAAAAAAAATCAACCCCACCCAATCAAATAAATATGTTAAATCTGACCCAATCTTACCCTTAAATCATTGGATTTGGTTAAGTTGGGTTAATCTTATTAAAATTAACAAGAAAAAAATAAACATAAAAGTAAAATTAAAAAAAAAAAAACTATTTGGTACTTAAATTCAAATTCAAACACTTAAAAAATATTAATTCACCATCATAACATCTAATGTTGTCCATTATATCCAATATATATCAATAAAAAAAAATATGACGTGATGTTTGAATACTTGTCAACTTAATTTTAATGAAAATTTGGATTTGATTTTTGAATTTTTAGTCTAAAGAATTCAATTAATATTAGGTTTAACTAAGAGAAACTGAATGTCTTTTATAAAAGAATAAAAAAATTCAAAATTAGATTTAGTAATTTAAGGTTTAGTAGTTGATAGTTGACATTAATTTTTTTATTGTTTTTATTACTCTTGGGTTGGGTTGAGTTACTCGAGTTCATATTAATGAACTCAACCTAACTCAATCATTAATTAGATTGTAAAAAATTGACGAAATCAATCCAATATAATCTAATCAATTAATCTTATTTTAATTGGATTAGGTTTGTCCACCCTTACTTTCAAGTCAGCTAAAATTTTACTAATAAAGGTTTACCATTCCCATAGATTGCCGGTAATATTAACTGTTTTAAAGTTAATTATTAATATCAACCGTTGGATTCCATTCCATTCCATTTTAATGGAATCCAATGGCTTCAACATGGGTAATGGCCTGATGTGCGGATTGGCGAAGACGCGTAATCAATTGAAAAGCCAGATAATTTTCGTTTAGATTCCTTGAAGCTGCCAAGAAGTTTGATGCTAACTCATCATGTGAGTAAAGACTTGCTTTTGGATATACATACATTAGTACAACAACAGAACTAGGTGAGCAGCTAGAAATTGCCTGATTGCTTAATTTTTTTTTTCCCAAAAGAAATAAATTTGTATGATTAAAATATTGAGAAAAAGACACCCTCACCCCCAATGTTTGCTTAAATAATTATACATATTCTTTTAGTTTCATAAATAGTTACATTGATCTTTTTTATTATTATTATACCGTTAATTACAACAACCCAATAATTAACTTTAAATAAACTTTCATTAAAAATAAAAATAAAAATAAAAAAATAAAAAAAATATAATATATAAAATAAGATAAAATTTATAAAATATTTTGATTAATAGAAAAGTTATTTTAACAATATTAATATGTCATATTCTTTTAATAATAATAAAATCTATTTGACATATTAATAATATTAAAATAATTATACCTAAAATTCATAGTAATTTATGAAATTTATATTATTTTATTTGCAATATCTTTTTAATTGTGTCCATATTAGTAGAAATCTTAAAGTCAATTTTTGGATTAATAGATTTTAGTATTAATAAAATCCATCAGGATAGACTAATAATAACTTAATATTAAAAATAATTTATATTATATACGTTATTTTATTAATTATACTTATTGTAATATTTTATTTGTATCATATGATATTTATTTATTATTTATATCATATTACCATACGTATATTTATTTGGACTATTATAATCAAAGGGTATAATAGTCATTTTTAAAATTATTTGGTTTGTGTGATCATTTAAACAAAATTGAGGGTGTGAGATGCTTTTTCCCTAAATTCTTTAAATCAAATACTACATTGGAGTTGTATTATTAAATAATAATAATAATAATCTTTGAATGTTAATTTTGTATCTTGATGGTAAAAAAAAAAAAGTAATTAATTTGCGTATCTTGATGTTCAAAAAAAAAAAAATAAATAATGATGAAATTGAAAGAAATATTTGAATGTTAATTTTGTACAAACTCTTTGCCTTCTCTTAGAGTCTCTAATCAAGATTTGCTTAAGTAGAGATCTGTGTGCACACTCTCCAATCAGCATATGAAAAAAAATTTCTATTACATTTTGGGATTTATTATGTATAATATTAATTTTCTTTTTGGTAAAGAGTGTAATTGAGATGCTGATGGATTATCTGTTTGGTTTTTTTAAGAATAAGATCATTAATTTGAATTCAGAACCATTGTCAAGTTTAATAACTTTTTATTTTAAAATGTAAAATTATTGTATTTATTTTACCAATATACTTGTATTTTCTTACAAAAAAATTTAAATAAAACCTTGGGTTAAATAGATTTTACAATTAATAAAATTTATCTCATTTATTAATAATATTAAAAATAATTTATTTTTTATATATTAATTTCAATATTATATTTCTATTTATTATAAAATTTAGTTTAAGATAATATAAGATTGTTAGATATTAATTTTTAATTGTTAGATATTAATTTTAAATATTGAAATTATTTTGAAATGTATATATTGTTACATTTATTTAATTTCATATTTATATTGATTATAAAATATTGGATTCAGTTTTTTGAGTTATTAGAGCCTAAGGGTATTATAGTCAAAAAGGGGTCTTAGTGTCCCTTATTGAAAACATAGGTTCTATATCATCATTTTCCTAAACCTTGGGGGTGTAAGTGTCGTTTTCCCTAAATATAAATAAAATATTTAAACCAAATAATAAAATTAAATATTAATAAATCTAAATAATATGAATTTAATATAGATAATTATATACTATTTTACTTTTATAATATAAATTCATTTTTATTATTTTATTTTTATTATGTAAAATTAATTTTACTCAATTAGATTTTATTATTTAACAGATTTATAATTTACTTAAATAGAAATAGTATTACTTCATTAATAATTTTTTATTTTATTAATAAATTCAACTAATAAATTTAATAGAATAATAATATAAAATATTTTGATAAACAAGATCATGCAGACTACACTAAACATGGTACTATCTTAAAGCTTAATGTAATATTGCTACGCAATAAAGCTTAAGCAATATAATTAAGTTTTTTTTATTAATAAAGTTTTAAATTTTATTAGTCAATAATAAACTTTGATACTAATAATAGTATAAAATATTTAAATAAACAAAACCGTACATACTACACTAAAACATAGTATTGCATTACACAATATAATGTAGTGCACCAAACACTATGTATACATGTAACATCCTAAATCCAACACTTGCAGAGCACGCGATGAAGGAGGTTACTTACGAATCAAAATCCTTACACAAGAATCTCAAATTAAAATACCTCAAATTTTATTTAAATAAATCCTCAAATCCATATGTTCAATACTAAATAATCTCTCCTGAAGACATTAATATAACAAAAAGTCTCAATGCTCCCCAATTACAAGTTCATAAAATAAATAAACTAAAAAGAAACACGAGTATATCCTTAATTTATTCAACTAGCAAAAGGAAACGAATCTCTAACTCCAATGATAAGCACACCTCTCAACAAGATACTTAATCTCCAAAAAATAATGACGAGGGGTGAGCCGTCAACTCCGTAAGTAAAATCATTCCTAACACACTAGGCTTATCGACAAAAAATATTGCAAGCCTTCTTTTTATTAAAGCATATATTATAAATCATAAATTTCATAAAACGACATATTACAATAAGATGACATAAATTCATAGTAATTCAGAATATCAAAAGCATAATTGACTATGAGCGCAAATCGTATAACATATATAAACAAGAAACAAAATGTTAGCTCATGTCATATAGTATCACCTATACTCTCGATGACTCAACTAGAAACAGAATCAGAATCAGAATATCGTGTGCACACTCAAAACAAAAACCTAGTATTGGTCCAGAATATATGTATCGTATTATATGATCAGAATCAGAGTGACTATGGACAATGAGCCAAAACATTCAAATTAATTTTTTATATGTAATGACTTGTACGTGGCACTTTGCACTGTATGTGGCATTTTATAGCACTTTGGCCTTGAAGTGGTGGCCCCATATAATCTCAAGAGGTGGGCCTCGTACAATCATAAATAACCTAAATCGCATATAAGCACAAAACATTCGTATCAAATTCATAAATGTCCATAACAATAATTTAGGCTTACAAAATACTTTATAGACAAAATCATGAAAGGTAATAAATATATTTAAAAAAATTTATAATATTTTGTTAAAAAAATAACATAATTTTTCAGATTTGAAAACATTTACCTAAACTAATTTTTACTATGAAAATAAATTAATCTTTTATGTAGTATAAAAACACATATACTTATAATAATATCCAAATAATCATACATATCCAGTAGATTAGGAATGAAGTTACTTACCTCGATAAAAGAAATGATCTAACACACCTCTAAATCTCTAAGATTCTCAAACACCTCCAACACCTTAACAAATTCAAGATACAACTATTAAGAGCTAATTCTAAGAACCTAATTTTCTAATTCATACCTGTACAGGTCTGAATCTCATAAGTTTAGCTCTTAATCTAAAAATTAGAATGACATAATATTTTGCAGAACTTTTCTAGAAATCCATGGGTATCTCATGTAAAATTTTTAAGAAGATCTTAAACGAAAAACATTTTCAAAACTATTTGTTTCTTGACAAATTCAAAACTGTTTCACAGTGCCTCAACTGAACAGAACGGGTTTTGAGATTTTTATAAAATCAAAAATTAATCAAAAACTTAATACTAGACATGTATATTAATCTCTGTTTAAAATTTCACAATTTTTTGAATTCGTTTCATACTACAAATAATTTTGTGAATTTTTTCATTCTGCTGAAGTCACAGTTTTGCAATGCAGCAGTGTCTAATTCGAAAATACATATAAAATTGAAAATGAAGTCAAATCTTATGAAACAAATTTATTCAATAATCCCTACATGTCTAATTTTCAGAAAGATAAAGTTCTTAAGAATCATTCATAAAATTTATGTTTAATTTCGAGATATTCATGCTGTCTAGAACTGTCCAATGTGTTTATTGCATCAAGGATTGATTAACAAGACTCAACAATAAATCAAAGCATTAAGCTCAACTTAAACACATCCTAAATCATGCATAGAAGAGAATTTAAAACCATTTAAATTTAAAACCATTTAATAAAATCATGTCAATTTAAAACCATATCAATAAAACCTTAATAGAGTGATAGGAAAACTTATAGAGAATAGGGAGAGTAAAAGTTACCAACCGTGAAGATTCTCTCCTAAGCAAGGGTTTGAATCCTAAGGTATGAGTAAGAGATTAATGAGCAGCAGAGAAAAATAGAAGAGAATGTTGTGGACTTAGGGTTATAGAAGAGCGAAAAATATGAATTTATAGGGAGTTGTAGGAAAACCCTATTAACTATGGAAAGAATAAGTGTTTTTCATAGTTACCCCCATGAATCCTAATTATGGATTTAACGTCCTTATTAATAAGGTAATAATGCCGTATATGATTTCTAATAAAAATAAATTTTCCTTAATTTAAAATCAAGGTAATTTGGCGTTAGAATGCAACTTTGACACTTTGAGATAATCCACAATTCTGGATGAATGTTGTTGTTTGCATAGTATTGATCCTACAAGGCCACTTTTTTTGTTCTTCTAAATTTTCAGGAACAAATTAATATTATAATGGCTTCCTCGAGCATCCAAAATGTGTCTCATTGGACATATGATGCCTTCTTAAGCTTTAGAGGAGCAGACACCCGTAAAAGCTTCATAAGTCATCTCTATGCTGCTTTGAATGGAAAAGGAATTTATGTATTCAAGGATGACAAAGAACTCGAGAGAGGAGAATCTATTTCACCTGGACTCCTTAAGGCAATTGAAGATTCAAGAATTTCAATTATTGTTTTCTCGCAAAACTATGCTTCCTCCACTTGGTGCTTGGATGAACTTGTTAAGATTGTTCAATGCAAGAACAAAATTGATCATCAGCAATTGGTTTTGCCAATTTTTTATGATGTTGAACCCACTGTGGTAAGGAAACAAACAGGAAGTTTTCAAGGAGCTTTTTCTAAACATGAAAAATCTTTTAGGGAGAATATAGAAAAGGTGAAAAAGTGGAGAGACGCTTTGGAAGAGGTGGCTAACATCTCTGGCTGGGAATTGAAGGAGTACAGGTAGCCATTCTTATTAATATGCATATCATTTTAAAGAGCTTTAATCATCATACTATTTTCAGTTAAATAGCTTCTATTCGATGTCTATGATATGATGTGTTCTAATTAAAATAATAGTTCCATATTCTTATATTTGCAAACAAAGTGGTACAAATGGATGCAGATATTTACATGAACACACCTAAAGATCAGCCATATGTAATAACATGTCACATTACTTCAATTTGATCCAATGAATATTGTATATTTTTGATTTTATCTATATCTGAATTTATTTAATACCACATTCACACTTACTTCAATTTTACCAAACTGACCTTTATTTGTTCTTTAACTGTAGGAATGAGTCAGAATTTATTTGGGATATTGTCAAGGCGATATCAAGTAAAATTCCTGTAAAATCAGAGACTCTTAAGAAGCTAGTAGGAATAGAGTCACGCTTGGAAGAACTGAGGTCTCTTATGGATGAAGGGCCTATTGATGATGTTCGTATGATAGGGATTTGTGGTATGGGAGGTTTAGGTAAGACGACTCTTGCAAGAGTTGTTTATGACTTGATCTCTCATGAATTTGAAGGGAGTTGTTTTCTTGCCAATGTTAGAGAAAATTTTGAAAAGGAAGGCAGTGTAATCTCTTTTCAAAGGCAACTCTTTTCCCAATTACTAAACCATACAGATAATAGCTCCATATGGAATGACTATGATGGTATCAACATTTTAGGAAGTAGGCTGCAAGGCAAAAAGGTTCTTCTCGTTATCGATGATGTAGTTAAGGGAAAGCAATTAGAATATTTAGTTGGAAAGCGTGACTGGTATGGTTCAGGCAGCAGGATCATCGTAACATCACGAGATGAACATTTGTTAAAGACACATGGAGTTGATGAAGTGTATAAGCCTAATGGACTAAATTACAATGAAGCCCTTCAACTCTTCAACATGAAAGCTTTTAAATCCCATCAGCCTCTGGAAGAATATGTGCGACTGTCTGAACATTTTGTAAATTATGCTGAAGGACTTCCATTAGCTATTGAAGTTTTGGGTTCTTTTTTGAATAGTAGACCTGTGGATGAATGGAGAAGTACCCTGGAAAGACTTCAGATAGATCTTCCATATGATATTCTGGATGTACTTCAAATAAGTTTTGATGGTCTACAAGAATCAGAGAAGAAAATATTTCTCGATGTTGCATGTTTCTTTAAAGGGAAGGATAGGGATTATGTAACAAAAATTTTAGAGGGATGTGGTTTTCACCCGGTCATTGGGGTAAAAGTTCTTATTGAAAAATCTCTATTAACTGTTTATGATGATAAACTGTGGATACATGATTTGTTACAAGAATTGGGACATCAAATTGTTCGGAGACAATCCCCCGAAGAACCTGGGAAACGCAGTAGAATATGGAAGAAAGAAGAAGTACGCCGGGTGTTAACAGAAAACACAGTAAGTGTGAATTATTAAATAAAAAACATGGTGATGCTCGTTAATTTCTTTTACCTAGTTATATCTCTGATGAATTTTCAACATCTTTGCATTATTATTTTATTCTCTTATCCTTTGTTTATAATTTTTAGGGAAGTGAAGTAGTGGAAGGAATAATAGTTGAGAACAACTTTCCCAAAAATGAGGTGCATTTAAGTGCAAGTGATAAAGCATTTTCGCTGATGACCAACCTAAGATTGCTCAAAATCAATAATGTGCAACTTCCTGAAGGCCTTGATTACCTCTCTAACAAGCTGCGGTTACTTGATTGGCATCAATATCCTTTGAAATCCTTGCCATCAAATTTACAATTGGATAAAATTGTCGAGTTTAAAATGTGTTTCAGCGTCATTGAAGAATTATGGGAGGGAATCAAAGTAAGATCAATATTTATGTCACTAATTTATATTTTTTTCAGTGAATAATTGTTGATAACAATTTTATTATTATAGTTTTATGAATTAAGAAATATCATTTTAGCTCCCCTATGTTTTCAACAGCCTTTAAACATGTTGAAAGTCATGAAACTTAGGCATTCAGAGAATCTGATTAAGACACCGGACTTCACAGAGGCCCCAAATTTGGAGGAGTTGGATCTTGAAGGATGTACAAGGTTGCGTGACATTCACCCGTCTTTGTTGCATCACAATAAGCTTAACGTTCTGAATCTTAAAGATTGTAAAAGTCTCACAACTCTTCCAGGCAAGATTTTTATGGAATCTCTTGGAACGCTTGTTTTCTCTGGTTGCTCGAAATTGAAAAAACTTCCCGACATTGAGGGAAGAATGGAGTGTTTGTCGAAGCTTTTGTTGGATAGAACAGCTATTCAAGAACTGCCATTATCTATTGGACTTTTATCCAAACTTGTCTTGTTGGATCTAAACAATTGCAAGAATCTCAAGAGTCTTCCAATTACTATAGACAGTTTAAAATGTCTAAAAGCTCTCGTGCTCTCTGGTTGCTGGAAACTGGTGAAGTTTCCAGAGAGTGTGATAAGCATGGAAGATCTGTCAGAGCTCTCTTTAGATGGAACTTCTATTACAGAAGTGCCATCATCTATAGAGCATTTGACCAAACTTCAATCGTTGAATTTGAATGACTGCAAAACTCTCGTGAGACTTCCCAGCAGTATAAATGGTTTGAAATCACTCAAAACTCTGAATCTTTCTGGCTGTTTCAAACTTGAAAATGTGCCGGAGAGTGTTGGGCAAGTAGAAAGTTTGGAAAAACTTGATATAAGTGGTACAGCTATAAGGCAACCTCCATCGTCGATTTTTCTAATGAAGAACCTTAAAGAACTATCTTGTCGTGGGTGCAAAGGATCACCATCATCTACATCATGGTTTTCGCACTTCCCTATCAATTTGATGCGAAGGAGTTCAGATCCGGTGGCTTTGAGTTTGCCGTCTTCTCTGTTAGATTTGTGTTCTTTAACGAAATTGGATATCAGTGACTGTAATCTAGGGGAAGGAGCAATCCCGAGTGATATTGGTAACTTATGCTCATTAGAAGAGTTATATTTGAGTAGAAACAGTTTTGTTTCGCCACCGGCATGCATTTACCGTCTTTCTAATCTTTGGAAGATTGAATTAGAGGATTGCAAAATGCTTCAATCTCTGCCTCGACTTCCAGCCAGTATATCTGATATTTCGTTAGATGGCTGTGTTTCGTTGGAGATATCATCAGATGTATTAAAATTAAACGAGCATCGAGTCCCGGACTTAAGAATTAAATGTATGGATTGCTTGAAATTGCCTGACAATCATGATTTGGCGTTTTCACTGCTGAAAGAGTACATTGAACATTGGGAGGTCCGTCTCTCACACTGTCTGTCACTCTCACCTATGCTAACATTATGCCTAAAAATTATGCAATATATGGTATATATGGCTTTTTATTTTCTTTACTTACTTACTTTTTTTTTCGTGGGGCTGCAGAATATGTCACTGTCGGACAGGTACCTTAAACATCGTCCGGTCAGTCTCTCACACTGTCTCTCACCTGTTGCTAACATTATGCCAAAAAATTATGCACTGGCATGGCTTTTTATTTTTATTTTTTTTATATATATATATTTTGTGGGGTTGCAGAGGCTTCCTGGATGTTGTTGCGTTGTTGTTCCTGGAAGTGAAATCCCAGAGTGGTTCGAGTATCAGAATAACGAGGGGTTCGAGTTTCAGAATAATGAGGGTTCTTCAATAAGTATAAGCACGCCTCCAAAGACGTATAAGAATAGTAGGCTTGTGGGATATGCTATGTGCTGTGTTTTTCATGTCCATAAATATTCACTTCCTAATTGTACACCGGGGTTTCCATATCCCGTACATGATCTGGATATCGTTAAGATATATCATGGTGGTACTAGTTCCTATTGTGGAAATTTCATTTATTTTAGAAAGCAATTCGGCCAGGCTGTGTCAGACCATCTTTTGCTACACTATGAGGCTAGTGAATATATTAGTGAAGTGTTATTTTGGTCGCGGTCGGGATTGGAGGTGAAGAGGTGTGGTGTCCATCCAATTTATGTGCATCAAGGGGATAAGTTCAACCAAACAACTGATCCGGTTTGGAATTTGAACGAATTTAGCCACCATTGTGCAGGATCAACATCGTCATCTGATGACTTAGACAGGGCAGAAGCCAGTGGAAGTTGCTGCCGGGATGATGCAGGATCAACAACGTCGTCTGAGCGAAGCTTTTACCTTACTGATGACTATGACACCGCAGAAGCCAGTGGAAGTGAAGAACCCGAATAAATAGCAACTCTTTTTTTATACTCGTGTTTACTTTCTGTTCATCGTTCACTATTCGCTATTTGAAATTGCACTAATTCCGGCTCGGATTTTTTAAGTTCTTGATAAATTCCTAGACTTGTTTGGAAATTTTAGATTAATATTATTTATCTGTCTGATAGTTCTTAATATTAATAAAATTTGTCTGAAATACTAATAATATTAAATATTTAAAAAAATTTCAAATTATATTCTGTTTCTTTCATTATATTTATTATAAAATTCAAGTCAATCTTTACGTGATCAAATTTTAGTATCTCTAATTTAAATTCTTTTAAAAAAGGCAACTGTTGACTTTTCTTCCTGTAGTTGGCTTGAAATTAGGGATGGCAATGGGCACCGCCCGTAGTGGATTTGTTATTACCAAACCTGCACCCACACAAAATTTAAATTATCAAACCCACCCGCAACCTATTGGGGGTTTTAACTTTTTTAAGAAAACCCGCCCGCTACGGGTTTTGAATATTACCAAACCCGCAATGGTACCCAACAGATTTTTTGCGGATTTCCACATTTAAAATAACAAATGTTCAATATATAAATTTATAATAATAATCTAAAATTCCACATATTATATTCAATTCTAAATTTAATCAACGTAAATGAAAATTTTAAATTTCAACATCAATCTAAAACAATTTCTCAAATTTAAGTATGAAATACATAAATCCATAAAAAAAACTAAGATCTTCAATTCATTCATCGCCATTAACACCCATCAACATAATTCCTACAACAATGATTACTATTAATTTTAAGTTAAAGATTAATATTAAAATCATGACAAAATAATGAAATAATCCATGCATTAATTTAAAGAATAATAGTACATACGAAATTATAATAAGTATATAATAATGCATGTATTAAGTTAAAAAAACTTAGTTCCTTACTTTATGAACAATATCTTTTACTTCGGAGAATTTGTTACTGCCTGTTTTAGTAGAAAAATTTGCATTTATAAGTTTATCGAGAAAAAAGATAAATGATTATAAGTTTATAATGTATAATGCGATAGATATTATATTCTATTGAAATAAAAATGCATTTTCATACCATTAAATTCAACACACAACCAATTTTTAGATTACAACTTTAGATTTTAAGGATGAGCCACACCATTAACTATTTATTCATTTATATATTTTTAACTTTAAATATTATTTTAAATTAAAAATTAAAAAAATTTTTAAAGGTGCGGGTTCGGCAGATTTCCATACGGGTATCCGCCGAATTTTTGCCAAATACCAAACCCACCCGCAACCTGTAAAATTACCCGCAACGAGCGGATTTTGGCGGGCTGGTTTGGGCGGATTTTGGCGGGTACCATTGCCATCCCTACTTGAAATGCAACATCATTGACTTGTAGTTTTAAAGCAATTAATATTGAAGTTTCAATCAAAGCATCATATAAACTAGCATTAAGTTGGATTAAATTAGTATTGTCCTCCATAGGAATTGAAAGTAATTGAAGTATTTTAAATTACTATTTTAAATAGATCACCAAAATGTATTTTATTAAACTATTAAATTAGTATTTTAACTAGATCACCAAAATGTAGTAGATAACACCCCTTTTGAATTTTATTTTCTAAAATATCCCTAGTTTAATTTATAAAATATAAACTCAAATATTAAAAATAACCATCTTCTCATAAATATAGATATGAATTATTAAATGAGGTGGATGTTAGATATTTATTAAAAAATTAATTTGTTTAAGTGTTTAATTAAAATCCCATTTAAAATAAGAAATTAAATTAATTTATCCTAAGAATTCTTCAGCCATGATTTAACTTTTCCCTCATTTGAATTATTTGAAAAGAAATGAGTTTTACGAAGAAATTTAATGGGCCAAGCCCAGTTTCGCCCCATGCATAAGGACGAAGGCCTTCTTAATTTAAAGGCCAGATCGGGGTCGAGCCTCCACTCATGCTTATATAACAAGTAATGGCAAAAAAATTAAAAATATAAATACATACATAACATTAGTTAAATCATTAATATGCATATTATAATCAGAAATCTGCTGAATCTTATAGTCAGAAATCAGTGAAAGGTTCTTTGCATGTTTCTGCTTGTGCGGCTGTGTTCAGAAACTATGAGGGAGAATTTTTGGATGGTTTTTTCTTGTCCATTACATGTTGAGACTGCTTTTGTTGCTGAACTGTTACCTTGGCTATTGAGCATTCTTCTGTTTGAGGTTGGACTATGTTTTGGATCGAATGTGATTCTGATTTAACTGTGCATCATCTTCGTAACAAGTGGCTTCCGCCTCCATGTTTTCTTATTCATCGATGGAATAATTGTATTGCTCTCATGGATTCCATGACGATCCACTTTTCGCATGTCTTTAGGGAGGGTAATGGTGTAGCTGATTGTTTGGCCAATTCAGGTGCTACGGTGGATTCTTTTACTTGGTGGGACTCTGCACCCCCTGATGTTGCTTCCATTTTGCGTAAGGATATTTTTAGGCTGCCTAGCCATCGGTTCAGGTAGCTTTTGTAGCTTTGAATAAAAAATAATTATAACAATAATAGGCTGTGGAGTCAATTGCTTCAGTCATGAGCATCCCGGGAAATGCGATATCTGCTTGAGTTTCAGAGGTGAAGACAAGACCCCGCACTGCAAGAACTTTTCAAAACACCTCTATGCAGCTTTGAATAAAAAAGGGATTAATGTGTTCAGGATGAAAAAGAACTTGAACGAGGAATATCGATTTCACCGGCACTGTCTAAAGCAATTGAAGAATCAAGAATTTCAGTTATTGTCCTCTCAAGAAACTATGCTGCCTCAACTTGGTGCTTGGATGAACTTGTTAAGATTGTTGAATGCAAGAACACGTCGTGTTCATCAACAAGTGGCTTTTCCAAATTTCTATGATGTTGAACCAACTGTGGTAAGGAAACTGTTGATACAAGATCAGAATAAAACCTGATCTGTTAATCCCAAGAACTATCTCTACACACTGATCTGAACAATCAAGAATTAAAAACAAAGTGATCAATGAACAATGAAACAGAAAAAGAATACTGAAATCTAAACAAAGGAAACACCAGCAAGGTTTATAGAGGTTCGGCTTTGCAGCCTACATCCTCTTGAGAGCAGAGAGCCATGGCTTTTATTGATGCTTTCAAGTTACAAGTATTTCTGGAAACTACAAAGAAATTCACCCCCAATTGCTGAGCTTAAGGCCCCCTTTTATAATCCTGGAAGCTTTCTGCAAGTTATACCAGAAGCCAGCCTGTATTCTGGAATCCCCAGAATTTTTCCCGCTTATTCTAACTGAATTAACCACCCTTCACACGTGCAACTCATGTGAATATTATAAGCACACTTAACGACATTATCGAGCATCGTTTTGAGCTTTATGAATAGATACATAAGTCACGTGAGTTAAGTGTGCATTACTTAACATTTTGTCTGACAATGGATTTATGTCATACAGTAGCTTCCAGCCGTTCACCGACATGTCGCACAGTTTGAATGGTCTAAACCGGCATTCGTCGTTTGTTGTCCAAAGCTCAGATTCTGGTTCACAACTTACGGAAACAAATAGGAAGTCTTCTAGAGCGTTTGCTAAACACAAAGAAGTTCTTAAGGAGAAAATAGAAAAGATGCAAAAGTAGAGGGATGCTCTGCAAGAGGTGGCTAATATCTCTGGCTAGGAATTGAGAGATAGCCAATCATTCTTATTCTCAATGATTAATTTTATAAGATGTGGCACCAACCAACCCTTGTTCAACTTATTTTTGTTTGCCCTGCATGAGTCATAACAAGTGAGAAGATTTTTGGATTTCTTCATTATTAAAAAACTGCCAATATTTATTCAATATAATAAAACGAGTCACTGAGGTTACTTATTTTCTAATTTCAGTTTGTGCATGTGTATGTGTATATTTCTATCAATAATAAAATTTTACCATAAACAGGGTCCATATTCACTTCGTTATTGCAACAACCAACTTGCCTACATTTTCCCAAGTAAACTTTACATGACAAGATTTGATTGTATATATTGTTTTGTGAATGATGTGGTTGAGAAGAGGAATTCTAGATTTCACCAAATTTTTAGACATAAGCTGACAGGGAATTGGTGAAAGAAAGTTAAGGGTTTATATGGGAAGAGTAAAGGCGGCTAGTGTAATATCAGGTTAGAAGCTGAGAAGGAGTTTCCGCGAGGGAATAGGAATAAATACAACTTAACCGACTGTTCTCAGGATTTGGGACTTATTTTTGCTTTTAAGGCACTAGAGTTTTTCTTCTCTTGTCGAACGGTAAAAGTATAGAAGGTTAATGATGAAGTGTCTTTGGTAGGCACCAATGCTGGGATCAGTAATTTAGATGTAAAGAGGAATTGTTTAGGAATTGTGGTATTATTCCCATGTCCAAAAACTGTCTGATAAAATGCCCAAGAAGAAACCATATATCCAATCCGTTGTGTTGAACAGAGAGATGATGCATCGATTACTTCAACTCTATGATTTCCCGAGAAAACAATCAATATGTGAATGTTTAGGTGCAGATAACATAGGCCAGTAGCCTGTAAAGAACGAGGGCAAAAGGCAGAACAATTTCAATTCTGTGAAACAGAGTGCAGTTAAGTAAATTCATAATTTCATAATTTCTTTTATAATATGCAAACCGTATTACTTGTATGTGAATTGCTTTCAGTGTAGTTCAACAGAATGTTTCAGACTCGTGGAACAAGAATGTTGATGAGGTTAGCAAGCAGTGAATAGCAGAACTGATCGAGGAAACTCAGGCTCAGCTTCTCACCAGTCCTACAGTGAACAACTGGAAAAGTTAAATCAAATCTTAGATGGCCACTTCTTTTGGCTTGGTCACAGATCCACTAACTTTTGTTGACCAAAGCTTGTATAAAAACTGAATAATAGAACAACTTGTGAGGCTTGTAACCAAAATGGATGCCTAAAGCTAAAGCTAACTATTTTTAATAGAAATGGAGAGCATTAAACCTTTCTTCCCTTCCCAAGCTGTATGCAACTTCCAAGAGAAATGTGAACCCTTTAACCTATATTTTCCATTCTTTACTTATTTTAATGAGAAAATTCAGCAATTTCAATAAAAATAAAAACTAAAAAATAAAAGATTGTAGTGGAATTATTCCAAAAGAATATTTTACGCAATTACATTGAAGAAGCCCTAAATAAAATACCTAAAGAAATTTTTGCTTTCGGTGTGTAAATTATTGAAGCTGGCTTTTGTCAACATCACATCGATCAAAATCATTCATCATTAACATATATTATGCCTGTACTTATATATATATATATATATATATATATATATATATATATATATATATATATATATATATATATTTCTATTTCAAAAATAATTTCCTGGAAGATGCTCGAACGGTAGTATGCAGGCTATTTATTTTCAATGATAATGATTGCCATGTGAGAACTTTATGATATTTAATAATCTTTTGAATAATGAGATTATTATAACGAATAATTAATTATGGACTGATCTATTAATTTCAAGCACTAAGCCTCCTTACATGACTGTGAGTATTTTATTCAAACCCTTTCAGTGAAATTTGTTCGCAGAACTCCTAGTTAATTACTACTAACAGCAATAAAATTGGATCTAGTTTTTAGGTTTATACATACTTTAGGTAGTTTCAAACTATTCTTTTTATACTTACTGATCATTTGGGGTTACTGTCAAGGAAGTTTAGAACGATGCAAAATTATCTTGTCTAGCAAAAACAGCTTTAAAAAACATGAAAAGAGTTTTATTCTTAATAAAATTTTACATATATAATCACATATAATACATAAACCCAAAAATATTGTTATTCAATTTAGAAACAAAATTAGTAAACATATAAGGTAGTCATTATTATAATGAGTTTTTAATTTACATTTTTAAGCTTTTATTTTTCTAATAACTCTTATATTAATTTACTTGTTTTACCTTCCTTTTATAAATCTTATGTTTCATTTACATAATTTATATTTTATTTTACACTTAATGTTGATTTATAAATTTTATGTTTCATCTATAAGTTTTTATTTTTATTTTTACCAACAATAAATCAATTTACCATTTCTATGTTAGTTTAATTGTTTTACCTTTTATTTATAAGTCTTATATTACATTACTTAATTTATGTTTTATTTTACACTTATTGTTGACTTAAAAGTCTTATGTTATATTTTTCGGTTTTTATTTTGTTCACCAATTTATCACTCCTATATAATTTATTTATTTTATCTTCCATTAGTAAATCTTATGTTCTATTTACATAATTTATGTTGATTTATTTTAATGTTACATTTGTAAGTTTTTGTTTTATTTATTAATAATACACTAATATGCCATTGCTATATTAATCTATTTATTTTAACCTCCTTTTATAAGTCTTATGTTTTTTTTATTACATCACTTATATTGTATTTTACACTTAATGTTGATTTATAAGCATTATGTTGCATCTATAAATTTTTGTCTTGTTTACTAATAATACACCAATTTACCGTTCCTATGTTAATTAACTTGTTTTACCTTCCATTTACAAATCTTATATTTCATTTACATTATTTATGTTTTATTTCACGCTTAATGTTTATTTACAAGTTTTTTGTTACATTTGATAAGTTTTTGTTTTATTTACCAATAATATACTAATTTACTATTGATGTGTTAATTTATTTATTTTACTTGTCATTATAACTCTTATGTGTCATCAACATAATTTATGTCTTATTTTACGTTTAATATTGATTTATAAGTTTATATTAAATTTACATGTTTTATATTTTTTTTACATAATTTATATTTAATTGCAGTATTGATGGCAAGATTACAAATATAGCTTCTTTGAAGCAAATAATTCATTGATATTCAACAAGTAGCCACTTGATTCAATTAATTCACTCAGGGTGCATTTGGCATATTATATTGTATTATGTTGTATTGCATTAGCATTGTATTCTACTAATGTTGTACAACATTTGGTGCGGCATTGTACTATATTAATTTTTTGTGATTAATTTAAATTATATATTTAGAAAATAATATTTATTACTAGTTATATTAAATTATTATTAAGTATTTATTATTAGTTATATTAAATTGTTAAATAATAATCAATTTTTATATATTAATTACTATAATATAATTAAATAATATAATATAATATTATGTTATATTTTTATTTTTATATATTAATTATTATAATATAATTAAATAATACATATTTAGTTTAATTTTTAATATAATAAAAATTAAAATATAAATAATAAATTTATTAATTTATACTTAATAATTATAATGTAAAAATAAAGAAAATAAAAATTAATATCATATTATATTATATTAAAAAATTATATTTATTATGATTATTTAAAAAAAGAGAAAAAAAGGCTAATGCGTCAACATTAGCTAAACCCTACTCACAGTCGGGTTTAGCTAATGTGGCACAGTAAAACTATCCATGAGCTTTTGCTTCCAAACACAGTATAGTGTAAGTTTAATGCTGAACAGTACTTTTATACCATGTAATGCTGGACACCAAACATGCCCTCAAAGCTTATCTTATGGTCCTACTAAGTTATATCCAATGTAATTTACAAACTATGCAAAACATACAGTGGGTCCCACTAAGTTACATTCAATGTAATTTACAAACTATGCAAAACATACAAAAATTTGTAACATTGTAATGGGGATCATTGGTTATTACTTAACAAAGCCCTTATCATGTACATGTTTCTTTTTAAGGAAATTATCACTGCACTACTTTTTTTTTATTATTATATGTACATCTAACCATTATAAAATATTGACATGTTATTTAAATCACCTTTGTTTTTAAACTTGTATCAATCAACTACTTTCATACTATAAAATGATTATTTTACCCTTAAATAATTGTAAGACTATTTTATTTTACAAAATTTTAAAAAATAAAAAATTATAATTACAAGATTACCCCTAAATTTAATAAAACAAATAAATCTTAAATCCAAAGACGTTAATTTTTTATAGTTATAATTTCATTTAAAAATTATCATTTTAATTTTTTATAATTATAATTTCTTTTAATTTGTATAGGGAAGTTTCTTAATTTTAATTATAGGAAAGTTTATAATAATTATAGGGAGATTTCCTCCTCATGTTAATTTTTATAAGCTTCCATATACTTAATTTAATTACAAAAAAATTTAAAAATTAACATTATATTTTTTAAATAAATTATAATTATAAAAAATTAAAGTCTTATATTTTGTGATTTATTTATTTTATTAAATTTAAGGGTATTCTTATAATTATAATTTTTTATTTTTTTAAAATTTGTAGAATAAAATAGCATTTTAATTCATTTAGGAGTAAAATAGTTATTTTTAGTGTCAAAGTGGTTGATTGATATAAGTTTAGAAACAAAAGTAGTCCAAAGAATATGTCAAAATTTTATAGTAATAAGATGTACATATGATAAAAGAAAGGTGGTGAAATGATTATTTCCCTTCTTTTTATTACAATCTTTTAATGCGGCATGCGAAATACACCCTGTTTAAGTCTAATCACACCTCATTCTTTTAACAAAGACTTGTATAAAGTATTCAAAAAGTATAACCTTTAGATTCCGCGAAGAACGAAGCTCCATAGTGTATACGTCTTAGTTAAAATTTTTGACGTATACACGTATACTAATTTTACCTTTCGCCCTACTTGGATTTTCATTTTTTCTCCCACTTTTTGAGATGACCAAGACTTGCTTTTGCAATAAATACAAATAAATCTGTGGAGCTGGAAATTGCTTTTGGGTACAAAAGAAAAATATTTGCCTGATTAACTTCTTTTCTTTGAATCAAACGCTTCATTGGAGTTCATCAGATCAATTAGGTAGCTTCGTTCAACATATTCAAATTTGTAAGTGTTATTTTATACATTTCTCTTTTATTTTCAGAGTTAATTTGCATATCCTGGATGTTTAAAAAAGAAAAAAAATAAAATTGAAAGAAAGCTTTGAATGTTAATTTAATTTCTATTGTATAAGCTTTTTACTTCTCTAATTAACATTTGCTTAAGCAAAGGTCGGCGTGCACACTCTCCAATCAGCATCCGAATTCTTTTTTTATATTACGTTTTGTGATTTATTAGGTGTAATATTTTTCTTTTTGGTAAAGCAGGTAAATAAGAGGCTGATGTCTGCTAATTAGTTTGTTTAATTAAGAAGAAGATCATTAATATATTGTTCAATAATTTTATGTTTAAAGAAATTACTATAGTAATTATATTACATTATTTTTCTATTTCTCTCTATTTTCTCTTTTTTAACATTAATAGTTAATAATTTCATCTCCTTGAATTTCGCAAGTCTCGATGAATCTTTAGGTTTGTAAATTTTTTTCTTTAGATCCCGATAAATAACATTTGACAATATTAGTTGATCAGTTATATATGTATATATATATGTATGTATGTATTTATTATAACGATACAAATTTTCTAAGTTGCATCAATTTTCACTGGAAGCTTTTAAATTGTAATTACATTTTAGCATATTTCTTTAATGTATGAATTTTGCATATTTCTATGATAATGAAATTTAATTTTTGTTTTGTTCTAAACACAATAAAAATAGATCCCACAAAAAATTATGGATAAATTGTTAAAAATTAATAAGAGTTTACTAAACATAAGTTGAAAATTTTTTTATTGATATAATAATTAAAATCTCATTTAAATATTGATATGAGAGGAAGAAATTATAAATTTACAGCATTATTATTTTGATATTTAACGATAACAAAAAATTTAATATCACTTTTTTGAAGAACAAAATAATTTAATATTTACGAATATACATATTACATGGAAATGTTTATTTAGAAAAAAATTTAATATTTAACTATAAAGCATTAATTATAATAAAAATAACATTAATTACAATAAAAATAATAAAGATAAATTTTATAAGGGTACAAAAGTAATTATACAAATTAACTTCCAATATAAATTAGGGGAAAAGCCACACACAACCTCACTTAAATAGTCACATATTCCCCCTTAGTTTTATAAATGGTCACACACATCCCTTTTTTTACTATTATACCCTTAATTACAACAACTTAATAATTGACTTTAAATAAAATTTTATAATAAATATAAATATAAATTAAAATAATATAATATATAAATAAGATAAATTTATAAATTATTTTAAATATTAGAAAATTATTTTAACATTATCAATCTGTAATATTCTTTTAATAATAGTAAAATCTATTTGACATATTAATTATATGAAAATAATTACACCTACCATTCACGGTAATTTATGAAATTTATATTATTTTATTTAAAATATCTTTTTTAAAGTTAATTTTTAAATTATTAGATTTTAGTATTAATAAAATCCATCGGGATAGACTCATAATAACTTAATATTAAAAATAATTTTCATTATGTATGTTATTTGATTAATGTAATATTTTATTTGTATCATATGATATTTATTTATTAATTTTATCTTATTACTATATTTATATTTATTTGGGTTGTTATAATCAAATGGTATAATAGTTATTTATTAAATTAAGGAGATCTATGTGACCATTTATAAAACTAAAGAAATGTGTGTGACTATTTAAACAAACCTTAGGGGTGTAGGTGGCATTTTCCCTATAAATTAACAAAATTAGCATAAGGTGAATTAGTGACAAATTTTGAAAACACATATCTAATTTTAGGCTAAATCTCTTTAAGTTTTCAGGACTCAGCTAAAATTTTACTAATAAGGGTTTACCATTCCTATAGATTGCCAGTAATTTTAACTATTATCAATTGATTATTAATATCAACTGCTGGATTCCATTCCATTTTAACGGAATCCAATGGTTTCAACATGGCTAATGGGCAGAGTGGCAAAGATACGTAAATTCCTTGAAGCTTCCAAGAAGTTTGATGCTAACTCATTGAGTAAACGGTGAAAAATTTTATTAATTATTAACAAAATCACTTTTTGACCAAGCTTGCTTTTGGAAATACATACATTAGTACAAAAAACAGAACTGAGTGAGCAGCTAGAAATTGCCTGATTGTTTATTTTTCTTCCAAAAGAAATATATTTGCATGATTAAATTCTTTGAATCAAATACTGCATTGGAGTTGTATTATATAAAAAACAATAATACTAATAATACTGCATTGGAGTTCATTCAAGTGGCTTCCTGTAATACACTCAAAAGCTGTAAGTTCTATCTTATACATCTCTCTCTTTTATTTTCAGAATTAATTTGCATATCCTGATGTTCAAAAAAATAAATAAATAATGATAAAATTGAAAGAAATCTTTGAATGTTAATTTTTTACAAGCTCTTTGCCTTCCCTTAGAGGCTCTAATCAAGATTTGTTTAAGTAGAGATCGGCGTGCACACCTCCAATCAGCATCTGGAAAAAATTCCTCTTACACCATCGAAGTTTGAAAAAAAATAATGTAGAATATATATAATTGTCCACGTTTAGGTGGTTAAAAAAAATAGAATTTATATATAATTTATAACATCTTCATTTTTGTGCTGCCCATAATTTTGAATGAATCTTATTGTTTGCATAGTATTGTACGTTCACAGGATTTCACTTGATTTATTCTGAATTTTCAGCAACAAATTAATATAATGGCTTCCAGGAGCTTCCAAAATGTCTCTTATGGGAAATATGATGTCTTCTTAAGTTTTAGAGGGGAAGACACCCGTAAAAGCTTCACAGGTCATCTCTATACTGCTTTGAAAAATAAAGGAATTTATGTATTCAAAGATGACAAAGAACTTGAGAAAGGAGGATCCATTTCACCAGAACTTCTTAAAGCAATTGAAGAGTCAAGAATTTCAATTATTATTCTCTCCAAAAACTACGCTTCTTCCACTTGGTGCTTGGATGAACTTGTCAAGATTGTTGAATGCAAAAACAGAGAGCATCAAATTTTTCCAATTTTCTATGATGTGAAACCAACTGTTGTAAGGAAACAAACAAGAAGTTTTGGAAAAGCTTTTGCTAAACATAACGAAGTTTTCAGGGATAATAAAGAAAAGGTGCAAAAGTGGAGACGCGCTTTAAAAGTGGTGGCCAATATATCAGGCTGGGAATTGAAGGATAGGTAATCATTCTTTTTCTCAAATATTAATTTTGTTTCTTTTGCAGGATTAGTAATTACAAATCAGATTTTAGTATTCATTCAACACTGTTTTCAATTAAATAGCTTCTATTTAATATTTATGTATATCATATGATGTGTAGTACAAGTTTTCCTCTCCTAAATTGACTGTTTTTAAATCATCTCTTATTTTTGAAAACCTCAATTTACCTCCCATTTTTGTTAAAAATAAAAAAAAAATTTCATCAACTCACCATTTTTTTTCCTTATATTTTCAACAAGAATAGGCTAATTGAGGTTTCAAAAGTAAGGAAATGATTTGAAAATAGTCAAATCACGAGACGAATAATCTAAAATTTATCCAATAGTTCTATAAATGAATTAATATCTGCAATGCCGAAGAGATATGGACGATGAAACGTTGAATTACTGTATTTTGAACTCTTGATGACTAAATATTTGTATGTCTTGATGCTTTGTGCTATCAGATTTAAAAAGAAAAATAAATAAAACTTTATTCTTAGATTATTGCCCAAGCTTAGGCATCTAAATACAGAGTCAATATTTTTTTTTTTTAAATAGCAGCTAGCAAGTGAAAAGAATGATGAAGAATATCTGATCAATATAATGATTTAAGCTTGTGATTATAATTTTAGCCCAAATTTATTTACTGTATTAATCTATCTCTGTCCTTTCTTGAGAGCAAGCTGCTCTGTTTTGTATCATTTGCTATTTATTTGAATAGAATTTCCTTCTATGAATTGACTCATAAGCTAGATTGCTAAATATTATTTGTAATAATGACAACTATCGCAATACGAATGATGTCAATATCATTACATATTTAGCTAATTAATGTAATTAATTTCAAATACGTAAAATATGGTCTTATAAAAAATGGATTTAAACTGTCTTTTAAACTAATCCGGTAACAGATAGAAATAATGTATAAATTTTGAACCCTCAAACCACAATGCAACCCAGTCCAAACCAATTTTTATTGGCTTGGGTTTGAATTTCTCATTCCAATTGTTTTTGACTTAATTATATGACTTCAATTTGATGAAATGAATATTGCATAGTTTGGATTTTATGCATAATATGGAATTGATTTGTTACTACGTTCATACGAACTTTAATTTAACAACACCAATCTTTTCTTGTTGTTTTCAATCTGCAGCAATGAGTCAGAATTTATTGAGGAAATTGTCAATGTCATATCAAGTAAGATTCGTACAGAGCCAGAGATTCCTAAGGAGCTAGTAGGAA
This sequence comes from Clausena lansium, assembly GCA_030449835.1. NCBI lineage: Eukaryota > Viridiplantae > Streptophyta > Magnoliopsida > Sapindales > Rutaceae > Clausena > Clausena lansium. Next base: position 5,743,379 of record JASUUF010000259.1, on the reverse strand, counting down.
TAGAATCACGCTTGGAGAAACTGAAGTTTCTTATGGGTACAAGGTCTAATGATGTTCGTATGATAGGGATATGGGGTATGGGAGGTCTAGGAAAGACAACTCTTGCAAGAGTTCTCTTTGACAAGATCTCTCACGAGTTTGATGGGAGTAGTTTTCTTGCTGATGTTAGAGAAACATGTGAGAAAGAAGGGAGCGTAATCTCTTTGCAAAAGCAGCTCCTTTCCGATTTAATGAAGTTTGCAGATCATAGCATACGGAATGTCTATGATGGTGTTAGCATGCTCCGAAGTAGGCTGCAACATAAAAAGGTTCTTGTCATAATCGATGATGCAGCTCATCCTGATCACCTACTGAGATTAGTTGGGGAGAAACACTGGTTTGGTCCAGGCAGCAGGATCATAATAACAACGAGGGATGAACATTTGTTGACGTTGCATCGAGTCAAGGAAGTTTATAAGCTTGAGGAACTAACTTTTGATGAGGCATTTCAACTCGTTTGTTTGAAAGCCTTTGATACGCATAAGCCTTTGGTAGAATACATGGAGCTAGCTGAAAGTGTTGTAAAGTATGCTAGTGGTCTTCCATTAGCTCTCAAGGTTTTGGGTTCATTTTTACTTGGTAGACCTGTGGATGAGTGGAGAAGTACCTTGGAAAGACTAAAAAGAGATCCCGAAAATGAGACTCTAGATATACTCCAAATAAGTTTTGATGCGCTGAAAGAAGCCGAGAAGAAAATATTTCTCGATGTTGCGTGTTTCTTTAAAGGGAAGAATAGAGATTATGTATCGAAAATTCTCGACAGCTGTAGCTGTTGGATAAAAATCGTATTTTTAATAAGGATCTCATATAATATATAAGAATTAAGTAATCTAGAAACTCGTACCTTGTTTAAATGAGAAGATGAATAATCAAAAGCTGTAGATCCACCACCAAACGATCTTCCAGGCTATGACTCAAGATTGATCAACACTGGACGTGTGGGCGTCTGTTTCACTACTCCCAATTGCAACTGGCGTTCCCTTTTTTTTTTTTTTTTTTTTTTAAATGAAGATCTCTCTCTCTCTTTCTTTTAGAAAAAATCCTTATTTATAATAGCTTATGAAAAAACCCTATCATGTATTATATCTCATTAATTTAAAATATTAAAATATTTTAAATTAAATATTTATCTCTCCACTAACGTAATAGTAGAGGGAATGTGTAACCTACTAGGGAACTAACTTGTAAAATATCACAAGACCCCTTTTACACTTGTATATAACACATTAGGCCTTAACAAATATTATAATTAAGATTTTTTGCCTGATATGCCAGTTTTCTCGCTTTTGGGTCCAGTAATGGTGTTGTCAATTAAATGAGCTAACCCGGGGATCATTTGGGAACATACAATAGTGGCTACAATAATTAAGCTTGTAATTAAACAAAAATAATTATTTAATTCCAATTCTACTCCACTATAAGATTGGAACTGACCTCCATAATTGTATGCTCGAATAATAATTCGCCCAAGCCACATTGATTTCTTTATTGCACAATCCTTTGTACCACATCGTTAATTAAATTGATATCTCAACTGTCCAATCAATTTAATTACATCTTGTTCCTTGATACTTACTGGTTTTCTCTAATGATCATTTTCAACATACTTATATATATATGTTGATACACTCTGGCCAGAGAATTCTATGATCAAGTACTGAAACCCATCAAGAGATGTGTCGTACAAATTCTATATTGTCAATCTATAAATTCAATACTTGTAATTGCTCCCACCAAGATACCAGGTAATCTTGACTACATGTGTATGTCGTGCCCATTGGTAACTCAAATGAAATAACAATTATAATCAAGAAATTATAATTGACTCAAGATTAAGATCACATTAAATCAATGCCTATGAGATTTAATAAGTCCTAAATAGATTATTACAAAGTTAATTAAATCTCACAAGTGATCCAGTTCAATGTAGTCATGCTACATCAATAAATTCATATATGATTAAGACAAATCACTCAATGAACTTATTACAGTCTATACCTAAATAAAGCGCCCAACTTTATTTATCAACTGCGAACTTAATTTATTTAATCATAAGATAACTTGTATTTATGTCTTCTGTGAATCCACTTGGTGATCACATAAATACATATAATATGGTTAAATGGACTTTACTCAAAATATTAATGCAATAGAGATACTTGAATAAAATACCTCATTCATTTTATTAATCAGAAAAATATTTATAACAATAAATAAACAAATATGCTTTAAAGAGCATATTTTTCCAATAGTAGCTTTGACCCAGTTATTGGAATTGGTGTCCTTATTGAAAAATCTCTATTAACGGTATGTGAGTACAATAGACTGTGGATGCATGATTTGTTACAAGAAATGGGTCGACAAATTGTTAGGAGACAATCCCCTGAGGAGCCTGGAAAACGTAGCAGATTGTGGGAGGTAGTTGATGTATGCCATGTATTGTCACAAAATACAGTAAGTGACTAATAAAGGGGATCGAAAAGTATTTATTTTCCAGCTCTGCTCACTTCTTTTAGCTAATTAAATCTCTAACGAACGACTTTGTCTATAATTTTCAGGGAACTGAAGTAGTGGAAGGAATCAGAGTTGATGATTATTACTTTCTCAAAGATAAGGTGCGTTTAAGTGCAAGTCCTAAAGTATTTTCGAAGATGATCAACCTACGATTGCTCAAAATCCGTAATCTGCAACTTCCTAAAGGCCTTGAATACCTGTCTAACAAGTTACGGTTACTTGATTGGCATGGATATCCTTTGAAATCTTTGCCATCGAATTTGCAATTTGATAGAACTGTGGAGTTTAAAATGTGTTACAGCTGCATTGAAGAATTATGGAAGGGAACCAAAGTAAGATCAATATTTTTGTCACTAATTTATTTTTTTTTCTGTGAATAATTATTGATAACAATTTTATTATTGTAGCTGTATATGAATTAAGAAATATCATTTTAGCTCTCTTTTGTTTTCAACAGCCTTTAAACATGTTGAAAGTCATGAAACTCAGCCATTCAAAGAAATTGATTAAGATACCAGACTTCACAGAAGCCCCAAATTTGGAGGAGTTGGATCTTAAAGGCTGTACAAGGTTGCGTGAGATTCACTCGTCTTTGCTGCTTCACAATAAGCTAATTCTGTTGAATTTGAAGGGTTGTACAAGCCTTGCAACTCTTCCGTGCAAGATTTTTATGAAATCGCTTAAAACACTTGTTCTTTCAGGTTGCTTGAAATTGAGGAAATTTCCATACATTGCGGGAAGTATGGAGTGTCTGCAGGAACTTCTTTTGGATGAAACTGATATCAAAGAACTGCCACTATCAATTGAACTTCTATCTGGACTTGTTCAGTTGACTTTGAAAGGCTGCAGAAATATCTCGAGTCTTCCAATTACTATAAGCAGTTTAAAATGTCTAAGAACTCTAAAGCTCTCTGGTTGTTCGAAACTAAATAAGTTTCCACAGATTGGGGCAAGTATGGAGGATTTGTCAGATCTCTATCTAGATGGAACTAGCATTACAGAAGTGCCATCATCTATTGAACTTTTGACGGGACTTGAATTGTTGAATTTGAATGACTGCAAAAATCTCGTGAGACTTCCCAGCAGTATAAATGGTTTGAAATCACTCAAAACTTTGAATCTCTCAGGTTGCTTCAAACTTGAAAATGTACCAGAGGCTGTTGAGCAAATAGAAAGTTTGGAAGAACTTGATATAAGCAGAACATCTATAAGAATATTCAAAAATGGACCATCGTCATCTGCATCATCGCATTTGCACTTAAGGTTATATCCTATAGCTCTGATGTTGCCTTCTCTGTCAGGTTTGTGCTCTTTAAGCAAATTGGATCTCAGTGACTGTAGTCTAGGGGAAAGAGCAATCCCAAACGATATTGGCAACTTATGCTCATTAAAAGAGTTGTATCTGAGTAAAAACAATTTCGTTACGCTGCCAGCAAGCATTAACGGTCTTTTCAATCTTAAAGAACTAGAGTTGGAAGATTGTAAAAGGCTTCAATCTCTGCCACAACTTCCACCCAACATAAACGAAGTTAGTGTGAATGGTTGTGCTTCGTTGGTGACGCTATTAGGTGCATTAAAACTTTGCAAATCCAAATACACATCAATTAATTGTATAGACAGCTTCAAATTGCCCAGAAACAATGGTTTGGTATTTTCAATGCTACGAGAGTACCTCGAGGTCAGTCTATCACTCCGTGTCTCCCTGCTATGCCAAAATTATGCTGTGTCAAAGTTATGAAATGGTATGGACTCGTTCATTTTTTACTTATTTGTTGCAGGCAGTGTCAGAGCCATTAAAAGATTTCAGCATTGTTATTCCTGGAAGTGAAATTCCGAAGTGGTTTATGTATCAGAATGAGGGTTCTTCTATAACAGTCATAAGGCCTTCATATTATTATAAGAGGAATAAGGTTGGGGGATATGCTATTTGCTGTGTTTTTCATGTCCCTAAACATTCAACTGGTATTAAATTCTTGCGTTCATATCCCACACATAAATTGAACTGCTATATGGGTGGTTGTTCTAGCAATTACTTTATTGATTTTAGAGAGAAATTCGGTCAGGCTGGGTTAGACCATCTTTGGTTACTCTATTTGTCTCGTCAAAAATGCAATGATAGTCATTGGCAATTTGAATCTCATCATGTTGATTTGTCATTCAAACCTGAGTCAGATTATAGATTTAAGGTGAAGAGGTGTGGCTTCCATCCAGTTTTTATGCGGGAAGTTATGGAATTCGACCAAAAAACAAAGCAATGGACTCGCTTTACTTCTTATAATCTGAATGAATTCCATCACAATTTTGTTGGATCAAATATGGAAGTAGCCACAACATCAAAGCGAAGCCTTACAGAATATGTTGGGGCAGCTAAAGCCAGCGGAAGTGGCCGCTGCGATGACTACGATGAGGAACCACAGCCTAAAAGATTTAGACTACTCGAATGAAGGGCAAAGCCTAGTGAATATAATTTTCTCCGAATCTATAACAGTGTAAGTGCGCATCCCAATTTCAATTTGTGTTCTTTAAATTTGCATATGGTATTTCATTTCCTTTTTATTTATTTATTTATTGTATCTACTCTTGCAATTTATTTTCAAGTTAAATTACCAGAAACGCACGACTTGGATCAAAAAGTTTGTCAGAATCAGAATGTGTTGCTCGACCAAATTAAGGCTTTGAATTTTGTGATTTCTCATGAGCTCAAAATTAAAGAAAGAGAGAAAATCAATCCTCCATTTTGTATTCTTATTTGTATCTCTGTTTCATTGCAGCATTCTCTCATTTTGTATCCATTATTACATATGCGAGTTTTTGGGTACACTTGAAGGTGCTGGAGACTGGGGTCATAATTGATGAATTGCATACCAATTGCAATGTGTGAAAAATAAACTAATTAGCTCATTGCAATCTGGTTTTATATATATAATTCTTTTGGCATATAGCTTCGGTTGTTATAGTTGAGCAGCCCAGCTAAGCTTATTGTAAATTATAAATAGTACTTGAAGCTGATATGGATTTTCGCTTGAAGCCAGTGGTAGTGGCGGCTGTGATGGGGATAAGGAACCGCAACCGAAAAGATTTAGACAACTCAGAATGAAGGGCAAAGCCTAGTGGGTATTATTTTCTCTGAATTTATGTGTAAGTACGCTTCTCAATTTCAATTTATGTTCTTTGGATATGGTATTTCATTTATTTTTCATTTATTTACTTATTTTATCTATTCTTGCAATTTGTTTTCATGTAAAATTACCAGAAATTCTCGACATGGATCAAAAAGTTGGTCAGAATCAGAATGTATTGCCCAACCAAATTGAAGCTTTGAATTTTGTGATTTATCATGAGTTGAAAATAAAAGAAAGAGAGAAAATGAATGATTTGTTATGTATTCTTACTTGTGTCTCTGTTTCATTGTAGCATTTTCTCATTTTGTATCCATTATTACACGTGTGAGTTTTTGGGTACACTTGAAGGGGCTGGAAACTGGGGTCATATTTGATGAATTGCATGCCAATTGCTATGAGTGAACAATAATTTATTTTGTTCCGCTTTTGTGAGCTTGTTGAATTTAACCTTGTTTATTTAATTCGGGCTTTCTGACTTTGGCTGAGCCTTGTTGATTCTTAATTAAGCTGGGTTATTTGAATCTACTAAATTACTCAATAAACTTATTTACTAAATAAATTCACTATCAAATTTTAAAATTTTAAATTTTGTTCAATAAAACCACTTAAACATCTAATATATCCTTACTAAATCCTTTTTTTTATAATACTAATGATTTTACTCATTAAAGCTTTTAAATTCATTTATAAACCCATTATAAATGAAATATGTTGAAAATGAAACACTATCAGTGAAAGCTATTGCAACAAAAGAAGCAGCAATAGCAAAAACAACTTTTGTTCTGCTATTACAGGGGTGAAGGCTGTTGGAGAGATGGTAACTGTAAGTTTTCCAATCTCCTTCCTGAATTCAGTCGTATTAATTATCAAAATTGTAGAAAAATTAATTAAATTTTAGCAATGGGTGATTAGCTGTTGATTCAATTGTGCAGGTGAAAAGAAGCTAGCAAAAGTAATAGTGCCAGATAAGTGGAAGGAAGGTGCCAGCAGCACCACAGAAGCCGGTGGCAGTAAAATCAATGAAAACAATCTCCTCTCCAAGAAGAAACGATTATGATCTTTTCCCATTTTCTTAGTTTTAATTGTTCATATTAATTAATCATTATAATTGAAGCTTGTGACCATAGATTTCTGTTCTGCAAAGGCTTAGATTTTGTTATACTGCAGTATCAGAATCACATTCTTGGGTTGAGTTTGAGATTGCTTTCGTAGAAAGCACTTAAATTTTCTAGTTCACATTGTACCTAGCAAGTTCTATTCTGACTCAAAAACACTCTTTATAGTAGCACCCATTAATTAATTCAATCAAATGCAGCCCAAGTACTTTCTTGATCCCAAAATTACTTTTTTTTTCCTACTCTAGCTTAGCTCCTTAAAATAAATAAAAAAGGGTAACAAGGCTTTTGGTGGTTTTTAAGCACTCCCAAACAGATGGTTAATTAATGATAGTGTGAAATATGAGAAGAAGAGTGGTATTTTTTTTAATGTATTTAATGGAGCTTTGATGATAAGTTTACAATTTCTAATGTGGATTCATGTCACATATTGCCAATATATGTATTTAAAGAATATGCGACGCTCTTTGGTTGTTGTTCTAATACTATTTTGCGCAGATATGGGGTTCGGTTTCTTCTCTGCTAGTGTTTGACTTGCTTCATGGTTTAGTTGATTATTTTTTTTTTATTTGAATTTTTTGGAGTTTTCTCTATCTGTACCTGTGGTTTTGGTTCTACAATTTTTCTAGATATTTACTTTGAATTTTGTTGTTGCAGATGGACACCTTATGGAAATACCAATACATCATTTGCAAGTAGCAAGTACACCAAGATGCTAACTATTGTCATACGCGTGCATACAACAAAGGTGCTATTACTCGCCATTTCTTACCATGCAATATCCTCTGAACACAATATCATGAAAGATCACACACACACTAGCTTGAAGAACTGCATTTTGGGATCAACTGAACCCAATATCTTCTGTCCTCACATGGTAGTAGTTAACAATTAAGCACTCAACAACAGGCTTTGTAATCTGCTCTAGAATCCATGTTCATTTTAGCTTTCAAAATCCATGTTCATTTTAGCTTTCCTCCGAATGGCATGCCAACATTAAAGCAAAAAAATAATACATAAACAAATGAATAGTATTGTAGAGTCAATTGTCCAAAACTATTCTATCTGTAGTAGCCACTTTAGGACTTATAATTTCTCTAAAATGTTGTATTCGAGAAGCGTATGAAGTCTCCCATCCGTTTGCAATAGGGTGATGATATGCTCCCTAATCAGGTGTTATAGGTGGAACAGGATGACCTGACATTAAAAATGCCAGTAAAAACTTATAATTAATAAGCAGAAATTATAAATAGAACATGAATTAAATTAATAAAATAATAAATCATACATCAACAAAGTGATTGCCAAATATATAGCCAAGAGCAATATTTTTGTGAGATAGTATATGCACTGGGTCATATCTCAAAGGTAAAAATGTAAGGCATTGTACAGAGGACAAGTGGAATAAGACAACATTATAGCACGATGCTATAAGATGACCTATGTCAGGAATAGTTATCCATTGATTAGACGATGCTGGCCAGTTCTCATAATATCAAAGGATGTGAATAAGCTCGTTCATTGTTTTAGGCCCTAATTTGCCATAATTATCTAATTACCATAATTATCTAAGTGAGAGTGCAACTCATTTACTAAATCTTTCCTCACTTGTACCCATCCATCGTCACTCAAGCCTATTAAGTTAGTTATTGCTCTAAAACCATAGTTACCATTAGCTACAACATCTTTAATATGATGAATATATTAATGTAATCCAATTGAAAATTCATCAATAAATGTAATTGATTTGACCGACATGCTCTTGTTAACCTACAAATACAAGCATTATGTGTAATAAAAAAATTAAATTAAATTCCTTACTAAATAACTTCAGTGTAAATTTGTATTACTTTTGTTTTCGGTCTCCCTCTACGTTTAACCTCAGCTTTTGATTTAATAGTTGTGATTGAATTACTCTTCACATTAAGTGAACAACTTTTTGGTTATATAATACTAACTCAAAAGCAGATGGGTCACGACAGGTAGAATTATCAACTTTGATATATGGTCAACTTTGTGTTCTTGTCTTCACTTCGGATATTTTTTCAAAATATCTAACTAGATTTCAATCGAACTCTCATTAAACCACTTAGCAATTAACTCAAACTTCGGCTGACAACTTAACTCCACCTTTTGCTTTTGATTAACATCTACTAAATCAAGTTTTTCCCGTGTAGATCAATATATTCTCTCAAGTGGAATAGGCTGACATTCTCTTTTGTATTTTGCAATCTCATGAACACATGGTAACCATGTGTTCGGTGAACAACACATCCACATGCAGAGTGGTTGACCCCAATAGAATTAGCACATTTTAGATCACTGAGGATAATATTTAATGCAGTTACAGAGATGCAGCCTCAAATATGTTTAAATTCTGCAGGCTTGAATTGATGTTCGTCAATTGTTTAACTTTTCTTAAATGATGCTTTAATATCTATATGCTGTTGCTCAACAAATTGTGTATCTTTGCTCATGATGTCTCAAAGTTTCCTTGACTCTTGGAAAGATACTTCAACCTTGAATGTGCACTTTCAACCCTATTAAAAGGATGATGATGATGACAACAATAAATGAATAAATTGAATAAGTAAAACCAATAAGTTACTGGTAAAATTGAAATGTTGTATACGTGTTTGTTGTCAAATTTCCAAAATGCATAATTTTATTTGTTCGTGTCGAAACAAATCTTTCTTTATAATTTTTCAACCATGTATCTGTTACATAATCCATCACTGTTGAAAAAGATGCAAAATCTCTCTACATAGTTTTAAAGTGGTTAATGAATTCAATTTCATTTGAAGATAACACCAATAAGTTCCAACACATTATGAACTTCTCCCACTTATCATTTGTTGGAAATAACTTCTTTTAGTTTGCCATAACATTCCTACTAATATGCTATCTATATAAAAATGATTTACACTAGGAAATATTTTCTCAATGGCATTCATTAGAGCCAACTCTCTATCAGTGACAATGTCCCTAGGTAGAAAATCATTGTCCATTAAACTCCTTAATCTATCTAACGCCCATGTGTAGCTATCTTCCAGCTAAGAAGTCAGGTATGTATAAGCACATTAAAAGTTATATCAGTTGATGTCACTCCTACAATTTCAAATAAAGGAAGATGATATTTATTGACTTTGTAAGTATAGTCCATCAACAAAACACTTGGAAATGTATGTAACAACTCTATGCTCTTAGGGTGTGCCCAAAACAAGTCTTTCACAATGTTTGTGTTGTCATAACACCTATGCCACTCAATATAATTATGTTCAGATAACTTACTCAAAAGTTGTTGCATTTGTGATCTGCCAGCCATCTCAATCACTTTTTATCCCTATCATGCATTGTATATTGACTTCATTGTAGAAACATTAAATGCATCTTCTTTTTTTTCAAAGTGACTAAAATATGTTTTGGTCATATCATATTTTTTGACATGTCAACTAATATTGATGTTTCTTTTGCAATTGCCATACAAATGAGTTCCCTTCAAGATGTTTTGTAATTGGATGATTATGCAGCCTGTGCATTACCTTTAGTATCCAATTGTTATGACTGTCCAACTTTTGACCCTTTAATTTAAAAGGACATTACCTTTAGTATCTACATATTTTTGTACCGGTTATTCTCGATTTTAAATCTTTTTGTTTGTCTTTCTTCTTATTTATTCTTTTATATTTCCCCCTTCTCTCACAAACAAAAAAGATCCTTGGTCTTTTACCATCTCAACCCACTTCAGATCTCTTGATAACAAGTACTATACCATTTTTCTTTCCAACATTAGAGTCCACTGAATCATTGCTTCTCTACTCTTGAATATCTAGATAAACAAAAATCTCATGTAAGCTAAATCAAATTTCATAAAAAAATTAATGCAAACTTAATTATAAACTAAAGTTACCACATGAGTTATAAATTCACTGCTATAATCCATCACACAATCTGTATCAGAATTGATAGATCTGTTGGAAATATCATCATGAGAATGTGGTTACTAAAACTACAAACTACATTTGGAAAATCAGTTTTTTATGATCTTCACAGTAATACTAGCTAATAGAATGAAGGAAAAGTAGCATTCCATAAAGCACATTGACACAAACTAAAATGATTGTTCTAGCCAACAAAAGGATCCAAAGTGCATGAAACTGACAACCAAAAGTTCAAAACTAAAGAACATGTAACTCATCTAAACTACAAAGAAAGTAGCAAAATCTTCAGTAAAATGATATCTTGCCCTCTAATGGATTCCCATCAAGATCAACAACGGAGTGATATCTAAGACCTACAGTCTATAAAGTTTTGATGGAATTAAATATCTATTACTACTAAAGCAAACTTCTCATGCACTAGCAAACCTTAACCCTTGAAGATGTCTTTTTAAAAATATAAGTTGGATGATGTATCACCAATGCATTGCAAAAGTGCACAAAGATCCAACATCTATCTCAAAAAATATTTGCATTATACCTTCTATACTTATCATACTGGATTTTGTTGTGCACTGATACCACTCGTTGTGCGTAGAATATAGAATCAGTGCACCAAATAATCATAGAAAAATAAAGGACATGAGAATTTAACATGGTTCAGCAATTAAACCTACGTCCATAGGAGCAAGAGAAAATAATTGTATTTAGTGTACAATATTTGAGTAATAAAACGTCACTTCCTAGAACCTAAATACACCCAATACTTTCACACACTTGAAAGGAAAAAACCTCTTAAGTAGTCACACTTCAAATTTTAGTGTTGACTTTTGAAAATGCATGATTTCGATGCTAACTTTAAACATTTATTACTTTATGCATGTGGGCTTTTTTTACTTTAAAAAATTCTCCACCTCGGCGAAGATTTGTTCAACTAGACAAATATGAGTCGACTACCAGCGGACCATGACACTTCATTTTCAAAAGTGGCTACATCTCTGTGACTACTTACATACCCAAATTTGGGATCAAGCCAACCGTACTTCAAAATTTCACAAACTTAACACATTCGAAGGATTTGAATTAGTTTCAAGCAATGTTAAAATTTAATTCTAGAAATCACCTTTGTCAACATAACTGATGGGTTATCTTTGGTATTGATCTTCTTAAAAAATACAACACTACTCTCGATAACTTCCTTAACATAATGATATTTCACATCTATGTGTTTTGTTCGAGCATGATATGTTTAATTCTTCGCAAGGAATATCTCAATTTGGTTATTACATAAAGTCTCAATGTTCTCATGTATTACACCTAAATCACCTGACAAGTCTTTCAACCAAATAACTTCCTTTACAGCCGCTATTGTTGCCATATACTCTACTTCTATAGTGGAAAGAACAATTATCGATTGTAGAATCAACATCTAGCTGACCGAACCTCCACCCAATGTGAATATGCAGCCTGTTGTTGATCTTCGCTTATCTAGGTCTTCAACCAAATTAGAATAACAATATCCAACACACTACAAACCACAATCCCTCTTGAACAATAACCCAACATCAACTGTCCCATACAGATATCAGAGAATCCACTTCACAACAAGCCAATAGTCTTTACATGAATTATGGATGTATTTACTATCCATACTGACGGCTTGAGATATATCGGGCCTTGTGCAGACCATAACACACATAAGACTACCCACAACACTTGCATATGGAACTTGAGCCATGTAATTGCACTCCTCTTGGGAAGAAGGACATGAAGAAGAGCTTAGTTTGAAATGAGGAGCTAGATGAGTACATACTAGTTTAGTTTTGTCATCCATACTGAACTGTTATAACACCTTCTTCAAATAAAAATTTTGAGTCAACCACAGGCTTCCATTCTTTTTGTCTCTACAACTCTCCATCCCAAGTATTCTCTGTGCATCACCCAAATATTTCATCTCGAACTCAGAAGCTAGCTGCTTCTTTGATTTCTCAATCCCTTCTCTATTCTTTAAAGCTATAGGCATATCATTGGCATAGAGTAACAAATAAATGAAAGCTCTATCTTGTAGTCTTCTAAAGTAAACACAGTGATATATGAATTGATCAAATCTCTTATACCACTGTCTTGGTGACTGTTTTTGCCCATATAAAGATTTAATCAATCTACACACATGATTCTCCTTTCCAACAACTTTGAAACCACAAGGCTGAGCCATATAAATTTCTTTCTCCAAATCTCTATGTAAAAATACTGTCTTAACATCCAATTGAGCCAATTCTAACTCATATTCAGTTACCAAGGCAAGTAGGATATGAATGGAAGTATGTTTTACAACTAGAGAGAATACTTCATTGTAGTCAATACCTTCCTTCTATGCAAAATCTTTTGCTACGAGCCTTGCCTTGTATCGGAGAGTTGATTGATTTGGAGATCCTTGCTTCTTGGTGTAGACCCATTTATTGCCAATGGCCTTTTTTTCTTTAAGTAACTCTACAAGTTACCGAGTCTGGCTTTGATGAAGAGACTTTATCTCTTCCTCCATGGCTAACTTCCATTGATCACTTTCACTACTACGTAATGCTTCACTGAAAGTATTGGGAATGTGTTGGAGTGCATTTTATGCACTAGTTTTGCATTGTTTATTCCCCTTAATATCGATGTTTTGCACTTAATAATAGTGATTTACTTATGCTTTATTTTTGTAGGTGCAATTCTATTGATTGGTGCTAAATTGAGCTAAAAGATGATGTTTGAGGAGGAATTGACTTCCTGGAGAAATTCTGAGCCTCAGAAGAAGTTTGTTGATAAGGCGTGGGCGCGTGCTGTCAACTGAGAACCTGCAGTTTTTATTTTGACGTGTTTTATCTTTTTGGTTATTTTTGTAATTTTGAATTAAATCTTTAGATAATATTTTATATATTAGTATTTTTATTTTTTGGGAAACTATAAGAGAGGAAACACGTGAATTACAAAGGAGAGAACGCAATTGAAGAAAAAACTCTAGAAAAATATTTTCTCTCTTCTCCATGAGTAACTAAACTCATTTTTCTGGTTGAGGATTAATGAAGCTTTGATTCATCATTGCTGTAAGATCTTTCTTATGCTTTAATTGTTTTATTGCTTTTGGGTATTTGCTTATTCTTTGAATTACTGTCATGATTATGTTTGTTAATTAGATAATTGGCCACTATTTAAATATCAACTTAATCTACTGCCAATTGAAAGATTCATGGTATAAAGATTTTGATGTTTGTGGCAAATAGCATGGCAGTGCGTTGTGTTATGAGAATAAGCAATCTAATTTAAATGAATCATCATATGTGTTGATTAGGATTTATGTCTCTCTAGTTTTTCAGGCTGTCAATTGATTAAATCCTATGATTGTATCTAGGATTGTCTATTGATTAGGGAAATAATCAACGGTGGTACCTTGATTATTGACTAGTTAAGAAGAGATTGACTATTAGAGGGTCTTAGTAGCTATAACCGATCTATTCATAAGTAATAATGATTTTTGAATTTGTATCAATGATCAGTAATCAAATCAAAGCTGAGTTAATTCCTTCAACCAGAGTTTTGCCATTTTGAATTACCATTTTTAATTTGCATTTTTATTATTTTCAATTAATTTTCATTATCGTCAAAAATCCCCCAATTTTATATTTTCATTTTAAAAGGATTTAAATAATTACCGATCTCTGTGGACATGACCCTACTCAATCACTATACACAAATTTATTTAGAGTAGGTTTTTATATTTGCTAGCTTCGACACCCATCAGAATGTCATCATCAATAATTGGAAGTGCATAGGCAACTACCATGTCTTTATTAAGCCATCGGGGTTCTTTTGTCATTCGTTTTGGTTTCCTTGTTGCTATAGACTCATTTTCATTTTCAACATCTTTAGTTGCTTCTTCTTTTTATAGGACATCAACATAAATAATTTAATCTTCAACTCTTGGGGTCAATTTCAAAGTTGAACTCTTCTCTGATGTAAAACTAACTGGTCTTGTTCTCCACCTGTTGAGAACTTGAAGCCTTCAAAATAGAAGCTTCATCAAAAGGGACATCTCTGCTAAACATAAACTTTTTATCTTTGAGATCCCAAAGCTTGTATCCTTTAACTCCACCTTTGAATCCCACAAATATAGCTTTTCTTGTATGAGGATTGAGCTTATCATTCTTTACATGATAATAAGCTGGACATCCAAACACACGAATAGAGTTATAGTCTTGTGCATGCTTTCTAGACCACATCTCAAATTTTGGTGCTGACTTTTGAAAATGCATGATTTCGATGCTAACTTTAAACATTTTGTGCTTTATGCATTTGGGGTTTTTTGACTTTCAACGGATCTAAGGACTAAGTGCTATTGATGAAGGACACTAAAATTAATTGTAAATTTAAGAATTTCAAAAATCAAACGTAAATTAAAGAATTTCATAACTGTTCGTGATTTAAATTATTGTCAATAATATTTTGTTCCTCATAAAGTCAAATCCATCAAATTAATATATGGCTTTATAGAATAATCACACTTCTTGATTGATTAGGGTTTAATGAAATATTATTAGGGTTTAATAAAACAATGTTAAATATAAAGATAGGTTCAAAGAGTAAAAATTTTATTTTTTATTATATTTTAATGTCCATAAATTCAGGAATATTTTAATCAAAAAATTATTTTCAAAAATGGGTTAAATGAATAGTTTGGCAGGTTCAAATAGTCCACCCTTCTGAATTTTCTACTAAAATCTCACTTTTTTTTTCCTTTCAGCTATCCTTACTTTTAATTTCAAAAATATTCTTTTTGCTGAGTTCCGATAAGGAATTGAACTCTTAGATTTGAGTTTTAAGTGTTAATAAAAAAAATAAAATTATATTATTTTGTTATTGTTAAATTCAAAGTAGTATTCTCTTATTTTTCTTTTATTTTGTAATCTTATTATCTACACTACTCAAAAATTAAAATACTTCATGATGATGAATTTTGAAATTCCTATCATTCACTTCAATTATACATATTCTAAATTATAATTTAAGTTAAATTATACAGATTTGATGAAAAAGATGTTGACAAATAATTGTATTATTTCCATGCCCCAAACATGTTTGATAAAATGCTCGTGTAGGGAGAAATTCTAGAATATCTTGAGGTATCATATCAGCTACACTATAAGAAAATAAAATTATGGCATATGTGTATCTATTTTGTTTGAGAGATAAAATAAGGTGATCACATTCAGCTTTGCCTTGCCGTATAACACAGTTAGAGGAAAATTAATGAGCAGGATTTAAGAGAAGGGATAGTTGAACTGAGGATAGACTCAGTCAAAACCACTCCCCCTATCCTCTCCGAAAAATCAGGGATTAAACCCTTTCCTTAAACCCATCATGCCATGATCCATGGGAGAGGGATTTTAATCACTATAAAACTCCCAAGAGTCCAAGAAGTGAGGGGCCTTCAAAATTTTGATCCATTCCTACTCCATATCAAATCTTATTTGATTTAATTTGAAATTTACTTCTTCTTTATCCCTCTTTATTTTTCTTATTTAAAGGGGAGAGGGTTCTTCTTATTTTTATTTTTTTTTCTTCATTCATTTTGATGCAAAATTAGACATTACTTTTTTCCTAGTAAACCCATGATACTAACTTGAGTATCGAAGGCTTAAAGTCGAAAAAACTTCTAGCGCCCTTGTCCGTTTTCGTGGTTACAGGTGCTCGCTTGGGTGCAATTTGTAGTTGTCATTTTTTGCTCAGTTTCCCCATGCAAATAAATTTAAATGCTAGTGTTAGGATTCGGTTGACAGCCCACAGACCAACTCGATTAAATTTTGGTGTTAACATATTTTAAAGAATCAATATGTAATTAGTGGTTATATAAAATTCAACTGCACATATCATACATATATTACTTGATTGTATTACCACTTATGTATTTTAAATTCTTCTCTAGTAAGAAGAACACATGGCATCCCAATAGAAGTGTTGAACAAAGAGATGATGATGATACATCCATTGCATCTGTACAATTTCCCTAGCAAAAGCAATAAATTAACAAAGTCAATTTCCGAAGCTGCTGAGTGTGATTCAACAATATAAATTTAGGGTTGTATGTCTTTATAAGATTTAATTGTAACCAATGGAATCGCTTAAAGGTGAAAGGTGTGATATCCACCCAGTTTATATGCACTAAGTGGAGTTTGACAAAACAACAAACCAATGGAATTGCTTGACTACTTATATTTGAATGAATCCCACCAAAATTTTATTGCTTCAAAGATGGTTGTAGCCAAAATGTTAAGGCGAAGCCTTACTATGTATGTTAAGGTGATGAGGAACCACAACCTCAAAGATTTAGAGAACTCAAATAAAGGAAGAAACCTACTTACACCTCTTTGAATTTATCAGAAAGTATGCATCTTCGATTTCATTTATATTCCTTGCATAAGCAATTGATTTACATTCCTTTTGTGCATTTTTTTTGGTGAAATTACCAGAGTCTCCTCTGCTTGGATCAAAAGCAAAGATTATCTTCAAAGTTATTACCTTCCATTAATCGAAATTGCAATCATGCTCCATCAGATTATCCCCTTACTGCAATATTTTTATTAAATTTAGAGAAAAATTGCAATTCACATGATTTTTAAGTACGTGTTTCTGAAAATATAAAAAGTAAATTAGTTAACTCAGGATAATGGCATGGAATAATTAATGTATAATAAAGTTTATTTTTGGGAACTTTTGAGATGTATAAAAATAGTAAAATAATGGTCTTAAAGGTTTTTTAAGGGTTTATTTAGCAAAAAATGTTTACATGATTTTCATTTGTTCAAATGACTAGCTTTACCATAAACTATATTGCCTTTTTTATTAAATTAGGATCGTACAATATATTTGATTTTAATATCATTTACACATTTATTTTTTTATTATTTCATTAATCTTATTTTACGTCTATAAATATAATGTTACTGTACTTACAGTTCTGTTTCATGTATAATTTCTTTGAAGATTAGATGCTCGAGCAATAGTTTTGTTGGGTATTGGATAAACAAAAGAAGCGCTTCCTTTTCCAGAAATATTAATTACCGAGCGAGGAATTTTATGATTTTTAATAAACCCTTTCGATGCAACTTTTCATATTTTTCTTATTTAAGGAATTTTCTAATTAAAACTTTAGATTAGGAGAAAGATGTGAAGCCTATAGGTTTAAATTAAAGTTGAAAATTTTGTGTTTCATTGTGAGACAAAAAGAAATATCGCGTCACCTACTCTTACGGTTCGCAATGGGATGGAATAGGATGTAATTTGCCAATCCTAATCTTGTCCTGTATATGTAAGTCGGATAAAAAAAGTCTCATTCTCGTTCTTTTATTCTTTTTGGGACAAAAATTTGTCCTAGACTTGTCCCGTTAAAATATCTTGTCCCATCCTATCATCACAAATAGTCCCGAAAGTAAATAAATAATTTTTGACATTTTTTTTCTTTTAAGAATTATCATAATTCAATATAGCAAAAATCTTGAATAAATACAAAAGAAAATAATCAAATGATAGTTTTATTTTGACTACATGCATGTTTGAATACAATTTTGTGATAATATTTTTTTAATTGTCTTTTTGCTTCCATTGCACATTAATATTAAGACTTACGCTTCAAAAGTTATGGATTTGTATAGTAACCAACTTTAGCCATGTTAAATATCTAATAATTCAACAACATAATAATAAACCAAACCAAAAAGAAAAATCAAAAGTTTAAAATTTCAACAATAAACCAAATCAATCTAAGTTCCAAAGTTTAAGCAAAAATAAAAAATTAACAAAAACTTCCAAAAGCTGACTTTAATTCTAGGTCCTACTTCATAAATCATAAAATAAAATAATTAAAAATTTAGAATCATTTTAAAATTATAATATTAATGAGATATGCAAGACATGATGGGATTTTATAGTTGGTTCTCTTCCCATCCCACAAATAAAGGAATGACTTATTTCTTGTCCTAGTCCCATCTTACTTTAATTTGGTAGATAAAAATATGTCCCAATTCCATCCTAAATGAGACAAGATCCCGCATGATCCCATCTCAACAGGAAAAATTGTCATCGCTACCTACTATGGAACAAGAAGAGGGGACAAAAGAAAATTATCAGTGGAGAGATCGGAGAATTACATGTATCTTCTTTGTCATAAATATTTTTTATATCATTAATAATTTAAATTATTATTATTTAAATGCTTAAATAAAAGGCAATTTCATGGAAGACACCCTTGATAATGTACCTTGCTTTTCCGGGCTTAGATTATTGAAGCTTTTGCTATGATTGATAATGTCTTTGATTATCATTTGCAAACGCTTTTGAGTAGGCAAGCAAAAGAGTATAAATTAATTTAAAAACATGAAATCCTGAAACGACCCTCGAACCCCATGAGGCGAGTCTATCTGATGCCATTTATCTTGACTAATACTAACCTAATTAGCAAGGATTCTACTAAAATTTTGATAGGGTCTCCTCCATAGTTATAGCATTCCCAATTTACAAAACGAACACTCCCAAAATGGTTCATTATTTAACTAACTCCAACAACCAATCTTCTCAATCACAATATTAAATATCATCCGAATATCCAATATCAAAATACGATAAATTGTCCTTAATCACTATAAGATTATACAATTCCAAATATTATAATAAAAAAAAAATCTACGACTTCTAGCACCAACAAGTGGCCATAATTCCTAAATAACTATTGTTGCTAGGTCAATTGTTGTACCTGCAAATCTTCTGTAGAGGGGAAGATGTAATAAAAAAGGGTGAGTATAAAACTCATTGAGTAGATAGTAGATTTTTTAAAATAATTTTACTTCAAAATAATTGTATCAATTCAATAAATAGTTTCATAAAATAATCATAAAGAAACATAAATAAATCATTTAATTTCAAACCATGCATAGACATAATATATATATATATATATATGTGTGTGTGTGTGTGTGTGTGTGTGTGTGTGTGTGTGTGTGACAGTGCATAAATTCCAAGAATTTTATCATACTACATAAAATCAAGAAAATCATAACACTTATAATATAAAATACTAAATTATGAAATTGTCACTAAACAAGTACCTAGGAGAATAATCTTGCCATAATCGGACCTTGACGGACGGGCAATAACGTATTATCTAGGCATTGTCATGCCCCAAAGCTACATGGATAGAAAGAGAAGTACCATTTTATATCTTATAATATCTCATACCCGACTTTCAACAGACGGTGTAATGATGGACTATCTGGGTACCATCGTGTCCGGACTACACGGGTTATCTCATATCTCATTACATCTGTACATGCAAAATTGTTGTTAATTTTATGCAATAGGTGTCAGTGCGCAAGTGTACACAACAAGTAATAAAGTGATAAGTATTGAGATTGTCTCCACATGGATTGATGTTATCAGACTTGCTACAATAATTTATTCAGTGCAATTCTTAATATTCTAATAAAATTAAAAATCAATGAAGTAACTTAAGAATCTAATAAAACTAATTAAACAATAAACTAGAAAATAATAAAATAAAATAGATGTGAAAACACAAAGAAATAATCAATGGCTAATAGGTAGTTGGATGTCTAAAGTCACTTAATGATTATTGACTATCTAACAAATAAGGCACGATTGCTACAACATCGACTACAGCATTGGACAGATTCCTAATGTATCTTCATCTATCGTTTGTTAGATATCTTATATCTATATGTTTCCGAATAGTGATCAGTTGTCAAGCCAACAGCTAAATATAGTATTATACAATCTTAGAATCTATTAATCCTACAAGGTGAATCCCTATGTCTAGTTCTTCACTAATTCTAGATCAAGCATGGTCCTATTTAAGTTGATAATTAATCAACTAAGGAAACCCGATTTAAAACCAAGTATTACTTTGATTTGTTCCACTAAGTAGTCCTTTTTTAGGATCTAACCTAGTTTGTATCTACTAAATGAGTGATCAGTCGAAATAGGGGATTGAATTAAGAACAATCAAAACAAAATACTACAACAGACACAGAGCAATGATAATAATATAAGTCAATTCATCATTAAGTTTGTTTATAACCCAACTAAACTAAAAATTTAGTTCATGATCAATAAAGAAATAAAAACGAAAATTAGTTCAGCCAATAAATTCAACATCTAGAAATTTAAGACAAGAAATAGAAGAATTTAAAGGCAAAAGTTGAATCCCAAGGATTTGCTCTTGATTATGTTGCGATCTGCACTTTTTCTCCACTAAACTCCACTGTTGCAGTCCTTGAATTCTTCTTCTTCCTTACTTTTCCTTATTGCGACTGGTTGTGTGTGTATATGACAACTTCCTCTTTCTAAAAACATGCTCCTTTTATATCTTAAATTAGGGTTTTCCAAAAAGGCAAGTAAATCTCCATGTATTCTTAAGATTCTGTGAAAGGATTCTTTACTATTATTAGGATTCTAGGAATATATATCCTTATCGTTTTCTAATCATGAAAGATTTTTTCCTTTAGATTAATGCATGCCACATCTGTCCTATTTTGTCCACCAAATAATAATCAGTCGCAGAAAATTTACTTACTTAACCCGCACACATTAGCATCTGTCTTATTTTTGCGTGCTACAGAAGTTGCTGCAGCAATGATTGCTGTAGCAATTTCTACAACATCTTCTCTGCTTTAGACTTGATTTATCTTTTCTATAAATCAGCTTTTGTCATTCTCTGAGGCTCTGTTGTTGCAACATCCATCAATAAAATTTGAACTATTTGGTCGCCTACAATTATGCACTTAATAAGAGCACATAATGATCTAAAACATATAAAATTATTAAAACTAAGCCTAATTAGATACTTATGCAAAATACAACTAAAAATTAAATAAAAACTCATCATTAACTTTCTAAGTAATACTAATTTAAGCCTAAAAATGCCATGATAACTCTCATTTTATAGAGTTATCAATAATCTAGTTTCCAAATGACAAAAACACCCATGCACACGGCCCAAAGCCTCTGTGTATACTCAGACAGGCTTGAAAAGCCTCATATCATCTGTATCTCTGCATCTCTATCATTGTTATCATCATAATATATGCATATGCCCCTAAAAGGTAGAAGCACCCAAACACATGGCCTAAAGCCTCTATGTGTGTTCAGATGGGCCCCAAAGGGCTACTATCTCATATCATTTGTATTTAGGGGGGATGGGTATTGTCTAATGATTTTGCAAACAACCATTTATATGCATATACATTAACATATAATCATACTTTAATCGTTCTTTCCTTTCGTTAACTCATTTAAATCTACTTTCTTACCTTTAAAAAACTATTGTGCTTTATTCAAAATCAATATAGAAAACCATTAATCATATACTTGTAATAATATGTCAATATGTGAATAAAATCCATTTCAAGAAACATTAAATCAGACCATTTAAAAATACTTATTTCACAAATATGCTCTACTATCATAATAAACTATGAAAATAGGTTTTATATATTCCACTCGCAATGACGACATTCAAACTCGGGTATCGTCTGCGTCTGCAGGTTGATTCTCGTTCGTGATTCCTTCTAAATCAAGGAAACATCATAATAGAAAATATTACGTGATAACCTCGAAACGAAATTTTACCTGTAATGAATAATTCTAACAATTATAAAATTACTAAAATACCCCTATAAGTCAAAATTACCAAAATACCCCGAAGTTATAAAATTACTTAGTCGCCTTCAAAATCCTAAATTACTAAACTACCCTTATTTTAAATTATAAAAATAACCATAAGATTAGATGTTATGAAATTACCCTCAAAGTGTAAAATTACAGAAATGCCCTCGCCAGTCAACGCTGATTGAACTTCAATCAACGGTGACGGGAAGCTCGGTTTAGACACTACTAGGCGAGATGAGTCTAATGGTTCGACCGTGGCCCCCCCCCCACACGATAACAGCACTAGATCAAGCTCCCATAGCCGTGAATACTCTAGTGGCCGATCGCTGGCAAAACGGCAACATTATCAGCAATGGCTGGTCGAAAATGACAGCAATATGGTGGGGAACAAATCTCAACTGGTGGCATGGCCAACATCCAGTGAAATTGGCAGCAATCATGGCGGCATATGCATGAAAATTGGGCTTTTTTGGCGGCATTCCGAGTGGTTTTTTGGAGCAATGACGGCAGGAAAGTGACAGCCGACTTTAGAGCTTCCTATCTATCTGTTCTGATGCCGGTTTGGTGACTGAAAATGAAAACGGTCTGCGGGTGGGGTTTTTAAGCCTGGTCTACTCAAATGGGTCAATTGCTCTTTCTCTTCTCTTCTCTTTCTACCTCAATTTCTCTCTCCAACTCTCACTCATGGCCAATTTGGGATTGCGAAGGTAGATGAAATAAGTTGCTTGTACTATACTGATGAAATAAGCTGCTGATTAAAAAAGTAGCTTGGTGTTTAGTAAACTGTGTTATTGCTGTTATGTGAGTTTGGAAAGCAACGTACATGCGTTCGGTAAATTTTATTGTGAAAGTGTTATTTTATTATATAATAACTAAAATAGAAATAAGGTTAAATTGTATTTTATTTTTAGAGTATGTTTAATAAATTGTTTAGATGTACCTTTCTCTAAATACGTAAAACTACATAAAGTAAAAAAAACTCAATTAAATAAAATATAAAGAACTTAATAATATGTTACATAAAATATGATAAAAATTCATACTAGATTGTGGCGTTAATATGATAGCTAATGATTTATATATCAGGGTTTACAGATAAGTAAAATATAATTGTCTTTTTCTTAAAATACTAAGGTTATAATATGAACTTTAAAAAGATGTGGTAGCTTATTTAATAAGCTGTTTATAAAAAGCAACCCCCTACCTACTTTTAAAAGTTGCTAACAAATTGAAAAAAAAAATGAATAAGCTACTTTTACAAAATTTACCAAATACTATTTTTATCAAAAATTATGAAATAAGTAGTTTATTAAATTTCAACTACAATCCCAAACGAGGCCATAATTTATAGAACTAGCTCTTTTTTTTTTAAGCTCAATACAGTTTAACCTAATTTTGATCCCAAGTATTAAATAAAATCCGTCAAAACGGCCATTGAATCGCGTTTGATTTGTTTCGGTTTTGTGTCGTGACAATTTAAATTATTCAAACATGATCCGTTTAGTAAATACGTCGAATTTCATACAACTAACCTCTATTAATTCTGTAAATAATTCAATCGTGTCAAATTTACCGGCAAAAGTTTGTAATAAGTCTAATGAATTTAAAATTAATTCAAAGAGGGAAAAATAAATTCATACACTTATTAGAAAATTAAATTGCATATGTTACAATCCTCCTTACTTACAAAAATTTCATCCTCAAAATTTACACATATGATGAGAATAGGTAGGGATATTGAGCTCGCATTAAGTCCTCGCATTCCCAAGTAGCCTCTTTTTTTGTGTGATTCCTCCACAACACTTTTACTAAAGGAATGGTTTTAAAAAGCAAGACTTGGTGTTTCTCCTTTAGTATCTCTATTGGCTCCTCTTCGTAAGTCAAGTCTTTTTTCAATTGAATTGGCTGCTTCGGTAATACATGACTCAGATCATACATGTACTTACAAAGCTGATAACTCTATGAAATGAGAGTTATCATGGCTTTTCTAGGCTTAAATAAGCAATACTTAGAGAGCTAATGATAAATTTTTATTTCATTTTAGTTATGTTTTGCATAAGTATTTATTTAAGTTTAGTTATAATAATTTAATAAGTTTTAGATCATTATGTGCTCTTATTTTGTGCATTATTATAGGTAACCAAACAGCTCAAGTTTTATAGATGGATGCTGTAACGATAAAGCCGCAAAGAATGGCAAAGAACTGAATTGCAAGAGAAATAATTCAAGTTACATTAGTAAGGATGTTGCAGAGTTGCTGCAGCAATCCTGTAGCATGCAAAAATAAGGCTAACATAAACAAGCGCGGACAGAATAGGGCTGACATGGTTAGCAGTTCAATTAGCGTGTGACTCAAGAATAGTACAGATCTATCAAGATTTGCAAGCCTTGTTTTGGAGTTACGCTACTTTACACGATGTAAAAAGATTACGCATCAAGAAAAAAAGGAGAAAGGCCGTCATACACAAAAAAACCCTAAGCAAAAAGGAAAATGGAAGGAAAGAGAAGAAATTTAAGGGCTGAAATAGAGGAGTTCTATAGAGAAGAAGGGCAGACCACAATATATATGAGAGCGACTTCTCGAGATATAATTCTTGTCTTTATATTCTTCAATTGCTTGTTTTATTTTTCTAAAGAATGAATTCAATGGTTAAACCGAATATTATTTCTATTTCTTTGTTAAACATGAACTAAATTTCAACGTAGTTGGGTTTTAAACAAGCTTGATGATTAATTGACTTATATTGTTGTTGCTCTCTATTTGCTATAGCGCTTTGTTTTTATTATGCTTATGTCAATTCACTATTTTTGCTGACCATCCATTTAGAAGAAATAAGCTAAGAAAGATCCTCAAAAAGGACTTCTTAGTTGAACAAGCCAAAGCAATACATGATCTTAGATTGGGTTTCTTGAATTGATTTATTATCAGTTTGAATAGGGCCATGCTTGATCTAAAATTAGTAAAGATCTAGACATAGGGAATCACCTTGTAGGGCAAATAGAATCTTGAACGTATAATCTTATGTCTAATGTTGGCTTAACAATTGGTCACTGTTAGGCTGCATATAAATGTAAGATATCCAACAAATGATAGCTGAAGATATAAGAGGAATTCTGCTTAGTGCTATAGTAAATGTTGTAGCAACCGTACATGATTTGTTAATTAGTCAGCAGCCATTAAGTGAATTTAGACACCTAACTACCTAACAACCATTGATTATTTCTTTGTGTTTGACGTCTGTTTTACTTTATTATCCTTTAGTTTATTATTTATTTAGTTTATTAGATTCTTAAGTTGTTTCATTGATTTTAATTTAATTTTATTAGAGTATTAAAAATTACACAGAATAGACTGTTGTTGCAAGTCTGATAACATCAATCCCTATAGAGATTATCTTAATCCTCATCACTTTATTACTTGTTGTATCCACTTGCACACTAACATCGATTGCATAAAATCAACAACAAGTTTTTGGCACCGTTGCTGAGGATTGATTGCTTATTGTGTCTTGTGAATTCAATTTTATTTGGTGCCGATTTTATTTTCTTTAAATTATTTGTCAGCTGTGTTGATAGAATTGCTCTAGCAACCATTGCATGTGCAAGTATAAACCTATTGAGTATCAATTTGATCAAAAAATAGAAAGAAGTGCAAGGCATCTGAGAAGAGAGCATAGAAACTCAAGATCTATTGCGAATATGGTTGATTTGCAAAATATGAGAGATTTGGACCCTCAAGGAATATTAGAACCAGTTCATACAAAAGGAGGTCAAGAAGGTCGGAATGGGCAGAATATTCAAGAGCTTGGGAATAATAACATCATTGTTATGGCAGATGATAGAGACGGAGCTATCAGAGATTATACAGTTTTGATTCCTCAAGCCATAAAACCTGGAATAATTAGAGCTAAAGTACAAGTTGCCAATTTTGAGCTTAAGCTAATGATGTTTCAGATGTTGCAAATAGTGGGGCAATTTAACGGATTACCATTAGAAGACCCTCATCTCTATCTTAAACTTTTCAGAAGTGATGCTTTCAAGATTATTGAAGCAACATAAGAAGCATTACGGTTAAGAATATTTCCATTTTCTTTAATGGACAAAACAAAAGCTTGGTTGAATTTATTACCACATGATTTCATTGCCACATGGAATGATTTGGCTAATAAATTCTTGATAAAGTTCTTCCCACCGACTAAGAATGCAAAGTTAAGAAATGAAATCACATCTTTCGATCAATTAGATGATGAGAGCTTGTATGATGCATGGGAGTGATTTAAAGAGTTGCTTCGGAAATGTCCTCATCATGGTATTCCTTGCTACATTCAGTTGGAAACCTTTTACAATGGTTTGAACCCTTGTACTAGACTAATGGTAAATGTTTCAGCAAATGGGACTTTATTATCTAAGTCTTACAATGAAGCTTATAAGATTTTAGAGAGGATAGCTAACAACTTCAATCAATGGCCATCGACCAGAAAAGCTGCAGCAAGAGAACCAGTAGGAGTTCATAAAATAGATGTGTTGACAGCACTTCAGCACAAGCAGCTTCGTTGACAAATATGGTAAAGTTTATGCCTACTGCTCCAGCAACTATTAATCAAGTTACGGAAGCATCCAATGTTTATTACGGAGAAGGGCATTTGTTTGATAGCTGCCTAGGAAATTCTGCCTCAATCAACTATGTAGGGAACTTGATCAGATATAACTAGAACAATATTCAAATACATACAATCCTCGATAAAGGCAACACTCAAACTTCTTATAGGGCAATCAGCATGCTGTAGGACCCAGTGGATAGAAGAGACCTCCTCAACCACCTAGATTTCAACAACTAAACCAATGGTAAAGAAGTACCAACAATGATCAATTCAACACACTTAAAGCTTTGCTTAAGGAATAAATTGTGAAAAATCAAGCGGTTGTCGAAAGCCAAGCGGTATCATTGAGAAATATAGAAAATTAAGTGGGACAACTTGCTACATCATTAAGTAGCTTACCAAGCAATACAGAGAATCCAAGAAGAAAAAGAAAAGAACATTGTAAAGTAATCAACTTGAGATTTGGAAAATATGCTTATATTTTAGTAGGTGCATAAAAAAGAACAGTAGAGCCAACTTTGAATCAAGAAGAAACTCAAGTTAAAGAAGAGCCATTACCCTTTACTACACAATACACTGGCAAGAATAGTCATGCTACAATAGCTACAGAATTTACAGAACCAACACTTGTTGATGAAGATGCCACAACACCAACTCAGGACAATGCAAAAGACTAGTTCTGTAAATTTCCCTAATTTCACATTTAAAATATGTATATTTGGGTGAAAATGACACACTTCCAGTAATTATTTCATCTTCGGTAAATGCAGAACAAGAAAAGAGTTTAGCAGTTGTGTTGGGGAAATACAACAAGGCTATTATACAGACCATGACAGATATTAAAGGAATCAGCCCCTCAATATGCATGCAAAAGATTTTGCTGAAGGTTGCTATAGCAACTTTGTTGCTTGAATCCATTCACGAAAGAAGTAGTGAAGAAAGAGATCATCAAATAGCTCGATGTTGTATCATTTACCTAATATCAGATAGTTCGTCTTGTACATTGTGTCCCAAAGAAAGGTAGAGTGACAGTTGTAACAAATGAAAAGAATAAGCTTAGTCCTACAAGAACAGTAACTAGATGGAGAGTTTGTATGGACTATAAAAAGTTAAATAAAGCCACAAAGAAGAATCACTTTCCATTGCCTTTCGTAGATCAGATGTTAGATAGACTTGCTGGAAATGAGTACTATTGTTTCTTGGATGGATACTCAGGCTATAATCAGATTGCTATAGCACCAAAGAAGCAAGACAAGACAACATTTACCTGTCCGTATAGAACCTTTGCCTTCAAAAGAATGCCATTTGGCCTGTACAATGCTCCGAAAACACTTTAGAGGTGTATGATGCTTATATTCTCAGATATTGATGAAAACCGCACTAGATCTAGCTAGAAAAACCCACAACTAGATTGGTAAGAACCCAAGAAAGCTAATATGGTCAGAATTTGGATAAAAGATCCAAACCCTTGAAAGCTAAATCTCAAGAACCCAGATTACTAGATAAAACGCCACAAAGGTTAGCAACTCTTTTGATAAGTCAAAAGTTCTTTAAAAAACAAGTTGAGAAAATCTTCTCAATGATATTAAAGTCAATATTGTCAAAGTCCCTTCAAAATAACATAAAAGAATGTTTATATAAAAGTGGCTAACCGTAATTTAACTTAAAAATAAGAAAAAACCCTAAAATCAAAACCTAGACCCACGGAGCCTTTGCCTATAAAGCCATGGATTTTAAACGGGCCATAACTTGGGCATATGATGTCGGATTTAGATCACAATATACCATTTCGAAGCTTTCGACATAAGGAATGCAACTATTGATTTGGATTTTTTTTATAGCCCTTATTCTCCTTGAAAAATCGTCCTATCTGATGCTCACCACTTTGTAAACTCGAATCAAGTATACCAAGGCTGATTCCTCCTCTTTCAAGCCCATCTTAAATATTGGTCTCTTACAAATTGAATTTGAATTGAAGTCGTCCAAAGTAGCTTGAACAAATCCTTGCATTGCTTTCTTGATCTTCTTATCTCGTGCTCTCGTAATTGGCCCCTCTGGAACAATCAACAGATCTTTGATACTCTGAGCACTCTGGATCACATCATTCCCCTCTCCTTAAAAGGATTCGTCCTCGAATCTGAACATGTATCAAAGGGAGAAAGATCAGAAACATTAAATGTAGCGGACACGTTGTACTCACTTAAAAGATCCACTTTATAAACATTGTCATTAATACGCTCAAGAATCTGAAATAGACCATCTCCTCGAGAGTGTAACTTAGATTTCCTCTAGGCTGGAAATCTCTCTTTCCATATGTAAACCCAAAACTAATCACTGGGTTAAAAAATTACACGTTTCCTACTCTTATTAGCTTTAGTAGCATACGGCTCATTCTTCTTCTTAATATGAAGCCGCGTTTTCTCATGAATGGACTTCACCAACTCTGCCCTATTTTGACCATCCAAGCTAGCTCTCGCATCAACGGGCAAAGGAATCAAATCCATTAAAGTTAACGGAGAATAAAAAGTACAAGAATGAATGCTTCTATTATATAAAAACTCTATAAATGCAAATAGTCTTCCCAAGACTACAAATTCTTATTAATGATAGTACGCAAAAGCTGAGATAAAGTTCTATTGACCATTTCAGTTTGGCCATCAGTCTGAGGGAGACAAGTAGTAGAAAATAGAAGTTTGATAACTAACTTACCCCATAATACCTTTAAAAAATGACTAAGGAACTTAGCGTCTCTATCCGAAACAATACTCCTAAGAACACCATAGAGTTGTGAAGCTATATTGGTGGCATCATCTGACTCATGAAATGGAATGAAATGTGCTATCGTGCTAAATCTATCTATGATTACGTAAATCGAATCTCTTCCCTTTCGAGTCCTAAAAAGCCCCAAAACAAAATTCATAGAAATATCTACTCAATGCTCACTAAGAACTGGCAAAGACATATACAAACCATGTAGGAAAACCTTAGATTTGGCGTTTCCACATGCAATGCATCTCTTACATATGCGATTACCATCCTTTTCATCTTAGGCAATAAAAATGCTCATGCAATGTCTCTAAGGTTTTCTTAAACCCAAAATGACCCATCAAGCCACCATTATGTGCCTCTCGTACTAGTAACTCACGCATAGAACTATTAGGTACACAAAGCTTGTTTTCTTTAAACAAATAGCCATCATGCTTATAAAATTTACCGAATGATCCTTTATCACATTTAGCAAACACATCAACAAAATCAGAATCATTGGCATATAACTTCTTAACATTTTCAAATCCAAGCATTTTGGCACTCAAAGAATTAAGAAGCACATACCTCCGAGATAATGCATCGGCATCTATGTTCCCTTTACCTTGTTTATAATGAATGACATAGGGAAATGTCTCAATGTACTCCATCCAAGTAGCATGCCTTCAACTTAACTTACCTTGGCTCTTTAGATGCTGTAAGAAGTCATGATTAGATCACAAACTCCTTAGGCCATAAGTAATGTTGCCAAGTTTCCAAGGCCCTCATAAGCGCGTAGAGTTCCTATCATAGGTAGGGTAACTCAAGGCTGCTCCAGTTAACTTCTCATAAAAATAGGTAATGGACCTTCGATCTTACATCAAAATAGATCCAATACCTATTCCTGAGGCATCACACTCAATCTCAAAAGTGTAGCTAAAATCAAATAATGCTAGAACAGTTTCAAAACATAACCTTTCTTTAAGATCAATGAATGCTTTATCTTATTGAGCACTTCAAGTAAATGCAACATTCTTTTTAACAACATTAGTAAGAGGTACGGCAATAGTACTAAAATCCTTAACAAATTGCCAATAAAAACTAGCTAAACCATGAAAGCTTTTTATCTCAATAATACTCTTAGGCATCGGTCACTCCCTAATAGCCTTAACCTTCTTTTGATCCATCCCTATACCATTTGTACCAACAACAGAGCCAAGAAAAACAACTTTCTCCATGCAAAAAGAACATTTCTTATAATTAGCATGCAACTTTACTTTTCTCAAAACATCTAGCACAAATCGCAAATGCTCAATATGCTCATCTAAAGTCTTGTACACTAAAATATCATCAAAGTAACCAACAACAAAATGACCTATAAATGCACCCAGCACATGATTCATTAATCTCGTAAAATTATTAGGTGCATTAGTAAGACCAAAAGGCATAACTAGCCATCCATACAATCCATACTTGGTTTTAAAGGCAGTTTTCTATTCATCACCTTCTTTCATATGAATTTGGTGATAGCCACTTTTTAAATCAATTTTAGAAAATAAACAAGCTTTATGCAATTCATCCAACATATCATCTAACCTAAGAATGGGATGGTGATACTTTACCATAATATTATTGATGGCTCGACAATCAACACATATTCTCGAACTTCCATCCTTCTTTGGTGCTAATAGCACTGGTACTACACATGGCTCATGGGCTCTCTCACATACCCCTTGCTCATCAGCTCCATAACTTACCTTTGAAGCTCTTTGGTCTTCTCGAGATTACTTCTATAGGCTGGTCTATTGGGTATGACAACTCCTTGTACGAAATCAATCTGATGTTCAATACCTTTAATGGGTGGTAAGCCAATGCACATTTTCTTGAGCAACACATCTTCACACTCCTGTAACAAAGAAGTAACAATAATAAGAAGAGAAAGACTAATTTCATCAAATGTTAGATATAATTTTTTGAACATGAGCAAAACCATGAAATGGCTTACTTTATATGTTTTCTTAATCTCACCCACTTCTGAAAAGAAGTTCTGTTTCTCTCTTCCCTCTTTCTCACTCTTTTTTCTTTCACTTTTGGCTTAACTCTCTTTCTTTTTCTTTTTATAACTCTCGGCCTCACGGTTTTTGTGTTGTCTTTCATTTTCCCTCATCTTTATTTGGTCCTCATAGACCTCTTTTAGTGTTAAAGGAAAAAGTAACAGTTCTTTTATCCTTGACAAAGCTATATCTATTCCTAAACCCATAATATGTCACCTTTCTATTATACTGCCATAGTCTTCACAATAATAAATGCCCAACATGCATAAGGCCTATAAAGCCTAGGATGTGTTAGCAAGGGTAACCCTAACTTCTCTACAAAGGTAGTACTAGCTACATTGGTGCAACTTCCACCGTCTATTATCATACTGTATACTGACACGACTCAAAAGTGTATCACTCCCAAGTATAAGAGTGTCTTGTTATAATATAACCCGGTGAGTCCGGGGTCGAACGGCAGGGAAATGATTTAAATTTATTTATTTTAATTTTTCTGAGAAAATAAAATAAAATTAAAATATATGTAAATTAATTTTAAGTGAAAATATGGAATTAAATTAGTTAGGGCTATGGATCCACTCATAGTAGTAAATATAATTTAACAAATTCTTTTTATCATATTTTTTTTGCTCAATTATTTTCTAATTAATTTTATCATAGATTAAGTACTTAATGTGCCAAAATTCAATTTGTCTACAATAAGTCAAAACACAATTTTGCCATAATTTATACTAAGATATTAAGAATTTATTGTGCCAAACTCCATTGTTTGTCTACAATAAATCAAAATTTCAAAATATAAAATATGGATAGAATTAAATAGAAAATAATTTAATTAATATAATTAAAAATAGAATTTGATTAAAGCATATTTATTTTCTAAAAGTTTCACCTTTCCCTAACTATAATTATTTAGCTAAACATAACTGAAATAAAAATAAATATTAAAACTAAATTATACATAATTAACAGAAATAAAAGCAACTAAAATCGAAAATAAAACTAAATTTATTTATAAAAATAATTACCAAAAATATTAAAAACACAACTGAAATTTTATAAATATAAATTACAAAGAATTTAGGAGAAAAATTGGAGAAGAAGGGCTCTCCTAATATATGAAAATGAGGCTATTTTTATAGAAAAATTCATTCATAATCCAGTGCTTTGCGGTCCATCATAGCTTTATGTATGCACTCCACCCAACCACCAGATCAAAATCTGAAGGCTAGTCATACTTCAAAAGGCAACAAGACACATGTCATCATTTGAAGCATCCGATTTGGTCAAAGAACGGTTGAGATTTGGCTGGTTAAAGGGCGGATCGGGTTAACCCAAATACAAAGGTTCAGATCCTCTAACCCAACTCACCAACCATAGCCACGTGGCACGATCGTAGCCATTGAATTATGAACGGTTGAGATTTGGTCAAAGTTGACAACTATCTAGTGCACTCATATCTATCGTAAGCTCATTCTTTTTTATCCAATATTATGCTGCCAAATCATCAGTCAATGCCACGTCAGTATACTGTATGTGTGAATGGTGTCGTATACATGAACAGTACCGTATATGTGAATAGTGTCATATACGTGAACAGTACATATGACCCTTTATGTCTCTCCTAAGGTTTTCAGACCTCCAGAATCCAAATTTGACGTCCGTTTATCTGCTTGGAGCCTCGAATTGCATCAAAGTATTATTTTACCTAATAAACACACAAAAATACATAATATCAAATATTTAAAATCATAATTAGAAATTCATAACATATTACGTAATTACAAATATAAATTATAACATAAGCACAAAATACTATTTAATCACTAGATAAACATACAATTTTTAATACTAATCACACCCCCCAACTAGCTTATTGCTAGCCCCTAGCAATTAAAGTGCTATATTAAATTAAGATTTACAAAATTCCTGTCCAAGTTCATTGTTGTTCATCTATCCTCTAAACTACCAAATAAATAAATTCTCCCAAATTTCTTTAGTTTAGTTAATTGTCATTCACTCATTATCCAGGATATCATCAAACCTTCTTTTGTGCTCAAGAAATTAACACAATACTGGGGGGGCTTCATCAAAACAAAACAATATTTTACTCTAAAGATTCATCAGAGATACTATCTTTATTAGGCAGTAGATTATTCACACAATTTAAAATCTTACATATTTAATCCATGTAGCGAGCTTTGGGCCAATGACTCCCAGACTAGTTGGCCTTAGGGCACTAAGTGTTGAAACACCCCTACGGACTTACTTACTCGGATTATTTATAACAAATAACATATTTGCCACCCATGAAGCGAGCTTTGGGCCAGTGGCTAAGTGTTAAGACACCCCTACGGACTTAATTACTCGGGTTCCAGATATAGCGAAATTAATTATATTCAATTTTTTTCTTTTTTTTAATTTTTTTTCTTTTCTTGTTTTCTTTGGAATGAAATATATACATTTTCCACTACCTTATATTATCTCCAATGAATCAAAAGAACAAAATTATTGCAAAAAACTTAAACCCACTAGCATGCATCATAGTGTGTGTGTGAAGAATGATTTAATAATACATGTATAATGACTAAATGATAGAATTATATAATTAATGATAATCAAATGGAGAATTCATGAATTTGAGTAATTCAAAGAATAGGGAACAAAAACAACTTACTATAAATTTCAAAATCTAAATATAATACAGACTGGACTATTAGGATACGTCTCAAAAGTATTGACTCTTTACCCAACCATTCTAGACAAAAAATTTTGTTGTTTTTGGATTTTTTTTTGAAAAATAAACAAACACACATATTTACAATTTACGTCAACTATCCCTACCCCCAACCTAATCTAAACATTATACTTGACATTATATAATTTAAAGACATGCATGCAAAAATGTGAAAAATAAAGAAAACTTAAGCATAAAGGGGAAATTAAGAAAAATCATACCTGACTTTGCTGCTGAAGCTTAAAAGAGATGATAATCTTTTTTTTTTGTTTTTTTAGAATTTAGAAATAAAACTCTAAGACTAAGAAAATGCGTTTCTAGAGTCACTACACTCTATAATTTTGCCATTTTCGACTCAAATTTATCCAAAGTTAGTCTTTACAACACTAATTAGTAAAAACATCACTAGGACAGACACATTCCACAACTGTCAACCATTCCTTCCCCCCAACCTGGATGAGACATTGTCCTCAATGTCTTAAAGGAAAGAAGTTTAAAAGACATCACTTAAATACTAAAATAAAAAATATTTACAAACTGAGAGTTAAATCTAATTTGTACTTCTTACTACTGCTACTGCTACCATCATCGGTTGACCAATCCAACGCCAAGGTCATAGGATCTAGCTCTGGTTTGTAAGCTTGTAAAAGATCAAGTAACTCATTAGCAGTAAGAGCACAAATAAAGAGCTTTTTGACAGTGGGTGAAAAAAAATGATTCTTAATTGCATGGTTAATAAAGGTTAACAAGCCATTATAAAAATTATTAACATTTAACAAACCGATGGGTTTTTTATGCATGTTCAAATAAGCCTAAGATGCAAATGTAATTAGTGCCTCCAGAGTTGCAAGATCACCTGGCAAGAAAACAAAAACATCAGCATGATTTAACATTTCAGATATTCTGTCCTGCATACCTGAGATGACTAACTCTTCTCCAATTGGTGGGCCAGGTAGGCATCCTAAAGGTTTTAGAGCTTTTGGGATGATGCCTAGCACTTGGCCTCCTCTAGTAAAAACAGCTTCAGAGACAAACTTTGATAACCCTCTGTCACCGCCTTCATATACCAGGTGTAGTTTTCTCTCTGCTGTAGCACAACCAAGATCTGCAGTAGCCTGAACGAATGCCTTGTACAATCCATATCGAAATCCAGAAAGCACACAAATATTTTTTAATTGTCTACTCGAAGTTGCTGCCATTGGAACAATCTCAAAAATAATTTGTGAGGGTTTGAAAAAGAAGCACACATTTAAAGATCTTGATGACAAACATAATGATACACAGTTGTAAATGAAGTGGTGTATTTATCAAATGACGCGTGAAGCTTTGACTCATTATTCAAAAGCAAACAGTAAAAAGAAAAAGTAAACATTAATTAGACATAAAATCAAATCATTAAAAGCAATAATGCAAAAGATGAAAGATTATTAAAAGAAAAGGATATTTACCGGTAGTTGTGATTGTGACTCACATCTTCCTCTGGTTTTACGTCCAGTAACGGTTTGAACGCCCTCTATGGGTCGAGGATAGGATTCTCATCTAGTTTTCTTATAAACTGGAAAATAGGGTCTTTTTGAGTCAGATTCCCAAGACTAAACTGTGCACTTTCTTTTTGGAATAGTGGCCATAACTGGTGAATTGCACGTTGTACATATCCGGTTCGATACGTCTCAAGAGATCGTAAGATATCATCTAACTATTCTTTACTCAGGCCATCTTTAACGAATTGAATTTTGTCTTCACGAGTATCAAAAACCATTCCAAAAGAATTACAAACCATTGAAGTCTTACACAGTTACGACATTTAGAGCCAAGTCGTTTAGCTCTTCTCTTTTTAGCGAATGTGCTTTTACTAAAACCAGGCATGTAAGATATAAATGGATTAGAAAACTCACCTCCCAATCGGACCTTTGCTTCTATTAACCAACGAATATCAAGAGGAATGCCCTTGAGCATTAACAGACGCAGTCTTTCACAAAAAGCATTGTAAATTTTCTTAAGAGCATTTTGAGGGAGATAAGGAAAACGCTTATGTAGTTTATGCTGTATTTCTTCCATGTTTGGTTTTGGGGTTTTAGTTATTGTGGGAAACTGAGAATATCGACTTAAGAAGTCGCAGAGTACTGTTATCCGCCATTTATATGGGATAGTAAATAAAATAACAAAAGGGACAAAAATCAAAACTGCAAAATCAAAACAAACATGAAAGTGAACAAAACAACAAAAAAAAAACACACTAAAAATAAATAAATAAATAAAATTTACATCCGTCCTCTTATTGCGTTAACCTCAAGTTGTAATTGAAAGTTATGTATACCACCTTCTATTTCCCAAAGTTATTGTTCAAGATCCTCAACGTAGGCTACTAACTCTGGTGGTTGTCGTTCCCAAATGGGATGTGATTTACAACTTCGTATTAGGCCTCTTAAGTGATATTTCACATGCAAAAGGCTTCTAATGTGCCTGAAGGTGAGCTGTCTTATTGACGGACTCATGACATAAATCAGAAATGTAGAGAGAGAATACAATTATTAAAAAAAACACGCCTAAACAAGAAATATTAATATGCTAAAGAAAAAGTGTGATGCACATTAATCGAGACATAAAAAGAAACAATTAAACAATCAAATGGTAAAATAACAGTAAAACAAAACAAAACAAAACAAAAAAAATTCAAGTCACCCATTAAAGATTTAATCAAGATTTGGTGGGTCACTTAAATTGGTTTCAGTGTCATCTTTACGTGGTTGGTATTCCAGATATGGTTTTAATCTCTGACCATTAACTTTAAATATGGCACCATTCTTTGGATTCTCAATTTCTACCGCCCCATATGGATACACATTTTTCACAACAAATGACCCACTCCACCTTGACTTTAACTTTCCTCATTGTTGGGAATACATCGCCAAAAAATTTGATCAGGACAATATTTGAACAAGTAAGGATCATCCCAAAAAAATTTCTTTACCTCAACCAAAAATTTCTTCTTATCATGAGTGTTCCATTGCAAAGGCATCTTACCTGTAACAAGAAAATTAACAATATTAGCATACCATGGCATTGAAGTAATAGAAAATAAAAATTCATCTGGAAAAGAATCATTGATAGGCATTATGTCAGTGCAAAATTCAGATGTGAGTCTTGATAAATGATCAGCAACGACATTTTCGGCACCCTTTTTTTCTTTGATGGTAAGGTCAAATTCTTGGAGTAACAAAATCCAATGAATTACTCTTGGCTTGGCATCCTATTTAGTCATCAAATATCTCACAGCAGTGTGGTCAGTAAAAACAACAAATTTAGAACCAAGCAAATATGAACGAAATTTGTTTAATGCAAATACCACAGCAAGTAATTCTTTTTCAGTTGTAGAATAATTCATTTGAGCACTATCCAAAATCTTACTCGCGTAATAAATCACAAAGGGCTTACTATCCCTTCTTTGTCCTAAAACAGCACCAACAGCAAAATCACTTGCATCACACATTAATTCAAAAGGTAATGAACCAATTAGGAGCTTGCATAATAGGTGCAGAGGTTAAAAGACAAATTATTTTCTTAAAAGAATTTTTGCAATTATCAGTCCATTCAAATAGTGCAACTTTTAATAAGAGATTACAAAGTGGTTTAGATATGACACTAAAATTTTTTATAAACCTCCTATAAAATCCTGCATGTCCTAAAAAGGATCGCATATCTCTAACTGTTTTTGGTTGTGGCAATTTAGAAATGACTTCAATTTTTGCTTTGTCAACTTCAATTCCTTTACTAGACATAACATGACCCAAAACAATTCCAGAAATAACCATGTAATGACATTTTTTCCAATTCAAAATAAGTTATTTTTCAACACATCTTTTCAAAACCTTTTCCAAATTATCAAGGCAATTATCAAAAGAATTCCCAAATACAGTTAAATCATCCATAAAGACCTCTAAACAAAGTTCAACCATGTCACAAAAAATGCTTAACATACATCTTTGAAATGTAGCAGGAGCATTATAAAGTCCAAATGGCATCCTTTTAAATGCAAATGTTCCAAAGGGACATGTAAATGTGGTCTTTTCTTGATCCTCAAGTGCTATAGGAATTTGATAATAGCCTGAGTAGCCATCTAAAAAGCAATAGTATGGATGTCTACTTACTCTTTATAAGATTTGGTCAAGAAATGGCGAGGGAAAATAATCTTTTCTAGTGGCTTCATTTAATTTTCTATAATCAACGCACATGCGCCAACTAGATGTAATTCGTGTTGGAATTAACTCGTCTTTTTCATTTTTAACAACATTGATTCTAGATTTTTTAGGCACTACTTGTGTAGGGCTTACCCACTTACTATCAGAGATAGGATAGATAATTCCCATATCAAGCAATTTAAGAACTTCTGTTTTTACTACTTCTTTCATGTGTGGGTTTAATCTTCTCTGAAATTGTTGACATGTTTTAACATTTTCCTCCAAATTAATTCTATGTGTGCAAATTAAGGGATTAATGCCTTTGATATCATTTAAAATCCCTTTGATATCATTTAAAGTCCATCCAATTGCATTTTTATGCTTTTTAAGAACAGATAATAACTTACCTTCTTGGTCGCTTGTTAGAGTAGAAGAAATCACAATAGGATAAGTTTGTTCTTCTCTAAGAAAAGCATACTTCAATCTTTCTGGCAAAGGTTTCAATTCCAGGTTTAGTGTCTTTGTTGTTGTTCTTTTTTCAATGATTCCAAGCTCTTCAAATTTTGAGTCTTCATCATGATTTTGTAAAGTCTGAATAGAATCAAGCAATGAATTTATATTAGAAGTATCAAGTTCAAGTTGCTTATTTGAATCAATTGAATTAATCAAGCAAATATTAGTAAGTTCAGAAAAAATCCCCTTTTGAATTATTTTCCTCTATACAAGACTCAAGCAATTCCTTTTGTTCATCCATATCATCATCATTCTCATTTTCTTCATTAGGTTGCCTACACATATTGAAAACATTCAATTCCAAAGTCATATTTCCAAAGGACAAATTCATTAAACCATTCCTACAATTAATCAAAGCATTAGCAGTTGCTAAAAATGATCGGCCCAGAATTAAAGGAATTGGTTTGTAATTATTCACAACAGGTTCAGTTTCCAAGAAAATAAAATCCACAAGATATATGAATTTATCAACTTGTACTAAAACATCTACCACTATTCCTTTTGGTACTTTAACTTATCTATCGGCAAGCAAAATTGTAGTTGAAGTTGATTTTAACTCACCAAGATTAAGTTGAAGATAAACTTAATATGGAAGCAAATTAACACTAGTACCAAGGTCTAGTAAAGCATGCTTAATTCAATGATCACCAATAATACAAGAAATAGTAGGACAACCAGGATCTTTATATTTCAATGTAGTACTAGTAGATAGAATGGTACTACCTGTTCAATCAATGTAGTACTAGTAGATAGAATGGTACTTACCTGTTCAGTCATGAACGCTTTCTTTCTTACCTTCAATTTCCTCTTGACAGTGCATAAGTCTTTCAAAAACTTGGCATATGAAGGTACCTGCTTAATTGCATCTAACAAAGGAATGTTAACTTTCACTTGCTTAAAAATTTCATAAATTTCAGAAGAGTGGTTTGATTTCTTTGGTTTATTCAATGCGTGCGGAAATGGTGGTTCAGGTGGAACAATAGTTATTTCTTCACTAGGTGTAAGTTTATTTAAACCTTCCTTACCCTTTGAATTTTCATCATCTTTGTCTTCACAAGGTTCAGGAATAGGTCTGTCAACAACCTTACCACTACGAAG
Organism: Clausena lansium; assembly: GCA_030449835.1. Classification (NCBI taxonomy): domain Eukaryota; kingdom Viridiplantae; phylum Streptophyta; class Magnoliopsida; order Sapindales; family Rutaceae; genus Clausena; species Clausena lansium. Next base: position 5,703,010 of record JASUUF010000259.1, on the reverse strand, counting down.
AGTTATAACTGTCTTGACTTGGTCCATGGGTAGATTTTGTTGATTTTTAGGATTTGGTTGTGGTTGAGCTGGAAATTTACCTTTCTCTTGAATTGTGAGTGCAGAAGAAATTTTAGCAAGAGTATCTTTCAAATCAGAAAAAGTTTGTGCATTTTGATTGTTAATAACATCTTGCTTTCTAATGAATGTATGCATTATATCTTCCAAATTTTTCCATGGTGGTGGAACATATGGTGCATAAGGCTGAGAATTTTGAAAATTTTGTGGAGGTGGTGCTTTTGAAGATTGTGCATTATTATTATTCCTCCAACTAAAATTCGGATGATTTTCCCAACTAGGATTATAAGTCTGTGAATATGGGTTTGGCTTATTAAAATTGTTAATGGCATTAGCTTGATCATGGAGACATTCTTTAAGTGCAGGCAGAGTGGGACAATCTTGAGTGAAATGGTCATTAGAACTACAAACATTACATACAATTTCTTAAACAGATTTTACTTTATCACTCCTTTTATGTTCTAAGGCTTCAACCTTCCTAACTAGGGATGCAAATTTTGCTTGTAAATCATAATCTTCCCTAAGATTATGGATTCCTCCACTCGATGGAGATGGTTGTGGTTTATTTGACAATTCAAAGATTCCAACAGTATCCCAATGTTGTGCATTTTCAGCTAATTGGTCAAGGTAATCTAGTGCATCTTCAGGATTTTTATCCCTAAATTCACCATTACACATCATTTCAACAACTTGTCTACTTTGGGGTATTAAGCCTTCGTAGAAATAAGTGACCAATCGCCAAGTTTCAAAACCATGGTGTGGATATATATTAAGCAAGTCTTTAAACCTATCCCAACATTGGTATAATGTTTCTCCATTTTTTTAAGTGAAAGAAGTGATTTACCTTTTAAACGAATTGGTTCTATGAGGTGGAAAGAATTTTTTCAAAAATTGTCCCTGCATATTATTCCAAGTTCTTATTGATCTAGATTTAAGATTTTGTAGCCAAGTTTTAGCTTTATCTTTTAATGAAAAAGGAAAAAGCTTTAATCTGATTATGTTCATGCTACAATTTTGGTTTGTGTATGTATAACAAACTTCCTCAAAGTCTCTTTAATGCAAGTATGGATTCAAGGAATCTAAACCATGAAATGTTGGTAAAAGTTGGATAATACCTGGTTTGAAGTTGAATCGAGATGCCTCTGAAGGAAATACCATACACGAGGGTGCCTTAGTTCTGGTCGGATTCATGTAGTCTCTCAACGTTCTTGGTTGATTCTAATCACGTGCATCTTACTGAGAGTGATTGTCTTCTTGATCAATTTATGGATTAATTTGACCCATAATATTCTCTTCGTGGATCTCTTCTATGATTGGTGGTGGTAATTGAGATTTACGGATTAATCTACCACTTGAAGATCGAGACCAGTGTCTCATACAATGATGATGATGTGTGTGTGAAATTATATTACAAAAATATTACACGACAATTAACACAAGAGCTAAATGAAAATTACACTAATTAAAAAAACTAAATAATTAAAAAAATTAACTAATTGCATAAAAAAAATGCTGAAAATTAAAATTAACAGTTTCGGGCGGTGAACTGACCCTTTAAGCTAATAATAAAAAGAAAATTAAAATTAACAGTTTCAAGCGATGAACCGACCCTTCAAACTAATTGTAGAAAAAAAATACTGAAAATTAAAATTAACAGTTTCGAACGATGAACCGACCCTTTAAACTACAATATAAATTAAAGCAAAAAAATGCAAAAATTAAATTACTGAAATTTAAAGAAGTTAGAAAGTTATGAGTTAATAATTAGTTTGTTTAGTCCAAATTATGTTCAAGATTTAAGTCCAAGTTTGATTATTATGAGAAATTTCGTCAAGGGACCGATTTGCAAAATTTTTTATAATTTTATGGTCGCACTACAATTTGTAGAAGTTTAGACCAAAGCCATGTGGGATGAAAGTGAGAATTCTGAAAAGTTTTGTGGGTAGAAGAGTATTTAACGAAAAACATAAAAAAAATTTAAGAAAATGAAAGGAAAAACGAAAATAAGAAAAACAAATACCTTTCCCCTGCAACGGCGCCAAAAACTTGACACGACTCAAAAGTGTATCACTCCCAAGTATAAGAGTGTCTTGTTATAATATAACCTAGTGAGTCCAAGGTCGAACGACAGGAAAAGGATTTAAATTTATTTATTTTAATTTTTATGAGAAAATAAAATAAAATAAAAATATATGTAAATTAATTTTAAGTGAAAATATGGAATTAAATTAGTTAGAGCTATAAATCCACTCTTAGTAGTAAATATAATTTAACAAATTCTTTTTATCATATTTGTATTTGCTCAAAGGATTAATTATATAAATTATCATTATTTTCTAATTAATTTTATCATAGATTAAGTACTTAATGTGCCAAATTTTAATTTGTCTACAATAAGTCAAAACACAATTTTGCCACAATTTATACTAAGATATTAAGAATTTATTGTGCCAAACTCCATTATTTGTCTACAATAAATTAAAATTTCAAAATATAAAATATGGGTAGAATTAAATAAAAAATAATTTAATTAATATAATTAAAAATAGAATTTGATTAAATCATATTTATTTTTAAAAAGTTTCACCTTACCCTAACTATAATTATTTAGCTAAATATAATTGAAATAAAAATAAGTATTAAAACTAAATTATACATAATTAAAAGAAATAAAAGCAACTAAAATTGGAAATAAAACTAAATTTATTTATGAAAATAATTGCCAAAAATATTAAAAACACAACTGAAATTTTATAAATATAAATTACAGAGAATTTAGGAGAAAAATTGGAGAAGAAGGGCTCTCACAATACATGAAAATGAGGCTATATTTATAGGAAAATTCGTTCATAATCCAGTGCTTTGCGGTCCATCATAAACTTTATGTATGCACTCCACACAACCACTAGATCAAGATCTGAAGGCTAGTCATACTTCAAAAGTCAACAAGACACGTGTCATCATTTGAAGCGTCCGATTTGGTCAAAGAACGGTTGAGATTTGGCGGGTTTATGGGCGGATCGGGTCAACCCAAATACAAAAGTTCGAATCTTCTAACCCAACTCACCAACCATAGCCACGTGGCACGATCGTAACCATTGAATAATGACCGGTTGAGATTTGGTCAAAGTTGACAACTATCCAGTGCACTTATATCTATCGTAAGCTCATTCTTTTTTATCCAATAGTATGCTGCCAAATCATCAGCCAATGCCACATCAGCATACTGTATGTGTGAACGGTATCGTATACATGAACAGTACCGTGTACACATAAACAGTACATATGACCCTTTATGTCTCTCCTAAGGTTTTCAGACCTCCGGAATCCAAATTTGACGTCCGTTTATCTACTTGGAGCCTCGAATTGCATCAAATTATTATTTTACCTAATAAACACACAAAAATATATAATATCAAATATTTAAAATCATAATTAGAAATTCATAACATATTACGTAATTACAAATATAAATTATAACATAAGCACAAAATACTATTTAATCACTAGATAAACATACAATTTTTAATACTAATCACATACCTTGTTAATTACAATGCATCTAGTATGGAAGATGTTCTCTCTTTGTTGTTCTAGGTCATCAACACTTATTTGTGTACTCAAAGCACGCCGACTAACTAGGGATTCACCTTTCGCATGGTATTCTACTTCATCATAATCACTAGCATCAATCAACTCTGGCATCTCTCCTCTATCACTCTCACTCTCACTCATTAATTCCCCACTATCTTGCATCATCATAACTCTTTTATTTGGGCATTGAGAAGCAATGTGTCCAAAACCCAAACACTTGAAGCACTTGATATCTTGATTCTTCTGTGGTTGAGATTCATACTTAGATTTATTTTTACTACTAAAATCTTCTCCTGCCTTAGGCGGTTTAGTCTTGATACTTTCATTTCATCTCTCATTACTACTCCACTTCGATTTCTATGGATTTGAAGAAGCCGAAATATATCTAGTTGTACCCTTTCTCTTCAATTGCCTCTTCACCTTCATAGCCATATAGACCATATTCTCCAACTTCACATAATATTATAGCTCTACTACATTGGTAATATCTTTGTTCAACCCGGTCAAAAATCGTGCCATTGTAGCTTCCCTATCTTCCTTTACATTAGCCCTAATCATAGCAATCTCCATCTCCTTATGGTAATCCTCTACACTCTTCGACCCTTGGGTAAGTCTCTGTAGCTTAAGATAAAGATTTCTATGGTAATGACTAGGAATAAACCACTCCCTTATAAGCGCTCTCAACTCGCCCAATGTAGCTATAGGCCTCTCACCATTCCTCCTTCTATTATTCACCAACTGATCCGACCAAATAATGGTATAGTCAGTGAATTCAATAACTGCTAGCTTTACCTTTTCTCCTCTGAAAAATTGTGACAATCAAAGATCAACTCAACCTTCTTTTCCTACCCTAAGCAAGCCTAGGGGTCACTCTTTCCTTGTAACGAAGGAATGGTCACTTTGATTTTACCTAAGTCTTTATCTCATCATCTCTTCTATATCCCCTCTTGATGTAAGGAATGAGCTATTGATTTAGAAATTTTTTTTATATCTCTTATTCTACTTCAAAAATTGTCCTCATACCAAGGCTAATTCCTCCTCTTTCAAGCCCATCTTGAGTATTAGTCTCTTATAAATTGAATTTGAATTAAAGTCGTCAAAAGTAGCTTGAACAAATCCTTGCATTGCTTCCTTGATCTTCTTAACTCGTGCTCTCATAATTGGCTCTTCTAGAATAAGTAATGGATCTGTAATGCTCTGAGCACTCTGGATCACATCAGATATGATGGAGAAAACACTCGACGTATTCATGGATGATTTTTCAATATTTAGGAAATCATATGATGATTGTTTCCACAATTTAGAAAAGGTACTCAAAAGATGTGAGGAGACAAATTTAATATTGAATTGGTATAAGTCTCATTTCATGGTATAAGAAGGAATAGTTCTAGGCCATAGGATATCTAGAAAAGGAATAAAGGTGGATAAGGTAAAAATAGAAGTAATTGACAAACTTCCACTACCCACTTCAATCAAAGGTATTGTTTTCTAAGACATGTTGGATTCTATAAATGATTTATTAAGGATTTTTCCAAAATAGCCATACCCTTATACATGCTGTTGGAACATGATAAGCCCTTTAATTTTAATGACGATTGCTTAAGGGCATTTGTGGCATTGAAAAAGGTCTTGTTATAGCACTCGTTATTGTAGCACTAGATTGAAGCATGCTCTTTGAATTGATGTGTGACACCGGCAATCATTTTGTTGGAACAATACTAGAACAGTAAAAAGACAAAACTTTTCACTCAATTTACTATGCTAGCAGACTCTAACCGATGCACAACTCAACTGCACCACTACTGAAAAAGAGTTACTAGCTGTTGTTTTTGCATTTAATAAGTTCAGAGCATATTTGGTTGGCACCAAAGTGACTGTCTATACAAATCACTCATCCATTAAGTAATTGATTTCTAAGAAAGATGCCAAACCAAGGTTGATTAGATGGATCCTCTCGCTACAAGAATTTGACTTAGAGATTAAAGAAAAAAAAAGGATTGAAAATTAGGTAGCAGATCATCTTTCAAGGCTTGAAGCAGATGCCAGCACACTTACAAAACAAGATATCACAAAGACATTCCCTAATGAGCAATTGTTGATGCTACAGCATGCACAGATGCTACAGCAATCTGGATTTCCATGGTATACAGACTTTATAAATTATTTAGTAAGTGGATTTCTACCACTTGACATGAATTATCAATAGAAGAAGAGATTTCTACATGATGTCGGAAGCTATCAATGAGATGAACCTTACTTGTACAAATTATGTGCTTACCATGTGATAAGAAGATGTGTTCCGGATGTAGAAATTTCAAGCATTCTGCAATCTTGTCATGCTACAGTATACGAAGGACACTTTGAAGGCCACAAAACAGTAGCCAAAATTATTTAATCAGGTTATTACTGGCCCTCTATTTTTAAAGATGCTCACGTGTTTGTTAAATTTTGTGACAGGTGCCAAAGAACCGAAAATATATTTCAAAAGCATGAGTTACCATTGACCAATATTTTATAAGTAGGGTTTTGGATGTATCAGGGATAGACTTTATGGGACTGTTCCTACCATCCTTTGGAAACCTATGCATTCTAGTTGCTGTTAACTAGGTATCTAAATGGGTAGAAACTACAGTATTACCTAAAAATGATGCTGAAGCAGTGGTGAAATTCCTTCAAAAGAATATGGGTAATTATCTGGTGGCCACCACTTATTAAGTGAAACTTCTGTAAACCACCAAATTTTAAGATTGTATCTGTAAACCACCTACTTTTCAAAGAAATATCCCCCAACCACTTTTCCGTTAAAAAAGTTAACTGCCGTTAGTGGTTTTCTGCTTAAAGATTATTTTACCCCTGTAATACAATAATTACGAAAATATTTATGATGGCACTTTTGTTTTGTTTGATTTTTTTTATTTATAAACAAAAATGATGTTGTTTATATAATTAAATATTTATTTTTTCAAAATAGAATATAATTAATTAAATATTTATTTTTTAACTAAATGACAATATTACCCTTATGATGGCATGCTAACGTCATGTTTCCGTTAACTTTTTTAACGAAAAAGTGGGTGGGAGATATTTATTTGAAAAATAGGTGGTTTACAGATACAATCTTAAAATTTGGTGGTTTACAAAAGTTTCACTTAATAAGTGGTGGCCACCAGATAATTTCCCAAAGAATATTTTTATAAGATTTGGCACTCTTAGGGCCATCATCAGTGATGAAAAGACTCATTTTTACAACAGAATATAGCTGCAGCATTGGCTAAATATGAAGTTAAGCATAAGATTGCTACAGCATACCATCCACAAACTAGTGGCTAGACATAGGTATCTAACAGAAAGATAAAACGGATTCTAGAGAAAGTGGTGAACCCAACAAAAGGGATTGGTCTATTCGACCTGATGACTCCCGGTGAGCTTATAGAATTGCATACAAGACCCCACTTGGTATGTCTCTGTATAGGATTGTCTATGGCAAAGCTTGCCATTTGCCACTAGAGCTAGAGCACAAAGCCTATTAGGCAATAAAACAATTAATTATGGATCTAAATGCTACAGCAGAGCAGAGAAAGCTACAACTTTGTGAATTAAAGGAGCTACGGTTATTCTCATATGAAAATACAAAACTATTAGGTGAAAATTAAGAATTTGCATTACAAGCACATTCAGCAAAGGAAATTCATTCCAAGTCAATAAGTATTGCTATACAATTCTAGATTAAAATCATTCCCTGAAAAACTAAAATCCAGATGGTTCGGACCGTTCACACTCATCAAGATTTATCTGCATAGAGCCGTTGACCTTAAAGATGAAAGATCAGGCCAATTGTTCAAGGCAAAAGGACAACCAGTGGCACATTACAGGGAAGTTGATTTACATAACCCAACGGAAGATATGACATATCCAACTTGAGCAGATAGGGAAGTCAAGCTGAAGGACCTAAAATCAAGTGTTGATTGAAAGGTAACCAAAAAAGGGAAGTATATTTTACAGTTTTAAGCAATTTTCATTCCATAAGTTCTTTAATTTTGTTCTTTATTTTGATCGAGTTTAAAAAAATATTTGATTTTAATTGTTGTGCTTAATTATTGGATTCATTTGTTTTCTTAATTTTGATTAGATATACGAAATCAATAAGTTGAATATCATTAGAAGAAGAAACGACAATGCAACTGGACAAGTATACACAGTAGAAAATGCCGTAACACCCACTGTAACATTACAGATGAAAATCAACTCCAAAATAAAAAATACAGTTAATGTTCATACTGCAGCAAAATCTTCGACGCTACAACAACGTCTCAATCAAATAACCCAGCAGTCAAAAACTATTTACTGTTGGGCTGATACCTCTGAAATTTTTACCATTTGGGACGCTGACACGCTGATGTCAGCATGGCAGTAAATTTTGAAGATCAAGCAATATCACCCCCAAAATTTTCATCCACTTATCTTTGCCAAGATCTTAATTTTAAAATTTAAAATTAATACATATCATTAATTAATTTTACTTACTTATTAAGCAAGATCTATTTACTCTTTCTCTTCCTATACATAATCTAATTATTTTAGTTTCACCAAAACTTTACACTTTATCAAAAGTTATTATTACAATATTCATCTTTTGTTCAAATTTTCTCACCTTTTTGCAGTGCTACAACAATGATGCAAGTTAAAAAGATTGCTGGAAGGCTGAAAGATCCAGAACATTTCTACAGCTATAGAGCCGAAGATGAATACGAAGAGTATATTGAACATTGGAAGTTACTAGAAGAGAAAGGCTTCGAAATTCCCAAACAACCCACCAATATGCTCAAATTAGTGCTCGCAATTACTGCAAGATTGGGCTGGAACAAGTTTCATATGCATCCCGAAGACTCTAACATATCCATAGTGAAAGAGTTTTATGCTAATATGCTGCATCATGATCAGCACAACATATGGGTGAGAAACGTTCAGATACCTCCAGACTCTCGAATGATTAATGCTTTTTATGAGTGTGTTTATACAAAGTTTGTTATGGGGATAACTAATAAACAATGGGGAGAAGTCTTGAGAACATTAAGTGTTTTTACGATTATGTGGACTAATGAGGAAGCCGAATTGTGCACAGAATCGACCTAAAACCAATAGCTAAGGTGAGAATCAAATTTTTAAAATCTTGACTTATGCCAATCACCCATACCACCATTGTCTCCCAAGATAGACTTTTACTCTTATATGCCATCATTAAGGGAATGAAAATTAATGTTGGAAGAGTGATTGAAAAAGAAATCAGAGAGTGTTCTATAAGGAAACAAAAACATGTTGCTTCATTTTTTGTCTCTAATCACTAGTATTTGTGAGCATGCTGGAGTTAAATTATCTACCAAAGATGAAAGAATTACAAATGAAGGAGCCATGACTGGCCGGACTATTAAAAAGATTGCTGGAGAGTCAAGTGCTGCAACAACACTAGAACATTATGCTGCCCCTAAACTAGAGCCAACAGCTGAGGTCAACCAGCTGTTACAAAATTTGATCAAAAGCTTAGATGAATGTGTGGCAGCACAGATGGAGGAAAATCATAAATTTTAGGCGTACTTGCAGCATCTCGAGAATCAAAAGCACGAATTTGCAGTGTTCATTAAGACCAAGTATGCAGACTTTCTTGACACATTACTGCAGCAATTTAATTTCTCCAGTTTAGCAACACCAGTTCCAGAAGCAGAACCTGCAGCAAAAGAAGAAAAGGAAAGGGAGAAAGCATCTAATGAAGAACAGCCAGCAGATAAAGAAGGTGCTGATAAAGAGAGTGAAAAAAGTGAAGAGGAAGATCAGGCTGAAAAAACTGAAGAAGAAAAAGGTGAGGAGCCAATTATGGTACCTCCAAAATCAAATGAGATGCATATAATCAAGGAAGAAGAGGAGTCAGTGGAAGAGAGCAAAAAGGATATTGATGCAAAAATTGAGAAAGGTATCCGCAGGAGTACTAAAATAGAAGAGCATAGAAAGAGTATACGACAAATGATTGCTGCAATCACTGCTGAGGGCACTGCTGCAACTCTTTCTGTTCTAAAAACCAAGACCACTCCAACCAAAACTCCCAATGCGTCCAGTAAAAGAAAAATGGTACCAACCTCTAGAAGTGTCGTAACATCGCATGCACTAGAAGACCGAGAGCCTAAGAAGTCGAAGACAAAACTACCCATAGTTGTTGGATCGCCTCAGACCAGTCCAACTCAGAAAAAGAAGCAACTATTTGCTGCAGCACTGATGTCTCTTCGAAAGAGTTAGTGCAATGAAAAACAACAGAAGTAACCCCATTCCACCTGTGCTACAGCATCATCTTCAACAACAATGGAGTATCCCCCTGACAACCAATTTAAATTTACATTGCTTTAAACTTTCTTTTTTTCTTTTCTTTATTTTATCTAATTTATATTGCATTTTCAATTCCTGTATATGAATGAATGTTTTGATTTTCTTTTGTGTACTTGTGAGGACACAGCACCTCATAAGTTTAGGGGGAGTTGTTTTATTATATAACATCATCATGAATAAATATGTTTGTGTTTAGTGTCAATGTGCAGCTCTGTCGACCTAGTATGTATTCATTGATTAGAAAACCCAATGAGGATGAATTGTGTGATAAAAAGTAGAATGAGTTACCTTCGAGTAGAGACAATTATGGACGAAGGGTGAAACTCTGTCTTAACACCTAAAACTTTGGTTGAGTTTTGTGAGTATGCTGTAGCAACATCAGATTGAGCAAATACATAATTTTCAACACTTTAAGATTATAAATGACTCAAGTTTGGGGGGGAAAGTGAATTTTCTTTTTCAACTGTGCTAGATATAGAATAAACTTTGTTCAAATGACTCTGTTGCTAAGTAACCAAGGCTGTGTATGTACCTTATATATAGACTTAAGTACAAAAGTAGTAAGAGTTCTGAGCATTGCTGTAGCAAAATAGAGAAAAAAAAGGCCCTCTATCTAAGTAACTGAGTAGCCAGGTCTGTTCATGAGCCCCATGTTCAGTCTTGAGTTAAAGGAGTCTAAAGATAAGATTATGTTGTAGAATCTTAGATGCCAATGCTACAACAACTCTGAATTGTACATCGACTAAGTAATTGGGTGTCAACAGTAACCCTATTAGGCATTCACATGAAAAGTGATGTTACATTGAAGAGTACTTAGTAATTTACTAAAAAAAATGTCTTCATGAATAATATTTGCTATAGCACAGTTGTGACTCTTTATAATCTTTGTTCCCTCACAGATGCAAATGCTCTTTTTGTTTTATATTTAAAAAATATCTAATGCTTAGGCGATGTTGTAGCAACTCTAATCTTGATCAGAGTAGCACACACACACTGTGGATAGATTTAATCCCATGTCTAGAGCTGGACTTATTGCTGGTAATTTTGTGTCTTTAAGAATGAAATTTGAGGGTTAATGAGTCATAGCACTGTAGATGATAGAGCCAAGTTGTTAATTGCATGATTGTGTAATTGTATTGTGAGTGTTATTATCATTACTTGAAGACAAGTAATAGTTTAAGTTTTGGGGTGTAATAACTCTATGAAATGAGAGCTATCATGGCATTTCTAGGCTTAAATTAGCAGTACATAGAGGGTTAATGATAAATTTTTATTTTATTTTTGTTATGTTTTGCATAAGTATTTTATTAGGTTTAGTTATAATAATTTAATAAGTTTGAGATCATTATGTGCTCTTATTTTATGCATTATTGAAGGTAAACAAACAGCTCAACTTTTATAGATGGATGCCGCAACAACAGAGTTGCAAAAAATGGTAAATAATGGAATTGTAGGAGAAATAATTCAAGTTACATCAGAAAGGATGTTGTATAGTTGCTATAGCAATCCTAGAGCACACAAAAATAAGGCTGACATAAACAAGCGCGAACAGAATAAGGCTAACATGGTAAGCAGTTCAATTAGCATGAGACTCAAGAATAGTACATATCTATCAAGATTCGTAAGCCTCTTTTTGAAGTTACACGACTTTGCATGATATAAAATAATTACGCATCAAGAAAAAAAGGAAAGAGGTCGTCATACACAAAAACCTTATAATGAAAAGGGAAGGAAATAAGAGAAATTTGAGGGTTAAAATAGAGAAGTTCAGTAGAGAAGAAGGGCAAATCACAATATATACAAGAGTGACTTCTCGGGATACAATTCTTGTCTTTATATTCTTCAATTACTTGTTTCATTTTTCTTGAGAATGAATTCAATGGTTAAACCAAACATTATTTTTATTTCTTTGTTAAGCATGAACTAAATTTCAATGTAGTTGGGTTTTAAATAAGCTTGATAATTAATTGACTTATACTATTGTTGCTCTCTATTTGCTTTTGCTTATGCTTATGTCAATTTCCTATTTCGGCTGACCACCCATTTAGAGGATATAAGCTAAGAAAGATCCTAAAAAAGAACTGCTTAGTGGAACAAGTCAAAGCAATACATGGTTTTAGATTGAGTTTCCTGAATTAATTTATTATCAATTTAAATAAGGTCATGCTTGATCTAAAATTAGTGAAGATATAGTGTAATACCCCACCCCTTTATTTTCCTAGGCCCTATATAAAGAAAAGGAGAGAGAAAGAAAGAGAAAGAGATGAGATAAAACGAGAGAGAAAAATAGAAGGAGGGAATTGGGTATGACCAGTTTGACCCGAGGCAGTCGGATCTCGTGATTTCGACCACCTCACTGGTCGAGCTTGGTACCAAATCGAAGCTTGTGGACCGACCGTCGTATCCCGCCATCCTTGTCGCCTAAACCAGTCGGAACGCCAGCGATCAAGCTCGAAAAGTCACGGTTTGAACCTATTTCCACCACCATCGATTTTGTCGGAATTGAGTTGTGCCACCAGTTGGGATTTGTTCCCCACCTCACTAGCTTTAATTCTCGACCAGAACAGCCACCAAAGACCACCAAATCGCCGCCGATCAACCGTTGAGGGAAGCACAGCTGTCGAGCTCGATCCAACACCACCGCCGCCACCACCATTGGAATAGCTTAGCGAGTAGAGCCTAACCCGAGCTTCCCCGTTACCATTGATTGAATTTCGGTCACTGTTGACCGTAGGGGCAATTTGGTAATTTCATGATTCAAGGGTAATTTCATAATTTCAGACTTTATGGATATTTTTATAATCTGAATTGAGGATGGATTAGTAATTTATGATATTGAGGATAAATTGGTTGTTAATGATTTTGTGGGTATTTTAGTAATTTATGGATGTAAGGGTATTTTGGTAATTTCTAATTGTTGAGGGTAAATTGGTAATTTTAAAATTGTTGGATAAGTTGGTAATTTATGATACCGGACATATTCTGGTAATTTATGATTTTGAGGATTATTCGGTAAATTATGATTTCGAGAATATGTCGGTAATTTATGATTATAAGGGTATTTTGGTAATTTATGGTTATGATGGGAAAATTTCTTATGCAGGTGTTTTTATTGATTTTAGACTGATGATTTCGATATGCATATGTTTTATGTGGAGTGCGTAAAGGTAAGTAAACTAGATTTCTAAACGAATCACAATAAACAATATTATATGTTTAACATATTTGAAAAGCTTATTTTGATATGTACGGACATGTAATTATATGGTTTTGCCCAATTTTTATGTGATGTGATGTTATGTGTTATGTGTGGTTTTGTACATGGGCATATGTATGTGTGAATATTCATTGGCATGAGCACGAAAATGCATTATGTTTTAATGTTTTCTATGAAATGAGAAGATGGATTTTAGTGAAATGATTTCGGAGAAAGGAAGCAAGTTTTCAGTTTTTGCTTGGATGCTTAAATTCATTACGCGCTTAGTGAAGGACACTCGAGATGTTATATTTATGAGATAAGTGGGCGAGGGACGCGGTTGCGAGAAGCCCAAAGTATGAGAAAGTTATGAAAGTTAAGTGAGTGTCTTACTAAGCGGTAATTGAATTAAGGTAGTTCGAGTATGTGATTTGGAAAGAAATTGTGAAAGTTTGACAGTGACAGACAGACATTTTGATGATTTTTTTTACAATGTTTTCAAAGGTCATGGTATATCATTCATTTGCATTAAATAGCTTTATGTTTGTATTTTGGTATATTAAAAACTGGTTTACTTACTGAGTTTTGTACTCATTACAGTTTATTATGATTCAGTTCTCAGAAATCAGGATTGAGGAGAAGGACTTGAATTGAGGAGTGTAGATGGTTTGGCATAAATTTTAAGTTCTTCCGCTGCAGTTTAATGTTGTATTTAAGGCTTGAATTTTTATCGATTTGCAAAGAGATTTATTTTTAAGTATATGTACGAGTTCTAGTAAGATTCACCCTGTAGAGCTTGGGGCGGGTCGTTACATATAGACATAGGGATTCACCTTATAGAGCTAATAGAATCTTGAGCGTATAATGCTATATCTAATGTTGGCTTAACAATTGGTCGCTGTTAGGTTGCATATAATGTAAGATATCCAACATGCAACAGCTGAGGATTTATGAGGAACTCTGTCCAATGCTGTCGTAAATGTTGTAGCAACCGTACATGATTTGTAAAATAGTCAATAATCATTAAGTGAGTTTAGACACCCAACTACCTAATAACCATTGATTATTTCTTTGTTTTTGACGTTTGTTTTACTTTATTATCTTCTAGTTTATTGTTTAATTAGTTTTATTAGATTCTTAAGTTGTTTCATTGATTTTAATTTAATTTTATTAGTCTTAAAAATTGCACTGAATAGATTGTTTTTGCAACTCTGATAACATCAATCCCTATGGAGACAATCTTAATCATCATCACTTTATTACTTGTTGTGTCCACTTGCACACTGACATCTATTGCATAAAATCAACAACATTTGTCAACAAGATGATAAGAGTCTAAGGAGTCTGGGTTTAAGTAGGACCATTGTGACCCCTCCATTCCCTTGGGAACTTTCTTGGTGTATTTATTCACGCGAAATAAACATCATAGAGATTGTTCTTTCAAGTGCGAATAGTTGTTAAAAGCACTGATTATTTGGGGTTGAGAATGATGGCAGAGGCATCATCGTCATCTTTATTAGCGAGGACTATTGTGACTAATGTAAAGTTTGAAGTGGAGAAATTTGATGGTACCAATAATTTTTGTATGTGGCAATGCGAGGTGTTGGATCTCTTATGTCAGCAAGAGCTAGATCTCATTCTTAAAGAAAAGCCTGACAAGATGGATAACAAAGAGTGGACCAAAGATCAATAGATAGGCATGTAGTACTATTCACCTATGCCTGGCTAAAGATCAGAAGTACTCTGTCATGAAGGAGACATCAGCAAAGAAATTGCGGAGGACGCTAGAAGAAAAGTGCATGAAGAAAAGCCTTGAAAATAAGCTTTATATGGAAAAGAAAACTCTATCGATTCACATATGCACTTGGCATGTCGATGAATGACCATGTGAACTCATTCAACAAAATATTAGTAGATTTGCTAAATTTGGATAAGAAATTTAAAGATGAAGATAAGGCATTGTTGCTGTTAAATTTGCTTTCTAATGAATGTGACCATCTCACCACCACTTTACTTTATAAGAAGGACAATGTCACATTTGATGTTGTATGCAGTGCACTGTATAACGCTGAGACCAGAAAGAAAGATAGAAAGGATTATAGAGATGCAGTTGCAGAAGTATTGACAGCAAGAGGTCATTCACAAAGCCGCAAACCTAGAAAAATGAGCAAGTCTAAAATTTATCGAATGCATTAAAATTAACGAAGTCGGGGTGCATAATGATTAGTTGGATGGACTGTGTGAAATTGAGCGACAACAACTGTTTGGCGTTTTCAATGCTAAAAGAGTACCTTGAGGTCAGTCCGCACTCTTGTCTCTCAGCTGTGCCAAATTTTATGCCTCAAAATTATGGATTTTTATACCTTTTATTATTATTTTTCTTTTAGTTTTGTTCTTTTTGTAATCGTTGTTGCAGGATGTGTCAGTTAATTTATTTAGTATTGTTGTTCCGAGAAGCAACATTCCAGAGTGGTTTATGTACCAGAATGAAGGTTCTTTAATAACATTAACAGGTCCTCCATATTTGTATAATAAAAATAAGTTCGTGGGATATGCTTTTTGCTGTGTTTTTAATGCCAATAAAAATTCACCTCCTATCAGCAACTGTGAATTGCACTGCTCTTTGAAAGGTTCTCCTCTCATTTTATTTGTTCACTTTAGAGCAAAATCTGGTTGGGCTTGGTCAGACCATCTTTGGCTATCCTATTTGTCCCGTCATGGTAGTCATTGGCTATTTGAATCAAATCATGTTAAGTTGTTAAATTAGTCTGGCACGGACTTGAAGGTAAAGAGGTGTGGTTTCCGTCTAGTTTATATGCACGAAGTTGAGGAGTTGGACCAAACAACAAACCAATGGACTCGCTTTACTTCCAACAATCTAAATGATTTCCGTCACAATTTTGTTGGTGGATCAAATACGGAAGTAGCCACAACGTCAAAGCGAAGCCTTACAGAATATGTTGGGGCAGTTGAAGCTAGTGGAAGTGGATGCTGTGATGATGATGAGGAACCACAACCTAAAACATTTAGACAACTCAAATGAAGGGCAGAGCCTAGTGAATATTATTTTCTCTGAATCTATGTGTAAGTACGCATCTCAATTTCAATTTTATTTTCTTTACTTATGGTATTTCATTTACTTTCTTTTTATTTATTTATTGTATCTATTCTTGCTACTTATTTTCATGTTAAATTACCATAAAATGCTCGACTTGGATAAAATAATTGGTCAGAATCAAAATGTGCCTTCTATGAATCAAAATTGCATACGCGCCCGATCAAATTGAAGCTTTGAATTTTGTGATTCGATTTCTCATGAGTTGAAAATTAAAGAAAGTAAAGGACTTAAATAAATCCTCTGTTTTGTATTCGAAGCCTGTTTTTCTGCAAAAGATACCGTATATAGAAGCGATGAGGGCAAGTTTTTTTGGTACATTTTATTAGAAAAAATTACAGCGAGTCAACAACTGAATTATTAAAATTGTAATAAACAGCAACAAATTACAAAAATAATGAAACTGTAATACAACCGCAACAAATTACAGAAACAAATTACAAAATGCAAATTACAAAAGTCATTTAAACAGAAACCAGAATATAAAGAAACAACCTGCAGAAGATTGTTAGAACAGCAGAAAAATAAACAACAAAAACAAAAAGCAAAGAAAACAACCCGCAAAAGATTGTTAGACAGCAGCAAAATAACCAACAAAATAGAATGCAAAGAAACCCGAGGCTTGTTAAAACATTCTCCTTAAAACAGATTTACCACCTACTATGATGCTTCTAGGCTAGTCGGTATATGTTTCCCAGGATACAATAGAAACGAATTATTTATCCAGCAATAACAAATAATTCTGGCAAACATCAATAGTGGCAGAACTCAACCAAAACAAAAACGTCAGAGAAGGAAGAAAGGACTCTGAGTGCTCTATGTGCTCTGTGCTTTTGTTGTGTGTTTCAAATGACAGGGAAGCTGCCTTTTTATAGTCATGAGGGGTTGTAATAGCTGAATCAATTAAATTACAAAAATTGAATATTTCTTCAATTCAGAATAGCTAATTGATTTAATTGATTTTCATAACAGCCTCCTGAATTCAATAAAATTGAATTCTATAACAGCAATAATTGAATATTTAAATTCAATTTAAATTGTGAAAATTGTTACAAGAAAAAAGTTAAAAGGAAATAAAAAACGTGACCATGGGGACCTAGATGATTTTGGGCCGACATTCGTGTACGCTGGACGCTCACGAGTTCAACCAAATCGGGTTGGGATTCGCACCTCCTGCGCATTCATGCATGGAGAAAACCTTTATCCATAATATTCTTACTCATGTATAAATGAGTATCTATATAGAAACACAAATCCCTTAACTTATTTTTCCCATGTGGGATAAGTTCCATTTCCTTTCAAATTTCCATCTTCAAGGTTGCATTTTGAGAGTCAATTTCTCATTCACCCAAGTATCATTTTGAGTATATGAATATACCATCTCGAAGTGTTCACGGAGTAGAATCCGAACCTCTCAAAATTTTTTGCCTTCACTAAATGGGTCCCACTCAAAATGTGCTCTCGAATTAGCATATTACTCTGCATTTTTTCAACACATTTGAAGGGGCTGGGGATTGGGGACATAATTGATGAATTGCATTGCTATGAGCGAACAATAGACTCATTACCTCATTGCAATTTGGTTGATTATATAATTTTTTTCCTCTTTATGGCAAATAGCTTTGGTTTTTCAAGTTGAGTAGCCCAGCTAAGCTTAATTATAGATAGTACTTGAAGCTGATATAGATTTTCGCTTGTAGAGATTGTTATTGAATCTCCATAGAACTTGAATAGCACTAGCACTAGCGCCTCCTGAGTTCTAGTTATCCACAGTACAAATTCTATTTGGAATTACGGTTGAAATATTATAAATAATTTATTTCATAAGTTTTGGCAAAAATAATGTTTCGTAAATATTTTCAAAGTGGCTTATTTAATAAATTTTTTTATTTTGACAATAATTTTTAAAAGCATCATATAAGAGTTTTTTTTTTTTATAAGCAGCTTATTAAATAAACAATTGATATTTTTAAAATTCTTATTATATCCTTAATATTTAACAAAAACATAATTATATCTTACATTTCAATAAATTCTAATATAAAAATAAAAGGCAATTTAAACTTATATCTATCTTTCATAACAATATTTATCGGGTGCGTTTGGCACACTGTATTATATTATGCTGTATTGCATTATTTTAATACAAGTGTATTGTATTATGCTGTATTGCATTAGCACTGTATTATAATAATGCTATACAATGTTTGGTGCTACACTGTACTGTATTAATTTTTAATTATACTATGTTTGGCACTACGCTGTACTGTATTAATTTTTTTGGTGATTAATTTAAATTGTATATTTAAAAAATAATATTTATCGATACTTAGTAAAATACTAAATATAAAATTTTTAAGTTTTAGAAATTTAACATTATTTTCTAGTAAAACTGTTTTTTAAAAAATCATAATTTTTCATAAAAATCGAAGTTTATTGTCTTAAATTCTCGGAAGCATAACATATATGGTAATTTTTTAGCATTTTCCAAATGCATAACATATGAAATAAAGATCTAAGCAAATAATTTAATCAAATAATCTTTAAATAATATCACAACATAAATAAAATCTAACACGTCCAATCGTAGTCTTTTAATTTCTTAAATTCAAATTTCAAGATTGCTTAGTGCCTGAGTCCATAACTTTAAAACGTTTTTGAGTTTTGACAGCCAATTGCATTAACAGAAATTCCATGATGAGAGAAATTCCATGATGAGAGAGTGAGTTATAGAAATAGTAGACATAAAGAAGAAAAAAAGGGGGAATGATATTTCAATTTTCTTTTTCCGATTGTTCTTAATTGTAAATTGTTCTATTATTACTCTAATTAATGAAATTTTTAATAAAAAAAAATGAATGTTTAGATAACTTTTAAAATGTAAATAACTCCATTAAACAAATATAATTCTCTCATCCTCCTTTTTTCATTCTTTTATTTCTTGTATATCATAGAACTACATCATACATGATTATAAGCAAATCTTGTCATACCATGACCAATACCAATGCTAAACTAAAAGTTAAAGCATCTGATAAATTGTTACATTAAACCAAGATAATTAGAGTGGTAATCAAATAACTCAAGGTGGGTGTTTGTTTATATATATATATATATAGACACCTCTAGCCTTCAATAAGCTCTTGTTCAACAACCGATTCTACGCCATGCATTCAAGATAGCTATCTTATCCACATCAATATGACCTTTCCTCTTCAGGGTCGTGCCAGTCAAGGCTTTAATAATATTAGCCTACCACAAACAAAAAATTACTGCAGTTAGAACATTTGGGCAAATTACATGTCAAATTAACACCAAAGCATTATGTTTTAATAAGAAATTAAGATTCAATCAGGACTCCACTACTGCAACATGTACGTTGCATATAGCTCACCTCAATATTGACTGATAACTTGATACAAGAAAGACAACTTTATTGTAAATGTAAAGCATTACAGAAACAAGATATTATTTCATTTTCTTGCATTCCATGTTAGCAAATTTCATATTGGAACAACTTAACCAAAGTAGTATGCTTAGTAAATGCTTGCCTTGGCAACTTGAGAACACAGTCTGCTTGAATGAGAGAACACAAACACGCCTCCAATTTCATCGAAGGCTAGCCGTGGAACAAGTTCAATCAACAAACCATTCAACCACCTTTAAGACCGTCGATTGCAGGCTGCAACAATATAAAATTAATCCCAGCATGATTAATGAACTTGCACAAATTATATATTCTTGGTTCTTAAAAACATCAGATCAAAATGAACCATAGCCAAAATACAAGAACAAAGACACCTCAAATATCTTCAGCAAAACAACTTTTACCAGTAGTGATCAACAAAATACACTCCAATTCAATAGAATTGGATTAACGTTTATTGTATCCCAAATTGACAATCCTAAACTTGCTGTAAGCTGCGGCATCACAGTTATTCAATGGCAGCAAAGAAAATTAAGAAAATTCACTTGAAAATTGCATCAATGTGCTTAATAACTACCAAGATTTCAAAATTAAACCATGCACGCACAGAAGCTTAATCAAATTTGGTTAAAAAAAAAAGATTATGAGAAAATTCGGCCAAACCATGTAAGTTTATAATCTAACTGAGCAATATCAATTAAATACCCAAAATAAACTAGAAACAGCA
This sequence comes from Clausena lansium, assembly GCA_030449835.1. NCBI lineage: Eukaryota > Viridiplantae > Streptophyta > Magnoliopsida > Sapindales > Rutaceae > Clausena > Clausena lansium. Next base: position 5,682,522 of record JASUUF010000259.1, on the reverse strand, counting down.
TAGAAATTTTTTTTTTATCAAAATCTGAACTCGAATAGGCTTAGCAAAAAGATTAATCTCAATGGTACAACACTAAATAAACAGAATTTCTTTATCACCCATGCAAGACATTTCGAATTTGTTATAAGTTTGAATAAAAAGAAGAGTTTGAGAAAGAAAAGCGTACTGATTTTTAAAACCTCAAAGCTGGTGTTTCAAATTAAATTTTCTCCCTAAAAAACCCCAATCCCTTAACTAGTCTCTTTTATTTCTCTTCTTTCCCTCTCTTTTCTCTTTCACGATCCTGTTATGCTCTGCTCTTTCTCTTGTTTCTTTTCTCTATTTTTTTTAGGCCACTCACGGTGATGGTGGAGCGTCGCGAAGGTGTGTCGCATGGTTGTGTCGTGCGTCGCGAAGACAGTAGAGCTGGAGTTGTTGTGGTGGTGTCGTGCGACAGTGGTAGTGTGGAGGCAGATCGTGTGGTGGTGGAGTTAGAGTCGCACGACAGTGGCGGTGTGGAGTTGAGATTTATGGAGTAGCGGTGTGGAGATGCAAGGAGAGCCACAACACAGAGAGGGAGAAAAGGAAAACGAAAAAGAAAAACCCGCATAAACATAAACCCGACTCTCACGCGGGTTTAGTTTATGCGGGTTTGACTGCATTACAACAATTTTTGACCTCATTACATTAGAATACAATGAAGAAAAGTTACCAAATATAGTATTATAATACCCTAATACTATGAGGGGTCCTAATACCTCATAATGAGGGGTACCAAACAGGGTCGATCATGTACACATACTTTGATTTTAAATTCATGGCAATCACAGCAAACTACTTTTCTAATCTGCGATTTATTAACTTATTTCGTCCACGTAATACAAGTAACTTATTCATAAGCCAGCGCAATTTCAAACTGACCTTATTCAATTTCTAACGTCATAGAATCAGATCTTGTTGAGTTGTCATTTTGGTCTGACACGGGCCCAGGATTGGAGGTGATAAGGTGTGGTTTCCATCCAGTTTACATGCACAAGTGCAGAAGTACGACCGAACAAGTTTATATGCACAAGTGCAGAAGTACGACCGAACAACATACCAATGGAATCGTGTTACTGTTTATAATCTGAATGGATTCCATCGGAATTTTGATGGATCAAAGATGGTTGTAGCATCAATGTCAAAGCCAAAGCCAAGTCTCACTGAATATGTTGGGTCAGAATCCAGTGGAAGTGGCTGCTGTGATGATGAGGAACAAGAAGAACAACCTAATAGAAGTTAGAGAACTCGAATAAAGGGTGAAGCTTACGTATCATTCTCTAAATTTATCAGGAAGTATGCATCTGAATCGATTCCAGTTTATGAATTTTGTGACTTGTCATTAGTTGAAAAGTAAAGAAAGAGGGAAAAAACTAGAGGACTGAAATGCATCCTCTGTTTTATTGCATATATATGAAAATTGTACACATATAAATAAAAGCCATTAATTTTACTACAATAATAACTTTATTTTTATTTCTATTCAGGGCAAGAAAATGACTCACAGAGGAGTTTTTATCTCAAATCAGATGAACACTTAACTATGAGGTAATGGCTCGCTTTCCCTTCTTTTTGTGCAAAAGATGCCGGATGCAGAGGAAATGAGGGCCAGTTTGCAGTACAATTGAAGGGGCTGTGTCGTGTAGTCGATGAATTGAATTTCCATAAATGAACAATTAATTTATTAGCTTAGTTTATTGCAATCTGATTTAATTTTTTGCATAGCTTCTGGGAGTTCTGGTTGAATACCTCAGCTAAGCTTATTCTAAATTGTTTAGCACTTCAAGCTGATAAGGGTTTTTGCTTGTTCAGATTCTTATTGAATTTGTATGGATTTTCACTTCATTACCTTCTGATATTATGGTTGTTCTTTTTGTACTACCATTTTTCATTACAAATTAAACCAAATGAAGACTGAGAACAAGCTGCAAACTAAAGAAACTAGACAAATTGAATTAATTTATAATGGAAAATGGAATGGAATAATAAATGTATGATTACGATTTTCAGAGGAGCATGAAGTAAACTATGATAAGTTTTTAAGTGGGATTTTCAGGTGCTGTTTAGAGGATTTTCAAGGTTTAAATAGCTAGCTAGCCTTACAATAAACTATATTGTTTACAAAGGCATTCCTGATTTTCATATAGGATTAGGATCAGATCAGATCATATATTTGACGTAATATCACTTGTATTTTGTTTTTTGTTTTTTTTTTACTGTTTCATTATTCTTATTTTAGTTTACAGAGTTACCAAATTTATATGTAATTTCATGGAAGACGCTCAAACGGCAGTTTTGTCAGCTATTTAATGAACTAAAGAAGTACATTTTTTTCCTGAGATAATGACTGCCGTGTGAGGATGAATTTTATGATATTTATTAAATTCTTTGAAATTTGTCAGTTTTTTTCCTTTAAGGAATCTTCTTCTACTGATACTTCTGATTGGGAAAAGGACGTGAAGCCTATGGTTCAAAATTATACATGTCATGTCACCTACTAAATAACGAGAAGAGGAGACAAAGGAAATATGTTAAAGAAAATGTGGAGTGGTTGGTTTATCCCTTGTATCTTCTTTATCGTAATATTTTTTTTTTAAGTAAAGAGTCTAAATTATTATTATTTTTTGGCATGACACTTTTGATCAGACCTGCCGTTGGCATATAAAAGAAGAGAAATAATTAATGTGATTTCTCCAAATTTTCAGGGACTTAATCATGAGTACTGAAAGAGGCTCTTCAACTGTCACAGCTTCTTTCTCTTGTTGGCCGTATGATGTGTTCTTAAGCTTCAGAGGCGAAGATGTCCGCAAGAACTTCATAGATCATCTCTATGCCGCTTTGAATCAAAAAGGAATTAATGTTTTCAGGGATGACAAAGAACTTGAGAGAGGAAAATCCATTATGCCTGGACTATTTAAAGCAATTGAAGAATCAAGAATTTCAGTCATTGTCTTCTCAAGAAACTATGCTTATTCGACTTGGTGCTTGGATGAACTCGTAAAGATTGTTGAAAGCAAGAACACAAGTGACCATCATCATCAACAAATGGTTTTTCCAATTTTCTATGATGTGGAACCAACTGTAGTACGGAAACAGACTGGAAGTTTCCAAGAAGCGTTTTTGAAGCATGAAGAAGCATTTAGTGGGAATACAGAAGAAGTGCAAAAGTGGAGAGATGCTTTGAAAGAGTTGGCTAATAATATCTCTAGATGGGAATTGAAGAACAGGTAAACATTTTTTTATTTGTTGACGCCAATTTAACATCACCAATCTTTATTGTTCTTTTCACCGTGCAGGAATGAGTCAGAATTTATTATGGATATTGTCAAGGAGATATCAAATAGAATTCCTACAAAATTTGAGACTCTTGAACAGCTAGTAGGAGTTGAGTTGCGAATAGAGAAACTGAGGTTTCTTATGGAGACAAGGTCTGATGATGTTTGTATGATAGGGATTTGTGGGATGGGAGGTATAGGTAAGACAACTCTTGCAAGAGTTGTTTATGACTTGTTCTATGGTGAATTTGAAGCAAGTTGTTTTCTTGCCAATGTGAGAGAAACTTCGGTAAAAGGTGGTTTGATATCTTTACAAAGGCAAGTCCTTTCCCAATTACTAAAGCTTTCAGATAATAGTATATGGAATGTCTACGATGGCATGGGAATGATAAGAAGTAGGCTGCGTTATAAAAAGGTTCTCATTGTTGTCGATGATGTGGTTGATGTGGAGCAATTAGAAAGCTTAGCTGCGTTATAACATCGCGAGATGAACATTTATTGATTTTGCATGGAGTGGATGAAGTGTATAAGGTTGAGGGACTAAATTATGATGATGCTCTTAAACTATTTTGTATGAAAGCCTTTAAAACTCATCAGCCTCTGACAGAGTATGAGCAACTAGCTCACCTTCTTGTAGAGTATGCTAGTGGTCTTCCTTTAGCTCTCAAGGTTTTGGGCTCCGTTTTGTATGGGAGACCTGTGGAAGAAGTGCCCTACAAAGGCTTAAAAGAGATGCTGAAAAAGGGATTCTTGATACCCTACAAATAAGTTTAGGAGAAACAGAGAAGGAAATATTTCTTGATATTGCATGTTTTTTCAAGGGGAATGATAGAGATTATGTAATAAGAATTCTGGATGGCTGCGGTTTTGATCCAATTATTGGCTGTGCTTGTTGACAAATCTCTAATAACTATTTTAGATGACAAGAAGTTATGGATGCATGATTAGTTACAAGGAATGGGTCAACAAATTGTTAAGAGAAGGAGCCTGGAAAACGCAGCAGACTGTGGAAAGGAGAAGATGTATGTGGCATGCTGACAAAAAACACAGTAAGTGACACTTGTATTTATATCCATGAACACATATATATATCATCACAATTTTTATGTTCTCTTATCCTTTTCTTATAACTTTTAGGGAACTAATGCTTTTGAAGGCATAATGCTTAACCATCCCGAAGATGTGCTGCATTCTAGTGTAGGTTGTAAAGCCTTTTCAAAGATGACCAACCTAAGCCTGCTCAAAATCAGTAATGTCCAACTTCCAGAAGGTCTTGATTATCTCTCTAACGAGTTACGATTACTTGAATGGCTTGGCTATCCTTTGAAATCCTTGCCATCAAATTCTCAACTCAATGAAACCATTGAACTTAACATGTCTTATAGCAGCAATGAGCAAATGTGGAATGGAATCAAGGTAAGATTAATTGCTTCACTTATATATGTTTTATTCAGTGCATAATACATTGGTAATAATCTAGTCATACATTCATTAAGTAATATTGCTAATTGAGGAAATTCAAGAGAATGATTACTAATTCCTTATGTGATTGTCGGCAATTTTGATTTTTAACAGCCTTTGAATAGATTGAAATTCATGAGACTGAGCCATTCGCAGAACTTGATCAGGACACCAGACTTCACAGGGGTTCCAAATTTAGAGGAGCTAATTCTTGATGGATGTACAAGCTTTTGTGAAATTCACCCATCTTTGCTGGTTCACAAAAATCTTATTTTATTGAATCTTGAAGGTTGTACAAGTCTAAAAGCTCTTCCAGGCAAGATTGCTATGGAATCTCTAAAAACACTTGTACTTTCTCGTTGCTTGAAGCTGAAAAAGTTTCCGGAGCTTGTGGGAAGTATGGAATCTCTGACGAAGCTCATGTTAGATGGAACTGCTATTCGAGAACTGCCATTGTCAACTAAGCTTCTAAGTGGACTTGATTTGTTGAATTTGAATGACTGCAACAATCATGTGAGACTTCCAAGTACCATAAATGGTTTGAAATCTCTAAAAGCTCCATATCTCACTGGCTGCTCCAATCTCGAAAATGTGCCAGAGAACTTGGGGAAACTAGAAAGTTTGGAAGAGCTTGATTTAAGTGGAACCGCTATAAGGCAACCAGGGTCGTCCATTTTTCTCTTGAAAAATATAAAAGCAATATCTTTTCGTGGGATCAAAGCGAAAAGATCTTCAGCATCTTGGTATTTACGCTTCCCTGAAATGTTGAGGCCAATGAGAATTTCAGATCACATGCCTCTAACTGCCATGTTTATCTGGTTTGTGTTCTTTAACGAAATTGGATCTTAGTGACTATAATCTAAGGGAAGAATCAATCCCAAGTGATATTTGCGGCTTATTATCATTAGAGAAGTTATATCTAAGCGGGAACAATTTTGAATTGCTACCTGGAACCATTAATCATCTTACTAAGCTTAGAAATCTCAAGTTAGAGGATTGCAAGAGGCTGAAATGTCTACCGGAACTTCCATCCAGTGTAAGGGTAGTTAGAGTAAATGTTTGTGATTCGCTGGAAACATTATCAGGTGCATTAAGACTATGCAAGTCCAAGTCCAGAAAAATCAATTGTGTGGACTGCTTGAAATTGCTCGATAACAAAGATTTGGTGTTTTCAATGCTAAAAGATTACCTTGAGGTCAGTCTCTCACTCTGTCTTCTCCCTGTTCTAAACATAATATTCAGACCTTAATGTTATGCTGATATTTTTTTTTTTTTGGGTTGTGGGAAGAGTCAAATCCAAGACCAGAATATATAACACTCGTTGTTCCTGGAAATAAAATTCCGGAGTGGTTCAGCTATCAGAATGAGGGTCCTTGGACAACAATAGAAAGGCCGTCAGATTTGTATGACAAGAACAAGGTGGTGTGGTATGCTATCAGTTGTGTCTTTCACATCCGTAAAAATTCACCGTCGGACACCGGCGTTCATATCCCACGCATCAGTTGAACTGGCATTTGAGATCAGATGGTATAAAGGGAGCTTCTCCCTTTTTTAGCATTGATTTTAAGGAGCAATTCGGACAGGCTGATTCGGACTATCTTTGGCTACTCTATTTGTCTCGCAACGAGCACTATGATAGTATTTGGCAGTTGGAATCTGATGAAGTTGAGTTGTTATTTCTACCCAGGTCAAGCCCAGGATTGGAGGTGAAGAGATGTGGTGTTCATCCAATTTATGAGCATGAAGTGGAGACGTTCAACCAAATAACAAACCAATGGACTCTCTCTCTTGTTTATAATCTGAATGAATCCCATCCTACTGCTGTGGGATCAACGCGAAGCCTCACCGACCATGAATTTACCCAGGCTATACCCCTAAAACATGATATTTATCTAAAAACATCCCCACAGTTCAAAATTTCTCATATATACCTTTTCAAATGTGCAATTACCGAAATACCTAAGTAAAATCCTAATATTACTGAAATACTCTAAATGAAACCCTAATTCTCAAATCATTCACAAGCGTCAAGAACACAACGCTCAACATCAACTCCTCCCTTTAAAATTGAAATCGGCCAATACAAAGAAAAAAAAAAAGGGGTACTCACTGTTGCTGTTCGGTGGCATTTGCAGCTGCTATTCGCTGGTGTTTACAGCTGCTATTTGTTGGTGTTTGCTGTTGCTGTGTGCTGCTGTTTGCTGGTGTTTACTGCTGTTGTTCGCTGCTGTTGGCTGCTACTATTTGCTATTGTTGGCTGCTGGTTGTTGTTTACTGGCTGCTGTTCGCTGGCTGCTACTGTAGGACTAAAAATCAATTAGCTTTGAATGGAAATTTTCTAAATGAAAGGCGATTTATCACATTTATGTTTGAAGTGGTGCCGCAATATTAATAGAACTAGGCAAAGTAAGCTACTAGAATGAGATTTTTTTTTTTGAGTATTATAATTCTAACAAGTAACAATAGAATTTATCTTGAACGACCTGGAAAATCTGGTACAGAAACTCAAATTATTGGAGTTGTGCTAATGTGGACATATGAGTTACAGTTTTAATATAAAAAGCCCCTGCATTACATATATTTCCTTTCTAATTTTTAACCACCAAAAGATGTCATTTAGGAAAACTACTAGGAGATAATTTTATGTTGGACTATCTACATTATTATTTACTTTTAAAGAGTTGTTGCTGATATAAGACTAATGTCTTACCTAGTCGTTATTATGTTCTATATTCAGATTTGATATTGTAAATCCTTTTTCAAGTTTCTTCTGATGAAGCTAAGTGGGATCTAATTCGATTTGTACTTTGAACCTCTAATTCATGTATGTTAAAAACCCCTAGCCCAATGTTGATGCTCACAATGGGGTGCTGCTAAACCATTTTGGCTTGATTGAAGCAAGGTATGATACTCATTTTCATTAAGGAACTACAGCTAATTATGGTGTTTAACCATCATATGAGTTACTAGAGTTGATAATGTACTGCCAAATTGTTGGTTAACAAATATTATACCGTATTTTTTCTTGGGACACATAATTTGACCTTGAACTTGAGGCTGCACTAACCTGATTTGAATTTTGATTTTGTTGCCGTGCTACTGCATGTTTCAGAGACTTTGCTTTTATTGAATAACATGTACCTACATGCTACTTACTGTAATATACTAGTTTAATTAATATTTCTATCAAGTTAATTATATATATTTTCAAGAATACAATGTTTGATACATTTTCAATGTTTAAAAGCTGAAATTGATAATGTTTGCATTACTGCATTTTCTTCCAAGTCAAAGAATCATCTACTTTGGATATATTCAACCATAGTCGTGTAATGATAACTGTACTCGACTGCAGTCGTATAATAAATACTTTACTCGAATGCAGTCGTGTAATGATAACTATACTCGACTGCAGTCATGTAATGATAACTTTACTCAACTGCAGTCGTGTAATGATAACTTTACTCAACTACAGTCATGTATCGCATACTTTATTCAACTGTAGTCGTGTACTGAATACTTTACTCAACCATAGATGTGTTAGGAAAACTGTACTCGAATAATTTGTCGTGTAATTTGTGTGATTGGTTTAGAATATTATTATGCAACTTTTTAGTTGTATTTATATTATAGTTCAAATATTTTTGTGGTTATGTAGATGGAACCGAAAATCAAGGAATCAGATTATTTCAAAGCAAAGGTTTCTAACCGATCCTCACTAGAGGCAGTTGAGGACATCAGAAGATATCATATCACGAATCATATCCAGATTGTGCTGAAGTCATATCAAAAAATCCTCTACCAGAGTTGTTTTATCATCTATTACAGAGTTTAGTATCTTCACAGATGATTAGAAACTCAAATCATGGTAGATACACGACTACAGTCGGGTATCAGCCCAAATATACGACTACAATCTGGTATTTTCATTGATACATGACTATAGTCAGGTATATTCATTGATACACGACTACTGTCGAGTACTTTCACATATACGATTACAATATCTTATAGAAACATGATAATATTTCAATAAATTCATAAATAAATGACTGTAGCTGAGTACACGGATGAAATTTCAATGATTGTAGCTGAATATAATCTTTAACATTTGAAATTTCAATACATGAAATATCAACCCAGCTTTTATAAACCCCTACTCGACTCCCTTTGAAAACTTACATTCTACTGAGAGAAATCTGCTTAAACAACTAAAAAAAAAACACTCATTAAATTGGTCAACTAACAGTTACAATACAACACACAATGTAATGGCCATTTTGATTAATCCATTCACCAAAAAACATATATAGGCACATGTCTTGAAGTCATTTTCTATAATAATACAACACACAATTATACAACAAATAAAAAATAAAATCAAACAAGGCATATAAAAATCGTTGGAACCGCCTGCCTGTTGTCGTGTAACTTACTAAAATACACAACTATAACCCAACAAATAGTCAATAGACATATTTTGTCAAAAAATATTTTTTTGGCACATTAACAAAGCAATGGTGTCATAATAACTGTAACATTTTTCATACTTACACAACTGCAGCCGTGTATAATTCATACATACCCGACTGTAGTCGTGTAAATGCATGCATACACGACATCAATTGTGTAACTTATTAAAATACACGACTATAATTGCATAAATTCATGCCTAAATGAATGCAGCCGTATAACTTACTTAATTACATGACTATAGTTGTGTAAATTTAAGCATACACGAATGCAGTCATGTAACTTACTGAAATGTACGACTGTAGTTGTGTAAATTCAAACATACACGACTACAGACGAGTATTTTCATAGATACACGACTACCGTTGAGTATCTTCATATATATGATTATAATATCTTATAGAAACATGACAATAGTCTAGCAAATTTATAAATACATGATTGTAGCTGAGTACATGGACAAATAACTAAAACTACATAAATCATTCAACAGAATTATAACACATTATGAACATAATCGTTAACATTTGCAATTTCAATACATCAAATATCAAAAGCTTTTTTGCATGAAACAACATAGCCCTAATGCATATCAGAATCATAAATAAGTCTTAAGTTAACACAAATTGCTACTCAATCATCATAGCTAATTTGCTCCAATAAATCGGCCCAGCTTTTATAAACCCATGCTCGGCTCCCTTTGAAAAGTTACATGCTATTGACAGAAACCTGCTTAAACAGCTGAACCAAAAAAAAAGCACTCATTAAATTGGTCAACCAACAATTACAAATATTAAAGAAATAAAAACAATAAAAAGGACAAATATGTAAGTTTGGGTACATTACCCATGCTTGCTTATGTTTCATTCAGTCCAACTACAAGCTCATTGTCGGACAATGGAATTGATGCACTGCAAGTTAGTCGATTATATCCTCTAGAACCGCACCTACCACACTTACGACGTAACTTCTCTTCGCCTTGTGACACTATCCTAATTTCTTGTAGCCGACCCTTTTTCCGCTATCCTAATTTTGCTCAATCCATTCACCACAAAACATAATAGGCACATGTACTAAGTCATTTCCTATAATAATACAACATACAATGATACAACAAATAAAAAATAAAATCAAACAAGGCACATAAAAATGTTGGAACCACCTGCCCATTTACGCGACAACAGTTGTGTAACTTGCTGAAATACACAACTATAATCCAACAAATAGCCAAGGGACATGTTTAGTCAAAAAATATTTTTTTGGCACATTAACAAAGTTAGGGTGTCATAATAACTACAATATTTTTCACACTTACACGAATGCAGTCGTGTAACTTACTGAAATACACGACTGTAGTTGTGTAAATTCAAGGATACATGACTGCAGTCATGTACAATGGGTGCAGAACAAAAATTTTTAGCATAAAATGAGATTTTAACTAATATAGTTAGAAAATCCATCACATAGCAGTCATATGATGCAAATCTAACGAAAATGTGAGTTGTTTTGTTGTTTATCACAAGTCAAACATAACCTTAAAATCAATATAATATCAAAAAAATGCATAAATAACACAAAAAATAAAAACTTTAAAATACCTTGCCATTGGATGAATAATGCACTTATTGATAGCCAAAATCTCAATACATTGGCTGATAACAAATGATTTGAGAGTGTGGAGTATTGTTTTGTTGTGAAAAAATTTGCTTTAATCAATAGTGAGAAATGGGTGGCGGCTGGAGAGTGATTTTAAGTGTGGCTTTATATATTTTCTTTTAAGGACAATTTAGTCAATGCACATACTAAAATAGCATATTTATATAACTTTAAACTATAGGGTATATCTACACAAATACCCTATTTTTAGGGTATATTAAATTAAAAACCCCCTCACTGACTATGTTGCTGTAGAAGCCAGTGGAAGTGGCTGCTGTGATGATGATGATGAGGAGGAGGAGGAGGAGGAGCCACAAGCCAAAAGATTTAGAGAACTCGAGTAAAGGGCAAAGCCTAGCTATTATTACTCCTTGAAGATATCTGTAAGTTTGCATATAATTTTCTTTGGCAAAGCCTACTTGTATTTTGCATGTACTGTAATTCTTTGGCAATGAAAATTGTCATTGAAAAATAAAAAAAAAAAAGAAAATGTAAAGGTGGCATTTTCCTTCAAACATTACTCAGTTACACTCCTCTTGCCACGAATATGATTACTCATTACTGTGTTCAATCAAGATATGTTTGGATCAAAAGTTTATCAAACATTTCCCATCGACGTTTGGGTCAACGATAAATAATTTTACGTTAAAAATTTAGATTGGGTTAAATTGAATTGAATTTTTTGAAAAAAAAAATTGATGAAAAGTTTGCAAATATATTATAGTTTTGTATTAATGCCAATAATATACAAATTTTAAAGATTATATTATGTTTTGTAATTACTTCAACTAAAATCTAAGAGTTAAAAATCAGTTTGTACAAGTTTTTTTATGACAAACGCCACATAAGAAATTTCCTTTTCGCTTTGGTTTAATTCTTACACATGACGTGGCATTACGTAATAGGTCAGATGTAGCCAAACCCGATTCCTAATCGAAGTCGGTGATTCCAACGCCTCTCTTCTCTATAAAAGCAGCAGCCACACAATCTCCAAGTCAGCTGATTCGATACTCATTTCCCCCAACGACATCGTTTCAAGAAACAAACGACAAATCATGTCGGGAAACTCCAACTCCGGCTGCAACGTCTACATAGGTAAATGACCCCTCAAATCTCAATTTATTTTTCCAAAAATCAATTTCTAATTTTTCGTTCTTATTATTATTAATTTAATTGTATTTAATCAAATTTAATTAATATTATTAGGTAATTTGGATGAGAAAGTGAGCGAGAGAGTGCTTTACGATATTCTAATACAAGCAGGGCGAGTAGTTGATTTATATATACCTCGAGACAAGGAAACTGATAAACCAAAAGGCTTCGCCTTTGTTGAATATGAATCCGAAGAGATCGCCGATTATGCCATTAAGCTTTTTTCTGGCATTGTCACTCTCTACAATCGAACCCTCAGATTTGCGGTGCGTAACTCTCTCTCTCTCTTTTTTTCTCCCCCAATATTTGTATAATTTCATTAAGTTTTGGCTAAAATGCAAACAGACCTAATTTCATTAGCTTTGGGATAATAACATCCGGTTCCCTTAGTTTTCTCCAAATCGCTACTGAATGTCACACTTTGCAATTTGTTTTCGTTAGTGTCCTTAGTAAAAACAATGATTTCACAGTTATTATACTCAGCTTATCTACAGACATTTCACATTTGTTTCAAAGTTTTGAGGAGTGTAACATTATACTTGCAAGTAGGTTGAGATACAGTTGGTATGGTAATTAACCGCTGGATTATCCGAATTTTGCATATGTAGTGTAACTCCTTTTAAAATTTGATAGATGGTTACAACAAATGTTAAGAGGATTTTTGTGTTAATTATAAAGGTTTTAGAGACTTTCTGAAGAATTTTGAGGTCAATTGAGGGTCTGTTTATATTTTAGACAAACGGTGAAATCATGTTTTATAATGTCCCACTTGAAGCTTTTGGCATTGACATAGACTTTAATGAACAGCTTTCTGGGCAAGACAAGAACACGCAAAACTCATCCACGACAACTACCTCTTTATCATCTCGTAAATCTAGGAGCGACCCAGTAACCGTGCCAGTTAATGGTATGGAAATTTCTCACCATTCGATGAGGATTTCAGGTCCCTGTCATTATTCTTCTGAAGGTGATGTCTTTCTTCCTTTTTCTTCTGTACAGTGTTTTGATAGTATTTGTTTTTATGCTTTGCTGAGAAACCTTCTTTTTGATTCAGAGCCGCCTCCCCCTGGCGTAACACTTGAAACTAATGGTTATGAGACACATCTCAATGCTACCAATTATGATTACAGTCGAAGGGTTTTTGGGGCAACATTGGATAGTATTAGTCGCCCTAGATCTGGCCGCTATAACACTAGTAATCGACATTACTGATGCTTATCATGTCTCTTAGTTAAAAAGAACTCTTTTTCATGTAAAGTAAAAGTGTGGTACATTGTTATGGTTCAGGTAAGATAACCTTTTTTCTGTTGCTAAGTTATTCATAGGTGTGCCAACCCATGGCTAGACTTGAGAAAGCAGTACTTCATTCTGTATCATAGAAACTTGTTTGTTGCTTTAATTGTAAAAGTAGCATATCTGTGAATCCTGACAAGAGGTAGTTAATTGTTGTTAACACTTGTTCTGTAATTAATTGAAATGTCTTTTTGATTGTTTGACCGCTTAATTAATTTTATCATGTTGCTGCAGCATTGGTTTTTATTACTATTATTATTATTATTATTTTGGGAATGGACAGGAAAACAGGTGATTTATGTACTTGTGCTTTTTATTTTTTCTCTTGTACTCAATTGCTGATAATGCATGTAATTCTTTCAGTTTATATATATGTTTATTTGTGTGTTTTCATACATGAATCCCCCCAGTCTTAATTTGTAAACTTCTCCTAACTTCTTCTTTAGGTATTCAAGTATCTATCTGTTGGGAAATCCCTGGATTGAGTCTTTATATATAGATATCGGTTGAAGTTTCTTCGTTGCTAAAGTAGTTGATTTACCATCTATATGTGGTTGAGTTTGAGATCGAGATCTGACTGACTTGATAATGTGGAAGATTATAGTTCTCAGTAGTTAAGTATTAAACAAATAGTATGCAAATATTCAAATAAACCAATAGTAAATATGCAAAGGACAAGTCAGGTATCTTGATTGGTTTAGTTCATAATTTCCTGATTTTCTACCTGGTACTGTTGGAGAGGGACTTCCTTTGTTCTGTAGATGTCAAACTTGGGGGCTGTAATAGTTGCTACCTCTCCCCATCAAATCAGAGTTAGCATGAAATATTTTGTATGTGTAATATTCTTTGCTTGATGCTCTGATAGAACCTTTAATTTATTTACTTATTTATTTATTCTGAGCTCAGTGTTGATTATGCTTGCTTGCTCGAGTAAATATGTATCACTTTGCTATTGGTAACTTATGACAGAAGCTAGTGGGAAGTTTATCTATGAACAAAGGCATATGAACTTTTAGTAGCTTCGTTATTTTTTTTTTTTTTAATTTGGGCTCTTTTTGTTAATTTCGTTCCATCCTGAGTTTTTTGGAATGAGAAGTTGTTTTTTGTTAAGTTATTGGCTGATTTTTGGGCTAAAACGTTGTTTTTGCTTTAGACAGTTTTTGCTATGCCTTTACTTGATCTGGGATGCAGTGGGAAGAATTATATTGGTTCGAACCCATCCTGCCCCTTTCCGGCATTTTGTGTATTTACAGGCACTGACCAAATTTTGGGAGAACTCAAAGAAAATTCTGTGAATTTAGAAATTCTTTGTAGAGCCTTGTTATCACATTAGGCCCCATGTGTCTGTCTATCTGCTCAACTTGTAGATTAGCCTGCTGTACAAATGAACGGTTTGGCATCTGAATGGAAGCCTGATAGCTAGAATTGAAACAAGCCTGGTGCAGCACTTCATGCTGGAACACTTGTACGCTACCCTAGTGATTTGACACATGAACAATGGTTGAACAACAAAACCGTGGTCCCAAATTATTATATACTTCTCTGTGTGTGTGTTGACACATCATGCCAGAATTAAAGAAAAGTCTCCTTTTGTCGGTATACAGAGTCCAGATTTTTTAGAGCTACAACACAGGATATTCATATGGACTTCTGCACGCTTCTATACGGTTATATAGATATTCATACGCTATGTACATTGGATGGGGACAAACTTCGGATTACTGGTGGTCTCCCCCGGTAGCTGATGATGGAACATACCCGAATTTGGCTTGGTGGCCGTCTAGCCATCCTTGGTATCAAGTAGCAGTCTTAGACATGTAAAGAATTAAATGAAATATAAGATGCTGCCGATCCTCTTAAAGCATCTTTCCTCAAAGAGTGCAGTACTCCTCTGCATTATTCTGTCAGCATCCTTCCTCCATCGGCAGAATTACAGTCTCATTTGATGGCATTCTGTTTGCAAGCTTCGCTGAACTGTGGTGGATGGAAGGTGTTTGACAAAATGTTGCGACGGGGAATTGAGCGTGAAATGAGAGTGGATGTGAAGTTTTGTTGCTTTAATTTGTTCTGGGGGAAGATTCAAGAATTTAGGATTTAAGATTATTTGAATGTTCTTTGACATTGTTTCTTCAACCAAAGCGTTGGTGTTGGTTTTCGTTGAGTGAAATTTTCTTTTGATAGGCTGTATACGTGAATAAGTTGATTTCATTCAACTTTAGAAGATAGTCCTACAATGTTTAATTGCAGTAAGGATTGCATTCCTAATACTTAGATTTTATGATCATGATTTTTTTTTTCTCTCTTTAGTGGTAGAAAGACCATGATCATTGCATGAGACACAGTCACCATACACTAAACTAAAATACAAGTAAACATTCAAATACTTCACCAAACTTTTTGGTGGCACATGCCCCTTAGCGGGACAATGTATATACAAGAAGCAGCTACAACAAAAGAGAATTGTCATCAACCGGATTTGCCCCCTGCAAAATATGCCAAGGGTCCAACCATAGCAGCGTTGATATATGTTGCCGGTTCTGAGTGACTATAGTCGCTCCGATCATCCGGGAACCCGTCGTTCTGGTTCGGGCCTCCGACAATGGCTCCGACTAAAATATTAGGGTTAGGGTTTGATGAGTGGAAGAATGGATCGAATCCACCATCACAACGGATGCTTTGAGGGTGGTTTGCCAATGAGGGTAAAGAAGATCCTCTATGATGAATCCTCCTCGGGAAATTTGGTCCAAAACCAACCATGTAGGACATTTTTATTGGGTTCACACCCAATATATAGTCCACCTGAAAAATTCCAAATATAATTACATTAGTTTAAGAATCAAAGCTCAATGAAAATCATATTAATACTCAATGGGACAAAAATTATGAGTCAATCTTAGAGCAACTTGCCTGTCTTTTTGCAAGGTTTGTGAGTAAGCCAGGGTTGACTACCATATTGCCACAATTAAAATAGTGTTTTGTGGCTTTCATGTACTTAGCATAAGTTGTGAGAAGGAATGATATGGATGTAACATATTGAAGGTTGCTTTGGGGCATCTTATACATCAACCCACCTGTATTTTTTTTTTTCAAAAAAAAAAAATAAAGGTCAGTGGCATTGCAAAGATCCAATTTCTAAGATATGAATTCAATTTCAGTAAATTTACCATGAAGTAAAGAATTTTAAAAAATGTGGATGTTTATAAAGCTTTTATATTTACCTTGTGTGTATTGTGTAGTTGTGAAAGGAGAGTTGGGTAAAATCCTGCAAATGAAGTCTTCAGCTTCTTGTCTATATGGCTCAAAATTTTTATCCTTGTTCAGTAAAGCTCTCTGCAAACAGAAACTTTTTGTCAAAATTTTAAAATTGAATAAAGACAGCTCTCCAATATCTCATGAGATTTTGATTTACTAATCAAAATGTTTTGAATTTATGCCGCAATTTACCCTTGCTAATAGAACGTGGGCACCAGCGAATTTGTTATCCCAGCTGAAAACATCTGTGCCACCATCATCCCCAACGGATTTTATAAAATTATAATAAGTAACGTCATTTGTTGCCCTAAAAAGCCATGCAGCTCCCCATAGCAGCTCATCCTGCACATAAAAATACATTACTAAACAAACAAGTAAATAGCATGCATGCCCAGTATGATTATATTAAAATAACCATTAAGGATAATTTATGCATGACTTTTAAGGGTTGATGTTAATTCTTCAACTGGCAAAATATTTTAAATTACCATAAGTGCACGCGATACGTCAAGTAGTATCAGTTTCATCACTCATATCCTATCTTTTCTTAAAAATTTTAATCTCAAGTTTTTACGACAGTGACCCCTTATTTTAAAAAATAATCTTACATACCCTTTTTTAACCTAAAAATCATTTTTAAAAACAATGAAATCTCTGTAGCCATTTCATCGAATCACAGGGGGTCATTATCTTTTTTCCCTAAATATTAATTTACATACATAACAAGCAACATATATAAAACTCACCTTATATCCAGAATATGAGCAATAAAAAGGACACACAGCAGGGCCAAGAGAGTCACTGTAAGTCCCACGATACTGCATGGCAAATTGCAAGACCTTCCTTGCAGTCCTCAGCAGCAAGCTTGCATATCTAGGGTCAGCTTTCTGGAAAACCAACGAAGCGGCGGCCAAGGCGGCCGCGGTTTCTCCGGCGACATCCGAACCTGGATTGCTAGCGGAGACCGAATACACAGACCTAACAGTATCCATGTCTTCGGGCCTCTCCCAGCACTTGTGGTCGGCGTTCGGGTCCCCGACGCCGACGTAGAGCTTCCCTGGTGTTGCGGTTGCACACTTGAGGAGGTAGTCCGTCGCCCACCGGATTGCTGCCCTGGCGTTTTGTAACTCTGGGCCCATTTTCTTCCCGTATTCGAGCGTGCTCCAGGATAGCATCGTTGTCGTGAAGGCCATCGGGAAATTGAACTTGACATTGTCTCCGGCATCATAGTAGCCTCCAGTTAAATCGACCTGAACAAAAAAATTAAACAAGTGAAAATTGAAAATAAAATTTTTATAATGACATTAAATAAAACATTCCTGGAAGAAAATTGAAAAGAAAAACATTCTTTGTTGGGAAACTAAATATTATTTTGAGTAATTATGGTGTTTGATGATATATTCATGATGTGAATAATACTATTATGTTTAATTAAATAAGGAAATACCATTAAACTAAAAATTATATTTTGATACTTGATAATATTTTAAAAAAAAAAACAAAAGAAGATGGAGTAATGCTTCAAATGATGGATATGGTGAGGAATCCAAGCATAGTTTAATTTATTCTTAATCTTTTTGAGAATTAAGGAAACTTTTGACCTTACAATATTTGACCACATGAGAAATCTAATAATGAGATTGAGAGCAAGAGTTTTTTTTTTTTTTAATAAGCACTTCGTAGAAAGCATTGTACTCGTACAATATTTCCGACAAAAACATTTAGTTATTTTTCTGAAAATATTTCAAGCATTTTGTTTTTTGAAAACAAAAAATTGCAATAATTTTTAAAAGTTTCAGTCAAAATATTCCAACGAGAACAATAAAAGAGATGCTTTTCGCTATTGGCATTTTTATCAATATCGAAAACACTTTAAAACACTAAATAAAAATAACTCCTCTCAAATATATATTTGCACATTTCAAAATACAGATTTGAAGTTAAACAAGAATAACATTATTCATTTCAAAATGTCTGGAAATTTGCATTAAAAAAGAACTTCTAAATATTTTTTTTTCTCTAATAACACCTCATAGAAACAACAAAATCTAAAACATTTAGCAGTTCACTTAAACTCAAACTGTACTTAAAATTATACTCATAACATTAGCAAAGAAAAAGGAAAAGGCGAAAATCCAAGAAAGAAAAAACATACATGAGCAAGTAACCCATCAGAGAGCCCAGAATTGGATCTCCAAGTGATTTCTTGGTCCTTGGGAAGTCTCCCTGACCTCTGGCCTTGAAAAAACAACAGAGATTTTGCTAAAGCTTCTCTGTAATTAGGGTTTCCATGGGCATTTTCAATCAGAAACAAAAACAAAAAGAGGCAACAGCAGCACAAAGAAACTCTCCTTCTCATTTCCATTTTTTTTTTGGTACTTAGCTGCCAAAGTACCAATATTTTGGCTAATTTTAATTAATTTTGATTAGTTTCGGTTAATGGGTTATGTCAAGCATGGCTATGCCTTTTATAGAGGAATTAATATGACCAAAAGGCGCAAAGCCCTAGCTATCACATTGCCGCAATATTAGGCTTTTGATTTTCCATGCATAGACTTGTTTTGTTAATTTGTTTAGCTGTTATTATAAAATGGAGCCGTTATTATTTGTCCAAATTCAACATCTTGTCCATCATTTTAGGGTTTAAATAATGATGAAAAAAGTAGTCATACTGTGCATTAATGTGTGTAAAAGGAGATTATTACCTGTTGAAATTACAACTGAGTTGACTTGTCAGGTGAATCTCAAATACACTTAACATTTTACTGTTATAGTTTTATTATTAACTTTTCTTAAATATAATTAATAATATTATTATCACTCATTCGATAATTATACCACATCAACCTTATACTCGTTAAAAAGAAAAATACCATCTTGTTCATTATGATTATTTTAAGGAGGTAAAAAATAACCACCATACACCACTATACGGGTTAAATTTCATAACTAGGATTTGTTTTAAATATTTTTGTCAAAAATTTAGAGATGAAGTTAGGAGTCGAATTCGTAAATAAATTATAATTATAAAATAAAGTCGGCCCCTCTCGTGTAACTTGATTGGTCATGAATGCATTTTACTTCTGTAGTCATCTGATTTCACACTAATAATGAATAACAAGTTGGTATTTAGTGGGTGAGATTTCTTATTTTTATTAAAACAATTAAAAAAGAAAAAAAATTGTCAATTTTTTTCTCTATGACTTAAATAAAACACAAATTACTAGTTTTCATCTATTTTATAAAAACAACAATAAAATTTGTAAGTGTTATTTAGTTCAATCGGCAAAACACAAGAATTGAAAGCCCACTCACACGTGATATCAACTATATATTCTACAAATCAGATTGAGAGAGATAATTAAAACAATTATCTAAAAATGTTTTCAATTCTAAGTCGAAGGCCAAAAGCAGCTTTTTGCCATATATTATTGTCCGAATTTTTTCTAGACAGGCCGAAAACCAAAATTACCAAAACGTGCCGTTTCTATTTTTAGCCTATCCTGGTAAAATTCAAAAATTAATATTTGTCAATGCAAGTTCTAGATTAGGCATCTATCACTTCAAAACTACCCAATCTTTTGTGTGATATTGGCATGCATGAATATTCCTCCAACTTGGAATTGACACTAATCTTTTAATCATCAAACATATTAAATAGATAATTTTAATCTTTCTTCAGTAACCATTATTATAAGAAGTTTAATTAAAACTAATTAATAGCAACAAATTGAGTTTCTCGTGCACTAAAACTTTGATTTTGTTCCCTAATTTGCTTGTTTTATGCCCGACCATTTACCGAAAAATAATTATGAAAAAAATATAAGTGTTGGTTTAGTGGGGGCAAAGTATAACCGAAAAAACCGCCAAAATCAAATGAAATTTGGCAAAATTGATTTTTAATAATTGTCAAAATTTTGTTGTTAAAAAAAAGTGGAGGCGTGAATGGCGCATTTTTGGGGCCCCTTGGATCGCGCAAAGAAATCGGCGCCAAAATTATAAAGAAAGAAAATGATGAATGTGGAGTCAATTAAATGGATTTTGCCTTTTCCACTTTGTTGCTTTCATTTGATTCTCTTCTTGGGATCTCTACTTATCTAATTTTATCTACTTTCTGCCCTATCCTTTAGGACTAAGTTGTACTTCTTTCACTTTTTTATTATTATTATTATTTTTATTTTTTGGGGGGTTGTCTTCTTTGTGATTTTCAATAGCATTTTCACTTGTTACTTTGTGATTTTAGATTCAAATCTTATTTGGATTAAAACATTAATTTTAGTGGGTTCTACTAATTATTTAAAAAGTTGGAAAATTTGTGAAGTTGTATCCAAAATTTATTTATTTTTATTATTTAGTCCAACGACAATCTTATTTCCTCCTTATCTATGTGAGTGAGGTTCAAACTCCAAACTTATTGTGACATTTGATATTTCAACATTTAATTCATTATAGAAACATAATAAAATCACAATGAATTGCTACGATATTGAAAAGTAAAATTTGTAAAATCAACTTTGTAGCTAACTAACTTTCATATTAAAGAGACTTGAGTTTTAATTATATTAGGTTATTTTCATTTAAACTCCTTATAAAATTTGAACTTTATTACTTTTTGCAGGTACTCCTTTAACTGCTATTGGCGAAACTTTTCTTGACGAGTCTTAAGGGTTGCCTAAAGAGAGGTGGAACTCTGTTCAACTCCCGGGGGCATGTCGAGAATTTTCTAGGGGAAAAAAAACAATGGATTTAATTTAAAATTTATTCATTTTTATGTAGATTTTGCATTTGACCCCAACAGATATAACGTATTAATTTTATGTTTTGGCCGGTCGCCCCAGCCCCCAAGTTTGCTATTTCTCCTTTATGGCCTCATCAGGCAAATGTCCTGGTTTTGCCACTGTGCCAAAACATTAATTAATGTTGTAATAATTTTATTCCTTTTTAATCCTATTTAAATGTTTATTAGTAAATTTGTGTTGACTCTACTAAATTACATGACTTAATAGTATGTCTGTATTAAAAAAAAAATTTGAAAGCACCCGCATGAGAGAAAAATTATATATATATATTTCCTGAATTTTAACAAAATCCAAAACCTTGGATTGATAATTTATAAATATAAATCTTTCTCTAGTGTTGATATCTTTATTTTAAAAAGTGTAGGCACACGATAATATATCTACATATATATATATATATAAATATTTTAATCCAAAATCTTAAATTTATTAAAATTTAGAAAAAATTATTAAATCATTTGGTCTAATAATATAATAGCATTATATATATATATATGGGAGAAGATCAATAGCCCATTAAAAATACTCTTAAATTTAAATTTATTAATAAAAAAAACGAAAATATAAGAAAGAGAAAGATTTTGGGTGAGCTCTATATAAAGAGAAAAATTAAAAATATTTCATTTCAATAAATCACATACATTGATTCAATTCAAATCGATGAATATCACTAAGTATAAATTTAAGAATTTTTTAGGAGCTGATAGGCCGCCCCCTATACTTTCAAGACTATTATTCTATTAAATTATTACTTGATAATTTTTTCATACTTTAATAAATGCAGACAGTGAATTGCAACATTTCCAATAATATATATAAAGTGTAATATTGTCGACAATCCCGTGGAAATGTGTGACACGTTTGATAATTATCCCAAAAACCGAAAAATGCTTGGGGACCTACCTTGATAGGGCGCGCTTCATGAATAGACTCTACTTTCACAATCATGGCATGCCTTTGAAAAAGAATGCGTTAGCATATTAAAAATTTTGAAATGAGAAGGAATAATCATTATCTTACCATTTAAATAATTCAACTAAATTCTTCATCTAATTACATTTTAAATAGGGAGATAAACTCATTCACAGCGTGTTAACATACGTTAAGATAGATGCACTGATTAAAAACCAAATACTTTTACAGATTTACTTATTTACAATTAAAATTATAAAATAAAGATTGCTAATAAAATTTAAACAATATAACAACATCGATTTTTTTTTAATCCTTCTGATTTCGTACAAGAGAGGTCAATATCTTTTAGGATAACAAACTTATATATAAAAAGAGTCAAATGCAAAAGGAAAGGTAGAAAATTTAAACTAATTAACTAATTAATAATTAAAGAACAGCTTGATTAGCGGAAAAGCTAGAGATTAGCTAGATTAGGAATCTTCTCAAAACGAATGGCAATGAGATATGATTTCTCTTGTTTTTGACAAAACAATGTCGCAATTTGAAGCCTTATTGAATAACAATAATATCTGAAACCACATGTATTAAAAATATGAAAATAATTGCTTTTACGTCTTTTCATGCACTGCATTGTGCTTAGTATCATTCTCCAATTCAGATTGCAATAAATCAATAATTGAAAAACTTCATTAACACTTTAATTTATCTGGTCAATTTAGTTGCTTCTTTTCTTTGCATGCTTTGCCTTGGTTAGTAGGTAATTCATGGCTTTTAGCAACGTATCCAAATTGCTCAATTGGTAATTCACGAGGTAACAGCAACAATAACAATATCGCAAATGGGGTCAATGTGACTGTGTGTGCATGCCTTTTTAAATTTAAAACTTAAATTGGTGATAAGGTATGTATGTTAGACGATCGATATTTGTCTAACATGTTAAGCTTTTGAGTTCAACGATTTGTTAATATTTATGGTATATACTATATACCACTAAAACTTAAAACTTACTGCTAAATAATGTATAGTTAATTCCTCCAATAGACTTTGGTTAGGAGCAGCTTAATCATAACCCTCGCCACTCGGTAATAAAACATTTATTCCAATAGTAAATTAGTTCAGAATTATAGCTCTAAAACTAATAAAAAGGTAAAAGTAATAATGTGTGGAAATAATTTTTTGTTCTTGTGGGGGGGGGGGTAAATTTCTCGGGAGGTAGGAATTAAAAAATTTGATTTAGACTTCACCCACCTACTTACCTTATACCCAAAAATGTAAAAAAATAAAATACAATAAAAAGTTATTAAAGAAATTCTAGTAAACCAGAACACCCAAAATTGTGAATTAATTGGGCCGGTCTCAAGAAAAGAATTCGGGCCAGATTTTGGTTTGGGCTTATATCTTTCACATTACAGATCAAAACCATTTTTAGCACCCATTTGAATTATTTTAAATCTTTAAAATAGTTTTCACTTGTATTGCGACTTGGTGCCCATAGAATCAAAATCCTGAAGGTTCCAAATATAAAATTGGATAAAAAAAAAAAAAAAAACGAACGTCGTCAAATAGCTCACACGCCTATGAACCAATACTTGGTTCCCAGAGTGAGAATTTCATTTTTCCAGGAAAAAGTTTCCGGAATTCCTGCGGAATGATGATGTTGTAGGATCAGAAGTCACATGTTCGGACTTGGAACCAAGAACACAGCTTAGGTTTCCAACTGACCAATTAACTAACTCGTCATCCTTTATTGATTGGTGGCCACCACCCTCAGCTTCCATTCTTTACTACATTGTTTAATAATTCCCAAGTCCAGTTGCACCAAATTTTTCAAAACTCCCTCCCTTTCTCACTCTCTCCATGAAAAACATCCAGATCGTGTACTACTAAATATACTGAATATTGGTTGATGTCAAATGTCCCATAAATTATAGCAAAATAATGGTTTCTTATTGTATTTAAGATTGATTAATGTCAAACATCCCCTTCTCATTTTCGTACTCTTTTTTCATGAGATCTGCCCGAATAGTGATATTACTTGTTTGCGAAAAATAAGCAACAGATGAGTCACACGTGCGAACGTGCGCTCTGATGACACAAACTAGAAAGAATTTGCTTGTTCATTCTTAAAACGCTAGATGTAAACTTGTGTATTACATTAGAGCAAACTTTAAAAGTCTATGTATCTGTTTCTTTGGTTAATTAGATAATAAGTTTTCAATATATAAATACGAGTGAAGCAATATTATTACTGAATAAAATATGAAACTTTTACATAATCCTAGAGATCATCTTTGAAGATTCCAATTTAAAAATGGATAAAACAAACGTCATCAAAAACTGTCCACATGCATTAATTGCAATCGTCACCAGCTTATATGCTGTTATGTAGTAATTAATTATCCAATGTTTGGTTTCCTAGAATAAGGCTTTCTTATTTTCCGAGAAAAAGAAAAATTCCCGGAATTCCTGCTGAATGATGACGTTATAAAATCAGAAAACCCATGTTCCGAAATAACCAATAGCTTGGGTTTCCAACTGACCAATTAATTTCATCATCATCTCCTTCCTTTATGATCGGCAGCAAGCCTCCACTTCCATGCACTTTATTATTAGCAATTGCAAGCTTCTACTTTTGTCATTTTTGTAAATTGAACAGATTTTTAAATACTCGAAGTGTATGCACCTTAAAAAGCTAAAGCCAAAGTTATATATCTGTATCACAATATTAAAAATATATATATTAATATCTGTTCAATATTAAATTTATTCTGTTTCATGATTCTTGGAGGTAGGGGCGGAACTAATTAGGATTTTGGTTCGAGGTTAGGGAGTCAAAATAAAAATATGACAGATTTAATTAGAAAATAATGGAAATACTATAAGTTTGACGTTGTCAAAACATAAATTTTATATAAAATAGGTTCAATGAAGACGCTTAGTTAACATTTTTTTAAAAAAATTTGACCTGGGTTGGCCAGGGTTCCTAGGCCATAACCTAGTTCTGCCCCCACTTGGAGGTGACAGATAACTTAATTGTTGATTTCGTTAATTATCTGCATTTAATTTCCTACAATTTTTATATGAGATACCTGGTTCATGCATTTTTTTTCCACTAAAAATTGTTCATGGATTGTTATTATTATTTATCACTGGTGTTATAACAATAACTACCCACATGCATTTGCATATATAAGAAATACTCGTATGTGCTAACTTTCTTTGATTTCCTTTGCAGCAGCTTCCTTTTACAATTCATGCAACTCTATATCTTTCAATATTGTTGAGTTGTGTCCACGCTATGTAGTAAAGAGGAGTAAATTGAGTTTATAAGTAGGATGGGTCACTCCATCTAGGTTAGTCTTTTGAGTTGGATACTTAAAAATCCTAAACTTATCCCTCCTAACAAATGCTACCAGACTCAGAACCAAGAAATCTTAGGTCTAGCCCCCCTAACAAGTGCTATCAGAGTCAGAACTTAATAATTAGAATATGGTGATAGAACAACTCAGATGTATCAGATGAATAATTAAATACCTTAAGGGACACGTAAATTAAAGGTATTATATACATGTGCATAATTCGTGTGAATGTGGCGGGTCACATGAACAATGCCGTTTTAGTATTCTCCATATGATTTATTTGATATAAAGAAACTCATCATTTTTATGATTAAAATGGGCACTCAAAGTTTGTAACTAACTTACAACAGGAAACTAATTGCCCTTAACAGATTCTAGCAACTCACACACACACACACACACACATATATATGTCATCAAATTAAACCACTCACATTTCTAGCAACTATATCATTTACTAGCCATGTTCAAGAAAATAATAAAAATTTTCCCATATTTAGCTCACAAATTCACATGGAAAACTTTTTGTTATTTTCTTTTTTCAGCCAAAATCTCTCTATCTTTTTCTATTTTAATTTCCTTCTATAAATAGGCTTCAAACCCACCACAAGTTCTCTTCATCCCTCTCATCAACATTCATCAACAAATCCCTCCTAGCATAAATGTCAAAAACCCTAGCAAAATTTTCCTTTCTTTGGGCAATTGCCCTTCTTCTACACCTACCTTCTGCTCGAACACTTCCTGCACAAGCACAAGCAGGTTTTGTTCGAACTAGAGGCACCCAGTTTGTTCTAAATGGTTCTCGATTTCTCTTCAACGGCTTTAACTCTTACTGGATGATGAATGTGGCATCACAGCCAAGTGAAAGGAACAAAGTTAGCGATGTCTTTCGACAGGCCGCGGCCGCAGGGTTAAGTGTCTGTAGGACATGGGCATTTAGTGATGGAGGCTATGGAGCTCTCCAGCAATCTCCTGGAGTTTACAATGAACCAGTCTTTCAGGTTTACACTTCAAATTCATTTTCTTATTATTTAATGATTTTGGTCTCTCATTTTTTATATTTCATAAGGTTTATGCTGGCAGCGTCGACTCTAAGATGGTTTAAAATTTTCTCTCCGATCACCTATTGGTGGTATTCATACAATTATTACTTTTAGCGCTCCATAATTTTTAAGCATGTCAAAATTTATGCAAGTGCCTCAACCGAACAAAATTAGGTTAATTTTTTTTTTTGGATAAAAATCATTCGATATTTAAATATCACATTAGACTCTGACTAATCCGAATTCGAGTCGAGTAAGACTACTAAAACGGTAAAGTTCTCCTAACGAATATTTAGCACAACTTTATTCTCAAGCCTTAAACCAAGAATAATAATTAATCTAGAACCGCACATGCCAACCGATCAACGTGATCGTTGGCAAATTATGTTAATTTTTATCATAAGAGGAGAAAAAGTTTTGTGGACCGGACCTAAGCATGTTGACCAATCAAAAACGGTCATTTTAGCACTTATTTGGTTCCCCGAGGAGACTTGCAAATATTTTATTATTAATTTATAAAGTGCCATAACATTAAAGTGAAAGTATCCCGAGGAACCCATCAAATTTACCAAAACGACAACTTGTGATTGGTTGGATGTGCCGTTTCAATATACCAACTACGGAGTTGATCTCCCACCCCAAGAGACGCATAAAAGAGACTATTATACCCAAAATATGAAATTGCAATTTTTTGTCGTGTTTTATAAACCCACAGCGTCAAAAGTCTCTAGTAAGGGCACGTGTTAACGAGACCTATTTTACAATAATGCATAGAAAAAATTTTAATAATTAATTTAGTACTGATTCATTATAAACGACTTTGCAGGGACTTGATTTTGTGATTTCAGAGGCAAGAAAGTATGGAGTCCGTTTGATTCTGAGCTTGAGCAACAATTACCCTAACTTTGGAGGAAGGACACAATATGTGAAGTGGGCTAGAGCTGATGGTGCATCAGTTCATAGCGATGATGATTTTTACACTAATGCTATTGTTAAAGGATATTACAAGAATCATGTCAAGGTAAAACAAAAACTAGATATCAAACCAAACATTTTGGCGTTTTGCTTTCTATTGGAGACTTATATATAACATGAAAATAAAAGTGATTCTATTAATGCTAACAAAAATGCTATTCTTTTTTTTTTTTTTCTGCTGCAGAAAGTGCTTACAAGGATCAATACAATGACTAGAATTGCTTATAAAGATGATCCCACTATCATGGGATGGGAACTCATAAACGAGCCTCGATGCCAAGCTGATTACTCTGGAAAGACCTTAAATGTAAGTATTAATTACGAAAAATTACATACAAAATTAGATGTTGTCTGCTGTATGTATGTGTGTATGTATTGAATGTCTTGTGTTACAGAGTTGGGTTCAAGAAATGGCACCCTATGTTAAATCTATTGACAACAAGCACTTACTGGAGATTGGGTTGGAAGGCTTTTATGGAGATTCAATGCCTGAGAAGAAGCAATTTAATCCTGGTTATCAAGTTGGCACAGATTTTATTAGCAACAATATGATTAAGGAGATTGATTTTACAACTATTCATGCATACCCAGATCAATGGTAAGCTAAGAAAATTAAATGTGCATTTTTGGCTGCTGCATTTTGCAAAACAAAATACACATCCGATAATGTTTTCTAAATTAAGTTTCTTAAGTAGAAAACAGCGGAAACATGTGTGTAATATATATTTTTTTAAATAATTTGTTTATGTTCTCACATTTAACCAAAAAAATGGGGGGACATTTTGAGGAGGATACTGATATTGCTGCAAAACAATAATGTAATGCTCAGATATATATTTCGTAACGTGCAAACGTCTGCACCTAGAAATTTTCACTAAAACTAACTTGGTTTTCCTTCCTAATAAACAGGTTACCTGGAAAAAACGATTACGCTCAATTACAATTCATACAAAAATGGTTGACAAGCCATTGGACAGATTCAGAAACAATTCTGAAGAAGCCGTTGGTTTTTTCGGAGTTCGGGAAATCGAGCAAAGAAGCTGGATTCAGCATCAATGCCAGAGACTCATTTCTTAACGCAACCTACATGAACATCTACAACTTGGCTACAAAAGGTGGAGCCATTGGAGGTGGCATGGTTTGGCAGCTTATGGCTGAAGGCATGCAGTCATATTCTGATGGATATG
Source organism: Clausena lansium (assembly GCA_030449835.1). Classification (NCBI taxonomy): domain Eukaryota; kingdom Viridiplantae; phylum Streptophyta; class Magnoliopsida; order Sapindales; family Rutaceae; genus Clausena; species Clausena lansium. The sequence continues at coordinate 5,653,664 of JASUUF010000259.1, read as the reverse complement.
AGATTGTTTTATCACAGAATCCATCAACAGGCAGTGTCATTGCTCAGCAATCAAAAAAAATGACTGCTCTGGCACACATCTTAACATATGGTCAGAATTTGAAGGGAAAATCACATGATCAGCTGCATGGATAGTCTTAAGATGATAATTAACTTCCAAAAAAGATCGATATACAGGATTACGAGTAGAACTTTTTAGAGTAACTAGGAATCAAAGTGCTTGTTTTGGAAGGCACAAAATTAAAGATTTACAAATACACAATTTGCTGTCGACATTGTCGATTTTATGTTATGAATAAAGTATGCAATTCTCTTAATTTAGCAATATGATGCTTGAATGCTTATTCTGTTATCATAACAATGTGATATTTTATTTGCTAATTTGGTAACTTTTTTGTTGGGTGCTTTTTGTTTTTCAAAAACGAAAAACACAAAAACTTGTTTAGTAAGACTATTTTTTGACAATCACTACAAAATTTAAAGAACAAAATGTTTTTGTTCTTTCACTTCTGTGAACAAAAGTCAAAAACGCCAAATTGGCATTCTCGACTTTTGTTCACAAAAGTGAAGAAAAAATAAAAAAGATTAGGGAAAAAGGTGGTGCCCTGGCCCACACTATTATTTATTTAATTATTATTTTATTTTATTGAGAATTCTTTCTCACGTAACTATTTATTTTTAACTCATCTTTTTAATTTATTTCTATAATTCTATCTTATCTCTTCACTGTTACCATAATTTCTATCTTTTTTTTATTCAACTATAAAAACTCAACAAGCCCTTATTTCTTCAACTGTAACCAAGATCCAGGTACTTTTTTTTTTTATTTGAATTTTATGGCTTTTTTATTGTTCATTTTATATTTTATATCAAATATAAAATGAAGATCCCCTTTTTTTTCCAATATTTACCTAGTAAGAATGAATAATAGTGCAAATATTTTGGATTGTAAAATATAATTGGCACAAATGAACTACTTAAATGTTTATAATAAATATAATTGTACTTGTTTTATGCTAATTAATTCTATAAATTATTTTAATTATTTTCATTTTATTTTAATTTTTAAACTTAATAAATTACGATAAGATTTTCTAAAAATTATTATTGTTATATGAAATTTCATTTCATTTTGATTAAAATTATAATAATAAAAGATAAAATGTATAAATAAATTAAAAAAACTATTTTATATAAATTATTATTTTCAGACAAACAACCAAACGCATTTTTATTATTTTTCACATTTTCAAAAAAATAACCAAACAGGTTTTTACTGTTTTTATTTTCCTATGCTATTTTGAAAATAAACTATCATACAAATTTTTATTTTAAAAAACATCATTTTCCTTCTAAAAATTAAGAGCCAAAAACACTAATTAAAAACATTACCAATCGCACCCAAGTTTCCAAATTTCTTGGCATGGAAATAGACATAACTTAACATAACACCCATATTTAAGAACCACTACCAGTCAGGTTCCTTACAAGATCAACAATAACAAACAATTGGTTGCTTTAACATGATATGGAGAGAAGAATACCAATCGCTCACCAGAACTTGCCTTCGCTTGGTAACGGATACCGGTTTTAATTGTCGGATATTTCAGCATCCGCAATTAGATTTATAGCAATGTACATAAAAAGAAAATAGCATTCTACAGAACACTTGATGCATATCAACATTGGCAAACCGAAAATGTAGCACAAAAATTCTTCAGTTTAGTGTTCAGAAAACAAAAAGGCATTCAAATAAACAACTTAATATCTACATTCTTTCCTTGATACAACAATTACAGCAAGAGTATCTATAATACAAAGTTATGTAGCTAATTCAAGTAATATTACCATGAACAATAATACTCTACAGAAATAGCCACCGTCAATTGTTTCCAGTACCTAACTAGCATACAATAACTCATATAAATATATGAAAGCCAAATGGAAGCAGACACTTAACAACTACAGTATCTTTTGTGTATCCCATACCCAAGGGGTTTAAACCTTCAGCATCAACTCAAATATTTCATTTTCATTTTCATTTTATTTTTTCATACCAGTCTCTTGATGTATGTCAAAGAATACATAATCCAGGGGATTTTCGTTATTCAAATGTGGAGAAACTGAACAAATAACAAAACAAAAACCAGATCAGCACCAATCACAATAGACTACAAACAACTTGCAACAAAATGACTATAACAAACCGTGCCATCCCGAGAGCCATTGCAGTTGCATGTCCAAGATGATAGATGAACTTGTACGTTAAACACATTAAAGAGGATCTGGCCATCTCTGTACAGCGTGGGGTGGCTACTCTACAAGGGGACTTCCAAAAATTCCTGTGTAATTGGTTTGAGATGCAATAGTGCAAAAAACACTTTACTTACAGCAAATCCAAGAGGGGAGGTTGTTCCGAGGATGGTTTGACATGACTAGGTCGTGAGGTTGAAATGACCCCTCTCCCTCTTCCTCTTCCTCTACCAACAACATTTGAAGGAGGGGGAGCAAGTTTAGGTGCCATTTGTTCTGTTTTGCTAGAACTAAATATTGATCCAAGATCATTTGATTTCTTATCGCTATTTATACTCTGAGTCTGTTTCATGAACCCAATAGAGTTCAGATTATTAAAGCCCCCACTATTCAAACTGCCGGTGTTCAAAGCTGAAGTGTGATTGTTGGAGGCCCAACTGTTACTGCCGTTAGTTTGGAAGTTCATACTGTTCGGTGTATTTGTCATCAAACCAGAACTGAAATTGTTAGTCATTGCTCCCATATTACCATTGCTAGGAGTTCCTGAACCACTGGAAGCACCGCTACGCCGTGGAGGCCAGTCAGCAAATGGATCTATTTCATCAAAACTTGAAGAGGAAGACACTCCTGCATTCGGTTGCTGCTTCTCACCTTCATGTGACTGAGAGTTCATTACTGTAGTTGCCCTAGGAGGCCATTCCACATCGACTGCAGGACATGATTCAGTTGCTTGTGAACTTGATATGGCAGCTGCTATGGACGGATGCAACTGCACAGGCACTGATTGAATTGGTTGATTACTAGAAACAGTTTTAGTGGATGAGTTACTGATAGAAGACTGGTGGGAATTGGTAGATCCCTTTGTGATAGGACCCCAATCCTCGTCCCATGTTGGGTTGCTCCTTGTTGCAGAAGCAACAGTCCCACTTGTTTTGTCCAATGCCTGAGATTGAAGCCCATTGGGAACCAGAGCCGATTTTACTTCTGGAATTCCGGTGTCAGTTACAGTAACTCCACGTTTTTCTTCAATCTTCCTGTAATGAAACGGAATGATCAATAAGAATCAAAATTAACAAATAACTTTACTAGACTGCAGAAACTACAAACAAACAAGTAATTAAAAAAAGGGAAATGGTTTAGGAATGGGATTCAACAGTTGCACACATATGCTAACAGTACCTGAGAATATCCTTGACAAAAAGAATATATTTTGCAAACTGCTGAACATTCAATTGTTGAGCAGTGAGAAGAGGTGCGATCAGTGGAAGGACATGTTCTGCAGCAAATTCAATTCCGTACTGGACAAGACGAATTGAGCAGGAAATGAACTATCATTAAACAAATATTCTACAATACACCGTGCTATGGTGGAAAGCTAAAGCAACTAAAAATAGGAATTAATGCTCACCTGCTTCAGAATTGAGTTTGCAACTCCGAGAGTACACATAAGGGTAGGGGCAGAACGATCAACAGCTGTACAGCGTTGGATTGTTTGCAAAATGTCTAGAACAGCATGTTTATCAAGTAGGCTAACCAAATCTCCTAAGCATAGCAACGCATTGACTCTCACCTGCAAATAAAAACAAAGACAACCCTTCAGACTGAAATTCACTCTCTAGAATCAATAATAGGAAGTTGAGAAACAAAGCACCAAGTATTCATTCTCATTCAAAAGAATTACCCTGCTAACAGAACTATGTATAATGAGCTGACTTAGTGCTTCCGATTTTCATACTTGCTTAACTATTATTATACCATAACAAGGAATCTGAAAAATTTAAGAGAGAGCCTAGAAATTCTCCATTCCCCTCCTCACAGCATGATCTGCTATTTTATAGATAGATGAAGATACTAAAAATAAAGATTTAAATGTCTTCCTAGAGACATCAGCAGCTTCAAAAGCAGCTCTTCATATTTTTCTTCACACACAGCTGCACAGAATGGCAACAATAAAAATTGGAAAAAAGAACCTAGATGTTCCTGAACAAGCATCAGCAGTTTTCTAGAGGCAAGCAGACACCACACTAACAATAATTGTTTTATTTACCATGAACACATTAAGTCACAGACGCAGCATGCTGTTGTCATGGCTATCCACTGCATTGCTTCAATCTAGTTATTCTTTTTTAAGAAAAAAACAACACTATTACTAATAAATAGAGAGATCCAAAAATTGTGGGAGCAGTCTACCAAAATGAAGCTGTGTGAGAAAAAAAAATGAAAAAACAGCAATGACAACCACCCTGACATTAAGAGACTTCAGGGGCCGTAGCCCAACTTAGCTAATAATATGTTTTCTCTCTCCTCTATTTAATGTTTTATCTCTCCACTATCTCAAGCGATTTTCTCTCTAGCTTCTCTCTTCCTATTGTCTTCACTTTTCTTGTCTATTGATCTGTCTGCTGACCTTGCTATAAAATGCCTCATGCCAAGATAATCCATGACCACCAAAACCATGGATTCAAGCATGGTGTACATGGTAGCGTAAAGAGCCTACTTGGCCTACGAGGTCATACAACATCTGTAAATCAATATAATCAAACATAGGAGTCCAACAATCAAATTTGTTTTAATTATGAACTCAGAAGAGACTATAGGTAGCAGGCTTGGTGCCATGGGAGAAATTAAAACAGTGGCTGATGAAGCACTATAAATAAAATAGTCTAGAAAATCCAGATTTTCCATTTTCCATTCCTGACAATAATCAGTCAAAATAAACTTAGATGGCTACAACACAAAAAACACAAACTTCCCTACATTTTTTTTTTGTCTTTTAACGCATTGAAGTTTTTTTCTTTTTTTTTTTTTGGGGGTCGTCTTTTAGATGCACCCGGATGTTAAAAAAGTGCAAATATGCATGTGCTTGTCTGTACTCTGCATATTAACTCATTAGAAACCAAAGCCCACAAAGAAAGCCAATATAGAACTTCATCCCATAGAATTTCAACCTCCTTCCCAACATGTTCAAAAAGCATCCTCATTTCTTTTCCACCAGATAACTAGGAAACAGCCATGCAATATTTACTACAACACGTCTATAGTCTTCATTGAGAAATTGTGAAGAGTTTTTATCTCCACATCTTAACAATCATCCTCATTGATCAGCCAAAGATATTATGTGACCAAGCCTTGATAATAGCATAGTGCTCTTAGCAGAGTGAAGAGAGGAATACCAAAGGTCAGGCAGATGGCCACTTCTTGATGACAAGACATGACCATGCACTTTGTGTAGTCATGTAATTAAAGCAATCATAGAAGCACTAGTATTTATGACTTCCTAACAGATGATATTTCCATAACTTTTCAACAAACGGCTCATTAAATTCTTCCAAATGGTAAATCACTCATCGTTAAGTCAGAAGATCAAAATTAATGCAACATAAACACAGAAAAATTACATAAAATGCTTACTGCAGCAACTGTTGTTTTGAGAGCTAAGCCGTGAACACGAGGCAAAATGGCTTGTTTCACCAGCTGGAAAGAAAAAAATTAACAAAAAATGTCAGTGCTTTTTCCTTGCATTTGCCACCAAGAAGAATAGTATTGATGATGCCTTTAAAAATGATGAATTTTGTCTGAATGAGAAAAGAATACAAACAGTTGATGGCTATGTCAGTATAATTCTATATTCCTTATTGTTTAGCAAATGGTTCCCATGTTTTAAATATTTATAAACTTAAACTGATGATAAGTAATTTAAAAAAAAAAAACAGCAGAAAGTGCATGAAGGAGATGCAAATGTGATGCAACCTAAATCCATTAACAAATCCCAGATTTACAAAATAACAACTTTAAAAGAATAACAAGCAGTGGTCACCTGAACATCTAGTTGCTTAGCAAGAGGCACAGATCTTCTCAAAACTTCCTCTTGTATGCGGGGATCAGTATCGCCATAAGCTCGAACAAGCATGGGCAGGACATGTGATATTAGGTGCTCATGACTAGTCTACAGCCACCATATAACAGATAATATCATGGTCAAGTATAATCTCCGCAGCAGCCACTTTTATAAAAAAGATGAGAAACAAAAGAAAATGACCATTTCAAACAAAATAATTTCACAAAAAGTTCTGAAGAATGAATCCGGATCAATGACTGGACACAAACAGAGACTAATGAATTCTGCAACATTACCTTTTCTTCTCTCTCTCTCTCTCTCTCACTCTCTCTGTCTCTTTAATAATATAATATAAGAAACAAACAAAATTGTATTGAAGCAAGAAGATCGATTATTCAAAAGTGACTAGATGGCCACAAAAAAATAAAATAAAATAAAATAAAATAAGACTTGAACCCGTTTCAATCAAAGAACATCCCAAAAATCCTAGTTGTGTGTATCAGCATGTCGAACCATTCTCTAAACCAATACTAAATTATCTCAAAACCCCTTCCCCATTTAAATTTATAAAGAAAAAGGATGAATATTGAAAATTCCTTAACACCGAAGACCAAAAAGCAGCAAAAAGAAGAATTCTCCCCCATAGGCCGCCAAAGCTTTCTTCTCTATCAAAACAAAAATAGATTATTTCTTCCCAACCATAATTCCCACGAAAAAGCCAAAACAACTGATCTCCAAACAGGTTTAGTGCTCTCATCCCCTCATTCACAACATATATTTTGTAGCAAGAACAGTCTGTTACCTTGTTGATAATAAGGTCTGCATGCTTCACAAGTAACAACAGTGTTTCACCAGAAGCAGTACTCAAGACAGGGACAAGAGCCGGCAGTGTAATTAGCTCAAAATCAATTGTGTCCTACAATAAATTGACAGCTATCAGTTCCTCATCCAAAGTAAAGTCATTAATGCATAGTAATGGTAGACACAGAAGATAAACTAGATCCATAAACACATGCAGACTCATCACTTTGATGAGATCTACTTCATATTGAACAAAGAAACAGACAAGCAAAAATTCTATAAAATTGACCTTTAAACATGTAAGTGCAAGGCTGCAATTCAAACCTAGATATACAATAGCAAACTGGAAAGAAAAACAAAGCATTGCACACAGAAAGAACAACACACAAGAGAAGTTATATTCTAGCATTATGCAGGAAAACAATTCTTAGCTAAATCGAAAACACATCAGCAGAAATTGCTTCCAAAACAGCTAATATAGCGAAGCCAACAAGTAATTGCACCCATTACAGGAATTCACTTTTCAAAAATAATTAGACAACTCTTTCTTTTCAACAAGCAATACTATTAGAAGTTCCAAAAAAAAATGCAAACAATGAAATATACACAAGAAACACAGTACTTGCAGGAGGAAAGAAACTTGTTAAAGCAGCGAGCCGATAGAATGAACTCCACCAAATCCTAGTGCGAGTCATTGGAGGCTGCGCTATGCATTCAAAATCTAAGGCGCCCACCTCGCAAAGAATAAATAATAACACAAAGGAAGGACCTCGTTATTATGCCTTTCCTACTCCCTTGAAGTTCTACCCCAACAGTTCAATTTGATGCATAACCAACAGAATACTAGACAGATAAAAAGGGTGCCAACTCTAGCCACCTGAATTAACAAGTGTGGGTGGTCAACAGTTTCCCATCCAAATTTTACAAATGTAACGCCAAAAAAGCATCCATTTCTTCTATCCTCAAGTACTCCACTCTCAAAACTATGGGGAAAACAAGGCACTCAACACACAGAAAATAACTATAGTAAAATCCTACACTTCCTAAACACTCCTCATGGAAAAGCCCTCACCAGAACCATCCAAACAACAACTTTGACAACAAATACTTGTCGTTAACTAATATGTAATATTTGAAAGGAGTGATTTTTTATTAGACCTGCCACAGGCCTCATATATACATTATATTCTTTTTCTTCTCTGGGGGAAAAAAAATGTTGTAGTAGAAAAGGAAGAATCGAGAATGCAAAAAAGTGGAACAAATGACACATGAAAAACATGGACTAAATCAAGCTATCATCCTTGAACAACCTGTCTGAAGAGATCAGCATCAACCACTCGACATGCTTAGTTAACTGCTAAGCAAGGATTTAAAATGTAATTGACAATGATAAAAAGATTATAACATAGATATGCAAATTGCTGATTTGATTCACCACAATGAAAGAACTACCACCTGAGACTCTGCTATCGTGAAAACCATGGGAAGAATCATTGGTTGCATCACAGAATTCCGAAGTTCCTCACAGAGTGGTGGTAGCACCTGCATGAAAACATAGCTCAGTGAGACTGCTCATCTTTTCTACATGATAAAACAGAAAATCCTAAATTTCCAATTATCTTGCAAATTTCCAATTAGCTTGCAAACCAGAGCCAGCTTAATGCTTAATGCCAAGTACAATATCATTAATAACATGCCAGACTTCATTTTAAAATGCATAACCAGAGTTCATAACTGTAATCGCATCAAGTCAATAAAAACAAAGAGAAACTAGTAAAACCAAAAGAAGGAAAACAGATTGAACTTGTCAACTATCTTCTTCTTTCATAGAATCAGGAAGTACATAGCTATATTTAATTGTTCAAAAACAATCTACAAAAGGAGTATATTATCATAGAAATGAAGAAAATTGTGACCCAATGGGGCTCAAACCTTGTACCGCAGTACACGAGAGTCAAAATCTTTCCACATATCTGATAATGCTTTCAAGAACTCAGATTTCTGCATATTATCTCTTTCCTGCAAAAGCACAAAATCTGTTACCCAAGCAAAAGCACAAAATCTGTTACCCACAACACCATTTCCTTTAAAAATCCCTTTTTCTTTTTTCAAATTTAATCAATCAAAGCGCCCAGGAAAACTTGTCCATAGGCTTGTGTCAGTCAAGCTAAAATGTGAATGCATACAAGCATGTGGTCGAGGAAGCGAAGAGCACGCAACCTAGTATCATCACGGAAAAATCGAGAACCTGCCAAGGAAAAGATGATAATCTTTTTACATATGAATGAATCATTATATAAGAAACGACACAAAAAAGTGATATAACATACAGATAATAACCACTAGCTTAAGCCAATAGCCTATATATATTTCAAGCACAAAAAAAGAAGGTCGCTAGTCCTGAATTATTGGTGCACCATCCATAAGCTAATGCAGAGTGATCCTTGACACTTCCTTACCATGTGATTGTGCCTTCTTTTACCCCATGCTATTTGATACCTTTTCTCATATAATGTCCATGTATTATGCATTCTTTAAGTTCAGATGACATTCATTCAATCCTCAATCCAACTAAATTAAAGACTTGGATAAAAAGATAATAGGTCAAAAAAGCTCACATTTTACCTGTAAAATCCATTGCTGTGGGTCTGAACGATTCATTTGCTGAAAGCATCCTTTGCAAGTCAGGAACTAAATCTGATGGAATGGACGAGAAAGCATCGCTGGATAAATAAGTCAAGGTATTCATGTACTGCAAGGAAAAAAGGAAAGAACCAAATAAAAAGAACAGGAATTAGATATTGACAATCAAAACATGTTCGGAAAGTCCATCTCGAATTAAAAATACACTGATTTAATTGTGACAAACAGCCAAACTAAGAGACTCTTTAAAGTTGATGTTAAACAAATGATTCTATTAACATAAGAAATTGTCAAAATATGAAAAACAAAGATCAAAATGCTGATAAAAAGAGTAACATCCTTTTTTTTTGTTTAAAGAAAGAAACAAAGACACCAAAAGTATATAATATTGACATTTTTGTGGCAATTTGAAAAAAAAAATTGAGAGAGAGCAATCGGTGATGGGCAAGGCATCCTCTTTGTTTTTTTATAATTCATGCACCTAACGAAAGACACCCATCAGACGTTACTTCAGCCATATAAAGTGAGTTAATCTATAAATCTCAGATTATGTCATAATATATGTAAAAAATGAGGGAGTGCACTCTGTGTGTGTACGCAATGTGAAACATTGAAATCAGAGAGTACCATCTTGACATTGTTGTTGCAATCAAACAAAGGCTTGCGAGCAATCAAGTGGTAGGCAACACATCCAAAACTGAATATATCAGAAGAGCATCCAAATGAATTTGTCGTGCTGCGAACAAGTTCAGGTGCGGTATAATTCAAGGATGGCTGCAGGGGCAGCATAGAATCCTCAACATCATATTCCTGTGCAATTCAATAAATTAGGAACAGGAAATAAACATGCTTCATTACAAAAACTATACTTATTTGCATCAATGTAATGGAATCCAATAACCTGGACCGAATGAAATCTCAGACAAAGACCATTCATGTTTCACACAAGCCATTATATGGCTCGTTAAAGTAGAACATGTAATAGAACATGCTTAACATTGCATAGAGACAGTACACAGAAGAAATATCATTATACTTGCAGCTAAAGCAGAGGGCAAGGAAATAGGTATTTACAGACTCAAAAACAGTAAGCAGGAGGCAACAATTAAAATGGATAACTTATAGTTACATAAAAGGCCAAAAATAATAATAATAATAAGTGCTAACCAAATAAATAATGACAACCTACAAGGAAGAACTAAAGTCAGAGAAACAATTTTTTACATAATAATCAAGAACAATGTTTTTATTCTTAATCTAACTGAAATCACTAACAGCATAATGGAAGGCATGCACATTGGACGAATTGCTCATGGCTTGATCTGTTGAGATTGCAAAACCAAACCCACCAAGCTTCCAAGCTCCATTGGAAGTAATTAGGACATTCTGCGAAAGATAAAATTTATCATCAGATATGGATAACCTGCATCTCTAGGAACTCAAATTACAAGAACCAAACCATAGCCACTTGGAGTCTAGACTGTAATCATTTCAAATTTAATGACTTGAACTACACCTAGAGCCACAAAACCAGACAAAAACGCCCATCCAGTAAGTAGACCAAAAAAAAAACACCAAAAAAAAAAGGGAAAAACATTCATATCGACGGGAAAAAAAATCATCCTGCAAACCATTTAAGCATCTTCCCTGACCTGAATTGATGTACAAATTGGAAAGAGTTTCTGTCAGTGGTAATTTTCAGTATGTAGGATTTTAACCTAGTATGTAGAAACGGCTAACAAGATTAACCTACTAGCCATATAAATGAAATGGCATAAGGAATTTAAACTCCTCTGAGTGCTAATGGACATCTCAACATTAAAAATTATCACAACATTTGGAAAGAACACCAGAGTCATGACTCTTATTAATACCAGCAATATGCCTACCACAATTACTCCTAACACCATCATAACAACCACTCTGCTATGGTCACTGTTATTGCCATCACCATCACAACTGCCATAACTACCACAGCATTACTAACAAACTCTAATCCTCAACAACACTAAAACCACACCTATATTAACACAACCAACACTGTCGTTGCCACCGCCTACCATTGCTTACTACAGCAGTCATCATCACAACCCATTACTGTTATCATTTCCAACCATTCTTATTGTTGTTTTACAGAAAACAAAGTATAAATTGAACAAACAACATAGAATGCAAATACAGGAAGGCTTTTAAATTTATAATCAACACCAAAAGATAGTTCCTACTTTTATAATTTAAGGCCAAATGAAGAAAATATGCATAAAGGTAAAGCAAGAACCTCAGGTGATATAGCCCGATGAATGAGACGCGCATTGCTATGAAGAAATTCCAATGACTCTGTGATCTGTAATAGACCATGCTTCATCTCCAACAAACTCATTTCCTGCAAATCAAACACTTTCAGAAACTCCAACTAATCATAAAGAGAGGAAGCAGCACAAAACAAAACAAAACAAAACGACACAGTACCAATCCCTTGAGCTCCTTCGGTACTTTCGATACATTTTCAAAATTCCCCAGCACATTCGCCACCGACGCAAACAGCGGCTCCGTCACCATCGCCATCGCATTCTTATTCTCGTCCATCGCCTGCACCACGTGTACAATCCCAGGATGCCGCAGCCTCACCAGCTTCCCTGCGTCCGCGCGCACAAGATCCAGAAACGCGTCCTCCGCCGCCTTCGTCAACCCCGCACGCGCCCTCGCCTCCGACAGCGCCCGCTTGTCCAGCACCCACACGCACACCATCGGGTACTGCACCTGCTGTCGCGTTGCGTCACGCGCCCTCGCCGAGTACAATTTCCACGCGAGTCCAGGACCGGCCGAGCCGATCTGGTCGAGGAGCTCGTAATCCTGCAACGCCTTCGGCCCAGTTACCTCCTGTACGGTTGTTTCTACTGTTTTCCCGATCACTGCAGCGGTTTTGGCTAGGGCTTGCGTGAAGGATTTCATATTGAGAGACATTTTGCTAAAATCAAAATTAGGCTTACAAAAGATAATAACAAAGAGAAATTAAATCGAGAAACTTGAGGACAAAATTAGAGAAGAAGCTGCTCTTTGTTCGTTTCTTCCAGCTCGCTTCTTCTTCTCTTCCGCCTCTGTGAAGAGAATTTTTATTTTTTTCCTCTTTATTTTATTAATTGTTTTATTCGAATAATTACTTATTTTTTAAATGAAAATATATTTCCCAAGTTAACAGCTTCCTTTCTAGTTAATTTGCTGTTGGTCGTTGGCTTTTGATTTTTCAAAATTTAAAAATAAAAAAAATCTGAAAGGAAATAAAAAAGTAAAAATTGTTTGATTACGTACTTTGTTTTTTCTTTTCTTTTTTTAAATAATGGCTTCATAAATAAATTTTGAAATTAGGTGGAATGACGCAGTCACTCACTCGTGGTCGTGGAGCCAGTGAGGCATGGGCTGGAGCTGGGGCTGGGGCCTGGGGGCTGGGGGCTGGGGGCTGGCCCGGCTGGGGGCTGGAGCAGTACAGTGTGGGGGCTGTGAACTGGTGATGGATCAACGTTGGAATTATTTGTAATTAATGAAAACTATAAGGGCATCATTGAAAATTTCGCACTTTTATAATGTCGTTATAATTAATTTTAAAAAAAATTCATTATAATTAAAAAGTTGAAAAACTATATCTATTTAATTATTCGATGATTATTATCTTTTGAAAAAGAATAATATTAAGAATCCTAATTTATCTTCCCACTAAAAATCGAAAATTGAATTAAGAAATTTAAATAATTAACAGATGGAGTTTAAATTTTAAATCCAACCCATTTTTCCACTCTTTAATCAAATCATAAACATGATTTCTGACCGTTTGATTTAGTCTAATTCATTATCCTCGAGGATCCATGGGATGGACTGCCCCGACCTCCAAAACACTCCCGAGAACGCAATTTCAGTCTTCTGGACGGTCAAGTAAAATTTCTGTGTCCCTCATCAGTCTGAATCCCCATCCCCTACGGAAGGGAGGCAGTTTACGTATCCATCTAATTTGCAATTGATTTCCTTTTTTGCTTTTTAATTTCTTCAATAATTTTAAGGATCCTAATATTTGAATCTGAACATGAGTATTAATGTTATATGTCACTTATTTAATGGACGATGAATTTCATAACTTGTCTCTTGTAAAATTATTTAAATATTATCCAATATGCAAATGTCACACTGGTTATGACTTAAAATAGAACTTAGAGCCAATTTGGGATTGCGTTGACTGATAAAAATAAGTTGTTTTTACTGTACGGATGAAATAAGTTATTAATAAAATAAAAAAAGGTCGCTTGTGCTTGAAGTTTGGTAAACCATGCTAGTGCAGTTGCTGTGAGTATAAAAAGCTGAATGCATGCATTTGAAATTTTTTATTACAAAAATACTATTTTATTATATAATGACTAAAATAGACATAAGTTTAAATTACATTTTATTTTTTAGAGCATGTTTAATAAATTGTTTAGATATGCCTTTTTTTCTTTTCTTTTTTTAAACATGTAAAGTTACATAAGTTAAAATTTTTAAACATGTAAAGTTACAAAAAAAAAAAAAAAAAACTCAATTAAATAAAATCCAATGAACTTCATAATCTGTTACATAAAATATGACAAAAATTCATATTAATACATAATCTAATATAAAACAAAAAGTAATATGCATTATTCAAATATTCCTCAAAATTTTCATTTCTTATGATTTGGAGAAATTAGTATTATGATACTCTTCTTGTGATGTAGGAAGTATAATGGATAAAATAAATTAGGAATTCTAGATTTTGAGTCAATTTAGTATTTAGTATTTTATTAGGATTTCTCTTGTTTTATATTTGTAATTCTAGTCTAATTAGGATTTTAGATTATTTCTCTTATTTGAGAAGGATTAGGATTTAATAGCTACTAATATAAATATGCCAGTTATCTTAATTTATTGTAACACCAAACAAGTTTTCATCAATAATATTCAAGTATTTTCTCAATTGAGATATATTCTCCTTTGTGAAAGCCCTCTTTCTTAAGTTTTAAGAACGTACGCTAGAACGACATCTAGTATCGCTTCCGCACTGCGTCATCTTGAGTGTCATTATCTCATTTTATTCTTTCATCAAAGATTGGACTGGGGTCATTTTCAATATTGTCAAAATGAAAATCACGCTGTACATGCCTCCTCATATAATTGTACAATGTTATGGTTGCAATGATATAATTGTTATTATCGTAATTTAATTGTGATGGTAATATAATATCTAATAATTTATATATTAGGGTTTGTGAAAAAAAAAAAAAAGAAAGAATTGCCTTTTTGTAAAATATTAATGTTATGATAGAAACTTTAGAAAGATGTAGTTGTTTATTTAATAAACTGTTTATAAAAAGCAGTCCTCTACATGTTTTTTAAAATTATTATCAAAATGGAAAAAATTATGAGATAAGAAGATTTTACAAAATTGACTAAACACAATTTTTATTAAAAATTACAGAATAACCAACTTATTAAGTTTCAACCTCATATATTAAACAGGACCTTAGATGATAAAATACCTAATATTTGCTCTTAATTTCTCACAGTTTTCTTAAAGTTTAAATGCTTAATAATTATTGAAAAATCAAGAAAGTAGAATTAAATTATACTAAACAAATTTTAATATTAAAAATTGGAATAAG
The DNA here is from genome assembly GCA_030449835.1 of Clausena lansium. NCBI lineage: Eukaryota > Viridiplantae > Streptophyta > Magnoliopsida > Sapindales > Rutaceae > Clausena > Clausena lansium. Next base: position 5,638,467 of record JASUUF010000259.1, on the reverse strand, counting down.
TGAATATGTCACGGTGACAATACAAAATTAGTTTAGAAATACTATTTCGAGATTTGGATTTATTTCTCTTTTTACGATTTTTCTTTGAGGTCAACTTTTCAAATAAGTTAAAGTTCACTTGACTCCCGTTAGTGATTCATTAGTAATTACCAATGAGGTGGCAGTTCGGGTTGATAAGTGGTGTTTATGTCATGTTAAATTTGATATGATCTAAATCCAACCCATTAATTAATTTTTTCAAGAATCTCAAATTCTAACTAGAAATTTTGTACTACTACTTCGCAAACTCTAATTAATTTTGTTTTAAATATGAATTAATGTATTTATAAAATATGATCAATGGAACACATATATATTGACTAAAGTGTAATTCGATACAGTATAATTTATTTAATAATTAATGTTGTTAGAAACTGTAAACTTGAATTCACCAAAAATTAATAAATAAATTTAATATTTGGGGAAAAGAAAGAAAACAAAACAAAACAAAACGCCGTTGCCGGGGATCGAACCCGGGTCACCCGCGTGACAGGCGGGAATACTCACCACTATACTACAACGACTTTGTTGGTGAGTAAACCAAAAGAAGTTTAAATAAGAATATTCTGAGTCTACAATAGTAAACCACATTAACATCCTTTGATGTTGATATTTATTTTTTTGAGGCTGTTGTGAGGAGCTAAAATGTTTGGTTATTAAATGAGGAAACTCTGCACTTATTTAACAAAACGTGAAAATTCAGGAGCCCAAATATCAAAACTACACGAATTATCTTGTGCAATAACCAATTTCACAACTTGAGTCAAATTACAAATATTCTATGCTTTCTTTTATTTCAATAAATATTGTTATTGGCTCAATATATATATTTCTTTGCTACCAGGTCATAGTTGCCAAGAAGCACACAAAGCCCTCAAGAATGAACTCATCAAGCAGCCAAACTAAGAGAAGAGCGGATCCATTAATTCTTGGATGTATTTCCTATCTTAAAAGCTCAACCATGGGATCAATTGACTTGCTTACCTCTGCCTGGTCTTTAGTATAAGATAAACAGCTACCACTTGTTCTTGCTTCATCAGTGCTTTAGTTCACTTACACAATTCCAAGCTGCTGAGTGCTGGCTGAACAAAATTTCCAAGTTTAAACTTGCGAGGTCAAATAATCTTTCAACTTAGACACACTTATGCCCTGAACACCGTGTCTTTGGAGTACACAAATCTAGCCCCACTTTTTCAGTGTAATTTCTCTGGTAATTTCTTCTAAAAATCATCCCATGAAGATTTAGTTGAAAGTTAATGACCCTTGACTTCGGCACAATCCACATTGCTTTTAGGAGCACAACCATTTTTAGGAAGTAAACACCTTCCAAGAACCCAGCCATGAAATCCACTACTACTCAATGACACTTGAGCCCAAATCCACATTGCTTTAGAAATGCTAGGGATGTTAAGAATCAACTCCTCCGAAAACACGCAGGCCCTAACTCTGCTATTTCTCAGTGTGACAAACTGACAATATATTTGAAGATAAACCCATGAGATTCATGTTGGCTTTTCCACTTAAAATTCCTGTAGATCAATTGAGTTAATTCCTGAAAACTTGACACAAGATACAATATCGTCCCCACATAAGGGGAATGATTAACCCATGAGCAAAAACAAAGTGCAAATCAGGATGATGTTTTCTCAGTGATGCTAGTTTTTCACCAGTAGTCATTGCAAGAGCATATTCTATCTTTGAAATGGTGGAAGCGGTTCGAGTCTCTCACAACAATTTCCTTTCTAAGCAGATCTGATGCCAACTTCATGAAGTTATGGCAGTCAACACAAATACGAATATTCTTCATAATTCTTATTATGCTCCTTTCACGACACAAACTGCGTTGATTCATTATGGCAAACACCAAAGCCAACTTCTCACTATGATGGTACAACTGTTCCTCTTTGTGCTCCTCTTCTATATCATGCAAGGCCAAGCTTGTCTCTGGCACATAGCCCATCTCCTTTAACTGCCCTATCAGTTCTTCAAGTTTTTTAAATATGGTCTCTCTTTGTGGATGACGTTTGCCTCCGGAGGCAAATTCATGAACCTGATTCTCAATCTCAATCCAGCTTAAACCAGGTTCCTTTCTCACTCTAGATCCCTTCATTTCTTTCCTAATTAGCCCGGCTTTATTGAAACTTCCACCCAAACAATATATGTTTGACATTTGTACAAAACCTAACGAATCTCCAGGCTCTAACCGCTTCAGTTTAGTTGCTGCTAACTCCGCTAACCGAGTCTCACCATGCTTTCTACATGACCCAAGCAGTGCACTCCAAATCACAGAATCAGGCTCCATTGGCATTTCACGTATAAGCCTCTCAGCCTCAAGAATGCGCCCAACTCGACCAAGAAGGTCCACCATGCATGCATAATGATCCAGTTGAGGAACAGCACCATGATTCTTAAGCATAGAATGAAAGATTTTGTTTCCTTCTTCCACCAGGCCAGCATGGCTGCAAGCCGAGAGTAGAGAAACAAAAGTAGCAGAATCTGGCTGGACATTCATGTTTGAAAATAGTTGTAAGGCTTCTTTAGCTTGCCCATGCAATGCATAAGCCTTGAGAATGGAATTCCAAGAAACTAAATCGTGATAGGTCATTTTATCAAAAACTTGCTTGGACAAACTAATAGACCCACACCTTGCATAAGCATGAATCAAAGCATTTGCAATCACTGTGTCATCCTCAAATCCATATTTAGCTACCAGTGAATGAACTGCCAATGCATGTCGCTCAGTCACGAGGCCTGCACAAGCCTTTAATACAATTGAAAAAGTACACCAGTCTGGAGCCATACCCTCTCGTTGCAACTGACGGAAGAGGAAGAGAGCCTCTTCTGGTTCACATTCAGCAAATGCTGTTATCATCCCAGTCCATAAAACAACATCCCGAGAATTACCTGTCTCCAAAAATAGCCTGTAACAATCATCAATATCTCCTCCAAGATCCGAATAAGCTTTCACCAAAGCAGAGATCACTTTAATTCCCGAGATAAACCCAGTTTTGACACTCAAACAATGCAACTGAAAACAAAACCTGAGACCAAGATCAACATCAAGCTCGTGGCTTCCACTCAAGGAAGTCAAGACACTAAGAAGTGTGGCACAATCAAATCCAATACCCTCATTCTTCATTTTGGCAAAAAGCTCGATAGCTTGAACCTCAAGTTTACATGCCCTAAAAGCAGCAATCATCGAATTCCAAGAAATCACATTCTTAAACTCCATATTCTCAAACACCTTCCAGGCCTCATCAGCACAACTCTTACTATACATATTAATAAGAGCATTTGCAACGTAAACGTGAGCATCCAAGGACATTTTCAACGCAAGTGCATGCACTAGCTTGCCATGCAAGTAATCGCACGAAATGAGCACACTCGCTAAACTAAACTCATTGGGATAAAAGTATTTCAACATGCTACAAAATAGTTGAAAACACTCGGCAGCATGCCCATGTTGGGCATACCCTGAAATGAGTGCAGTCCAAGAAACAACATTCCTCTTAGGCATTTCATCAAACAGGTGGCGTGCATCATCTAAATAGCCAAATTTAGAATACATGTTAATGAGGTGATTAGTAACAAAGAGGTCTTGTGGGTCATTGGGGAAATTGTTGATCATGTGTTCGTGCAAATGCATGGCTTGTTTGATGTTCCCATGAAGCGCACACGCGTGGAAAAGAGTAGCGTAGATTTGTGTGGAGTGGAGCAACTGCGGCGGCGTGTTGAAGAAAAGCGAGAGAGCTTCAGTGAGGTGGCCGCGCGTGGATAACACGCGCACCTTTGCGAGAGTGTCTTTAGGTTCTGGGGTCCTCGTGTTGATTGGGAGGTGATTGGCGTAAGTGAAGTATCGGATGGAGTTGGAACACGCGCGTATTGTTGGACGTGACATAAATTATATCTCAGCGCTAAACTTGGAAGTAACAAGTGAAAGCAACCATGGAAGTTCTATAGTGACATTGTGTGTCTTTGTTTTTAATAAGTTATATAGGGTTATTTATGGAATTGAATGTATCTTATTTGTTATCAAAGAATCTTTGAGTTTTTCAATGGGATTTAATCATTTATATAAAAAAGGGTTTATGAGGATAATTTTCAGGGTACCAGTAGGCATATCACTCTATATTTTAGCTCGTGAATGGAGTGAAAATGGAAATAAATTTTTTTTCAGTAACATTGCACCCTGAGTTAAATATATTCCCTTGAATATTATGTGGTACCAAGGTTAAATCCCATGCTTACACAGATATGGGAGTCAAACCGATGTTAAAATTTTTAATGTATGACAACAAAAATTTACTCTTTACATGAAGTATCAATCACCCTTTGAAGCCAACGAGAATTATTGATTCCTTATATGACTGTACAACATAGTGAAGGATTCAATAAGCAAAAGTTTACAGAAAAAATAAATAAATAAATAAATTCTAGGCAACATTCTCCCACCATTTCCAGTAAATCAATCACATTATATTTATACAATAAACAGTAACTTCAATATTTGCAATCAAGAAAATAGTACTAGCTTTATAATGCTAATAAATGCATGAGATATGAATTCACTTTTTAGTTTTCCACTCTAGTATCCAAACATAATGACAAAATGTACATACATGAAATGAATCACAATAAGTACACATATGGAATGAATCAAGGATTTGTGCTTAGTTTTCACATTTTTTCCCTAAACAATTATGACAGAAATAATCTTTCATATGTACAAGTCAACAATCCATCTTGTCGCTGTATACCATACTATTTCTCATCTAGTCATTACTGAACATTGTTTTTGTACAGAAATACTATGTGCTAAAAGGTGTTAAATTTTGTTATTTTATGACAACAAAAAAAATATACTTGTTTAAAATTTTGTACAACCTAAAATATTCAACGTATATCAAGAGACAACCTCTTAAAAGTCAACCGTCCTTTCGCCCCACTCTTCTGATACTGCTTCTTCCTCAACAATGAAAACTCTACCATCAGAGAGTCCAACAGCAAACTGTTTCGGAAAGGATGGATGGCTCGTAATGACTAGGGGTCTCAATCCTGAAGCACCCACCGGCCTCTTTCTGTCAAGTAATTGAAATTGATAAGTATAAGCAAGTGTGGAGACCAAGAAGGAAAAAAAGAGTGAAGGCTTAGATGGCAAGGAAGGATGTACCCGCGACTGCTATAAAAGATAAAATCACTTGGGTCAATCAAATTTGTCAGCTTCATGCTCCATTCACTTTCTACACTTTTTAGCACACCCACAATTCCGCAACTGAAGGCTATGAAAACCATTTTTCCATCACAAGAAAATGCAGAATGCTCAATTGACCCTAGTGATTCACTAGGGGGAGTCCACTGTCAGGGTAGGAAAAACCACAAAACAAGGTTCATACATCGTTATTAAGGTAACTTGGAGGGTAAATAATAATAATAATAAATCCACCAGAATTTATGACTCACCATCCCTTGAACTTTTAAATCTTCATTATATATAGCCACAGTCTTTGAATCAAAAGCAAGGACGTTGTACCCATCTTTGACAAACCGAACAAAAATAGGTCTATGTCCATCTGACTCTTCATGATTCACCATCAATTTCTCGACTTTATTAGTAACTGTACCGCTTGTAAAAGTCCTAGAATAAAGCTGCAAACAGCATAATTTGAAATCAATACATGCAAACGCCAGATTGATCATAACATTGGATATAGTTCCAAGAGCCTAGAATTACCATATAGTCAAATGCTGGAAATAATGAAGTTATGTGATGTATAATAGGTACATCCATAATTTTTCTTATACTTTTAATTGAATCTAAATTATAAACTCCTAAACAACCTTTTTCCAAAAAATTTAAAGACATTACCATTGTAGAAAAACCTACTCCCGAAATCTGCCATGTGCATTTGTGCTCTTACACATTTAATGAAAATCAATCTACAAAATTTTAATAAGTCCATAACACACAGACTGCACGTTGCAAGTGGAGTTTTTAACACTTGATGTTTGTTTTCTAGATTTGGTACCCCATGAACAAACGAAAATTAAAATAAAACACATGGGTACCCCAGATTAGTGAACAAAACAAATATTTAACTCACAAACTGTTTACTTTTACATTTAAACGTCAACGGATCAACTGTGTGATTTCCTAGTTTTTATCTATTCTACAAATAAAGTCAATATAATGTTATATTTTGCAAATATTTTCTATTCCAACCCACACATAAAAAGTCAAATGAAATAGAGAAAAAAATTTCTAAATTTCATTAAGAACAGTCAACATATCCCACAGATCTCGTCGTTCACAAGAAAAAATCAATATCAAATCCTCAATCCTAAGTCCATTTATCTACCATAAACTTATGCATCTGATCAGGAGATTGATTGTTCTTTAAGACCTCAGGCATTTCACAATAGACAAAATAGAGTTGGAATAAGATTCCTTAATCAGAACTACTTGCTCCATTTATGGCATTTCACATCTTGACCAGTATAATGCACACTGCTATTAAGGCCTCACAAGAACATTAACAGGCCGGTTCCTCCCATTAAGTTGATAGCTCATTTAATTTAAGAGATATAATTAAATATAAGAATGCAAGGCCACATCTGCATCATTCTTTACTCTGTATGGCATACCTGACCATTATCTCCTGATGATATAAGAAATTTTCCGTCGTTTGAGAACGCAAGGCCAGTTATTCTGCTCTTGTGACCATCCAGCTCCTTTCTGTGTTTATACATCGCATCAAATATTTCAAAATGTTAAAATTTGAAATCTAAAAGAGGCTTGCTTAGTTTACTGGCAAAAATTAGTCAAAGTTACCCTTTTATCATAAAAATTGAAGATATTGATTAGAGCATTCCTGTCGCCTATAGCAATAATGAAACACTTCACTGGATTGAAGGCAGCAGCAGTTGCACCACCACCTTCCAGATATGTCATCTCTATCTGCAAAAACAAAAGCATTAGAATTTGTGAGAAGAGAGAAAAAGAACATATCTCACAAAAGATATCTATGAATATATATACATATAGCCACTGGCATATCATCCATGGTAAACCAACCAAAAGGTAAAAGCCAATGTGCAATCATATTACCTCAGACTTCATCATATCTAACAAGTAAACAGATTGTCCTATAGATGACACAGCAAAACAATCATCTTGTGAAAAAGCCAAGAATGGAACAGCCTCTGTTATCCTCCTAGATCTTTCTGTTTCTCTTTGCACAAAATTTGGTGCCTGCAACAGGAGAAGTTTGGCAAAGAGAAAATCAATAGGAATAATTAAGAGAAGAGAAGTATGCGCTTTCCCTTAAACCTTAGTCGATGATATTGGCTCATAAGCATCTGTCATCTTCATACGGGCAAATTTTGGCGAACGAGAAACTCAATGGGGATAAATAAGAGAAGAAAAGTATGGATTTTCCTTATACCTTTTCCAACATTATCTGCCCAAAAATCTTCTTCAATTTCCATTTTCTGTGCATTCCATCGCCAAACAACGCCAATATTGCATCTCCTTCATTGGTATATTGCAATCCAACAACCTGTGTCAAGATCGAAGATGATTAGAACCAGCAAGTCACATACTATAAGAGCTTTAAGCACATCTTAATATTTTCCTTCATTTATTTGTCCAAAAAATTTTACATTGGCTGCAAACATCTATGATACTAATTTTCAAAATCCACTCTTGAACCCCATGAGACGTCATCCAAAATCTAGGTCAAACCCAGCTCTTAGAGAGGGTTTGAAAATTTCTCAACCAGCCAAGCATATACAGTTGAATGAAGAAGACACAAGTATTTTAGAGCATCCAGTTACATAAATTCCACATTTCATTTGTGTGTGCATGTGTTTCAACAATGCATTTATGTTGCATGGAAAAGCAAGCATGACAGTAGGCAATGATAGAACATAACAGAGATTAAGCATAATCTACAGAAGGTTAACTTGAACCGAGTAAAACAGCTCTAATGCTATCATCCCGCTCAAGACAAAGGAAAATAAAATCAACACTGACATTGAGTTCCCCCAGGGAGACAGCAAACCAACCTGCAGAAATTAAATATCAAGCATCCTCTTATCAGATGTAGACATACTCTTTTCCAAAGGTCACAGTCAGGAAGTATCAAATTACATGCTTTCGTCCGCTTCCAAATAATACGTTCCTCTGACCCAACAGCGACTTCCACAGAATCACGAGTATATCCCTCCTACAACAGAATTCACATTGTCAGATACAAAAATATAAGTCCCAGCATCATAGTATCCCCAAGAAGAAAAGAGAAAAAGTGGGGAAGTGGGGAAGCATCAATGCATACCAGTCCAAACTTTTCTGTCATCAGAATCCCAGCAGCATTTGCAAGTATATTAATTTCGTCAATACATGAGACAGCAAGCAATGTTCCTTGCTTACTGAATCTAATGCAATCCTAAAAGATAATCAAGAAGATATTTTTTGTCAAGATTTACGACCAGACTTGTGGAGAAAACTTTTGAGGACTGTACAAAGATGGCAGGTATATGATAAAGAAAGCCATTACAATTGTTTGACCAAGATCAAATCTCTCCAACACATTATCGCTGTCCATATTCCAAAATAGTATCTCAGAATGAAAACCAGCAGCCAAAAACCGGTTCTTAGCAGTATCAAAATGTGCATAATCAGATGACAGCTTTTCGAGTCCTTCATACTTCCTTTCTAAAGTCCCTGCAGTGGCATCCCACATAATAATGCTTGTTTCACCTACACTCTCTTTACCACTTAGGAAGCACCTATGAAGACATACTAAGATGACAATGCCATGTATTTAAGAAATAGATTATGTCAATAAGATTAAATTAACCGACAAAGAAAAGAAAGCTGTTTTTAACAATAAATATCATATGATACCTATTACCATCTGCACTCCATGCCATCCTAGTAGAAGATTTAAACGGCTGATAAAATTTCTTAACAAAGAGTTCACCTCTTTGCCATGCAGTAAAACGCCCACACTCATCTGTCGAATATATGTACTGATGAAAAAGAGAAAATAACTAATATCACCATATCCAAAGTTACTTCATATATCTCATATTACTGTTATATAGGTTCAAAAAAATTGTTAAATAGAAAAGTTGTTGATCAATCCAAATCGTCAAGCAATATCAAAGTGAAACATGGTAGCCTAGGAAATTACAACTTTTAATTACCTAAAGAACACATCAAAAAAAGCATAAACAATAGCGTAGTTAAGAATTTACACCTCAATGTTTTTCTTTGATGATAGGTACACAGTGAGAATACTCTTTTCATCCTGACAAAACACGCGTGGAGAGGACCAAAAGTTAGGCTTTCCAGTGGCGGCATCCCAAATCTGCAGAAACCTAACTGTTTTAGTAGCAGTTCAGTTCAGAGTCTTATAATAATACCACCAAAGAGTTAAAAAATTCCGAAGAAAGCTTACCTTAATCCTCCCATCTCCTCCACAGGTTATGAGGCAGAATCTGTTGCCCCATGGCCCAAAAACAAGGTCATTAGCGGCAAAATTCAGATGAGCCTTAATCTGAAACACAAAAATTGAACGAGCACGAAATTAGGTTTAGCAATAGAAATAACAGGAAATGTACAAAACTAGCTACAAAATCAACCAATGATGATTTCATAGACTTGTAAACAAACCTTTATAGTGTTATGTGTTTGGTAATAGCTATATGAATAGAGATGCACAAAACCGTTGGAAAAACCAGCACCTAAAACACAACTTATATCGCAATTAGCAACTATTTCACATGATTTCTCTACATACGGTTCAAGAAAACATACCAAACTCTAATCCAGAAGGACTCCAGCGGAGACATACGCACATATGCATGTTACGGTCCTGTTACGTGAAAATACACATTTTACGGAATTTTGAGATGCACATTTTATGAAATACATATAAATTTTGAGCAAACGAAAACTTTTACCATAATATGTTCGTCCTCTGCCCTCAAATCACAAAACACAATGACGCCATCATTCAATCCCACTAACACCACAACAGAAAGCAAAGAAAACTTAGAAGACAAAAACCAAAGTCACAGCAATATATTATTGAAAAAGTAAGGAACCAACCTAAAAGTAAATACTCCTGGTATGGATGGAAATCCATACACAGTACATGACCTGTCAGTTGCAGAGACCGTATCTTCTCAATTGGCAAATCTTCACTCATGTTGTAACACACAGGCCTCGTTTGGTTAGAGTATAAAATGATGGGATTGGCTAATTTGATCCTCAAATTATACTATGGTGTGTTTACTTGCGAGGAAGAGGAAGAGGAAGAGGAGAAAGGAAAGAGAATGAATAACGTGTTTATTTATTTGAATGATTATTGGAATTCTCATTCCCATGTGAGGTGGGAAGAGGTTTCCCATTCTGTTAAATTACCATGTTATCCCCTTTAAATTCTGAAATTCTCATTTTATTCTTTCTTATATTATTATTATTATTAAATTGAAAATTTTATTATTGATAATAATAATAATAATTGTTATTATTAATATTAATTATAATTATTATATTAATAATAGTTATTATTATAATAGTAATTTATTATTAATATTAATTATAATGATTAATAATTATAATAGTACTACTACTATAATAATAATAATAATAATTACTATCATCAAAATTATTATTATTATTATTATTATTATTAAGAGTAGAAATAATAAGAAGTATTAATTATAATGATTAATAATTATAATAGTAATTACTACTATAATAATAATAATAAAATTGTTATTATAAATATTAATTATAATCATTTTATTAATGATAGTAATTAGTATTATTATAATAGTAATTTATTCTTAATAATTATTATTATTATTATCTTAACAATAATAATAATAATATTATTATTATTATTAGTAGTAGCAGCAGCAGCAGCAATAAGAAGTATTAATTATAATGATTAATTATTATAATAGTAATTACTATTATCAAAATAATTACTACTACTACTATAATAATAATAATAAAATTGTTATTATTAATATTAATTATAATCATTTTATTAATGATAGTAATTAGTATTATTATAATAGTAATTTATTCTTAATAATTATTATTATTATTATCTTAACAATAATAATAATAATATTATTATTATTATTAACTTGAAACAATCCAAGTATTAATTATAATGATTAATTATTATAATAGTAATTACTATTATCAAAATAATTACTACTACTACTATAATAATAATAATAATAATAATAAACTAATCAACTAATTTATTCTAGAACTTGGAACAATCATTCCCCTAATAAAGTAAACATATCATGACAATCTGATTCATTCGATTCTATTCCTACAATTAAAGTAAACAATTTATTCTGATTCTCATTCCCCAATCTGATTCCAGCTCATTCCGATTCTACTCCATTATGATTCCAGCCCCATTCCAATTACTGATTAGTAAACGCACCACTAATGCAGTGTTTGGTACAAAAAGTAATTTTATAATAAAATTAGTGGAGCCCACCATTTAATCCAACATAGTATCGAAATTTTATAACAAGGGTCAAGAGGGGCTTGGGATAATAATATGTAAGCTAAAATTTAGTCTATAACTGTTCACAGTATAAGAAAAAAAATCCCAAAATTTTTTTTTAATTTATGGACTGATATTCTTTTATATTTGTTGATGATATTCCTGTTATGCTTATGATGATATTATTTAGTAAAATATAAGTTAAAAAACTATAACATGTTAAATATAAAAAAAAATTAAGGGAAGATTTTGCATTTTTTTAATAAATTTACCAATAATTATTGATTTAAGTCAAGTTATATTCCATGTCATTTTAAAATAAATCTAAGATAATTTTGATAAATTAATATAAAAGTCATATTATAAGTTACTAGTTAATCTTATGACATACCAAACACAAGACATGATTATTTATATTCCAATTCAATATTACACCAAACAGAACATAATATTATATATAATTCAGTGTTATCCAATCCAATCCTATCTTATTCAATCTGACCCGATCCAATTTGATACGATCCAATCCAATCCAATCTGGCATACCAAACGAGCCCAGATGGTTTTACTATAAACGAAACCACAATAATTTCACTACAAATTACAAATTAAAACACGGTAGTTTCATTACGGGTGCGTTTGGGATACTGTATTGTATTATGCTGTATTGTATTAGCACTGTATTATAATAATGATATACAGTGTTTGGTGCTACACTGTATTATATTAGTTTTATGTTATACTATGTTTGGTGCTACATTGTACTGCATTAATTTTTAATAATACTATATTAATTTTTTTGTGATTAGTTTAAATTATATATTTGTAAAATGACATTTATTAGTTATATTAAATTATTTAAAAATAATTAAATTTTATATATTGATTATTATAATATAATTAAATAATGTAATCTTATATTATATTTTTATATAGTATTTAAGTATTTATTATTAGTTATATTTAATTATAAATTTGTTAGTAAATTATAATAAAAAATAAAAAATATAATATAATATTATTGAATAACAGATTATAAATTTTTTAATTTATATTAATAATTATAATGTAAAAACAAAAAATAAAAATTAATATAATATAATATTATATTATATTAAAAAGTTATATTGATTATTATAATATAATTAAATAATGTAATATTATATTATATTTTTATATACTATTTAAGTATTTATTATTAGTTATATTAAATTATAAATTTATTAATAAATTATAATATAAAAAATATAATATAATATTATTGAATAATAAATTATAAATTTTTTAATTTATATTAATAATAATAATGTAAAAATAACAAATAAAAATTAATATTATATTAAATTAAAAAGTTATATTTATTTATTATTATTATAAAGTAAAATATAGTATAATATAATATTATTGAATAATAAATTATTAATTTATATTAATAATTATAATGTAAAAACAAAAAATTAGTGTTATATAATATTAATTAAATTAAAAAATTATATTTATTTCTTATTATTATTATTATAAAGTAAAAAAAAGAAATAAAAAGAAAAAGGACAAGCTAATGCTGTTGCCGCATATTAATACCCCATTATCCATAAATGTTTTTCCCCCAAACATAATATTAATATTAAAATAATATGAACAGTACCTTAACACACCATAATCTTATCTACCTTTGTACAATCACAGGAATTTCACCATAAATGATAACAAAGTAATTACACTACAATCAAGAGCACATTAATTTCACTACAAATCAAAATGCAGTTGATTAAGCTTATAAAAAGCAAAGCACAAAGATCCTCACCGTTCGCGAACTCTGTCGTTCACAGAAACACTGCCGATCTACTCAAAACTTCATGATTCCCAAAACACAAGCAAGCGTGTGCAGCTCTCTCTTGCGTTCACTAAGTAGCCGTTAACGGAAAACTTGTGGTGAATATGGAGCCGTGCAATTTGTTCAACAAAAATAATTTTGTGAACTTAGGTATTAGAAAATTACAAAATAATTTGCAGTTAGGCTCGCACCATTTCACTTGAAAATGAAGCATTGATATACAAGTATGTTCATCTGGGCAAGTTTTGTAATTTAAGCCAAAAATTTGTCCATATCCGTAAATTTAACTAGAATTGATGAGTATAGATTGGCGGCAATGAAGGATAGTCTTGACCGGCTCCCAATAAAATTGATAATTGACATATTACCCCCTTTAAAAAACGAAATAGGCAGCTGGCACCCATTCCGTTATAATATTCTGTTAGAGACTTGGAATATTCTGTCAATTGAACAAGTTGACCAGTATAGTATGCCTTTAGTTTCAATTCAATTTAATGAAAACCCATCAATATCTTCCTGTTTTGTATAAATATTATTTAAAAGTGGTGTTTGTTATAAATAATGTAATAATAAATAAGAAAGTAAATTTAAGAGGGAGAAATAATGAACCTTAATTCTTTTTCTTGTATTGAATAGAGATGATAAGAATTGGATGATTTTCACTTACAATCTCATGGCTATTTATAGTGAAAATCTCAATCAGCTTTAATTTGTAAAATAAATGAACCTTAAGCTTAATAAATTTAAGCCATAAAGAAACTACATTAAAGTGGTAGTAAATCCACTGTTACACAACACTCCTCCTTGGATGTCTCACCACTTTAAGATGATCATAAAATGGCACTGGATATGCTATAATAACTATCTCATTAAAAATCTTAACCAGTAAAAATCCAATGGGAAAAGCTGGTCATAGGAAAAAAGAGTACAGTGCACATGTGTCCAGTTTTATAGAAGTTCTTCTCTTAGATAAGTACGCTCCCCCTGAAAAAATGCTCTCCACTAAAGAAATAAATATCAATTTGATAATTTACTAAGTCGACGCATGCCAATGCTATAGACTAACTTCTCAAAAGTTGAAGTGGGCAAAGCTTTAGTAAAAAGATTTGCAAAATTATCAGTGGAGCGTATCTGTTTGACATCAATTTTCTTGCTCTGCTGGAGCTCATGAGTATAGAAGAACTTTGGTGAGATGTGCTTGGTTCTATCTCCCTTGATATATCCTCCTCTAATTTGTGCAATACGAGCTACATTGTCTTCAAATATTACTATTGGAATATCTGTAACAGAAGTTAGATTACATGTGCTCTGAATATGATGGATAAGAGACCGTAGCCATGCTTGCTTCATATAAAGCAAGAATCTCTGAGTGATTAGAGGAGGTGGCAACAAAAGTTTGTTTCGTAGATCGCCATGAAATTGCTGTATTATTATATGTAAAAACATATCCTGTTTGTGAACGAGCTTTATGAGGATAAAAAAGATAACTTGCATCTGCATAACCAACAAGACCTGATTTTTCTGTTGGCTCATTTGAATAAAATAATCCTAAGTCCATCGTTCCACGAAGATAACGAAAAATATGTTTAATGCCATTCCAGTGTCTCGAGTTGGTGCAGAGCTAAATCTTGCCAATAAGTTCACTGAGAATGCAATGTCTGGCCTAGTGCACTGAGCTAAATATAGTAATGCACCTATAGCATTCAAACGCAATACTTCTGGACCAAATATCTCTTCATCATCTTCTTTAGGGCGAAATGGATCCGTTTTAGGATCAAGGGATCGGACCACAATAAGAGTACTTAAAGAATGGGCATTATCCATGTTGAAGCGCTTCAAGATTTTCTTAGTATAGGCAGATTGATGAATAAGTACTCCATTATTCTTATGCTCGATCTGTAGGCTGAGGCAATATTTTGTTTTCCTTAAATCCCTCATTTTAAATTATTTTTTTAAATATTTAGCAGTTTTTAGGAGCTCTTCAGGAGTTCCAATTAAATTCATGTCATCGACATATACTGCTACAATAGTGAATCTAGATTCAGATTTTCTAATAAATACACATGGGCAAATAGGATAATTTATGTAACCTTCTTTTATTAAATATTCACTCAAATGATTATACCACCTGCGCCGAGATTGTTTTAATCAATATAAAGATTGTTGTAGCTTGATTGAATACAAACTACGATCACTTGATCTATATGCTTCAGGGATTTTCATATAACTATTAGAATCAAGTGACCCATATAAATATGTTGTCACTACATCCATAAGATGCATATCAAGTTTTTATGAGACTGCCAAACTGATTAAAAATCTAAACGTAATGGTATCTATCACTAGAGAATATGTATCATCATAATCAATACTAGATCTTTGCGAGAAACCTTGTGCGACTAGTCGCGCTTTATATCTTGTGATTTCATTATATTCATTACGTTTTCTTATAAATACACATTTGTATCCAACAGGTTTGACATCTTCAGGTGTCTGGACTACATGTCCAAATACTTCACGCTTGGCTAGAGAAGTCAATTCTGCTTGAATTGCTTCTTTCCATTGTGGCCAATCATGCCTTTGTCTACATTCATCGATAGTTTTCGACTCAAAATCATTTGTAATTTCAGTAGCTACTGTAAATGAGAATACACTGTCGATGACAATTTTATTATGATCCCACATTTTATTTGTTTAAGCATAATATGTACACTTTTCTTCATTTTTGGATTTTTATGCATCTTCAGGGGCTAATGTCTCTTCAGGGACTTCCATCACTCCTGGAACTTGTGTCTCTTCAGGGACATATGTCTCTGTTGGGACATGAGTCTCTACTGGGACTATCAGTTCATCTAGAACTGGTGATTTAAATAATGTGGGAATATTCATTGCTCGAGCATTATTTTCATTAGGATCCTGATTTTTCATTCTCCTCTTTCGAGGAATAATATTTTTAGAACCAAGTGGTCTGCCACGCTTCTGGCGTGCAACAGATAATTCAGTAGCTACCTTTATACTTGATTGTTCAGCAGGAACAATCACCCGGGCTAGTGTATTAGCAGCTGGTATATGTGACTTGGTTACCTTTGATGCATCTGTAAATGCATCTGGTAATTGATTTGCAATTTGCTACAAATGAACTATCCTTTGCACTTCAGTTTCACACTCACTGGTGCGAGGATCTAAATGAGATATAATGGAAACTTTCCAAGAAAGTTCACGCCTTACTTCAGGAGGCACTTTTCGTTCCCCTAATAAAGGGAAAATTGTCTCATCAAAGTGACAATCTGCAAACCGTACAGTAAAAAGATCACCTGTCAACGATTCCAAATATCTGATAATTGAAGGTGAGTTAAACTCAACATAGATCCCCAAACGACGTTGAAGTCCCATCTTTGAGCATTGTGGGGGTGATATAGGAACATACACAGCACAACCAAAAGTGCGTAGATAAGAAATATTAGGTCGATGACCAAACACAAGTTGTGATGGAGAATATTGATGATAAGAAGAGGGTCTAAGATGAATTAATGCTGCAGCATGTAAAATAAGCGTGACGCCATACAGATATTGGTAATTGAGTACTCAATAGTAAAGTTCGTGCAATTACCTGAAGTCGTTTAAGCAATCATTCTGCTAATCCATTTTGTGTGTGTACATATGGAACTAGATGTTCTACATCAATTCCAACAGATACACAATAGTCATAAAATGTTTTAGAAGTAAACTCACCAACATTATCAAGACGTATGATTTTGATAGGATAATCTGGAAACTGTGCCCTTAATCTTATAATTTGGGCAAGCAGTCTGGCAAATGCAACATTAGGTATGGACAACAAACAAACATGTGACCACCGTACAGATGCATCAATCAAAACCATAAAATAACAAAATGGTCCACTTGCTAGATGGATAGGCCCACAGATATCCCATTGAATTCTTTGGAGAAAAGTTTGAGATTCAAAACGAATCTTAAAAGGAGATGGCTTGACCACAAATTTGCCTTGTAAGCAAGCAGTACAACTAATTTCATTGGACAATAGAATCTTTTGATTCTTTAATGGGTGCCCATGAGAATTCTCAATGATTCTACGCATCATCGTAGATCCTGGATGACCAAGGCGATTATGCTATAACATAAACATTTTTGGATCAATGAACTTCTGGTTCATTACTGCATAACTTTCAATTGGATTTATAATTGTATAATATAATCCAGATGAGAAAGTTGGAAGTTTTTCCAATATGTATTTCCTACCTGAGATGTTTTTAGTAATGTAGAGGTACTCTACATTATTTTCATTAAAAGTCTCAATATGATATTCATTTCTACGGATATCTCTAAAACTCAATAGATTTCTTTTGGATCTTGATGAATATAATGCATTTGGAATGCATAATTTTGTTCCATTTGCTAACAAGATAATGGCTCTTCCAGAGCCGTCAATCAAGTCTGCAGGACTTGAAATAGTGTTTATCTTTCCTTCAAGAAATTTTAATTCTAAGAAATATTTTTTATCTTGAAGAATAGTGTGCGTGGTGGCACTATCAGCCAAGCATACATCTCCGATTTTCCTTTCCATGATAGACAATTCATTTCTAAAATTTATATCCTTTTATTCAAGAAAAGTTCATGTTAGATATCAGAATTATTAAAAGATAAAACATAATATAAATATAATGTGATAACAAAAGTATAAAACATAAGTAGAGTAATAAATAAAGCTTAATTAGTATGGACATTTCCATCACTAATTAAATGATCAATTCTCCATCTTTGGGTCCTCGAAGAAGTCAAAGACATCAAGATGAGTGAGATCTGCAGGATCTGATTCATCGATGAAATTAGCCTCAGTATTCTTTCCTTTGTTTGTTTTGGATGCCTAATAAAGGTCTATCTCTTGCTTACTTGCACGGTAGAGATGTGACCAATGCACCTTTTTTCCACACCAGTAGCAAAAGTCATCATCATTATTTTATGGTGTTTCTTTTCTGAACCCTTGTCTTTACTCTCTCTTTTATAGACATTCCACTTATGGTGGTGTCTATATTTATTATTTTGATTTTCTAAGTTTTTATGACTACTACAGGAGCGATTACCATGTTTTTTCTTGTCTCGTTGATTACGTGTCTTATTTCTTTGTTCATTTCCATTCGCTTCTGGGAATGGTTCAGAACCAGATGGACGTGATTGATGATTCTTCATCAAGAGCTCATTGTTTTGTTCAGCTATAAGAAGATATGATATTAGATCTGAATATTTGCTGAATCGATGCTCACGGTATTGTTGTTGTAGGACTATATTTGATGCATGAAAAGTGGAAAGTGTCTTTTCAAGCATTGCATTTTCGCTATCTGATTCACCATACAATTTCAACTGTGAGGTAATGCGAAATAGTTATAATTAGATACTCTCGAGTAGTCCTGCAATCTTAAGTTAATCCATTCATATTGTGCTTTAGGGAGAAATATGTCCTTCTGGTGGTCATATATTTCCCTCACATTCTCCCAGAGAGTCAATGGGTCCTATACTGTTAAATATTGAGCTTTTAAGCTTCCATGTAAATGATGACGGAGAAAAATCATGGCTTTTGCCTTATCTTGTTGGGATATATGATTTTCTTGTTTTGTGGTGTCTTCTAGACCCTAGCTTGGAGGTGTATTTTAGCATCTAAAGCCCATGAAAGATAATTACTTCCAGAGACATCGAGAGTAGGAATTTGTATATTTGTAAGGTTTGACATGTTTTCAATAATACCTTGCTATTAAAGAAAAATAAATATCAAATACAAAGTATGTTAGATATAAAGAAATAATGATGCATAATTTCATATATCAATTTAGAACTACAAATTCATATATAGATGTCATGGATTTTGGAACTTTAGGTTCTTCTTTATTTTCGCAAACTTCATGTTGCATTAATAATTACTATTTATATGACAATATAACTTAAATGAATCATAATAAACGATATCAATTCATAATCCTTATTTTCTGATGTGGAAGATCCAACTTAGTGGCAACCACAGAACATATTTATACGGACTACTATAATAAAAGTAAAATAAAATTCTACACTTATCAATTAGTAGCTCTTAGATAAGTTGTGCTGATAACGTGTTATAAATAATGTAATAATAAATAAGAAAGTTAATTTAAGAGGTAGAAATAATGAACCTTAATTCTTTTTCTTGTATTGAATAGAGATAATAAGAATTGGATGATATTCACTTACAATCTCATGGCTATTTATAGTGAAAATCTCCACCAGCTTTAATTTGTAAAGTGAATGAACCGCAAGCTTAATAAATTTAAGCCACAAAGAAAATACATTAAAGTGGTAGTAAATCCACTATTACACATCAGTGTTCATATTTTAAGTTTGGTTATTTATAAAAAGAAACTCAAAAGACCATAAATGCCTAAAATGCATCACTTAATTTCTTTCAAATATAAATATTTCATTCAAGTTTCTACTTGAATTAATCATTTTAACTAATAAGTTAAAGTTGATTTTACTCTTGCTTATTGATTTTTTACACAGTGTTAAAAATTCATCGTCTATTCAATAATTACAATACTCAATACTTGGGTTATTTTCACATTATCTATCACCTTTGTTCATTTCCTCCTAAATATGATGATCTCCCCCACTTTCAAAAGGCTTTTCATCAATAAAATTATTTGCCATATTAACAAAATATTTCTCACATCATTATACGATCTCTTCACTTTCAAGTTTTTTCTTTTTACGATAACATTTTTCAAAAATTAAAAGTGATAGGATTATAATTATGAGGTAGAGATGATTAAAAAAATGTTAGAATTACAAAAATAAATATTAAATTTAGCAATTGATTTTCTGACATTAACTTTTTTTTTCTTTTGGACATATTTACACTAATTAATAAAACAATTTGAATTTGGAAGGACCTAAATGATGGATTATAAAAAATTGTGGTCTCTTAAATTTTTTCTACAAACATCGGGGACTAGAGTAAAAATTACCCTTCTATTCATTTTACTAAAGAATTCAAAATAATTTATATTAAAAAATTTAAATGAATTATCTTAAATGTTGTGTTAAACTAATAAAAGATTATTCGCCGAGTTTTTTGAAACAAATAATAGAATTTCATTTTTTTATAATTAATAATTTATTAAAGATGTGCTTTTCATATTTCTTCAAAATTAATGTTATCAACTATTAAAAAATTAAAAAAGTAAAAGATTCAAACCTTTGCCTAAGTTCTTTTTTGTTACTCCTCCAAGCATCAAATTCTTAAATACTGTGCTACTGAAAAAATATAAAATAAATGACAAAGAGATACACATTCCATATTTTTTATATCAAATTTCATTCCACGCGGTGCATTATTCATTAAGTGATTGATAATTTTTTATAAAATTAAAGTGAATTAATTATATTATGTCAGCAATCAATTAATGAATGCCACGTCATTAAGGATAATTTTTTGAATTAAAAATTTAGGATCTATAATACTAATAAATAAAATCGGATAAAACATTGAGACGCAGTTGAAGAACATATAAGCTTACAAACTTCCGCTCGAAATTAATTAAAAGATCTTTTCACTATTACCACAGCTTTCGGTGATGATCTTGGAAAACTCGAAAACAATAGACTTGCTTCTTCAAGATCCCTTAGCTCCTGATCTTTCCCAACCGACAACCAGGATCCACTCAGGATATCACTTTGTGCATAAATAACCATCTTCTCTAGCATCCTCGCATTCTTGAGCAGAAACTCCACAAGTGAACAAAAGAATTCAAAGCCGACTAATCTTGGTCCATATCCGGTGATCTCTACAATCTTCAGGCTAAGAGAAGCACATTTCGATGCTAAGTACTTCCCTCCATCAAAGGCATAAGTGTTCCCTCCAGGAAAGCAGTTAGTCTCTGCGAAACACTTATTGACCTCTAACTGCAGATGAAACAGAATGAATAACTATTTAAGGAGATTTTCATACATGCAAATTCAAAATAAAGAATAGCAATGGAGTATTTGCTTTGGACACATTGTTCCCCAGGCACATACTCCCTTTCATTCTCTATGATTGCTATTTAATTGAGAGAGGAATAGTTTCTAGGATTTATCTCAAGGAAACATTCCAGAATAACAGGAACCGAGAAGAAGGTATTAGCAACAACTGGTTTTATTGCGGGACAGCTCATGATGTTCATATCGATCTATTATACACCTTTGCATCTAGCATTGAATATACTGCAAACCATAACGGTCCTAGTTCTACTGCATCTTTTGTTTCATTTCTTCTAGAACAATCCCGAACACTTTTTTTATTATGGATCTCCTACTGAAAATTCAATGCATAATCTTAGCAGTCCATGTGTATTCCTGAATAATCTCATTTTTCAATTATTCAACCATTCCCTTTTACCAATAAGAATTTGGATCATTTGTATACACTCACAAAACAAAATTTAAGAAATAAAAGAAAAAACATTATACACACAAACTCACGTAAGGAAGATTTTAGAAGAAACCCACCTCTGAGTTATTCAAGGGCATCAAGTTTATAATTAATTCCTCTAGATCAGGCGAACTTTCCAGCAGGCTTGCGATCCCAGGAATGTCCCATTTGTTAATGTTTGAGTCAAATGTCAAACTCTGACGCTTGGACAATGGAGAAAATAAATCTTGCCTGTCACGTATAGATAGGACCTAACACATAAAACAAGAAAGAGCGGAAAAAAATTAATCAGAATAAACATGTACTAAAGAGCAGAAACAGTACAAACAAGAATCTCTCTCAATTGTTTTCTATTTTTTTCTCTTCTTTTACAAGTTAATTGACAACCAACTAATTAGCAGGTGAATGACAGCAATTTGCAGGATCAGCACAGTTCATTCATCAATTGGAATATCATATAGAATTACTCCTTATAGTGAAGGTTTCAACATTTTTACACCACATGTAAACACAATTTAAGAGAATAAAAATTTCAGTATACAATAATCGATAAAACAATAAACATATACCATCCAACTTGAATTACTACATCAAAGTAAGAAATTTGCATTTTCATGCCATAGGTCTGCATTTCTAAAACCCTTCTTTTGAATCTAAAATAAACAATAAACGACAGGAAAACATAAACAGAACAAAGCAATGACAAATTAATAAACAAATGATAATTCTCTTATTGTTTTCTGATTGATATTCTTTTTCACCATTGGAATCCAAAAAAATGTAAAGTATGCCAAGGTCCATTCTTGAGGTAAATAAGAAATTGCTTTTATTTTTCAATAACATCTTGATTATTAGTTAAGTTTCCAAGTATTTTCTAAGAGTCAACAGTAAAAATAAACACAAGAAGTACAAAAATCAAGTAAACAATGGATGATGATGGTAATCAAAGTCAGAAAACCTGCCTGAAGGCACCAAGTACCAATAGTAAGTTTCCGAACATGTCTAAGATTTTCAAGAAGATCCTGTAACAAGTTGCACTGACTGTTGTAATGACTGTCCGCATCTTTGCTGTCAGTTTGCATCACGAAATTGAGATCAGCTTCCACTAGAGCTGAAACGTTAATCAGCATAATACTTCTTCTTCCCATATAGCCGCACAACCTCAATAAACGAATATTAGAACCTGAAATCTCAATCACAGATCCAGATCTTCCCCAAAAACCATCAACCACTAATTCCTTCAGACTTGGAGAACTAACAACAAGCTGGCCGTCCCCCTTGCAGTTCTGCAATTTCAAGATTTCAAGCATGGGGCTGCCTAATAAAATATTTACAATGTTTTCCTTACTTGCTTCAGCGTATCCAATGTATAAAGCCTTGAGTGAAGTCCATGAAACACACCCACTTGGCTTAAAATTGCATAGTACCGTACTCAACATTCTTACCGAAGAATTGGAATACACGGATTGAGGCATTTGATACACATCTTCAGGAGGATATTCAATAGTTCCCCCACCAAAATCTAGACGAAGCTCCCTGACATTGTGTCTCATGGCAAAATCTATCCATTCATCAGCTTGAGAACTGAAAGAATAATTATATCTGAAATTAATGAGGAGTTTTTCAACATTGGGGCCAGAGTAAAGTCTTAGTGTTTTGTCGACAAAGGAGGCAAATTCATCGACACGTCTGCAAGTGCAGTAACAGAAGTTTAGGACAGGAACTGCAGCCCAAATGTTGAGCCATCTTTTTGATAAAATTCTGGTTTTTATGACATCTTCCATAACTAAGAATGATAGGATATGCTGGAGGGTGCAGTCAGGTAATGCACTGATGTGGTCTAGGGTTTTACAGTTGGTTTGGGTATTTTGCCAACATGGTTGTCGATTGTGAGGTATTTCATCTTGAATGTGGATTCCACACTGATCTTCAAAGGGTAGTTGGATCATTTCTACTACAGAGATGCTGTGATCTCCTGCAAGATCAGATGTTTTGGATTGCCTTTCTTATTGTGAATAGTTTATCACCGTAACAATGTCAAGAGAAAGAAAACACAAACATTATAGAGTTAAAAAAAGATAAGGACCAGCATATCACATTGGAACATCTGAGTCTTGATATTATCAATATATTCTTAAATATTTACAAAAAGTTGAAAGTTCCAAAAATAAAACAAAATAAATCAACTGAGTCGTCCCTATTTGACTAGGGCTTGTGTGTTTTTACAGTTGAAAGTCTGAATTTAATTATGTATTTTCAGACATTTTAGGCTACTTGTTTTCCTAAGTTGACAAGAACTTTAGATGTTTTCGTTTAACTACAAAAGGCCAATTTTTACTTTAACTTAGTGTCTCACGATGAGTATTTTGCTCAGCAAACCCGTGCGGCACCTAGACAACGCTTGCGTGATAGTTTCTAAGTAAGCCTATGGAGCTAAGCAAAGTTGCTAGCAAAAGAGCTAGAGAGAACAGTGAGCAATTGAGCCAAAGAGAATGAGTGTTATTCACGAGAGTGTATGTATAAGAGAGCTCGATAGCTTACAAAATTGCTTATTTGAGTTGCTTGCTAAAAATGCTAAGTGCCATGCCCTGTTTATAGGGGAGACTTGCGCAGTTATAGAATGTTCTATGTCTAGAGAGATCTCAAGGCTTGGTGAGAGCTCTTATGTCTAGCAATGCCTAGAAATTTCTATGTACATGCTACATGCTACACTACTCTAGCAAAGTCTAGAGACTTCCTAGCTATGTACAAGTGATTTACTAGTACCAAGCCAAGCTAGCACACCTTAGCTTGTGTTTTTTTGCCTCTTTGGCCTGAAAACTTGGGCGCACGGTATTAGTGCTGATCTAAGAAGTCTCAATGACTTTCTTAACTTATACTGTCAAAATTAAATTAATCTATTTACATCACTATCTAACATAACTTACCCCAATATTAAGCACAAAAAAGGTTAATTTACATGACTTTTTCTTATATCAATGCTACTCTTTGTAATTTTTATAAAACCATCCCAAATGAATATATGAGTTTTAATATTGGAAAGAGCAAGTAGGAATAAAGAAGTTATAATATAAGGAGCCACTTCAAGGGCTGGGCGGGCATGGCTGCCTTAACTAACAAGATTCTCTTCTATTTCCGACAAAATTTTCACCAAAGTCATCTTGGGAATTTTGAGAAATCACAGAAAAACTGAAAAAAGAAAGTTCAAAATTAGATGAAAAAAGTTTTCAAGTTTATGCGCAGTGTGTAAAAAAATAATCAGAAAAAAAGTGGCAGTTAAGTGTTTGAGATCACAAAATCAATAACATTAAAAATAAATAGATAAATAAACAAATCCATAGAGAGAAAGAAAGAGAGTGTTTGATAGAGAACCTTTCGAAAAGTGGAGAGATGCCAATTACAGCGAACTGCGGCCGCTGATAGAGGATAAATTGAACGAGGAGACGGCGGTTGTTGGGCCGTTTACCGGCTGTGGCTATACGTGGAGGCCGGAACGGCGAATACCTGCCGTGGCCTTTCGATTTGCAGGGTAAGATATCACGGCCGATTATTTTTATTGCACACTATAACATCAATAAACTGACCTTAAATAGGATAAGCTGGCAGATCAAGTGGGCTTTATAATAGATCCAGAGTGACTCTTATTTCTTATAGTAAAATTTATTAAAATTTAGGGTAGTTATTTGGTGTTATTTTTTATAGTTAAATTTATTAAAATTTAGGGTAATTATTTGATGGTCACTATTTATTAAGTAAAATTTTTATAAATTATTAATTTTTAAGATTGTATTTATAAACCACCTACTTTTTAAAGAAACATCTCCCACCCACCTTTCCATTAACTCCGTCAATGGAAACATGATGTCCGCATGCTATTATAAGGGTAATATTGTCATTTAGTTAAAAAATAAATATTTTATTAATTATATTCTATTTTAAAAAATAAATATTTAATTATATAAACAACATCGTTTTTGTTTATAAATAAAAAAAATCAAACTATACAAAATCATATATTTAATTAATTATAAATAATTTTCGTAATTATTGTATTACAAGGGTAAAATAATCTTTACATAGAAAACCACTAACGGCAGTTAACTTTTTTAATAGAAAAGTGGTTGGGGGGTTTTTTTTGAAAAGTAGGTGGTTTACAAATACAATCTTAAAAGTTGGTGATTTATATAAGTTTCACTTAATAGGTAGTGGCTACCAGATAATTACCCTAAAATTTAATTAAAATAATGCGTTTCACAATAGAATCCGTTTATTCAACTTGGATTTAAGTACAATTTATATCACTCACATGGTTGGTATGGCTGATCTAATGGTTATAAAAGCTTGTTTAATTTCGTAAGCTCTTTTCAATTTTTTTTTGTTATTGGGTCTGTTTGGATTAGCTTTTGCTTTTGCTTTTACTTCTACTTAAAAGTAAAAGATAAATAAAAGCTCTAGCTTATTTTTGCTGTTTAGATTACTATAGTAAAAAATCTTTTTTTTTTTAATAAGAAGCTCTTTTTGAAGTGTTCGGATGACCATTTAAAAAAGATCTTTTAATCATTATAAAGTCATTAATACCCTTAAATATTTGAGTCTAACAAATACTTATCAAATTTAAAAATCAATGACAAATAAAATAATTATTTGATCAGTCTAGTTAAATTTTTACAAATTAAAGTACCGTTTTTCTTTATAAGAAAAGAAGAACAAAAATAACTAGATTAAGTTTATCTAAGCATAAGTTCCCTATCAATAGTTATCAATAGACATATCAACAACACCAAATCAGAGCAAGAATAATAAAAAATCAATAAACACAAAAGAATATAAAACAATTCAGCAAAATAGTTCGGCAGTAACTGATGCCACAGCTACAAATATCTTCAAAATATCAAATATCAATTGTTGTAACTTTAATTTCAGTTACTTGTTACTGCACATTCATGCCATATAATATGCAGATCAAACAATATTCTTCATTTGAACAATTCAAACTAAATGCAGTTCCTCACTTTACATTCTGAACAATAACACTTCTATATGCCCACATGAATAAAAACACATATGAAATAAATAAAAACTTTATAAATTAACAATACAAAATTAATTAAATTTAATTCGGCAACTTAACTTCTACTCCATATTTCACCAATTCGCAAAACATTATTCTTTGTTCCAAGTCAACTTTATAAATTTACTTCAAAAAATAAATAAATAAAGCATAACCGAATGGATAACGAATCAAAGCATGAGATTTCCGTATAATTCCGTATAATCAAAGCATGAAAGAGGCGGGGATATGACGGCCGGCCAGAGAGCTTCAATTTGCCACCTTCCGCGACCGTTGATGGGATCGGAAATGGGTTCTCCAGCCACGTTGGAAGTTGGGTTGACCCGACCCGGTCGCCACCCGTTTTTATCCCTTGAAACCAGAATTCTTCCGATGTCGTTTTCCGACTCATCCGATCTCCGATCGAGATGATTCTTGCGGCAGCATGCTCAGCTCGTCGAGAGCTTCGTTTTGATATATTATAAATATATATACGAGCAAAATTCGTGCTGATAACGTGTTGTAATTTTTCTGTATTATGTGTATACATATATTAATGACTATAGATATGAATTGAAGCCAGGATAAAATTGCTCCGCAATCCTCTCCTCTTATTCATTTATTTCCTTCCTTATATAGAAAAATATAGGGGCATTATAGTAATTACAAGAATGGACATAATAGTAAATCCATTATTTCACAACAAAATTACTATTGTATGTTTGTGTTATAAATACGTGTTATAAATAAACCACTTTAACACTAAAGGTGTTTGCACCATAAAAAATATTCTAAACGGTCTTTTTGCTTTGAACATTTATTTGTTAATTTTCAAATATTGTATTTTACTCAAAACACTCATGAAATTGCCAAATTTATTCTCAAAGTAAATCCTTTCATCCTTTGTACACTCATAGAAACAATCAAACAACCTTCCAATCAATCACTTGTTCCTTAGCTCTTTTACACAATAACGTTTTAAGTTTTGTTTAGTTGATGCTTCAAAGGATACTAGTAATCAAACTTTGCGCTTTTAGTAAGGGTAGAGCTCAGAGTTCAACTCTAAGGAGCCGTTAAAACAATTCAAAATTGAGTATATCATTTTTTTCAATTTGTTTTGGTGAGATTCTGGATGATAATTAACACTAAAAAGTATATATTTTTTAAAGATTTAAATTATAATTTTTCTTACTTATAGTGTTAATTAATATACTTATGACTCATGTTTTATCTAATATTTTCCAAATGTAATTGTATGTAAATTATATTTTATTATATTAATTTTATCTTAATTATTATATTTTGTTATTGTAGGTGTGTTTTGGAATGAAGAGAAATTGGAACTGAAAGACAAAGAAATACAAAAGTCAACATTGGAGTACTACAAAATAATAAAATAAAGGGAAATTATTAGTCGTATACGTTTAAGTGTCACTTGTATCAAACGTGCTACAATACTTTTAATATGTATCACTCATATACCCTAAGTTGGTAAAACGTCTTTGCCGTCCACCAATCCATTACCAGCCGTTAGAATGTTAACGAAAATGTGACAAAATGATGATTTTGCCCTTGAAACAAAGGAGAAGATGTAATAAAAAAATGACATGTCGTTCTCTTTAAGTGAAATGACAACAGTTTTACGGACGACATGTCGTTTCATTGGAATATTAGCGGATGACATGTCGTTTATATATATTATTATTGGATGACATGTC
Source organism: Clausena lansium (assembly GCA_030449835.1). Taxonomy (NCBI): domain Eukaryota; kingdom Viridiplantae; phylum Streptophyta; class Magnoliopsida; order Sapindales; family Rutaceae; genus Clausena; species Clausena lansium. The sequence continues at coordinate 5,609,822 of JASUUF010000259.1, read as the reverse complement.
GTTTGATAACCCCAAAAAATAATTTAACAAAAGGAAACAAGCACAACACACATGAACGGATCTCTTCTTTTATTTTCTCTTTATACACACACAACACAAAAGCAAAGGGGCAGCCGGTAGTACACTTGCACAAGTACGATAATTTCTCTTAAAGAGTTTCTTAGTCATACGAGTTAAGAGTTTCCTCTGCGTCTGCTGTGCGTCTCCTATCATGAGTGTTGTCGCTGTGATGGTGTACTAACGGCTTCCCCTTTGCTTTTGTATTGTGTGCATGTGAAGAGAAGAAGAGATTCGATCGTGTGTGTTGTGCGTGTTTCCTCTTATTTAACTATTTTTTTAACTATGAAACGACATGTCATTGAATAGTACTACAGTTAAACGACATGTCATCCTATAATATAACCGTGAAATGACATGTCGTCCGGTAAATAAAATGACATGTCATTTGTTACCACAGCTTCTCCTATAGTAAAAGACCACACTACCCCTATGCCGTCAGCATATTCTAACGCCGGGTAACGGATTGGTTGACGCCAGAAATGTTTTGACAACTTAGGGTATACGAATGATAGATGTGAAAAGTGTTGTAGCACGTTTGATAAAAGTGTCACTTAAAGGTATATTACTGATATTTTCCTAATATAAATATTATATTATAATTCAATAATAAAAAGAAAAAGGAATGAAAGTGACACTTGTTGCCTAATTGCCTATATAAAGAAGCTTGTGAAGCTAAGGGGAATTCACGGGAGGGTGCTAGGCTTGGAGGGTGGCGTCAGAAATTGGCTAGAGGCAGAAAGAGAAAACAAGAAAGAAAGAAAAGAAAAGGAAAAAAAAAAAGGAAGAAGGGAAATTGGGGAGAGGATAATTTCGTTACGAGGAGCCATTATTTGAGCAAAATTTATTTCTTTCTTTCTGTCTATCGTTTTTTCTTCCTTTGTTTTCAAATTCCTCCTTTTTCAATTTTCTTATAATATATTTTAAAAGTTTGTCAAATAAAATGTGTGCTTTTCTTTTTGATATGAGTGGCTAATTTTTTAAACTAATGTGAAAGGTGAATTTCTAGGAATTTAATTATGAAATTAATGCTCTCTCAAATAAGTAGTTTTATTTTTCTCAATTAATTAATTAATTTTATATATATATATATATATCCACTTTAAGATTTATATGGTATTTTGACATATTATCGACACACCAACACGGCTCTAGCACATTATATACTTTATCCCCATATTAATCTATAAGTGGTTAATTACAATAAATTATAAAATAATTAAATTAGTTAAATTAATATTATAATAAGAGAGAATATTATGAACATAATTTGAATTCTAATAGTGGATCCTGTAATCTTAACACTTTTTAAATTGTTAATTTCATTTTCTGTAATTCAATTTTTATTTAATATTTGATTACTAAATTTAAAATTCCTTGTGGTTATACATCGGACTCACCAGGTTATATTATAACAAGATACTCTTATACTTGGGAGTTAATAAAACACTTTTAAGTCGTGTCAGATGACCTCAACTAAAATAATAAAATAGTTAAAAAAGAGGGATACTGAAGGAAGGACGGCTGCCTTGTTATGTTTGGAGGTGTTCTGGCCAAGATGAAGGAGGTTAGCTGTAAGGGGTGTATGACTGACAGTGAAAGGAGAAAGAAGGGATGAAACTGAGATTGAAAACCACCAAAGTTAAGCTAGATGAACCCTACAACTCAAAGCACACACAAACGTTAAAGGTGGAGTAGGGCAGGCAGTGGTCGGCGACCACATTCTGACGCTCAAGTTATATTTTGTATAATAAGAAGTTGTTTTAAGGTTGAGGGCAGGCAGTGGCCGACGACCACATTCTGACGCTCAAGTTATATTTTGTATAATAAGAAGTTGCTTTAAGGTTGAAAGTGACCTTGAAGCTGATAAAAATGGTGAAATTACTATATGTATGCTCTAAGGAAGAAGATGAGAGCAAGCTCTTTGGGTCATGAGACTTGGTTACTGTGGGAGAGCATCACTTGAGCCTTTTAGGAGTGTACTTGAGGGTCTTTTTGTAATTCCGGACACGTAGCATTTATTCATTTGATTTCCCTCTCTCAGCTGAAGGTATTTTGGAGATTGTATTAGTGGTCTCGAGATTGTGACATTCATAAGCTTGGGAGGCGAGGAAACCTCCAGCCTCCCTATTATCTCTAATATGGACATGTGGCAGCCTCCCCAACATGTGGTCATGCTGCTTTTTGGTGCTTTTCAGAGGGTAATTGATGTGGAGCTACTTCATTGCACAACCAAGGAATCTTTAATGCTATTGGTTCCTTGTATTTAACCAAATGAGAGTATTTTCAATTCCACACATGAAAGTGTGCACTGTTCACGTGTGGGCCCTAACCACCAAATTGTGATAATACCCTCTAATATTAGGCATTTTACTGAAATTGTCCTTTTCAGTGAGGAGGTTATCTCCGACTCGCTCGGAGCTATCCTGCTGTTCTGGTCAAATAGCCTTGGCTTTACATGTTTGACTCCTTTTGCCACATATCACCATGCCATTGGTCTAAATTTGCACCCATAATTCCCCCCAAACACAATTGTATAGGCAGTAATATGTAAAACTTTTATTTTCATAGTATAAAAATTCATTTTCTATTAAAAAATGAAATACAAATGTAAATAAAACAAAGTTTATAAAACATTAATAAAAAATATAGAATCACTTGTTTCTGACAGCGGAAAGAGAAAATAATTTGTTAAAAATAAATTAATAATTATAAAGGTATAAGTTGTTATTAGAATTAATGTTTGTGGATCATATAACTTAATGACATTTTTCTCGAATTTGCAGTCTTACAAGGGACAAAATAAATATTTTATACCTGAAACTCATGATATTATCATATTTTATTTGGGAATTCGTTGATCCTACAAAAGTTCCTTGGCTCTTTGCCATCCAGTGTTGGTTTGTTGACATGAGAGATTTAATAATCATTTCACACATTTAACTACTTTTATTTGAGAATTGAGAATACCTAATACAAGCCAAAAAAAAAAAGTTTTATTTTATTAATTTTATTTCTTTTATTTTACAATCTCAATATAAATAGTAATAATTCTTGGTGTTAAAACTTGGACAAGAAGTATTAAGTGGATGACACATGGGGAACATGGCTTATGACTTTTGAGACCCTTTAAAGAGTGAAGGGAAAGTTAAAAAGGAGAAGGTAAAATGGAAAGATCTCGAAGAACCAACATCGACCATGCAAGTCATCTGAGAGTAACCGAAAAATGTCTCCTACAGTACATCCAAGTCGCCACGTATCTGTATGGGACTGCAAGAAAGTGACAGTCTAGCCAATTGCACCAGGATACATCATTACAACATGGTTCTCATTCAGGTTGTCTCTAAAATATCTCCTTGCAAGCCACCAACATTAGATTTGAGAAGGGAGGACTACAGACATAGCCACCTATACAGTCTTCAGTGAAATCAGGTGCTCCTCATCATAATTGACTTTTTAAAAATGGGCCAATTAGAATTGAAGACACATTGCCAGTAAAGATTGTTCCCCAGATGATACGAACCATGTCAAGAATCGACGCGACCCTAATTAAAGTAGTCTTCAAGATCGACTTTAACCCATAATTGTATGAACCGCGACTCGTTGCTTAATGGAAGCTCGAACCTTGCTATGTGAAGATGCCACAATTAGTTATGGATGACCTTATTGATAAGTCAAAGATTGAACGCCACATAAATCCGATAATTTCAAAGAGTTTGTTTAAGAACCTAAGAGAATTACACTCTCACAATTGCATGAAAACTTAACTTTCTTTATTAAATTTCGGGTACAATATATATAGGTAGCGTTTACTTTTTGGATTGGAATGAGAATCCTGAGGAGTAGGAATCCTAGGATTGGGAGTGTGGAGTGGGAGTGGGAGTGGGAGTAGGAGTAAGTTGTTTATTTACACTGGAATGGGAGTATGGAATTAGAATCAGAACCCAATAATATGTTTACTTTAACTTGGATTGAGAATAAATAGTTTCAAATTACAGTTTTACCCTTATTTAAAGAATTGTAGTTTTTAATTATAAAATTAATAAAAAAATATTCAAAAAATAAAATATTTATTTTAATATATTTGTAAATTAATAATAATTATTAATATTCTTAATTATGTAAATCACAATTTTTTTATTAATTTTAATTTTATTTATATAAATTAAAAATTATTGATAAGAGCAACACAAATGAAATATTATTATTAATAATATAGTACAAAATTAATATTTGCTTAAAATAAACTATTTATTATTATTAATTATTAATATTAAATAAATATAATACTATTATTTTTAAATAATATATTTCTATAAATATCCTATTATTATTATTTAACTTATAATCAATGTAAATTATTATTTTCAATTAAGTATAATAATATTATATTTAAATAAATTTAATATTTTTATTGTTAATAAATGTAATTTTATAAAATAAAATAATTATTTAAATAAATATAATTAATTTTATTTTATTAAATTTAATTATATTGAATTTAAATTAAAAAACAAAAGGGTGAAAAAGGAAGAGGGGGAGTGGATTTCCACTCCCACCTCCCCCCATGGGAGTGGAAATCCCACTCCCCACTCCAAAAATAGGTGGGACCCACGGAGTGGGAATCCTATTCCCCCTTAATAATGCAAGTAAACACTGGAGTGGGAGGAATCCACACTCCTCACTCCTCACTCCTACTCCAGCAAGTAAACACACCAATAGTATTTTTCGGCCATAATTACCCTAATCCAAAATTGGAAACAAATCTTAATCCAAAATCAAATCAAAACATCAATCTAAAACAAAAAAGGAAAGAATCCTAATCTAAACAAAAAGAAAAGAATCATACATAGCTTAAATGACTAAATAAAATAGAAATAGCAGATTTGCTGCCTAGGATTGGCAATTTGCGGGCTTGGGCCTGGGCTTGCAAAAGCCTGACCCAGGCATACGTATTTAGAAAGAAAGCCCAAGCCCTCTGAAGGCCTATCTACTCGTGAGCGGGTCGGGCCTAGGCCAAGCCTGGCCTGGGCTTGGCTCAGGCTCAGGCTCAGGCTCAGGCTCAGGCTCAGGCTCAGGCTCAGGCTCAGGCTCGACTTGGACTTTTATCAAATTTTTTAAATAATTTTTTAATAAAAGCTAAAACTAAAAATACTTAAATTATATATGATTATCCAACAATTACAATTACAAATTCTGGACAATTAATATTAAATTCAAATAACAAATTAATATTACACAACTAATATTCTACAAATTCTGGACAGTAAATATTTGCATAAATCACAAATTAATATTACACAACTAATAACAAATTAATATTAAATTCAATTACAGTTAATGTTCTACAAATTTTGGACAGTTAAATTTGCATAAATAACAAATTAACAATTACATAACTAATCCCATTGTTTGAAGAAATGTAAAAACTTCTATGTAAATTACCACATTCAAACTAATGAATTAAAAACAGAAGCTAAAAAATGGGGCACATCATAATAGGCAGTCAAATTTAAAGCTACAGAACACAAGTTTCAAAAGTTTGAGTTTGATAAATATTCAAGCTAAAGATTACAAGCTGTTCCGAACACAAGTTACATTCACACAAAAAAATTCAATACTCTACAAAATTGATGATTAGAAAACTCAGCAACAGCATATATATAACCCTAGCTTACTTCAAGTTCTACAATAATTTCTCAAAATTTCTACAATAAAAAAAATTAAAGCTTACTTGAGGTGGAATTGGTGAATGGCGATGGCTTGCTGCTGATTCGGCTCGCGTGGGCACTGGTTCGCGTCACAAGGTCACGTTGGAGTTGGGTTCGCGACTGCTACGTCGTGGGGGTTCCAATGGCTGCTGGCTACTGCTGTGCTACTGGGTTCGCTGCTGCATCATTGTCTTTGTGTGGCTGCGTCGTGTCGGCGGTGGATGAACTCAATCGACAAGCGTGAATGTGGTGGCTGGTTGCAATGGTGATTTGTGACTTTGTTGGCTGTTGGTTGTTGGCTGTTAGGGTTTATTGAACAGAGGCTACAATTGCTGAAGGTGCAGCAATTGTAATTGTTGCTTGAGAGAGGAGAGCAGTGATAGTGAGCGGCTGAGAGAGTTTGAGACTTTGAAATTGAGACTTTGAGGTAGGGATTTAGTTTCGGGCGTGTGGTCTTAGTGTACAATTCATTGTTTATTTTAACATGAAATTGCTTTTTTGTATTTCAATTTTAATTTTTTTATATATAAATATATAATTAATATTATAATTTATAATTTTTAAAGTATTTTTCTTAAAAAAAATATATATAATAAATATATTACATATGGGCGTAAGGCCGTCCATTGTTGTGGGCTGGGCTTCAAGCCCGCAGGCTCAGGCCGGTTTTTTTTTCCAACTCTATTGTTGCTTCTTTTAAAAAGTATCCAGAAAGAATAATAGCATATCTTCGATTTGCTGTTTCTTTTAAAAACAGGAAAGTATCTGGAAAAGATGGTAGCATATCTTCCCGCCATATTGTGCACGCAAACTTGCTAATTTTATGGAATTAAATATTCAGAAAATTCAAGAGCTTGAATCATGCATTTATTTGTCTGAATATCTTGTGAGATTCCTTCGATGGGTTTTTATGCATTTGATTGATCCCAAGTTGTTTGAATCAGTCTATTAAGCGCTTCTTTGAATTTCTTTATATGAGCTCTTGTGACGGGTCCAACAGAAACTTGAATAGGATCTGAATAAGCCTTATTCCACGCATTTGTGCTATTCTTATCCTCAATCTCATCACCATAGGACAACTATCCACCCTGGACAAGTTCAAGGGCCCCAACAAGAAAGGCCAAATTACCCTTAAAACCTTACATTAGGAGAAAAATCACCAATAAAGGCCTAACCACATGTTCGAAAAGACACATAGATGCCCTCAAGGGCACACTTCCTTAAAAGGTCACGTTGGTTTCACAAGAGAGGTAGATTCACTTACCAAAAACATTAAAAATCTCTTATTTTATGGTTTATTTAAAAACCTACAACCTCTCTCAATCTCTCATTAATTTGATTGTCGGAGTGTCGTCAACGGCCACTGCCAGCACCTCCTTTAACAAATGTTTTCTTTGATTTTAGGTTCGTTTCAGTCGTCACTGTCCCTAAATAACTTTTTTAGACAACTCAGTCTCCACCATCTTCTCCAAAACCCACCGTTGCAGAGAAGCTCTCATAATATTTTGGACAGAACTAAAATCAGACCAAAACGATAATAATAATTTATTTAAAGTTAATAATTTTATTTATTAGTTAAATAAGGATAATTTTAAATTTATATAATGTTTATGAGAATATATATAAAAATTATGTTAAGTATTAAATTTTAATAAAAATAATTTTTAAAAAAATTTACCCAGCATTAGAATTAATTCTATAATTCTATCTTTTCTAAATTATTTTTGAATCTATCAAAACCAATTATAAACAATTGTTAAAAATATCATATTGGTTCGGAGCCAATAGATCAGGAGAAACTTTTTTAAGAAGACTCTTAAAAGGTGAGATTTGGACCTTATGGTAAAATTTAGATTCTAAAGCCAGTTAAATATTCATAATGCTCTTTTTATTGTAAGAAAGTATAAAAAATAATTTTCTTATAAATTTTCTAGTTTCATTCCCTCTTAATTCTAAAAATTCTAACTCATCATGTATTTTGAAGTCATATATTACACTATACTATAATGAATTGTATGATACTATCATATATTGTATGATAATAAATTTATGCTGTATCATAATATCATATATTATATAAAATTATCCTATATCACACTATATTATATTGTAAACATGAATATTTTAATATTTTTAACGTAATTAAAAGTCTTAACAAAATAAAAAATTGGTAAGGGGTCAGTACCTCTAACCAAAGTTAAATAGGGTACTTCATAAATTCGCGCAGATCAGACCCGATGCAAAAAATATTTTTGTATAAAATCAGTTGCCGATCAGCAGTAGCGAAATTTTCCTTAAATGGTTAAATCCCTAGTCTGAGTTTACACTTCAGCTCGTAAACCGAAAACGGCAGCCTCTCTTCGTCACCTTGCCGTCGCCGTTTTATCCTCTTAACGCCGTTACCTCTAGGTACAATTTCGATTCATGATTTCTTAAAAGGCTTATTAGAATTTTCAAATTTTCGTTTTGGCCGATTTTGCTTTGGATTCGTGCTCTTGATCTGTGCGTATGTTAAAAAATTAATACGAAATTGACGTAATATAGGGTTTAAAGAAATTCTAAATACATCAGTTTGGTTTCTGTTGTGTATCGTCACATGCTCTTTGAATGTTCACGAAATTAATTTTTAGTTTACTTTTTTGGTTTAAAGATTAAAAGAACAAAAATTATGTTAGAAAAGGGAGCTTATTTAAGAAATTTTTGTTATTTCTTTTCTTTCTGCTAGTTATAAACTGTGCTAATTAATGAGTTTAATATCTTCAGTAGAATAAAGCATGGTATATTAGTGAAGAGAAATTTTGTTCTAATATTCCACTATTCGTGGGTCATTTCATTTTTAAAGATTGTATGAGTTAGCAAATTTTTGGATAGGAATGTGAATTAAGACTTAATACAGGTCTTTTGCATTTTTCGGGCCAGAGTAACCTAGGCACATTGGGCAGAGGCTGAGATGTTGAGTTTTCATGTGGGAGGAAAGGTGGTTGATAGAGTTGATTTGTTGCGGAAGAAGCATTGGGTTTGGCGCTTGGATGTTTGGCCTTTTGCGATTCTATATTCTGGATGGCTGATTGCTATTGTTCCTAGCATTGATTTTGCGGATGCTGCCATTGTTTTTGGTGGGCTGGTTGCCTTTCATATTCTGGTGTGGCTTTTCACAGCTTGGTCTGTTGATTTTAAATGCTTTGCCCACTATAGTAAGGTATGTTCAAGACTATGAACAAGTACCAATAAGCGTATTTGGTGTAAATGTATTGCATAACTTATAATTTTAAGTTGCTTCTTTGGATGTGCAGATTAATGACATTCACCTTGCCGATGCATGCAAAATAACTCCAGTGAAATTCTGTGGCTCTAAAGAAGTTGTGCCCCTGCAATTTCGGAAACAAGTTAGTCCACTATTCATTTTGAATTCTAGTATCAGATTTTCCATTTTACGGATTTTGTTCAGGTGTGAAACTTGTGTGAATCTTTATAGGAATAACTGAACTTTTGCACCATACTGTTAATTATTTTGTAGGTTTACATGCAATGGGCCAACTATTTCTAATAATGGTGTGGTCTCTGTCCTTATACAGAGAACACCGACTTTCCTTTTCTTTCTTGAGAAACTAGCTTTCATTCACACATATGCATAGGCACAAACCCTCACTCTTAACAACGTCTTGATTCTGTTTTCTTCCATTTATACATGAGAATACTCATATAGGCACCTGGACATGCATGTGTTGCACTGTCCACAATTATTCATGTTTGGTTATAATTAGGAAACTGAATGCAAGATGAAGGTAAATTTTTTTCCTTTTAAGTAGTTATATGTTTGATCATGTCTCTCCTAGAAAGGTCTTTTTCTTTCTTTGAATGGGCGGCTTTTGTTATTGGCCACTTGGCTTATTCAATTTTGTGATTGCATAATGCCTTTTTCCTCCTCTCTTTTATTTTTATTCTTCTTCTTCTTGCTAAAACTTTATTTCACTTGGACAGTTAGCAGTCTCTTCAACCCCAGTGGATGAGGATGAGATTTGCTTTGATTTTAGAAAGCAACACTTCATGTATTCCAGAGAGAAAGGGACCTTTTGCAAACTTCCTTATCCTACTAAAGAAACATTTGGGTATTATCTCAAATGTACGGGCCATTCCACTGAAGCTAAAATTGTTGCAGCGACTGAAAAATGGGGACGAAATGTGTGAGTTACTGTCTGAAAATTTCCTACTCTTTCATTACCTTTTTTTTTTTAATGGCTCATGAATTTTTTTTTGGATGTGGCCTTAGCTAAATTAATTTGCTTCTCACCTTAATGTTGATGCTTTTTGGTCGTGTAGATTTGAATATCCAAAGCCTACATTCCAGAAATTAATGAAGGAGAACTGCATGGAGCCATTTTTTGTATTTCAGGTTTTGTTTCTGACTCTCGTGTATCATTTTTTTTTTAATGCTTTCCATTATTCAAATTCGCTTCTACAGTTGCATTTTCTTTAATCTGCTAATTTACTTCATGTAGGTCTTCTGTGTTGGTCTCTGGTGTTTGGATGAATATTGGTATTACAGTTTGTTCACTCTCTTCATGCTGTTCATGTTTGAGTCAACAATGGCAAAAAGTCGGTTGAAGACTCTAACTGAGATAAGACGTGTTAGAGTTGATAACCAGACCATAATGGTGCATCGTTGTGGGAAGTACGTTCTTTCACTGTTAATTCCATTGCTGCTAAAAGTGTGTATGCATCTGTAGATTAATCTTTTCAACAATATGAATTATAGGTGGGTGAAGCTTGCAGGCACTGATCTGTTGCCTGGGGATGTTGTCTCCATTGGGCGCTCTTCTGGTCAGACAGGTGAAGACAAGTCGGTGCCAGCTGATATGCTTATATTAGCTGGAAGTGCTATTGTGAATGAAGCCATTCTCACAGGCGAGTCTACTCCCCAATGGAAGGTTGTTCTCGTTTTCTTTTTACAGCTCTCATCATGAAATGTTATGCAGATATTATTGTTAATATTCTTTTTTTTATGTTGGTGCACCTAGCTGGTGCAGACCATGACTGGGTGCTGATAAAATTTGGGATGTCATTTTTTTTTGTGTTCCAGGGTTCTGAACAAAAGTTAGAACAGCCTAACATTTTCTTGGATAATCTTGCACTTTTATTAAGTCAACAATTTGTTTTTATGCTATGTCTTAATCTTTTGTCATAATTTTGGATGTACATAAATATTTCGGATAACATATATATTTCGACATGTAAATGTTTGCTGGACATATATTCTCTATGGTTAAGAAATTAATTGTCTTATAAATCTGGAATAGTTATTTGGTTAGGTAGCGTTTGATAAATTTCATGATTTTTCAACTTTAAGAAGCGTGCCTTTTTTTTTTTAATAAATTTTTTTCAGGTTTCTATCATGGGTAGGGAAACTGGGGAGAAATTATCTGCCAGAAGAGATAAAAGTCACGTTTTATTTGGTGGGACTAAGATACTGCAGCACACTCCTGATAAGGTAATTTCAGTGTCAGTGTTTAAATGGCCTTTTAGTTGCCAAAGTGCTCAGGTTTTAGTTAATTGATGTTTCTAATTTTCTAATTGGAGTCAGACCTTTCCTCTGAAAACACCTGATGGTGGCTGCTTGGCTGTTGTGCTGCGAACTGGATTTGAAACAAGTCAGGGGAAACTGATGAGGACAATATTGTTTTCAACTGAGAGGGTATTTGATAATTGATCTTTTACTTGTAATTGCTATTTTATTGTTATTTATTTCAATGTGTATTGAACATGCTTTCTAATCCATTTTACATGGTACAGGTCACTGCTAACAGCTGGGAAAGCGGATTATTCATCTTATTTTTAGTTGTATTTGCAGTAATAGCTGCTGGTTATGTACTTGTGAAGGTAATCTAATGTTTTCTTTTAGGCAATTCTGAAATTTCGTGCTGTATTTGGTGTTAATATGATAATGGGGATTTGGGTTTATTTTGTTGGGTTGGATTCTTATTCCTATGTCTTGGGTTTCAAGGTTTCTTTTTTTAAAGTTTTGTATAGATTTTGCTGTTCTACACTGTAGTGAAGATTTTAGTTTTTGGACCTCTGGTTCACTTTTGTAATATTTGTTCCTTTCCTATATTATACAAAAGTTATTTTCCTATTAAAAAAAAATATGATAATGAGGATTGTTGTGATATAGGGGCTGGAGGATCCCACAAGGAGCAAGTATAAACTATTCTTAAGCTGTTCTCTTATTATTACATCTGTGATCCCCCCTGAGCTGCCAATGGAATTATCGATAGCTGTTAATACATCCCTGATTGCGCTGGCACGTCGTGGAATATTTTGTACAGAACCTTTCCGAATTCCATTTGCTGGAAAGGTAAATTGAACTAGCTTGATTATCAATTTTGATATAATGTCTCTTACATCATTGAGTGATGCTTTTATGATATTCTACAATCAAAGGCATTGGCTATCCAGGATTGAATTGGTTGGTGGCCATCTTTTCTTCCTTTCAAATGTTTCAAAGATTTTTATATTTTTTAATTTTATAATTTTATAATTTTTTACGTGGGTCTGTGCTTTTAGAAAGTGCAGTTTGTAGTTTTGCATGTCTCAAGATTTGCTGTAGATTGGTGACACTGGAAAGATTAATAAGTGACTTTCATTACTCTTTAAAATGAAGTCGATGCATAGGATAATATTTTTCTTTGGACAGCAAGCGATAATGAACTTATAGATGAAACTTCTAGTACAAGTTGGTGCTCGCAACCAGCAGTACGCTGAAAGCACTTAAACAAAAGGAGTATAGAAAGGTCAAGAAAACTACTCTTAAATTGCTCTCTAATCTTACGAAAAATAAAAAACAAAAAAGTATGTTGAAATAGGATTGGTATGCGAAGCCCACAAAAAGCCAAAAGTACTTTTATCCCTCAAGGATTCAGTTCCCTCATTCGAAACATCTTTAAAGATCCCTTTATTCCTTTCATGCCTGCCAAGATGCAACACCTCCATAATAACAAAGATTTTTCCACCACCACTAGAAGTAAAATGATTTTCAATAATTAATAAAACACAAGATCACTCAAGCATTCTGGCTCCTTGAAAATTTCCGACCTATAGCCCGTAAAGCACTTGAACCTTGAACATAAATGGTCAGTAATCTCCGGCTGACTTCTGCACCTACATAACAAATGTAGAAAAGCAAACCAGTAGTTGCTTATAAAAACATCAGTCGAATTTAACCTTTAAACTCACCACCAAATTTGGAGAATTATTGAACCTTGGGATGAACCTTAGCCTTCCAAATTATAAGAACTGGCCAATTGCGATAAGAAAAAAGAAATCACCTGAAGAATGGAGCTACTTGACTCTACAGTCACTCTAAGGATACATTACCTGTAAAGGAAGAAGAGATGATAATTCATCTACTCCTTTACTCCAATTCTTAGTAGAATATAATTTTTGCCCATAGAACTGATCAATATATAAACAAATTTTGTTCTTTTTAGTATTTTTCAAAGACTGGAAACTTTTTTTAGTATATTCGTTGACATCTGTTTCATTCTACTTGCAGGTTGACATGTGTTGTTTCGACAAAACTGGTACCCTTACATCAGATGACATGGTATGCCTGTATCAAGATATATATCTTCTTCTCATTTATTAGCTGATACCACCATTCATTGAAATAATCTTGAATCATTGCACTCTTTAGGAATTTCGTGGGGTTGTTGGGTTGTCCGGCACAGAGTTAGAAGATGATATGGCTAAAGTTCCTGTTCGCACTCAGGAGATTCTGGCTTCTTGTCATGCGCTGGTGTTTGTAGACAATAAGCTGGTATTTTACTTCCCCCCACCGCCCCTCTCTCAAAGAATGATAGATGTATTAGGTGCAGTTATTTTATTTTTCTTAAAGGGTATGCTTGCCATATGATTGAAGCAAGAGAAGCTTTTTGTTAGTTATTATTATTATTATTTTTTTTCAAATCTTGCTTGTACATTCTAGAAGCATAAGCTTGTGCCAGCGTAGTCCCTATACCAAGAGGACTGTGTTAGCTTTTAAGCTGTGAGCTTAAAAGTGGCCTCATTGGCTTACTCAAAATATGGTGAAAGCGCCCACTAAACCATTGGAAGGAACATTGTCTTGTGATTTTTTCTTTGCTACATTATTTGAATACCTGTCATGCTTGAGAATTTCTGTAGGAAAGATTACAGGGAATTTAACAGGTGTTTATTTGCAGTTTAGCTGTTCTGCCTTTTTACCTATTAAAAAAAAAATTTAGCTGTTCAGACTGAAAGTTTTACTTCTAGGGTTCTTTTCATGTTCCTATTCACGAAATGGATGGGCTTTCTATTAGATGGCAAGAAAGATGAACATTTTCTCCTCTTTACCATTAGGCTTGTGCATTTCCCTCATTAGAGAGTTATCTGTTTCCTCCAATTTCAGACACATCTATCTTCTTTCTTCTTTTTTCATACTCTCTGCGTACTGCAAAGGACTGTTTGTATATCTCACTGGCTTAGGCTGCCCTCGTGAAAATGTTTGCCATTTGGTTCAGAATGGTCCCATTACAATGCCTGCCTAAAATTTGATAGTGAGACATACAGGACTAGAATTGAACTTTCAGCTGTGCAGCTTCTTGTTTCCTTTCTGGAATGCTAAAAATTGGGCTTCCTGCTCTTTGAAGTGAAATGAGTTTATGATATTGTACATGGACTCCAGTGACGTGTAATGTAACTCTGTGAAATTGGCTTTGTGGTGCCACTTGCTAGGAGACTTGCTGATTATTGTGCCCTAATAATAATGTATTGTGATCTTGAGGGTGAAAATTCTTGTCCTAAATGTGATCTATTCTCTGGTACATGCTGTGATTGCTTGTAGGTTGGTGATCCTCTTGAGAAGGCTGCCCTTAAGGGAATAGATTGGAGTTATAAATCAGATGAGAAGGCAATGCCAAAAAGGTAAGTAAGAATGTTTTGTTGAATACACAATGTTTGTCTAATTGAGAAAGCCATGCCAAAAAGGATATTTGGGAGGGAGATTAGATCGGATCCCTGGATCTAATGCTTCATGACCAACTAGGCTCTCCCTTTGAGCAGTTGTTGGGTAATTAAAAAAATGAAACTTGGCTTTCTTCATGTTTAATGAATGTAGTTCATTACGAGTTGGACTATTGGCAACCCGGCAAAATCCTCTTCAAACCCCTCTTCTATTACAATTACATTTAAGGAAAAATACTCTAATATATCTCGCATAGTTTTTAATCTTTTCTTCAAACTTTTATTTTCTCTCTCATCAAACTCACACAAGCTATTTTTTTCTCAAATTCTCTGTATTTTTATCCTTCATTAACTAACACGGTATATTGATTATGAACGAAACCCAGTTTGACAAATTATATGATTTTTATTTTGTGCTTATACTAAAACTTTTTACAGCATAATCTTAAAGGTATTCAATTTAATTCATTGATTTGTATTAAGAGGTTTATCACCCATAGAAATTGTTTGTGTGGAGTCTGAGGTAATAACACTGTTATATAATTTTAGGAGCGATAAAATAACAGAAAATTGAAAGGTTCAAAAATTAAATGTCCTTATTTGAAAATAAGAGTATTTTGGCATTAAATTTATTATAATTGAAGAAGGGGTTTTAAATGGATTTTGGAGGGGTGCCAATAGTCCAACTCTTCATTATTTCCTCCAAATCATCCAACTAGATAGGATATCCAGCTATGTACAGCTGGTGTTTTTTGTATAGTTTTTCTTCTTTTGCAACAATGGGATAAGTTAGTAATGACCCTTCCCCTAATACTTATCATACTGGTATTTACTAAAAGCCTAACCTCATATGGTAAACCAAATATACATAAGATTGACATATATTTTTTTCTCATATGTTAGTGCCATGATTGAATGCTTCTGTATCCTTTTAGTCGGACTGCTATGTTAAAGTGATGTTTGTTCTGTCTGCCTTTCAGTCTGACTGCCATGTGGTTATTTTATATTAATTACAGGGGAGGGAGTAACGCCGTCCAGATTGTTCAGAGGCACCATTTTGCATCTCACTTAAAACGAATGTCAGTTGTTGTTCACGTTCAGGAGGAGTTTTTTGCTTTTGTGAAGGTTTGTAAGTCGCGCATTGCATTGTTGTAAATCCGATATAGGTCTCTTCGATGTCTTTTTACTAAATCATGTTTGATAATTAGCTAGTCTATACAGAATAAGCTAGATTCTGTAATAGAGATATGAGTGTGAGTGCTTTATCAAGTATGCTATTTTCACTATAAACAATTTCATAAGTGTATGCTCTCACTTTCCTGAAATCGTAGTTATATTGTTAGGGGGAAAAAAGCATTAGATGTAGTTGAAGGTCAAAACTATGTGAGGGACTTTAGTAAGGTTTTTTTTGCTAATTTTTTGAAATGAAATTTATTTTGGGCCTAAACTAAAGGATACATGAATTGATTGTAAGGGGAGATCTGCAAGTAGTTCACCAAACACCAGCTTTTAACGTTGTTTCCAATGCTCGCTTATTACTGACAGGTTGTGATAGATATGCTCAAATTTATATAATGGTTGTCCTTCTGAGTTATGGAATCATGCATATATTGCTTTTCAAAGATTATATGGATATGAATGTGATGAATTCTTTAATAAATAAAGGTATATGGCCAGTACTCTGCTAATTGGTCGTTTTATATTGGAATTGTTTTCTGACATTTGTGCCCTGTTTATGGGACTCAAAAGATATCTATCTTACTCCTTTGCTTTTATGCATGAGAATCTAAGAGAGATTTTTCAAAAAGAAAAAACATTGAATAGAGGCAGGCTTTTTATTAGTTGGGGCTCTGCAATTTTTCTTTATTAAGTAATTCTTTTATCTCTTTTCAGGGTGCACCGGAAACAATCCAGGATAGACTCACCGATTTGCCATCATCCTATATTGAAACCTACAAGAAATATACACATCAGGGGTCTCGTGTTTTAGCCCTTGCTTTTAAGTCCCTTCCAGACATGACAGTAAGTGTATTCCAGATTTAATTTTTGTAGCGTCATCACATTCTTCTTTTACAAGATTACCTTGCTTTTACTAAGAAGCTTTTGAGGTGATTCATCTGTGCATGTTATCGTGTGATGATTCAGAACTCTCTGTGATAAGTTATCGTGTAGTTTTACATATAGGGTTAATTCAAACAATATAGCTTGTACTCTTTTTCAAGTTACTTTTTATGATAGGTATTGGGACAGGATTCGATTCTTTTCTTCTATTTGGGCTTCAACATCCTATGATTTTCAAGAATCCTCATTCTTTTTCATTCAGCTTGATTGGGATGCAGTTTGGGTTAATTTTGTTGGTTTGGATTTTTATTCCTGTGTCTCGGGTTTCAAGGGTTTCTTCTTTCGAAGTTCTGTACGGTTTTTGGTGTCCTACACTGTAGGATAGTTTATAGTTTGTGAACCGTTCACTTTTGTTATATTTATTCACTTCTAATATTCTATAGAAGTCTCTGTTTCCTATTGAAAAAAAAAATATGGTAGGTATTGAGTGACACTTTCTTCAAACTGAAATATCAACAACAGACTAAAGTGTACTTTTTTTAATCAAAAGATAACAATGGACTGTAGGGAATATTTTTACGTGAAATGTGATAAAGAAAAATGATCTTTGTTCATTTGGGGGGCTAGAATAATGTTGTTACTGGACACTTTCTAACTCATTTGTCCAATGGGGCGCAAAATAGACCAAATCGGCTTGGTCTCCAGAGACTCTTAGCTTTATGAGAGGCTTGCTTGCATTCTCAGTTTAATTTAGTTGACTACCATTCATCAGAATTTACGTTGGCATTTCTTCATTGTTTCTGTATACCAGAAACAGCAAAAATTTAGCATACGCTTTTTCAATTTATTAAATTATTTCATACTTTTATGCTTAAAGCTTTTTTCTTTACCTGTCAATTATGTTAAGGTTAGTGATGCGAGAAGTTTGCACAGAGATGAAGTGGAGAATGGCCTTACTTTTGCTGGTTTTGTGGTAATTGACAAACACTTTTATTTCGTGCAGTTCCTTTTGTTTTGCTTGAATGATCTCATTTTTTAACTTAGTCTTGGTTAATTATGTTTACATAAATATGTAATCCCAAACTCTGATAGTACAAAATTTCAGGTATTTAACTGCCCTATTAGAGCAGATTCAGCAAACATTTTGTCTGAACTGAAGAATTCTTCTCATGATTTGGTAGGTAACATGTTCTTAAGTATCTTCATTATTATTATGTGCAATGCAGAATTAAAATGAGTTTTATGTCTTCATGGCTTTGTCTACTCTTAATTAATGTTGTGCTTATTTTGTTGTATGCTTTTGATCTGTAGATATTAGAAATTGAAATTACCAGCTGATTATCATTTTCTAATATTAGGCGATGATCACTGGTGACCAAGCTTTGACAGCTTGCTATGTTGCCGGCCAAGTGCATATTGTTACAAAGCCGGTATTAATTCTTTGTCCTGTAAAGAATGGCAAAGGATATGAATGGGTGTCACCTGATGAGACAGAAAAGATTCAATACAGGTGAAGACTTGACTGTTTCTTTCATTTACCTTGACTGCGATTTAGTGGAGATACCTTTGTTTTTACTACATTCTAGTGCTTATGAACTTGCTTACAAATGGAAACCTTGACATATTCTCATATGTTAGATTCTATGTGCCTTTACATATCTTTTTGATGTTCTTATCTTGGGGTGATGCAATACCAAACTCTGAGCATTCTATGTAGTCTTTGCTCTTAAAATGCAATTAAGATTTATATATTCATGCTTTGTGAACTGAGGATAGAGGAATATATTTGATTTCAGTGAGAAAGAGGTTGAAGGTCTCACAGATGCTCATGATCTCTGTATTGGAGGTGACTGCTTCGAAATGTTACAACAGACTTCAGCTGTACTACGAGTCATTCCTTACGTGAAGGTTCTTAAATAATAGTGTAAATTTAAATGTGTTTTTGATGATAGCTTTTTTCTGTATAATGTGTATCCTAATGATCATACAGGTTTTTGCAAGAGTTGCACCTGAGCAAAAGGAACTGATCTTGACCACTTTCAAAGCAGTAGGAAGGATGCCATTAATGTGTGGGGATGGTACTAATGATGTTGGAGCTCTGAAGCAGGTAATGCTGGAGTTGAAGATATGTATTTTTATGTCAATTTTATTTGAATTTATTAGTGATCCTATCATTTTACTATCATTGATCTATGCTTTTGAAGCTTCATGAATTATGGATTTTACTGAATCAAAGATAAATGTGAACCCACATATATTTTTCTTCTTAATGAATTATATTACCATATCATTGCCAAGTAGATTAACCATCGGTGTATAATATAACTCTTCATTTCCATCTAGATTTTAACCCATTGCTCTGTAAGTATCCCGTACCAAGTAGGCACTTAGTCGGAGTTGCCCGCTCCTCTTGGCCAATCAATAAGCTATAGCTGTTAAAGTTAGTTAGGCCTATTGCATCTTCTCTTCTACCAAATCTTCTGGATGCATGCTAAATTCAGCCTTAGTTGGGTTTTTGGTCCCAGACCAATTAATGATGTATCAAAATTATTTACCTTCATGTCATAGACCAATCATGTCAAAATTATTTACCTTCATATTATAAAGAATGGATAGAAGAAATATTCTGGCAGGAGGAAGCTCTCTCTTGTTGGTTCTGCCAAAATTTATGGTCAAACTGTCACATATTGTATATAAATTGTATAAATTTTGAGAGTACAGTATGCAATCTGTATGGGTCATTTTTATAAGCTTTCCCTCTTTCCCATACACAGCACTGTTAAATCATTATATGTTGTTTATAGGCATGATGACAATTGTGTTTGGTGTCTTTTGTCTTGGCACAATCAGAGGGAGCAGTAGTTGACATGCTGTACTGTTTTTATTCAGGCCCATGTGGGAGTTGCACTGTTGAATGCTGTGCCTCCAACTCAAAGTGGAAACTCTTCATCAGAAGCTTCTAAAGACGAAAATACAAAATCAGTCAAGTTAAAGAAATCTAAGTCTGCTTCAGAAGCAGCTAGCAAAGCTATCAGTCTGAATGGAGAAGGCACTTCAAAGGGAAAAGCTTCTGCTAGATTAGAAGCTAACAGCCGCACAGCTGGTAACCGCCATCTGACAGCTGCTGAGATGCAACGAGAGAAGCTGAAGAAGATGATGGAGGAGTTGAACGAGGAGGGTGATGGTCGTTCTGCTCCCATTGTCAAGCTTGGAGATGCCTCTATGGCATCACCGTTCACAGCGAAGCACGCATCGGTTGCTCCCACTACTGACATAATTCGTCAGGGTCGTAGTACCCTAGTGACCACCCTTCAGATGTTCAAAATTCTCGGCCTTAACTGCCTCGCTACAGCATATGTGTTGAGTGTTATGCATTTGGATGGTGTCAAGCTTGGTGATGTCCAGGCTACAATCAGCGGTGTTTTTACCGCTGCCTTTTTCCTGTTTATCTCACATGCCCGTCCTCTTCCCACTCTGTCAGCTGCACGGCCCCACCCCAATATTTTCTGCTCATATGTATTCCTCTCACTCATGGGACAGTTTGCCATTCACTTGTTTTTCCTAATATCATCCGTGAAAGAGGCAGAGAAATATATGCCAGATGAATGCATTGAGCCGGACGCAGATTTTCATCCCAACCTGGTGAACACAGTTTCATACATGGTCAACATGATGATCCAGGTGGCCACCTTTGCTGTTAACTACATGGGCCATCCTTTTAACCAGAGCATTTCTGAAAACAAACCATTTTTGTATGCCCTTGTGGGTGCTGTTGGTTTCTTCACAATCATTACATCTGATTTATTCAGGAACTTGAATGACTGGTTGAAGTTGGTGCCTTTGCCTTCAGGATTGAGGGACAAGCTATTGATATGGGCTGGTCTCATGTTCTTGAGCTGCTATTCGTGGGAGCGATTTTTGAGGTTGGCATTCCCTGGTAAGGTTCCAGCTTGGAGAAAACGACAACGGCTGGCTGCAGCTAATTTGGAGAAGAAGCACGTCTGAGCAAACGGAAACCTATATGAAAAACGATACTAGAGTTTTGTCGGGCACTCTGGCAATGGCTATGGAAAGTAGCGCTGATGGTGCATCAAAAGTATTGCCGGAGATATGTGGAGGACTAGCTGAGTGGCTGGGTTACAACATAACAGGTCTGATAGTTTCTGCCCCCTTTACAGAGGGAATTAGATTTTTTGTCTGATATTAAATATACTACTCCTGAAGGAGAAACTAGATGAACTTTTACTTCTAAATATTCGTATTTTGATGTTCGATTAACACAGGATGATAAATGTTTGTCATTGTCGAAAGAATTGTATTTGAACTCCAATTCCCTAATTGATTAAGAGAATTAATTTGTTTCTTTTTGAAATGCAAGGTGGTGGTTATTGCTATAAGATTACGAGTTCTTATTTATGGTTTGAGCATTTATGAAGGAATATTTGAAAAGAGACTTGAGTTGGTATTTGAGGTTTGTTTGATACAGGAGAAAGAAATGCAATCTTGCTAAAAATTTGAACATTTCAATGATTCTCTCTTTACAGTAAAACATGTATTGGTTTTTAATCTTCTTGATGGAATCTGGATATGTCAATTAAAGAGTCAGATGGAGGAGATTCTTCTGTTGATTTTTCAGATGCTAAAATTTCTGGATAATTGATCAAAAGTTTAATAATACTGATCTTGTCATAAGTTGTTTCCTTTTTTTTTTTGTAATCTGATTTTATAAATTTTTAATGGAAGTAATTAATTCATTAAATAAACATATAAATTAAATAGTAACTCTAGTTAATTTTAATCCTCACAGCACTTAAATCTTTTATTCTTTTTTATAAGCTCATTTCATATTTTCATTGACCAAATTTCAAATCAAAATAAATCTGCTGGAAATCATCAAAATAAAAATAAAAAGTAAGCCCATTGAACAAACCAAAATTTGAGCTTTAACTTAAATCAACATCGGCTTTGTATGAGCTTTCTCGGTGGTGTTTTTTTTTTCAGTCGACTTTTCTCACCAGACAATCATGTGGTTGGTAATGAAACAACGTTTTTTCAAGTCTAATACAAATTTGAATTGTCACGTCTCATCCTAAAAAATTAATTACATGTAATCCTGAACAATCCCAAACATATTTTTGGATTTGCATGCAAACTCATTTGATAGATGTCCCAAAAGTTCCTATAAATCCTATAAATTTTTTGGTGAACTTTTGCTAATTTAATCCTTCACGATGTAGTACAGATAATAAAAGAATCATTCTTCTTAAAAAAAAAAAAAATAATAATAATAAAATAAAATAAAAGAATCTTGTTTTTTTTTTCTCTATTTTTATCATGTACTGTATTTTTCCCTTGGCTAATGCTCGTTGGCTTCAAAGGGTGATAAAGAAAATGTCACACACAAACAGCAAGGAACCCAGTCATTAAAAAGGGTTAAATTTCGACTTACAAAACAGAAACCAGCTACTTATATGAACATCTGCGAGACCTACACTATCCAATTCATGATTCATGACATAGATCACAGAGTCAACCTCTTTAAAATCAGCTAAAATAAGCAAAACAGAAACCAGCTACCCATGTAAAGATCTGCAAGACCTACACCAATCCAATTCATGATTCAACATTGATCAGAGACAGCCTCTTCAAAATCATGCATGAATTAAGTCATGCTCAACTATACGAATTCCACCATCAGAAAGTCCAACAGCAAACAGATTCGGGACTGATGGATGGCCAGCAATTACTAGGGAGCTTGTCCTGTCAAGTAATTGTAATTGATCAGTATGCGCAAGTTTGGAGAGGATAAAAGAGAGGAGAGAGGAGGATGTACCCAGGACAATATGCATTTAGGTCAATCAAATGAATCATCTCAATGATTGACCACTCGTCTCTGCCAGAGAACACACCCACTATTCCGTGGTCGAAGGCTGCATAAAATTTTTTACCATCACTGGAGAAGGTTAAATCCTCGATCAAAGTTGATGGTTCCTTGGGCAGCCACTGTCAGCGAATAAATAAACAGAAGCAAGGTGCAGACCCTGCTATTTTAGTATGAAATTTACTTTCGAAAAGAAGAGAAGCATAAAAAGAAAATAAAATTCCAGCAATTTCATGACTCACATTACTGACAAGTCTAAAATTTGGAGCTTCACATATTGCTATTTGCTTTGACTGAATAGCAAACACATGTTTCTGAACTTTGTCAAACTGAATACGGGTCCGTGTAAAATTACTGGATCCTCTGCAAATGTTTAGAGTGGCCGACTTCTTCAACTCAGGCATCTCAATTTGAGGGGTCCATACACAAAGCTGCAAACAGCAAAGTTGATGTAAATGTTCACACTATTAATACAGCATTCAAATGACATCAATGCATGCATGCAAGTGAAATCAATACATATTGAATAGCGTACCTTGGAATCTTCACCTGCTGATACGAGAATGTTTAGAACCTTTGAGGATGCAAGGCCAGTTACACTCCCCTTATGACCTTTAAGATGGTTATGGAAACATCCCTATATCACATTAAAATTTCAAAAGTTCAAATCTAAAATACAAAGCAGACTTAACAAGAATTTTTAAAATGTAGTATAATTTAAGGATTGAAACACCTTATTGTAATTGTAGACATGAATACCACCATATTTGGAGCCTAAGACTATCATAGGAGGGATGGAACTATCCTTATCCTCTGCCAAAAAGGAAGCAGCAGTGGCTGGATTCTCCAACTTTTTAAGAAGCTGCACAAAGAAAAGAATTTGAGTTCTTCTATACATAAGAGAAAACAAATCTTTAATAACTAACATATATCATCTATACCTTTGTGAACCACCAAAAAATGTAAAAATGCATGTGCAATGTGATTACCTTAAATCTACACATCTCAAATAAGTAGATCTTTCTGTACACGACACAACAAGATGACCATTCTCTGAAGCAGCCAAGAATGTAGGAGCACTTATTGCATCCTCATTCGGCATAAATTCTTTACAGCTTTTTACTTCGGATAGCTCAAGACGTTCCTACAGCACGATAAACATGGTGAAGAAGAAGCTCAATAGTAATAAATAAACAAATAAAATGCGTGGAAATTTACCTCTCTAGTCCATTTCCATACTTTGTGCATTGCAGTATCTCCGACTGCCAAGATCGCATCTCCTTCATTGGCATATAGCAATCCAACAACCTCCAACAATACCAAGATTCATCAGAACCACCAGGTTTTCTATAATACAAGCACATTTAGCACATCTTAAATTCCCCAAAAGATTTTTCCAAAGACCATAAACACATTTGACTTGAGGACCCATCAAAACATAATGTTACTATTGTGTTTAGCAGTACTCAAAACTGATAGAACCTTGCTTGAAATAAACAATTAGTTAATTACAATCCAAGTTAAGTGACAAGACTAACATTGTTTTCCTCCCTGCCCATGACCGTCTCATGGCCATTTTATATTACAATAATAGAGAACCACTCAATTTAAAAGAACAAGATCGTGGGCTAACTAAACTAACTCTAACTTAACGAATAGTGGGAGTGTAACACATGGGGAACTTAAGAGTGTAAGCCAAATCTGGAATGGAATTATATCGCCAACTTTTGTACTCTAAACCATGCTCCTTATCAGCAAATTAATACATCAAACATAAGCATTGTCATGTGTGGTTTCTCACATACATACTTTTTTTCCAAGAGGACTTTGAGAATGCAAATGTATTTGATTGATTCTAATAGGCTGAACCACTGGATCAACACCAACAGGGGTAAACTGAGAAGAAGAAGAAGAAGAAGAATAGTGATAGTATAAATAAATAACAGGTCGGTCAACATAATTTCTCAACTGAACACTCCACGAGGTAGGGACAGGGTAGACAAACACTCACAATAGAACCACTCATCAGACGGGGAGGCATCCTTGGAATCCGGATCCTTGCACGTCACGGGAATTTCAAATAACACTGCTAAGGATCATTTCCGGCCCGTTTCTGGGTTTTTAACACTTCTAAGGCAAAGTCATGGTGTGGCCTTGTCCGTTTGTAGGCTTTTTGATTATGGAATAATCTGTAAATATTGCACCACGCTTCCGAGTTTTGACAGTTGTGATGAAAGTAATAATGATCCATAAAATAAAATATGTAAAGTATTCTATCAATATAATAAAAAAAGTTTTAAATTAATTAATTACTAATTGAATCTTATAGAAAAATATATATATTTTTTTAAAAAAATATTATCACATAAATTTATCGAATTATTAATTTATCAACCCAAGTGGAGACTAGCTAAGAATACTCTTGGTTTGGCAGCATATGATGTAGTCTTTAGAGGTTTTAGTAGTGTTTTTTTGAATTGTTTTTCTGAGAGAAATTCTAAAATACATAAAAGATAATACAACCAATTAATACTTATATAACATGTGTAATTAAATTTTATATAACCACTAATTACATACTAATTATTCAAAATAAATACACATATGTCATAATAACATCATTTCCTCATTACATGACTGACATTGTACCCTAGCAGTCTTCTAAAATTTCTCATCTCTTATTTATTAGAATAAATAACATTCAACCTTGTAGCATAATTAATTAATTATATGATTAGAAGTAAAAATAAATAAATAAATAAATAAATAAACCTTGTTAAACTGCTTTAAACAAAGTCCGTAAATTCTCAAATATAATAAACATGACATTTGGAATAACACGAACAAAATCAACACAGTACACAGAGTTCAACACATAAACACAACATAAACGACATGATACACGTTCAAGAATTGAACATAACCAGGAACAGGAAATAGTTTAAACAACTTTTCATCAAGTAACACAAATGACCTCACAGAAATTAATTAATTAAAAAACACAAAATAATGGCCTACAAAGCAGCTAATCAAATACTTCTGTTTTGAT
Organism: Clausena lansium; assembly: GCA_030449835.1. Taxonomy (NCBI): domain Eukaryota; kingdom Viridiplantae; phylum Streptophyta; class Magnoliopsida; order Sapindales; family Rutaceae; genus Clausena; species Clausena lansium. Next base: position 5,584,087 of record JASUUF010000259.1, on the reverse strand, counting down.
AGCCCAAGCCAAGAAAGCTTTTATACATTAAATGACGGCCCCTAAGCCATAAACTAGTTTAAATATGTTAACATCTTCTAAACTCTATGCAACATCAATACACTCTTGAATCAACTAGTTTTAAATATGACATCTTCTAAACTCTCCGCAACATGAATACACTTTAATCAACGACCTTTCATCTCACCTGTTAGTTGTCAAACTAATCACACAAAGACTTACCCCTCCAAATCCAAATAGCATTGATCACTTCACCCACAACCTCAATGGTACTGTCCATGCTATTCAACTTTTGCTTACCATGCTCGTTTGATGGAGAAATTGACCACCATGCGCTTTTTCCTTTTCTCAGGAGGTTTACCATGCTCATTTTATGGATCAATTGACTGACAAGGCCGTTTTGCTTTCCTATCCTCACTGGCATCACCACTGACATCAACATGCAATTCATAATCTTCCTCTGAAGATAGAGCATTTTGGCTGGTAGCTGTAGTAGTGTTGAATTCCTCCCATTGGAATTGGCAGTGCTCTAACCCTTTCTTACAATAAGGCTTCACTCCAGACATACTCTGTCATAAAAAGATGTGCAATTATATAATAAATTTTTGACTTTATAATATATGGCATGTCAAGGTTTTATCTTAATGTAATCAACCCTAACATCATTCATTGTTGTGTCAGTATTCAAAATAGGATCCCAACCAAACCTACTACAATTATAGAATACTGGCAATAAGTAGTGTAGACCAAGTTTAATCTCAATTAGGACCCCTATCAAGTCACGCACTCCTTCAAGCAGGACTATAAGGAAGTTGTAAAGGAAGGAATTAAAGAAGGTTCATCAGTTTCAGTCAGCATTTCCAATTCCCCATATTAAATTTCTCAAACTCATCAGCGACTCTGGGTTTTGCATCTTGCAAATTAACAGCATCTTTTTTTATAAAAAGATTCAAGATTTTTCAGATCTAAAATAATCAGAGAAGTCCTAGTGTAATTGTATCCACAAGAAAAAAACATCAACCTTACCGGTCCAACAATTGCTGTCATTGGCAAATTTCTATCAGCAACCCCAGTACTTGTTCCACTTGTTGAACATGAAGCAAGTGTGCGTATCACAGGCCCCTGAAAAAGAAATGATGCATTTCAAAATTCTCTTGTTCGCATTTACCATCAGCTAATACAACAGAATTTATCAAACACACTTACCTGTGTGGCAAAACCTGAAGCAGCTCTAGATGGCCCAGGTGCACAATTTTTAGTTGAGCACAAAAGCTGAATACCATCAGCATTTGCAAGTATTATAATTCCACTCTCACTTGTTGAGACAGCAAGCAAGGTTCCTTCTTTATTGAATCGCAAGCAAGGAGTAGCCTAAACGATTTCGAAGATCAGACATTTTTTTTCCCAAGAGATTAAAGATGCACTAGCTGAGACAACAGGACTTCTTTGCATAGACCACTGAAAGATCATAAACAGAGCGCTTACCATCAACCCACCCCCTGCATCAAATGTTGTCAAGAGATTGACACTGTCCACATCCCAAAATTTAACCTGGAAGTCATCACCAGCAGCCAAGAATCGATTCATAGCTGTATCAAACTGGACAACACCTTCAGATACCTTTCCAAGTCCACGATATGCCCGCTTGATAGTTCCTTCATGGTCATCCCATTCCACAATGTACGATTCTCCTTTCTTATTAGTACCACATGAAAACAATCTATGAAGACACAATAAGACAGCAATGCTAAGTACTCAAGCAATGTAACATTAAATAAAGAAAATTGAACTATAAGACATTCCGAAATACTGTTTTGAACAACATATAATACCTTCTACCATCAGCACTGCTGGCCATCCTTGTGAGAGATTGACCAGGCACATCATAATTAGCCCTTGAACGCATGTTGTCATATAACCAAGCCTTCATTTTCCCATCAATAGCCGTTGACAAAATGAACTAATAAGAGGGAAAAAATTAGTTAATATAAACAGTCCAAAGATCTAAATAAAAGCTGGAGCTTAAGTAGAAATGTCCATTTTATCTGTGATTGCAGGCTCCAAATGGGTATCCTCAATTAACAAGTATATTTTTTTTAATTAAAATAGCAAAAGAGGGTACAAGTACATTTAAGAACCCATCATTCCTTTTAGTTAACACGTATGAGCATGGGTACAGGGAAAGAGTTCATTATCTGCTTAGACCACACCTGCCTACTTTGTATCAAAAGAAAATTAAAAATCTTATCTTTTTTTGGTTGCAAGTGTATTTGGATACTATAACTGACTCAATGAAGCTGTTTGACATCCAGAGTCGCTTTTTATATATTATTGTATACTAAAATTAAAGATAACAAAATAGAAGCAAGTGATGACAAAGAAACTCTGAACGGTATCAATCGTCATTCATGAGTCACTACTACATCCTCACTCATTCTTTTTGATGTAATTCAGATTATATTTTAACTTTGATTGAGTTGGTAAACAATATTTTGATGCCATTTAATAGTGTTTTTTGTGATGGATTAAAATTTTTTCAAACTCGTTGAAATGGGGGAAAGGTTAGCTGTTATACCCACTACCCCAGTGGATACTTAACAGGTTTGGTATCAAACACAATTGACAGGTACGGGGAGAGGGAAACCATAATCCAGCCCTGGCCCTACAGTTTGTTTACACTCCTAAATCCCAAACTAGAGGTCCATGAATTAACGAATTAATCTTCATATATATATACACACACACACACACACACACATATACATACACACATATAAATATTTATATATATATATAGAAATGTTCCAATTTGGGATTTTAAAGTACAGAAAAGTTTGGGAAAACGCATAAACCATGCTTTAAATTTTAAGCCTATTAAACCCGACGGTTTAATAATTTTCCCGGACTTTCCTGGACTTTAGAATCCTCGACCAGGTCGGGACTATATATATATATATATATATATATATCTCATACAGTAGTTATATAAGGGCAAAATTCTTAAGAAGGGCTGCAATTGATGTCATCATTTCAATTTTAACTTTAGGACTTTCAACTTCCTTTCACAGAAACATTTTGGCTGATCCCACAAGCTTGGTCAAAGCTAAAATCATGCTAGCCCAAAGAATTTAAGATTTTAAACACCATAAAAACAGCACCAAGAAAAGCAAAAACAAGAGAGTAGCAGAAGGATAAATAACAATAGACACCTGAATGTTTTCCTTCTGAGCTGGGTAGACAGAATAAACTGGTGCCTCATGACCTTCAAAAATATATTGCTTCTTACCCGTGACAACATCCCACACCTGCAGAGACATTAACTTGTATAGATCCAGTTCATGGCCTTCTATTAACATCGGAGGGAAATCAAAATTCCAAATAAAAAATAGTACCTTAACAGTCTTGTCTTCTCCGCAAGTTATGATGCATGATTGGTTCCTCAGATGACAAAAAGCAAGATCACTTACATTACCAGTGTGAGCACCAATCTGGAAGAAGGTCATGGAAAAAAATCCAAAAAGCAATAAAAAGATACACAGCTAACATATACCTCAAAAACTATCAAATGCTCTAAACCCATTACCAATTAGAATATCTACTACCCATCAATCAGCCTACCACATCAATTTTTACCAGAAAAAAGTTTCTAAATTCTGTCCAACACCACCCCAACGCAATGATATGCACAGGTGGAAAAATAATAGGAAGTCCTTCTAGCAAACATTTCATCTCTTGGCAAAATGAGGTTGTTATGGCTGTTTGCTATCTGGAAAAAACTCACAAACAAACAAGAAAAGGACAAAAGGGATAACACAAGAAACGATGTAATGACCAAAGCCCACTGATAATAGAAAGGAAAACTATTTCACAAGAAAATGTAGTTACCAACACATGTTGTGCTTATCTCAATTACTGACACACCAGAATAAAACTCCCAGATGAGAGAAATCCATGGTAACATTGTAAAAATTATTGACATACTAAAAAATTCTAGTAATCCAATGATGCAAAATCCTATCCTCATCATTATACAAAAGAAAAGGACAGAAGAGCTTCTTTCAGTACGCTAATAATCTCTTTCAAACATGGTGGAACACACATTGAAAGTTATTTATGAGTCTTCTAAATTCAAAATTCCACTAGGGATTCTGTTGTGTGTGTGTGTCTGTAAGGTTTATATGATTGGATAACTGGCAACCGTAAACAAGGCAGTTAATATGTCTGAATAACTTCCAATGCAAAGTACGTCAACAAACCTCTTGAAGCCTTCGAATTTCATCACCATGATATGAATATATGTGCACTAAATGCTTGGAATACGCAACACCTAAATCAATTAAAAAAAACAATTAGTATCCACAGTCAAAACTGTTTCAAATGTTCTAGTTTTCATTTTATGGATTTGTAAAAGAGAAAGAAAGTACAAAAAGAAGGGGGGGGGGGAACGAGAGAAAAAGGAAAGTACTTTATTACATAGAGCAGGGCCTATGTTCTACTCTTCATGAAGTAATTAGCCTTTGTATAAATTACGCATACTTTTTTTGAATTAGTATTTCAATCTAAAATGTCCTACAACAAAATAAACTTACATAAATCCAACGGAACATACCGAAAAAAGCACCACTAGGACTCCAAATCACACGGTTTACCAATGCACTATAATCCTTGAGAAAAGACCCCTGTTACATGAATTGAAGATTGATTATAATTCCAATAATCCAAAATATTATAATATACGTAGTCCCACTAATATTCTGGCAAACATGAGCCCTCACCAATAATTCATAAGGATGAGCAGTCGGTTCCCAAAGCTCGAACTCTCTATCTAAAAGCCTCTTCTTGCCACACAACTCCCACATTGTGATGCTGCCACAGCTTGTTCCCACTAGAATTGGAGGGAAAAAAATGAAGACATCTCAGCTAAAACTTGAATCACTAAATATCTAACCTTCAAGAACAGAAACCCCAAGAAACAGAAACAGATACTTATACCAAGGAGCAGTGTTTGCTGAACCGGATGAAAATCCATGCTCTTCACAGAAGAACCCTGATTTAGATGTCCCATTATTTTCTTCGGCAAGTCATTATAAGAGGACATCTGATGAGCATGACTGCAGCTTTCGCATTTAACAGTCGAAGTGTTAACCAACTGATCATTAACCTGCACTGAGAAAAACGCATGATCTTCAACCATGTAGCTACAGCATCTGATATTAACAGGAAAAGGAAAAAAAAATATAATTTGTAATCAACAGAAGTCACTAGAAAAAATTCAGTTCTAAAGTGCGGCCATCGCTTGTGCACAAGCAGTTTCTTCAGAGACAAGGAGACGTCACACGCACAATAACACTGAACATTTCAGTATTAACAAATTTGAGGTCCTAATTTTTTCTTCGAGAAAAAGAGGATAAAAGAATGACTATAGCATCGTCCAAAAGTCTAAATTCCCATGTAACAGAAAAGAACAATATAGGAACTGGGTATTTGATAAACTACCTCATCCGATATTCCCAAAAGTCTTTTTCTCTTCCGCACAATTTCAGAATCTGCAGTTAGATGATTGATTGATAGATTCTTAGTATCATGCTACATGGGCTTATAGGAACAAAAACTTTCAATAAAAGCGTGTAATTAGCATGTATAAACAGAAGTAAGCAAAACAACCAGCGACCAAATGTTATCCAACCCCTTATGTGAAAGGTAAAATTAAACATAGAACTTTACTTCAATGTACATCAACAAACGAAAGAAAGTGAACCTTGTCTCATGAAGTTTCACACAGAGATAAGCAACAATAACAATGGAAGCCAAATGAGGTAGGTTAGTTTTTCTTGGCGCTTGTGACTTCTGTTCACTTTGTCATTATTTTTCTCCTTTAGTTCAATTCAATATTCTATCTAAGAAAAAAAAATTAAAAAAGGTAACCAAATTCCTTTTATTTACTATAACCATATTATCTCCACCAAAGAGTATACGTAGAACACATTAGCCTTCTAGCATTAAAATGTAGACTCTAGATTACTCCAGGCAGCTAACAAGTGCTTGTCTCCTTTTTAATGAGCGGTGTGCAACAGAATTGGGGATGTGGATCCTATTTTTTTAACATTTTAGAATCGTCGTTTGAGTTGTGGTGTAGATTTCTCCAAGCAGCTAATCTTGAAACTCTTTGCTTTCAGGGAATTTCATGCTTTTGTCAAAAACAAGAAGGCTGAAGTTCCATGTAAATGTTCCATAATGGCTACTATTGAAGATTTTCGGGAGGACATCATCTTTTCTTGGGATACGGTGTGATTACTAGCCTAATTATCACAATTGGCCACTATTTACAAGTGCCAATAAAATAGAACATACATAACACATAAAGACATAGAAATGCATAAATCTGATTCTAGCTTTTCTCCCTATTAGTTAGGACTGAGACAAAACAGTGTGGAAAACTAGAAGACACATAAAGACTGAGAAATGCATAATCTAATTCTGGCTTCTCTCCTTAATGCACTCAGACCAAACCAAAAAAATTTACAAATCCTGCAAAAGAGTCTAACTCTAAAAGAAGGGGGTTTAATTGTTATGCAAATTTGTAACATTTCAGAAAATTTTTAAAAAACCTAGCAAAGGTGTCGAGAACTTAACTTGAAATATCTAACAAAGAAATTGAAACTTAATGTGTATAGTAGTGAATCCCCAAAAATAGATGAGATTCTTTGAGCATCAACTATGTCACTTAAGGTTAAACATAATAAATAGCTTTAGTGAAAAGTATTCCCCTTATTTCATTACGAATGTTATTACTTTTAAAGGAGGCTCAAAAGCCTAGGATATTCTAAGAACACTCAAGAATCCTTCCCAACCTAGAGATGATTTAAGTGCACTCCACAATTTTATTTATTTTTTTTTAGAGAAAAAAAAATCAAAGAAGTGTATCCCACATTTCTTGTGCAGCCCGGCTCTCTATCAAATAAACGAGATCAAATGGGAGATGTGTGAAAAAACTGTTCTGTTCAAAGATCAATGATCATCTTCTAGACTTTCATGTGCTTCACTAATTTTAGGGGTAATTTAAAATTTCCCCTGATGTTATTGGAAGTACAGAAAACTCCACAAACAATCAAGTTGGGATGTATCATTTTGATACAGATGCATCTTAGAAGTCACTTTTTGTCAGAGATAATAACAACTTAAAATGAGTTGTTCATAAATATGTGAATAACAACAATATCAACTACGGAAAATATTGATAGTAAGTAAAAAGGAAACGATCATTACCTGCATTAGGGGGAGCAGCTAAAGCACTAGACCCTGCAACAAGAGGAGCTGCTGCAGGCTGCAATGACTGGAAAAAAAAAAAAAAAAAAAAGAAACAAACAGCCAATTTAATTTTTCTGTAAATAGGAAAAAATTAAATTCTCTACATAACAGAGTACTAGTATTTACTAATACACAAACAAACTCCCAATACAAACTGTCCCATCCATATTTCTTCCATTCAATTAATCTCAGGTTAAAAAGTTGATACGGGTATCTTGTATGAAGAACATGTACATATAGTCATATATTATTTTTCTTACTGATAAAGACTTACTCCGCCACAAGCACCAAGCGGAGGGAACAGATCTGTTGTTTTAGGACTGGAGCCCATTCCAGGATTAAACACAAACGAAGGAGCAAGAGCAGATTTAGACAGTGCAGCAACTATAGGATTCCTGCACATTAGAAGAAAAAAATAGACGATTTGAGTTCAGTTGGCAATCTAACATTCAGAAACAAGGAGAAAAGCAAGTTATTTCTTCCAAGCTATACTGCTGTATGTTGAAAAACTATATCCATATTCAGAAACAAATAACAAAATTCTAAATTTTTGGATAATTCATCAACTAAACCTAGAAGAATCACATGGGGTCTGGTTGGTTGGGGAAATTTTTCACACTACCAAAAAATTATGTACGAATTTTAAATAAAAATAAATTAAATTAGAACAACGAGTTAAAAAAAAAAAAAAAAAAAACTTGGAACGTTGGCGGCGGTTACAGATTCTCCGGCGCCAGCAGCACAAATTGGCGGGGCCGGTGCTTTCTTTCGATCACGCGTTTAGCAGAAATAATTTTAAACCAGAATTTCAGTTTTGGAGTTTTTGGTTTAAACGAGGGAATTAGTATTACCCCTCTAGTATTAAACATTTTAGATTTTATAAATCTGATGTTAATATATTTTATTTTTTAACTTTATATTAATATATTATGTAAAATTAAAAAAAAATAAATTTGTTTTTGAATGGTAACAAACAAAATAAAATTTGTGTAATATTATAAGATTTGTAAAATTTCAATATCGATGTGCATACAAAATTAAATAAAATTTTAATTTGGTTTTTAATATACATATTTAAAAATATATTATAAAACTTGGTTAATAAAGTAATTAAATGAATTATGATATAATGTGCATTGTCACACATCTTATGGTGTGCGATGGACATGTGTCATGATCTCATTCGTGGTTGTATTGTGGGTCCTATATCCCTACCAATGAGATCATGATGTGTGTTCCGTTGTACACCATAAGATGCCCGATCGAACATGTCTCATGATCTCATTAAAAGGTTGTATTGTGGGCTCCACAAGCCCACCAATGATATAATGAAATGCATCCCGTCCCGCACTATAAAATGTGATAGTGCGCATCATATCAGCCCTCTTCTTTAAATATTTTTAATTACATAAAAAGATATAATAAAGCATAATATAAAAATATGTCTCCTTAAGTTACATTTAATATAAATTACAACAAAAAAAAAAAAAGAAGTGAAAATATAACATTAGGCCCAGCCCCACACAGCCCATTTGTATTTTACTCATTTTTACATTATGTTTTTTTAGCTGTAAGGTACAACAAACAAAAATTAGAGATTGCCTATAAAAATTGGTTTAATATAGGAGTTCATGGGCTAAATATATCATGCAATATTTAATAAAATTTAACAGCCATATTGTCATAATTCATAGCCAAACCCAGAAACTTAAATTGAATTGCCAAACGAATTGATATTGGTTGATGAAATAATTACTGAAGAAGCTGATAAGAATGGTTACAAAATTACAAATTCGATTTAGATTAGAATTTTAAGCCTTTATTGTATCTTTGTTAAAAACGGAATTTTAGTTAGAGTCAAATTAACTTTTTTTATATATTGAGTGTTTGTCTAAATTGATTCAAATTAGAATACAAATGGTTCATTTCTGAAACAAAAATCCTTTTTCACTTGGAATAAGAATTGTATTCTGCCAAAGATCCAAAGATCCTGCACTTCAATTCAAGTAGGAAATCTCAAATGGAGCCATTGGATTTAAATCCAATAAATCAAATTAATTTCATTTATGTTTTACTTGCATGTTTTTCTTACATGTACTAACTAATACTTCTTTTCAATATTTCATATGTCCAATGCTAATGCACAATCTTTTTCACATTTTTACTTTTAATTTGATTCTATCTATGCTTTGTTATTATATTCCATTCTCCATATGACACAAACTTCTATTTGATTTGCACAAGATCCACAAAGATTCAAGACTGCTATATATATGCATCATTCATTTGATTTGAAAGATTTATAGTTAGCCATTTTGACGAAGGCCTCATTTTTTTTAGTATTTCATTAATAATTCTCTAATCAATAGAGATTTTTTTTTTAAATTAAGTTTTGTAAGAAAGCATAGTACACATCTCTCTAATTAATAATTATCCTACAATTAAAAATTATTTTTTTACAAAAATTCTATATTTTGTAACCTTAATGTTAAAGAGATATAATTAATAATATTGTCTAATCATTAATTCATTCTTATTAGTCTTTCCAAGAAAAAAATATATATTCTTTACCTTTTCAGTTTCCTTTAAAAAAAACTTATTATTTGACCTTAAAATCTTTGACTTAGCGTATTTTTTTTTAATTTCTATTAAAAACTTTATAATCTCAAAAATCAGTATGTGAAAAAATTTCTTGATCTCTTTTTTATAAAGAAAATTATTACATTAATTAGTTCATTTAAAAAAGAAAAAAATTAGTTTCTTGAAATACAAAGTCCATATCCATTATTTCATCATCAATTTATTATCTCAACTTTCTATGTGCTACTATTATAAATATTTTATTTATTTATTTGTTTATTTTTGTAATGGTTCTAATAGATGTAAACTTTTAGGTTTTGTTTTTAAAAATTTTTATGATCTTCTTGATTATTATTGAAATTCAAGAATTAAAGATGCAATGAATTTTGAATTATTTTATACTTCTTTAAATATTAAAACTGTAAAATAAAAAAGAGACCTCGTAAAAAATTTTACCTAAGACTCTAAATACTCTAAAGCCGACTTGGTCATATTTTATTTTTCTTACGGATATAAACTTACTCCGCAACAAGCACCAAGCGGAGGGAAGAGACCAGTCGTTTTAGGAATGGAGCCCATTACAGAATTAGACAGCACAGCAACTGTAGGATTCCTGCACATTAGAGGGGACCAAAAAAAAAGAGACAATTTGATGTAAGGATAAATGAGTTCTGTAGGCAATCCAACACTCAAAAACAATTATTCTTCCAAGCCATATAATACTGTAAGTTGAAAAACTAAATCCATATTCAGAAACAAATAAAAAGATTCCAAATATTTGGATAATTCATCAACTAAACCTAGAAGGGTCACACAGGGTCTGGTTGGTTGGGGAAATTTTTCACACTAATCAAAATATTATTCGCGAATTTTGAATGCAAATAAATTAAATTAGAACAGCAATTTACAAAAAAAAAAAAAACCTTGGAGCGTTGGAATTTTTTGTTTAAGTAAGGGAATTAGTAGGGCTAGACTACGTAACATATAATGCAACATATATATATATATATGAGTTGTCACTTATGATAATTTAAATATTTTATATGTTGTAACTTTTTGATTTTGAGTGGCAACTCGAGAATTACTATATGTTACATAAAATGTAACATAACAGGACTCAAACTGGTATTACCTTTTGGTATTAAACTTATGAAATTTTATAAATCTAAAAGAAATTGATATTTTCAATATTACGTATAATTTATATTTTTAATTTACTTTATATTAAGATATTATGAAAATTTTAAAAAACTAAATTTTTTTTTGAATGGTAAAAAAAAATTGTTTATTATTATAAGACTCATATTGATGTAAAATTTCAATAACAGTGTGCAAAAAAAATTAAATAAAATTTTAATTTGGTTTTTAACAAGCATAATTTAAAAATATATAAAAAAATAGTTAATAAATTGTTTAAATGAATTATATATGATGTGAGCCATCGCACATCTTATGGTGTGCGATAGGACATGTGTCGTGATCTCATTCGTTGCTATATTGTGCGCGCCCATAGTCCCACCAATGAGATCATAATACATCCCCTCGGGCACCGTAAGATGTGCAATAGGACGCTTGTCATGATCTCATTCGTGGCCGTATTGTGGGCTCTATAACTTCACCAATGAGATCATGACACGCGTCCAGTCAAGCATCATAAGATGTACAAAGCCACACATTAGATCATCCCTCATTGTTTAAATATTTTTAGTCACATAAAAGGATACGGCACGCGTATTTTTAGTCATATAACTTTTCTTTCGATTTTTAGTCATATTCATGGGCTAAATATTTAAGCCATAACTCATAACTAAACCCATAAGCTTAAAAGTATTTAATTGCCAATCGAATTGATATTGGTTGATGAAATAATTAATGAAGAAGCTGATAAGAGATTAAGAATAGTTACATACAAATTCGATTTGGATTAGAATTTTAAGCCTTTACTGATTCAAATTAGAATACAACTGGTTCATTTCTGAAATGAAAATCATTTTTCATTTTGGAATAAGATTTGTATTTCAACTAAAGATGAAATCTCCATTGGAGCAATTGGATTCAAATCCAATAAAATCAAATCAGTTTCATTTATGTTTTACTTGCATGCTCTTCTTACATGCCATCACTATTCAAAGCAATCGAAGGATCAAAGATTTCGATAATAATCTTTTCAAAAGATTAAGCTTCTTCCGAAAGTTGTCTGGATGAGCTTGTAAAGATTATGGAGTGCAGGAAAATGAATAGCCAAATCGTTATCCCGATTTTCTACCATCGGATGTTCGTTGCCAAAGGGGAGCATTCATCGAAAGAAAAGTTACAAAGATGGAGGGAGGCTTTGATGGAAGCATCCGACCTATGTGGATGGGTTTCATCTATGATCAGGTCAATCATTCTAAATACTCCTCTAGTCTTAACAGTTTGAACCAATTACTCAATTCGTTCTATATTTATAAATAGTACGTAAGACAACTATGTCGTTACTTAAAAGTAACCATAGAATGGGTATTAATATTTGTTATAACTTGAAATAAATATTACATGCAACAAGTGAAAACTCTATTATAATTAAGTAGATTTTAATAAAAACAAATATACGACATGAACTTTTTGATTAATTTTTAAAAATAGATTCATGGACTAAGTAATTATCTAAACTGCGGAGTCTAAAGGGAATGTTTATTCTTATTATATTAATTTGCTTTCACTTACAACTCACCTGTTTTGCTCTTCGCAATTGGAAAGGCCTGAATCTAAACTTGTAGAAGAAATTGTTGGTGACATTTTAAATAAGTTGAAAGCTGTATGTCAGCCTCAAGGAATATTAAAGGTCAAGTTGAAACAAATTCAAGCATTGATCAGCAGATGGATTCAACTGTGTTTATCGGGAGGGGCGGAACTATGGAAGACGGGCAGACACTGTGGCACTGCAAATTAAAAAATATACCTAAATTAATTTTTATTCCTAATATTTTTACGGTGTGTTTATCAATAATCGTAATAGATTGGAATCGAAATGTGTTAGAATCATATTGAGAACTATAAAAATCCGAATGTGTTGTATTGTCTTTGAAATATTTATTTTATCTCTTGGAATCGAAATTGATTGTTGTATATTATTACTAAAATGACCTCAATTGATTATTGTCATTATTTATTATAATATAATTATGATTGTTATTATTATTATTATTATATATATATATATTCAAAATAATTATTTTTAATGATAATAATAATAATTACAGCAACAAAAAATAAAAAAATAATTACTATTATTGTTATAATAATAAAATAGTGATTTTGGATAATAATAATAATAATTATTATTATTATTATAAAATGGGGTAAAAATAAATTTTTAATTTTCCTAAAAATACAAGTATCAATTCACTTCTCATTTTTATTTTCACATTCTCATTTCGACCTTCCCCTTAGGAATGACATTCACGTTCCACATTTCCAAATTTGTGGGATCTACTCAAATTTCATTCTCATTCTCCTCATTATTTTAGAAATAAACAAATTAACGATTCCCATAATCCCATTCACTTTTCCAATTAATAAACACAAAATTAGTCTTTTGCATCCTAGCTTTTATTGTAAATGGTCTAATCATTTACATTGCCTCTCAAATTCTACAAATTTATTATGATTTTATCACAATTTATCTTTCCTCATAGGCAGTAATAAGCCATAATTCTCTTCTATAGTTTAATATACAATTCAAAAATCTATTTTTTAAACACATCTCTTATTTAACTTTTCAACTAATACTTTATTATTATTATTATTATTATTATTACTACTACGAGAAATCTCACCCTTTGAACACCAATATTCGTTTATATTATAAGTTGAATTCAAGTGATAGTAGGCACAATGCGCTTCCATAACTAGCTAAGTTACGCCTAAAGGACAACTAATAGTTTATTTTATCGTTTCAAAAGTCAATAATATATAATTTTATACCTTGATGGAATATCGGACCGAAGTTTAAGAGACTTTTTTGTTCGTTTACTTTTCGGTACATATCTCAATCTTATTTAACTAGATATTTTCATATAATACGTGCAGACTTACTAAAAAATGAACTGATTAGGGTATGTTTGGGATTGCTTTGATTCTCAATTAATCAATTCTAAATTAGATTTCATAATAATCAGCTTTCCAAATAAATTAATAACATGTTTGGTAAAATTAGATTATGAAATAATTATTTTTCAATAAATTTGGTTGATCCTAAAAATGTGGTGTCCATATACAATTACTAAAATGTCAACATATTGTTAAAAAAATTATTTTAAATTTCAAATAATTACCAAAAATATAATAGTTAATATTGTTATTAACAAATAAGAACTTGTTAATAAATAAAATATATTTTTATTAAATAAGTAAAAATATTTAATAATTTTAAAAGTAAATTTCCATTGTCGGCGTTAACAACGGTAATTGTTGACATATGCTTACAAATAGGTGCCATTAGATCGAGAATCTTGTGATATACTCAATGGTGGAATTTTCTTCGGCGGTGGAGGCTTAGTGGAGGAGCACGCGCAGTCCAAGTGTGCTTGGAAACCGCGCAGTTGCCGTTCACCTTCATTCGCCTCCGTCTGATACCGGCATTGTGGTGGCCGCTATGTATTGGTGGCGCATGCATCACCTCTAATTCCATTCCGCCGACGATCCCATCACCATTGTGTAGGGTGAACAATTTCGAATCTGAATAAATGGGTAGTGCCAAGTAAAGAGTAAGTTGCCGGAAGCTGACGACGTCGCAGGAGAAAATTCTGGCAATGATAGTACTGTGTGTCTGTGTTCTATTTTTCAATTAAAAAAATTAAATATAAATAAATTAACTTTTTTTTGTATAGGGTATATTTGGAATATGATTTTAAGATGAGGATAATTTAGGTATTATGGCGTTTGGGATTGCGGTTGAAATTCAATAAGTTGCTTATTTCATAATTTTTGATAAAAATAGTGTTTGGTAAATTTTGTAAAAGTAGACTTTATTTAATAATTTTCTCTATTTTGACAAAGAAATTTTTAAAAGTAGGTAGGGAGTCGCTTATAAAGCTACCACATCTTTTTAAAGTTCTTATTATAACTTTAGTATTTTAAGAAAAAGACAATTATATTTTACTTATTTATAAACCCTAATATATAAATCATTAGATATCATATTACCGCCACAATCTAGTATGAATTTTTATCATATTTTATATAACAAACCTGAGTTTGGGATTATGAGATCATGAAATCACCGTTTGTGTCTTTGTGCGGATTAAATAAACTATTGATTAAAAACGTAGCTTGGTGTTTAGTAAAGCTGTGTTGTTGTAGTTGTTGTGATTTTAAAAAGCGGTGCGCATGCGTTTGATAAATTTTATTACGAAAGTTCGGTTTTATTATATAATGATAAAAATAAACATAAGTTTAAATTGTCTTTTATTTTTAGAGTATATTTAATAAATTGTTTAGAAATATTTTTTTCTAAATATGTAAAATTACATAAAGTAAACAAAATCAATTAATAAAATTATATTCTAAAAAATCTGATTTTCTAAAGCTACTCCCAATGTCTTTTAATGTTTAATACAAAAGTCGATTCTTTAAGAATCATATTCTCAAATAATAAATTTTAAAACACTAAACACTTTTTGAATTTTAAATTGTCAAATAATCACTTATTTGATAATTTAAAGCAATCCCAAACATGCTTTAAAATATTTTAATCTTTTGAAGTACACGGCCCCTTCAACCAAAGTTTCTAGCTTCCGTCCCTATTTACGGGGTTGTCGGACTTTCAAGTTAGAATTCGATGTATTGCTGAAGTGTTATAAATTTATTAAAATTAATGTTGATGTTCATAGTATTCATTATTTTATTTTTCAACTATCTCTCACTAGCAACCTTTGGCTTCTCTATAACTCCCACTATCACACAAGGAATTATAAATGTTTTCATTAAATTCATGTAGCGATGATGTAACTATAAAAGGAGAGTTCATCTCCTTATTTTGTACACACTTGAAATGAATAAAATTATTCTATAATATTTTGCCCTCTCATTTTGCTCTTCATCTTGTGTTACTTTTTTATTTTGTGTTCTTTGGCTAATAGCTTTTCTAACACGTTATCAAGACGAGACTTTGATCGTGTATGAATTATTTTGTTTCTTATATACAGCAAATTTAGTTGTTATATAACTATAATTGTTCATCACCAAATTATGTCATATTAGTTATTATCATCCTATTGATGTTTGAAATAAGATTGCTTTCCCATGATTGCATGTATATTACTATATCTCTTAAAAAATGCATAATTGTTGATATGAGATTTGAAATGAATTTTTTAACATGAAAAGTATATGTGATGATTACAAAATTTTATTATTTTATTACTATGAGTATATGACATATCTAGTATTTTCTTGTTAATAATAAATTAATTATTTATCTTTGTTTATATTATTTTATAGTTGTCTCGAAAATGTCGAATCTCGTGAAACTTGAATTTGTGGCACTTGATATCTCTGGTGATAATTATCTATCATGGGTCTTAAATACTTGAAATCCACCTTGATGCAATGAATCTTGGAGATATTATTAAAGAAAATAATGATGCATCAACCCATGACCATGTTAAGACAATGATTTTTCTTCGCCACCATCTTCACGAACAATTGAAAAGTGAGTATCTTACGGTCAACGAGCCACATGTCCTTTGGGATTGTCTTAATGAAAGATTTAATCATAAAAAAACTATTATACTTTCAAAAGCTCGTTATGACCGGATGCACTTACGATTACAAGATTTTAAATTTGTTAGTGAATACAATTCGCATTATTCAAAATTGTTTCTCAATTAAAATTATGTGAAGTGGAGATTATCGATGCGATTTGTTGGAAAAGACATTCTCTACTTTTCATGTTCGAATTTGCTTCGCAGCAAAGAATATCGAGAGCGGAGATTTAGAAAGTATTCGAATTAATCTCATGTCTATTAGTGGCTGAAAAAAATAATAAACTTTTGTTAAGAAACCATCAGTCTCATCCAAATGGATCTGTACCTTTCCCTTAAACGAATGGTACTTCAGC
The DNA here is from genome assembly GCA_030449835.1 of Clausena lansium. Lineage (NCBI taxonomy): Eukaryota > Viridiplantae > Streptophyta > Magnoliopsida > Sapindales > Rutaceae > Clausena > Clausena lansium. Next base: position 5,567,097 of record JASUUF010000259.1, on the reverse strand, counting down.
CAATAATTGTAATGCTAATCGAGGTCGTGACTGAGGCCGTGGTTACAAAAATAATCGAGGCCGCAATGGCTATAACAAGAAATATCGATCAAACCACTCGAAGTGGAATAATAGTAATGAGAAGCAAGAAAAGATCCACAAAAGAAATCTCCAAAGGATCATGAAAATGTTTGCTTTAGATGTGGTGTGAAGGGACACTGGTCTCGTATTTGTCATACACCAAAACATTTAGTTGATCTTTACCAAGCATCTAAAATTGCAAAAGGAAAAGAAATTGAGACAAATTTCATGGATCATGAAAATCCAATTAATATAACTCATTTGGATGTTTCTGATTTTTTTGAAGATCCAAATGGCAAAATTGACCATTTAATTGGTGATGGACATGTGAAGATCGATTAAGAGTGTCATAATTTGAAGTGTGTTATTTTTAAAGTTTGGAGTGTTTAAAGTACTAGTGTGTTTAAAGTTTGGTGTGTTTAAGTACTAGTGTGTTTAAAGTTTGGTGTGTTTAAGTACTAGTGTGTTTAAAGTTTGGTACGTTTCTTTACAGTTATAGTGTGTTTAAGTTTATACTGTAAGAGTGTTTATTGTTTTGAGTGTTTTATGAGAATTTGGTGTGTAATTTTTCAATTTCTTTAATAAAATATTTTCTATAATGTTTTCTTTATACTATTTGAATATTTTTTATATTCAATTGACTTATTTATATCTATGTGTGAAGATATACAATGAATTTGAACAATCACTTGGTGAATAATGAAGATGGATGTTTGGTGATAGTGCGACAACGCACACAATTCTACAAAATAAAAAATATTTTTATAATTTAATATTAGCTAAGGCTAATGTTAATACAATTTCTGGTTCTGCTAATCTAATTGAAGGCTCCGGAAGAGCTAATATTATGTTACCAAATGGTACAAAATTACAAATAAATGATGCTTTATACTCCAACAGAGATCCAAAGAGAAATCGCTTAGTTTCAAGGACATTCGTCAAAATGGATATCACATTGAAACATCTAATGAAGGTAATTCTGAATTTCTTTGTATTACTTCAACTATTTTATGCCGAAGCATGTACTAGAAAAATTTCCTTCTCTTTCTTCTGGGTTGTATCATACAATTATAAGAACAATATAAATAAACTTTACAATAAACTAGAAGTTCTCTGATCCAAAGATTTTTAAACTTTGGCATAATAGACTTGGGCATCCTGGATCAATTATGATGCGTCGTATTATACAAAATTCACATGGACATCAATTAAAGAACCAGAGGATTCTTTTGCCTTCCAAAAGTCCATGTGCTGCTTGTTCTCAAGGGAAATTAATAATTCGGCCATCTCCGATGAAAGTAAGTTTTGAATTTCCTAAATTTTTAGAGAGAATCCAAGGGGATATATATGGCCCTATACATCCAAATTGTGAACCATTTCGTTATTTCTTGGTCTTAATAGATGCATCAACTAGATGGTCACATGTCTCTTTACTTTCTAGTCGTGGTGTTGCATTTGCTAGATTTCTTGCTCAAATTATTAAATTAAGAGCACAATTTCCTAATTTTCCTATTAAAAGAATTAGACATGATAACGCTGGTGAATTCACATCTAAATCTTTTAATGATTATTGCATGTCTATTGGAATTGATGTTGAGCATTCTGTTGCACACACTCATACACAAAATGGTTTAGCTAAATCTTTGATTAAGCGTTTATAATTAATTGCAAGAGCATTAATTCTTAGGTCAAATTTAGCTTTTTCATGTTGGGGCATGCAATACTACATGCTGCATCATTAATTCGCATTCGACCAAGTTCTTATTATACATATTCACCTTCACAACTTATTTTTGGCCAACAGCCATATATTTCTCATTTGAAAATTTTTTGATGTGCCGTTTATGTCCTGATTGCTCCCCCACAAAGGAATAAAATGGACTTACAACGAAGACTTGGAATTTATGTTGGTTTTGAGTCTCCGTCAATAATTAGGTATCTTGAGCCTTTAACTGGAGATCTTTTTACCGCAAGATTTGTGGATTGCCATTTTGATGAACAAGTTTTCCCGTCGTTAGGGGGAGAGAAGACAAAAATTAATGAACGACGTGAGATTACATGGCATGCATCATCATTATAGCATCTTGATCCTAGTTCAAATCAATGTGAACTTGAAGTTCAAAGAATCATTTATTTGCAAAATATTGCAAATCAAATTCTGATGCATTTACCGATTCAAGAAAAATAATACGTCTGTAACGTGGAAGGCCAATTAGCTCAAAAGACAAAATTCCCCGGAAGAGGAAAACACAAGAAAAGTTAAAAAAAGAAATAAGCACTTCTGAAGAGCCATTGACTACTAACCAAATAACAGAGATTGATCAATCAAATAATATTCATCCTGTTGATCTAGAAGAAGAAAATTTGCCAACTACTGAAGAAGTGTCAATTTCTCCTGAAGAGAAACAAAATAATGAAATAACGATTGATTTTGTTGGTATAGAAAAATCTTGGGATCGAAATGAAATAATTATTGATGATATTTTTTCATTCACTATTGCTCTTAATATTACAAATGATGATGAGGATCATGATCCAAAAACTGTGGAAGAATGTTGACATAGAAATGATTGGCCAAAGTGGAAAGATGCCATTCAAGTAGAGCTAAATTCACTTGCAAAACGTAAAGTATTTGGACCAGTAGTCCTGACACTTGAAAATGTCAAACCTGTTGGATATAAGTGGGTGTTTGTTAGAAAACGAAATGAGATGAACTTGTGAGATATAAAGCAAGATTAGTAGCACAAGGTTTTTCTCAAAGACTGTCATTGATTATGAGGAGACATTCTCCTGTTATGGATGCAATTACATTTTGATTTTTGGTTAGTCTCACAGCCTCAGAAGGGCTTGACATATACCTTATGGACGTTGTAATTGCCTATCTGTATGGTTCTATTGATACAGATATTTATATGAAAATCCCTGAAGGATTTAAAATGCCAGAATTAAACAAATTTAAACCTCGTAGTTTATAATCTTTGAAACTACAACGATCCTTATATGGATTAAAGCAGTCTGGGAGTATGTGGTACAATCATCTAAGCAACTATTTATAAAAAGAAGGATATGTAAATAATCCAATTTGTCATTGTGTTTTTATTAAAAAATCTGAAATTGGATTTGTAATAGTTGCGAGATATGTTGATGATTTAAATCTCATTCGAACTCCCGAAGAGCTTTCAAAAACAAACTTTCTTATTTGAAAAATGAGTTTGAAATGAAAGATCTTGGAAAAACAAAATTTTGTCTTGGCTTACAAATTGAGTATTTGTCAAGTGAAATACTCGTACATCAATCAAATATACTAAAAAAGTTTTGAAGCGATTTTATATGGATGAAGCCCATCCATTAAGTACTCCAATTGTGGTACGATCACTTGATGTGTAAAAGATCCATTTCGTCCTAAAGAAGATAGCGAAGCAATTCTTGGTCCTCGAAGTACCATACTTAAGTGCAATTGGTGCACTCATGTATCTTGCAAATTGTACTCGACTTGATATTGCATTTTCGGTTAATTTATTAGCAAGATAAAGTTCTCGCGCCAACTCGTAGGCATTAGAATGATGTAAAGCATGTATTACGCTACCTTCGTGGAGCCATTGACATGTGTTTATTTTATCCAAATGGATTAAAATCACCACTAATTGGATATATAGATGCCGGATATCTCTCTCGATCTACATAAAGCCTCGAACTCAAACGGGTTATTTATTTACCTTTGGTGATAGTGCCATGATGAAACAAACAATGGTTGCAACATCCTCAAATAATTCAGAATTACTTGCTATTCATGAAGCAAATCGAGAATGCATTTGGTTAATATCAATGATACAACATATTCGAGAAACATGTGGATTGTCATCAATTAAAAATAACCCCATAATATTATATGAGGATAATGCAAAGATGCATTGCCCAAATTAAAGGTGGTTATATAAAAGGTGATAGGACCAAACATATTTCACCAAAATTCTTTTATACGCATGAGCTTCAAAAGAATGGTGATATAGATATTCAAAGAAATACGCTCAAGTGACAATCTTGCGATTTATTTACAAAATCCCTACTAACTGCAATATTCAAAAAATTGGTACACAAAATTGGGATGCTTTGGCTCAAAGATTTTTATCCAAATCTTAAAGAATCTATGCCAAGATGAGGGGGAGTACACTTGTTGGGAAAAATAATTTATTTTGGAGAAATATTTTATATGTTGTACTCTTTTTTCTTACTAGGTTTTTATCCCACTGGATTTTTTCTAGTAAAGTTTTAATGAGACAACTTTATATTTTCAAAATTATTTATTTGAGGAGATCAATGGATAATGTACTCTTTTTCTTTTACTAATATTTTTTTCCTATAAGAGTTTTTTTTTAGTAAAGGTTTTAATGAGGTGTATTCTTTTGTAATGAACATCCAAGGAAGAGTGTTATAAATTTATTAAAATTAATGTTGATGTTCATAGTATTCATTATTTTATTTTTCAACTATCTCTCACTAGCAACCTTTGGCTTCTCTATAACTCCCACTATCACACAAGGAATTATGATCCATGGTGTTTTCATTAAATTTATATAGTGATGATGTAACTATAAAAGGAGGAGAGCTCATCTCCTTATTTTGTACACACTTGAAATGAATAAAATTATTATATAATATTTTACTCTCTCATTTTGCTCTTCATCTTGTGTTACTTTTTTATTTTGTGTTGCTGGCTAATTGCTTTTCTAACATGAAGTTATTTTTAACCAATTATCTTAAAGGTTTACACTTGAGTGCAATTGTTTGATGAAATTGGATTTGTTCATCGACAGCTCGACACAAGGGAAGGCAACCTACCTGGGCCCTCAAAGCAACTGCACAATACTGACCATGGGCCGTTGGGGTCTTCTTTTGCCGGTCGGCCTAGCAGATGTTTTATTTTAATGGTAAATTTTGGAGTAGCATGCATAGATATATTATTTTTAAATCAGCTCCTTACTTTTAAAAAATATCAAATTATTTAATTTTGCGGGTCGGCCTAACAGATGTCTTTATTTTAATGGTAAATTTTGGATCATCATGTGTAAATTAATTATTTTCAAATTGTTCTCTTACTATTAAAAATATCAAATTATCCTATTTTTATTCAAAAGAAAAAGGAGAAACGGGGTGGGCTGTTGCTTTTTTTTTTTTTTATTATCTTCTTAACTAAAATAATGGGTAACTTGATGTTTTCAAAAGTAAGAGTAAATATTTGAAAATAATCAATTTACGAAAAACGTAATCCAAAATTAACCCTTATTTTAAATTTTTTTAGTTTTTAATTTTACTCCCACAGATGGCTCATTTACAAGCTATTGATATGAGAGTTTCATATAATTAATATTAAGAATAATTGTAACACATATTGTAAATGTAAATGTAATATTATTGTACCTAATTTATTATTTAATGATAACATAGTTTGACACCAATATGGACTCTAGACAAGTTGGACACATTGATTTTATTTCAACCCGGGAATTTGAATGCTTTTATTATTATTATTATTATTATTATTTGAAAGTTTGATATTTATAATTTTTTTTAAATGCTGATATGCATATATTACAATTAAAAAACTATTGATATTTATATTCAAATTTATTGGGAAGATTTCTATCCTCACAAAGATTGGAGGAATATTTGTTCCATTCATATTAGTGGAGAAGATATCTATCTCTACCAAATTTGTAATTGGACAATATGAAATTGTTGAATTTGAAAGTATGACGCGTACCATATATTCTAACTTCATCTATTATTGCAGTTTTTTTGTTGTGTTTTATTTTTATTGTCCCCTTTAAAGGCGTAAAAGGTTAGAGTTGATGATATTTATAATTACAACTATCAAAATTTGTCAAATAATTTGATATATGTAAAATTTTTTATTTAAATAATATTAAATTTATTAAAAGAGGTTGGGCCAACTTTCAAAGCCCAGCTGCTGGGGCCAGGTAGTGTAGAAGAGGGATAAGTTCTACAAATGAACTCAAAATCAAACTCAAACCCTTGTTTTCTTATTTATTTTGTTAAAATTACAGTATAGCACAACTTCTATTTAGTTAACCCTCTGTAATTACAATGCAAGACACATAATCCAACGAGGTTACAAATGATATGACTATTTATGTTCTTGATCAAAATGCAACAAAATAGAGCCAGAGTGTAGCGGAAGCAGGAAATATAAAGTAAATGGATTAACAGTACTAGTAAAGATTACTGAAGTTCGTTTAGTATGAAGAAGTTGATAAATGACCAATGAAGTTCGTTTAGCATTTATCCAAGTACATATTTTAGAGGGCAAAAGTTTCGTTTAGTATAAAGAAGAGAGGCCAGTTGATTGTAAAGATTGCTAAATAATTTTTATTTTAAGCACCCTGATATGAGATAAGGAGCTCTTTTTTCCCACAAACAAACACCGATGTTTTTTTGGGTACGGATTCACTATTACACCTTATGACACATATGTGTTTATTTTAATTAACTATTACACCATGAGATTTGAAGTTTCGACATTCTATTATTATTATTATTATTATTAATAAATGTAACAAGTTGTCAAAATTGTAAAAATGTAACAATCTTTCAAAGATTCAATAGGATCGAAATAATTCTCTCTTAATATGAATTCGTTCTAAGCAAAAATTCAAGTTGTGATTAATGGTTAATAAAAGAAATAAAATTAAATCCTATTCATACCCTATTATTAAATTATACATTACAGAAGATCATAAGAAAGTCACTAGAACTCAAATTAATGGAAGATCCTAATCCGACTCAACAACCCCACAACTCACCTTTGTCTACCACCCGTGAGGAGATCCATAATTCTCCTGTAGTCCTTGATGGCCCACAAGCAAGAAAAGAGGACGATGAGCAAAGAAGTAGAGACAATAACCTTTTCAGAAATCAACAATCCCACTCATGACTCACCTTTGTCAAACCATGAAAGATAATGAGCAAAGAACTTGTCGGGAGCAGATTATGCTTCACCATTCTCCAAGTCGCCATGCTTTTCCCCCTTCTGTCCATCAAAGTGCATTAAATATCAAATGACACTTTAGTCGTGGATTTAACACAATTTCCACCTCTTCAGAATGAGAAATTTTACAGTACATGTCACAGTATCTGATGTTTTTTTCCTTGATCTCTGTTTTATCGTCTTTTTATTGGAATAAAGTTTTCCCTCTCGTTCCATCAAAGTTAATAATAATAATAATAATAATAATAAAAAAACCTAAAATTCACTTAAGGGTACGCTTTTATTTGATACACGAAACTTGTGTGAAGCCATCTACAGTCTAAAGCAATGCAATGCTTAAGAACTATGGCACCTAACTTTTGTTCCAATAATTGATAGTACATGAAAGTTTTAAAACTACTGATCATTAGCATTAGTCATCCCATAGCTCCTCAGACGTCTTGAATGGTCCCTGAGGAGAAACCCAGGAATCACTAGGTATCAATCTACGCTGCGGGATTTGATTAATCTTTTTATAATCGTCATCAACTAATTCCCAGTCAAAGATCCCCAGGTTCTGCTTCATTCTCTCCGGATTGAGGCTCCTGACAACAACAGTGTCTCCTTGCTCAACTATCCATCTTAGAGAAACCTGAGCCACAGTCTTGCCATGAGCCTTTGCAATCTGCTTCAACACTTCGTTCTCCAGGACTTGATTGCTGCCCCATATTCTCCCTAATGCTCCCAAAGGAGAGTAGGCACTGACAATTATGCCCTTGGCCTTGCAAAATTCTCTGAGCTTCTTCTGTTGCCACAGAGGATGCATCTCTACTTGATTGATTGAAGGAGGGATGGTAGCGAAGGTGAGTATGGTCTCAATCTTCTTGCAGGAGAAGTTGCTGAGACCAATGGACTTAGTGAGGCCAAGCATTTGAGATTCTTCCATGGCTTCCCACACACCATTGTAGTCCATTGGTAAAAGGTCCTCTTTAGCTACAGGAGCAAATACAATCTCGGATGGCTTAGAACTGACGGGCCAGTGAATGAGATAGAGGTCTAAATATTCTATTTGAAGAGCACTGAGAGACTTCTTTAGAGCTGGAATAACGTGGTCGCGATGGGCGTCCTGGCACCAGAGCTTGGAAGTAACGAACAGTTGTTCACGAGAACTGACTAGACCAAGTCTAAGTGCTTCAGCTATTGCTTCTCCTAGAGCCTTCTCTGTTCCGTAAATTGCAGCCGTGTCAAAATGTCTGTAACCGAGCTTGATGGCTTCCAGGATCGCCAGCTTCAAAGCTTCTATGTCTGATTTGTCAACTGAACAGCCCAGGCCGATCACCGGGATATTCGGGCGGCCGGAGGGGAGCTCAGTTTGAGTTCTGAGATATTGAACAACGTCGACTGTGTAGAGTTATCCATTCTTTTCAAACCCTTATTAGAAAAGTACTTTCAATTTTTTTGCTACATTGCAGCACTCTAGACACAAATTGAGGCTATAATGTGTTGTTTTGTAGCTGTGTTGTGATAGTCAAAGTTGTTTCGCTGCTACAGCGTAACATTACCAAACGTAACTTAACTCCGAAACAGTCTGATCAGAGGGACAAGTTCGAAATTTAATAACCATATCATCTAGAAATTCAATGCAACTTGTCAACATTTTACCAACTAAACAACCAAACCACACCCCATTGGTTATTGCTTGACAAGTTGATTATTATTGATGTAGGACGTTATTTTACTTATTTTAAGATTTTAGAATTTTAATTAGAGTTAATTTTCTATTTTAATTACAGTCAATTAAGGAATTTGTCTTAGTTTTTTATTTCTATTAAAATTGTGATTTAGTTTTTCTTTTTGAAGTAGGTTTACTCTATTATAAATAAAGAGGTCTTGTTATTGTTTTCATAACTTTAACTATTCAATAAAATTCCCTCTAGGATTATCTATCAAAATCTCTCCTTGTAGAGTCGTTTCGATTAGAACATTATCTAATCTCGCTTTATGCGTTATTAAAAATCTCATTGAGTCATTTGGATTGGAATGGATCTAATCTTGCTTCGATTAGAGCGTAAGCTAATTGCGTTGGCTTGGTCCGTACTAGAACGATATCTAACGTTTTTCTATCCTATCAATTCCGCTTCCGCTACGCCGCCTCGTCGCTTGGTATTAGAGCAATTCCGTGCGAATTGCACGGCTTTCCCGGTTACCCATATTCATCCCCACCAAATCCACCACTAAAAAAAAAAAAAAAAAAATTTTGAAACCCTAGCCTCCGTCCAACACCACCGCCGCCGCCACCACTCACGACCGCCACCATTGCCGTTTAGCCCACCATTCGAATCACCGTCGGCCGCCAACCTCAACCCGACCAACTCCGCCCTTGATCGCAACCCGCAACCACCGCACCAAACAACCTAACCCGCGGCCCCACCACTAGCGCCGCCAACAATCTCGCTACCATACCTTCGACCGACACCATCATTACACTCCTCACTTGTCGTACGTCGATTCCACCCACCACCGCTCCGATTAACCTCCATAATCACCGCCACGAACCAAGCACCACGGCCACAACTTCAAGTCGATTTTCCGCCAAACCGCCGCAAATCCGGCCAATCCATGACCACCATTGTGTTCCTCACCTCTAAATCTTTCAAATCCGACCAACCCCACACCGAATCATGGCCACCAACCGTCGGCCACTATAAGCCTTGAAAGTCGGGTTATTTACGCTTTGCCATTGGTTATATTTTAATTGGAGAAAATTTGCATGGCTTATCAAGAATTGTTTGATGATCTTCCGAATTTTTCTGGACTTTTTGTTGATCCCGAGGATGTTTTTGATTGGATATTTGAAATTGAAAATTTTATCTTTGACAACATTCTGAAAAGAAGCATGTCAAGTATTTCTCTTCCAAATTTACTCGGATATGCTTTACATTGGTGGAAAAGTTTAATGATAAAAAGAGTTAATCAAGGAAAAGATAAGATTCATGCTTGGTATGTCAAGTTAATCAAGGAAAAGATAAGATTCATGCTTGGTATGTCATGAAGAGGATGATTAAAACCCAATTTATACCTCATGATTATCTTTGCAATGATACTTTATAAGTTTGAGAATTGTCAACTGGGAACAAAATCGTCCGAGCTTATCTTTCCCAATTTCAAGGTTACTATCGTCGTGTGAAATTTTCTCGAAAACGATGCTCGTTAATTTCAAGATTTGTAGGAGGATTACGTGATGAGATCAAAGAGCGAATTCCTTTACAAGTGTGTGATTAATCGTGACTTTTGGGATGTCATCAAAATCATTTTACGAGTTGAAATGCAAATCCAAAGAGAAAGAAGTCAAGCATTGAAGAAGTTAAGTCGACCACATTCATGACAACAATATAAGATCCCTAGTCCTATCACAAATCAACAACCTAATATTACAAGTCGACAGCCTAAAGTGGAAGATGTCCAGGTGAAAGAAGTTTGTGCCTCGCCACATGTTGAAGAAGTGCCTAATATTGCAGAAGAAAATGTACAATTTATTATTGATTTAAAGTTTTAATCGACAATTTGTGCAAGAATGTGCATGTTGTTTCCTTAGAGGACAAGACAAGTATTGAAGATAGTGAGAAAAATGAAGTTGAAGAAGTTGAAACGATCGAAATGGTTCAATCTATTCACAAAGGTGACGACAAGAAAATTATACTTGAAGAAGATTTGATTGAAAAGGTAAAACTTGTTGGAGAGCGTATTGAGCGACAAGTAGGAAAAGACAAGAGTTATTTAATTGTTGTTCGTTCTTGGAAGTCATCATCGACTCGAAGAATGTACAAGCAAAGGAAGTTTATGAAATATGGATACTTCAAAGTTTCGAGGAAGATTGATGAGAAGGATAAGAAGTTCAAATTACAAGATAATTTGCTTCTATACTACAAGTTTCATCCTCCATACTCTATTCAAACTCGAGGACGAGTTTCTTTTAAGAGGGGAATTATGATGTAGGACATTATTTTACTTATTTTCGATTCTAGAATTTTAATTATAGTCAATTTTCTATTTTAATTAGAATCCAATAAGGAGTGTGTTTTAGTCTTTTATTTTTATTATAATTGTGATTTAGTTTTTCTTTTTTGAAGTAAGTTTACTCTATTATAAATAGAGAGCTCTTGTTATTATTTTCATAACTTCAATTATTCAATAAATTTTTTTTTTATAATTCCTCTCGGAATTATCTATCAAAATCTCTCTTGTAGAGTCGTTTGGATTAGAGCGTCATCTAATCTCGCTTTATGCATTATTAAAAATCTCATTGAGTCGTTTGGATTGGAACGGATCTAATTTCGCTTCGATTAGAGTGTAAACTAATCGCGTTGGATTGGTTCGTATTAGAACGTTATCTAGTGCTTTTTATCCTATCAATTCTCGCTCGCTACGCCGCCCGATCAGTTGTTTCCTTGGAAGACAAGAGCGAGAATGTGCATGTTGTTTCCTTGGAGGACAAGCCAAGTATTAAAGATAGTGAGAAAAATGAAGTTAAAGAAGTTGAAATGATCGAAATGATTCACCTATTCACAAAGTGACGACAAGAAAATTGTGCTTGAAGAAGATTTGATTGAGAAGGTCAAACTTCTTGGAGAGCGCATTAAGCGACAATTAGGAAAAGACGAGTTATTTGATCGTTGTTCGTTCTTGGAAGTCATCATCGCCTCGAAGAGTGTACAAGCGAAGGAAGTTGATGAAGTATGAATATTTCAAAGTTTTGAGGAAGATTGATGAGAAAGATAACAAGTTCGCGTTACAAGATGATTTGCTCCGACACTACAAGTTTCATCCTCCGTACTTCTATTCAAACTCGAGGACGAGTTACTTTTAAGAGGGGGAGTATGATGTAGGACGTTATTTTACTTATTTTAGGATTCTAGAATTTTAATTAGAGTCAATTTTCTATTTTAATTAGAGTCCATGATGGTATCAGAGCCAAGGGGGGTAGGTGTAATATAGTGTAAAGAATTTGTGTTGTTCATCCTTTCTATTAACATCTGTGTGTTTGTTGAATTTTTACTGGTAGTAAGTCCCGTTTTAGGATACGAGTTTCCGTTTAGGGCAGTAAAACCATACCTGTAGACATTCATATAGGTTTTTTTTAAAGGTCTTGGACTGCATGGATTCTTTACTCTGTAGAGCATCCTCTTTTTCTAGCTCTTCCTCTGGGAGGACTAGTGTTTCAAAAAATATTGTGAATTCCGAAGAATTCATAATTGCAGACTTTGATAAAGCCATTGATTGTTGGGAATTACCAAAGATTTCTAAAGACATGATTTATAAAACCAAAAAGCTTGATTTTTTAAAGACGGATTATGTCATAAAAACTAAAGAACGAGATATTACTCTTTCAAAGCCTTTTGAAACAATTCAATTGCTTTCAGAACATTCTTTAAAGTATTTAAAAGAAAAGAAATTTAATTATGTGCATATTGGTTTAATCCAAGTCGGAATAAAACCCCTTACCAAAGAAGGCCTAGATACTTCCATCTTAGCTGTTCTAAGAGATGGCAGATTCATCTCTTTTGACGATTCTTTACTCAGTAGTATTGAATCGAGTCTCTGTAAAGGCCCTATTTCGTTCAATTGTTACCCAAACATCACAGTCTCCCTTAGAGACAAAAATATCCTCAAAAGCATGATTCTTCAAATAAAGACTCACAATTACCATATGATTGAAGGGTCAATACCTGTTGCATTGATCTATAAAATCTCTTATAAGGCAATGCATTCTGCATTTAATACGCAACATAAATTTCAGTCTAAGAAGGATGAGACAATTCTCTTCCAGACTGATATGTCCAGAGCTAATACTGTGGTCCCAAGGCCAATCCAATGGAAAAACGTTCATCTTCCAGAAGAATGGATTCTGGATGGAGCCACTGAACCAGTGATTCCAAAACAACTTGAGCCTAATACAGAGTTGTAGAATGTAACTCAGTATTCTGATGGTAAAGTCAAACTATCTTTCAAAAGGTCTACTTCGTCTAGGTTCTCTGATAGAGAGTCTGTTTCTAGTATTCCTTCAATAGAAAGAAAGTTTTCTAAAGTCCCCTCTGTCATAAATCTTCCATACAAAGACCAACCTAGGTTTTCTACTTCAGATATTCCTAGTTCTTCTATTCGTTCTGTTGACTACACTACTAGTGTTCCCTATCCAATCTACACTAGTAACCAACATGAACAAAGAAAGGAAGAGAAAGAACCTTCTCCTCCAACATCTCCTACATTTTCTGCTATTACAGAAAATGTAATTGGTGTCCTAGAAAAGGGTTTCGAATTGGATAAAACTCTTCTGCACAAAGATTTTTATTCTAATTTAAATAAGGAAAAAAGACTTTGGTTTTTTAAACAATTTTTAGACTAAAGAAAGCAAATTCAAGAAGCTTATTATGAATTTGTTAACTTGCATAAAGTTCATATTTTATTTTTTGATTGGTTTGAAATGTATGCTTCTGACAACAACATTTTTTATCCTTTTAAAAGGACAAACCCCATTACTACCAGAAAGAAAACTCCTGAGTGGAATCTTTCTGATAGTGATAGAATCATTGAATCTAAACACCCTCCTATGAGAAATATAACTATTGATCATGGTGAGCCTCCTGTTCAAATTAAAGCCTCGCCTTATAAAATTCATAGAGTCAATGACCCAGATAAAGATTTAGATAGTATTATTCAACAGAATAATTTCTGTAATGCTAATCTAAATACTATAGGAAAACAGTTAACAAGAATAAAAAGTCAATTCCAACGGACAACCATGACTGTTTCTCCTATTTCTATTTCAAAGACAACAAAGTCTGATGATGATAAAAAGCTTAAAAAACCTATTTTCGAGCCTTTCCAAGTCTCGAAGACTAGTCAAAATCAGATTTTGCTAAAGCTATTAAAGAACAATTAGATAGGATAGAATCCTCTTCTTCCTCTAAAAAAGTTGAAATTGCCCCTGATACTCCCCAATCTAGCAGTAGGATTGGAGTACTGGATCAAGACTAGTTTTCTATAGCCTCTTCAGATGCAGATGCATTTAAGGAAGAAACTGAGTCTATTCCTAAAGCTAATAAAATCCATTGGGAATTAGCACTTCCTGCTACTTCTTATTCTCCTCCTGATCTAGCCATCGATAATAGGCCTAGTACAATAAACCAGTCTCGGTTTAATGCATCTTCTGTCTATGAATGGAACATAGATGGAATGTCTGAGTATAATATACTCGGCCCATTACAACAAATGACCATGGCAGCAAATGCCTATAAAACTCAATTAGGAACTTCTGACAAAGCCATTGCAGAAATCCTTATTGTGGGTTTCACAGGTCAACTTAAAGGTTGGTGGGATCATCTTCTCACTAAACAACAGCAGTCTGACATTTTGAATGCTATTCAAACAGATGAGGATAAAACCCTCATTCTGGATGAATATAATAGTCCCATTCAAGATGCAGTTGCAACCTTAATACTGACCATTTCCCTTCATTTCATAGGTGACCCTTCTCACCTACGAGATAAAAATACTGAGTTACTGCACAACCTAAGATGTAGAAAACTTAGTGATTTCCAGAGTTATAAAACCACCTTCTTTACTCGACTCTTTCTTAGAGATGATGCAAATCATATTACTTGGAAAGAAAAATTTCCTACTGGTTTACCTACTCTTTTGGGTGAAAAGGTAAGAAATTCTATTAAAGCCCTTTACGATAACCGTATCCCTTATGATGAACTCACCTATGGAGAATTGGTTAGTTTCATTAATAAGGAAGGTTTAAAGATCTGTCAAGATTTGAAATTACAGAAACGACTAAAATGGGAGCTTAGAAAATCTAAATAAGAATTAGGAAGTTTCTGTAAACAACTCAACTATGACCCCTTTAAAACTTCTACCTCTAAAAATTGTAATGGTAAGTGTTCTTCAAAACCTTATAAAAAACATTACAAATCAAAGCGTTATAAAAGATTTTTGCCTGAGCCCAAAGATTCTTCTTATAAGAAGCCTTCAAAGCCTTATAAGAAAACTCACTTTTCTAAAAAAGGATCTAAAGCAGTCCCTAAAACTCCTTTTAACTATAAAGAAGCCACATGCTTCAAGTGTGGAAAAAAAGACCATACTGCAAAATTTTGCAGAGTAAACAAAAAACTCCACGAACTTGGTCTTGATGATGAAACACTTTCAAAAGTTGATTCTTTATTAATAGAGTCCTCTGATTCTGAGTCTTCCATAACAGGAGACAGTGAGCCTCTACAAGTTGATGAGTTAATTGACTCTGACACTTCTAACTCAAGCAACAGTGATTCTGACACAGAATCCCTTCTTTTAAAGAAAATCAATGTTTTAACTAAAGAACAAGAAATCTTTCTTGAATTAGTTAAACATATTTCAAATCCTGTTTTACAAAAGAAATATCTTCATAAACTCTTAAAATACCTTGAGCAAAATGATAAAGCGAGAATCCTCTGAGAGCCCCCGTTTTAAAGAAAAATGCTTATGATCTTACTGAAATCCTTGATAAAAAGAAAAACAAGAAAAATACATCCAGTATTCAAGATCTTCAAAAAGAAATTAAAGAAATTAAACTTGAAATAACAGAATTAAAAGAAAAGCAGAAAAATGACTATGATACTATCTAACTTTTGTTACAAAAACAATTGGAAAGTAATTCGGATAAAGAATCAGAACCCGATAATAATGACAATGAGCTTGAAACTCAAAATATAGACAACATTGAATCATTCCCCAATGATTTTCTTTTTGTCTTAAAGCAAATTACAACAAGAAAGTATTTGATAAAAATCACATTAATCCTTTCAAAAGATTTTGAGATTGACACAGTTGCCTTATTTGACACTGGTGCCGATTTAAATTGTATAAAAGAAGATATTATCCCTAAAAGATTTCATGAAAGAACTTGAGAAAGACTCTCTGCAGCAAACAATTCAAAATTAAAGATCACCTCTAAAGTTGATGCTTCAATTCCTAATGATGGTTTTGAATTTAGGACTTCCTTTCTTTTGACAAATGACATACACCATGCTGTCATCCTTGGAACTCCTTTCATAAACCTCATTACCCCATATACTGTTAACTACGATGGTATAACCTGTAAAATAAAAGGCAAAAAACTAAAATTTCCTTTTATTGAAAGACCTAAAACTCGAAATTTAAACATTGTAAAAGCTTGTTCTGTTTACCAGAATCAAATCAATGTTTTACTAAAGAAAAAACAAAATGATTTATTCTATCTACAAAAAGATTTAAATATACAAAGAATTGAAAACCAACTACAAACTGGTTTTATAAAAAAGAAAATTTCTGACTTCAAAGCTTTAATTGAAAAAGAAATTTGTCTTGATCTACCTTCTCGCCTTTTGGGAAAGAAAACAAGACTTAGTCGATTCTAATCGTATGAATCTTCTCTTGATGAAAGACAGATTCCTACAAAAGCTAGACCTATTCAAATGAATATGGATCTAGAGCAACATTGTAGAAATGAGATCAAAGACTTAGAGTCAAAAGGTTTAATTGTGAAATCAAGGTCTCCTTGGTGTTGTGCCGCTTTCTATGTCAATAAGAACTCGAGATAGAAAAAGGAACACCTAGATTGGTGATCAATTACAAACCTTTAAATAAAGCTTTAAAATGGATTAGGTATCCCATACCTAACAAAAAGGATTTGCTTCAAAAACTCCATTCTGCATTTATATTTTCAAAATTTGACATGAAGTCGGGATTTTGGCAAATACAAATTCATCCTAAAGACCGGTATAAAACTACTTTTACGGTTCCATTCGGACAAGATGAGTGGATCTGTTATGCCATTTGGCTTAAAGAATGTACCTTCGAGTTTCAAAGGA
Organism: Clausena lansium; assembly: GCA_030449835.1. Taxonomy (NCBI): domain Eukaryota; kingdom Viridiplantae; phylum Streptophyta; class Magnoliopsida; order Sapindales; family Rutaceae; genus Clausena; species Clausena lansium. Next base: position 5,550,165 of record JASUUF010000259.1, on the reverse strand, counting down.
TTATGAATGATATTTATAATCCTTATTCATTTTTGTATAGTTTACATTGATGATGTTTGATCTTTTCTAATACAATTGATCAACATTTCAAACATTTAAAGACTTTCTATTTTGCTACTAGAAAAGCCGATTTGGCCATTTCTAGTTCTAAAGTGTCTTTATTCCAAACAAAGGTCCGATTTCTTGGACATTACATTTCCAAAGGAACAATTACTCCTATTGAAAGATCTCTTGCATTTGCAGACAAGTTTCTGATAGATTCTTGGTAAGACTTAATTGCAAAGATTTCTTGGTAGTCTAAATTATGTTCTTGATTTTTGTCCCAATATCAATAGGATCTCAAAGCCCCTGCATGATAGATTAAAGAAAAATCCTGTTGCTTGGACAGATGAGCATACTAAAGCTGTTAGGTTAATAAAGAATTCGGTAAAAAATATTTCCTGCTTGTTTTTAGCAAACCCTACACTACCTAAGATAGTTGAAACTGATGCATCTGACTTAGGTTATGGTGGTATTCTAAAACAGGTTGATAATGATAAAGAACAAATAGTACAATATGTTTCTGCACATTGGAATGATTGCCAAAGAAATTATTTCACTATTAAAAAAGAAATTTTATCTATTGTTTTATGCATCTCTAAATTTCAAAGTGATTTACTAAATCAAAAATTTTTACTTAATAAAAATTTTTTACTTAGAATTGATTGTAAAGCTGCAAAACACGTTTTAGAAAAAGATGTTCAAAACATTGCATCTAAACAGATTTTTGCACGATGGCAACCAATTTTAAGTGTTTTTGATTTCGAAATTGAATTTATTAAAGGTGACAAAAACTCTGTTCCGGATTTTCTAACCAGAGAATTTCTCCAAAATAGATAAATGCCTCCCAAGAAAAAAGACAAAGGCAAAGGAGTCCTCAAAGACCCTGTGTCTCAAACACCTCCTAAAGCTTCCCCTCCTAAAGAAAAATTACCCATAAAGTCTTGGATCGATATGGTTCAGGTAGAAGAATCACAGTCTAAAGACATTGCCTCTGAAGAACAGGTAAAAGAATGGATGACCTCCATTTCAAAATCCCCTGAGCTCATGCTCGCATTACAAAGTATTACTAAAGACAAATCTCTTTCTCAAATTTCAAAAAAGGAAAAATCTATTTCTAAAGCAATTTCAAAACCTTCATCTTCTAAAGAAATTTTTCTGGTGAAAGCTCTTCTTCTTCACAAAATGTGGTTTCTCAACGTGCTTTTACAAGAGTCGATTGGATTAATAAAACCTATCAACAAAACATTTTAACCGTTGAAGATGGGTTTTGTCACTCGATCCTTTTCAAACTATTTCAAAGATTTTTCCGAAGGGTTGGTTTTTAAACTATGGGATTTAACAAAACTCCAATCCTTCTATCAAGACATCCTTGAATTTACCGAATCGGAAAATTCAAGCACTTCTTTCTTTCTAAAGCCCATTCTCGAGTCGGCTATTCTACAGCCCACAATTCTTAAAGTCCTTAGTCCAAAACAATGGAAATCGAAGTCGAGAGTGAATTCCTTGAAAGACTTCGATTCATTTTTCCCAACCAGAGAGAGAGAGAGAGAGAGAGAGAATTGCTCGATGCCCCAACTAAGGGTTAATGGGAATTATATACGCAATATCCGTTTCTTTACAAAAGTAAAAAGAAGAAATAATTGCGTCTTCACGTGGGAAGGACCAGAGTTGGTGGAGTGATCCCCGGGAATTCCATGAGTGGAGACAGCATCTTTGCTTTTCGGTGGAACAAGTCTTTGTAGGACCCAAAAGAAAAGAAAAATGGATACTTGTCCCCACAGCTTTTTTCTCGTGACGAGAATAGTGAGTGAAGGGGGAAAAGGTCTAAAAGACGATAAAGACAAAAGAAAATTACAGGGAAACATAATAATTACAGGGAAAGAAATTACTCTTTTTTTTTTTTATACAGAAATGTATTTGTACAAAACTACTTATAATGCTTTGCAGGAGAGAAAATACCGAAACAATCATCTTCATTTTCATCTTCAAGTGATATGAATGGCTCCTCATCTTCTGATGAACTGACCACGGATGATGCAGATCGAGAGGAGAGAAGCTGACGCATGACTTTGAAATATTCCTCTTCTGTTTTTGCAGCAGCCAACAGAGATTGGGCTCTCGAACGCTGGGCGAGGAAAGTGCTTTGGGCTTTAGTTTCTTCAACTGTAGGAGTAAGGTGGCCTGTTGAAGAGAGCCACTTATGGATTATGGCTTCAGTCAATTTTGACTGTTCATCAAATTTGAACCACAATTTGACTTTGAAAATTCTTTGGAGAAGCATTTGGGCTTCTTGAGTATGGAATTGAAGATTCCACATCCAAACCCAAGGTAAGAAGAAATTTGTACAGAAGTAGAGGAAAGGGGAAAATCTTTTCTCTGATTCGCAGGGTATATATAGTGGGCTTTAAAAAGGTTTAAACAGTTCTTTGCATTTGGGGTAAGGATTTCTGGGCTTGGCCCAAAATAGTTCCACCATTGTTGGAACCAATTTGGAAGGCTTTGTACGGTTATTTTCGAGTTAAAGAAAAATAACCAAGAGTGGGTTTTCTTTGGGTTTTGAATAAAAAATGTATTAAACCCTACTCTGTTGGTAGTCCCAATAGGAAAAAGTCGTGCAATGGTTCAAACGGTTTTGGAAATTGGCGGAAAAGCTTTAGATTTATGGAGTTGGTCATTCCATTGTTTTCGACTAAGGACTTTAAGAATTGTGGGTCGTAGAATAGGTGACTCGAGAATGGGCTTCGAAATAAAGAAGTGCTTGAATTTTACCGATTCAAGAATTCAAGGATGTCTTGATAGAAGGATTGGGGTTTTGTTAAGTCCCATAGTTTAAAAAACCAACCCTTCGGGAAAATCTTTGAAATAGTTTGAAAAGGATCGAGTGATAAAACCCATCTTCAAGGTTAAAATGTTTTGTTGATAGGTTTTATTAATCCAATCCGACTTTTGTAAAAGCTTCATTGGGAAACCACAATTTGTGAAGAAAAAGAGCTTTCACCGTAAATAATTTTTTTAGAAGATGAAGGTTTTGAAATTGCTTTATAAATAGTTTTTTCTTTTTATGAAATTTGAGAAAGAGATTTGTCTTTAGAAATATTTTGTAATGCGAGCATGAGCTCGGGGGATTTAGAAATGGAGGTCATCCATTCTTTTACCTGTTCTTCGTAGGCAATGGCTTTAGATTGTGATTCTTCTTCCCGAACCATGTCGATCCAAGACTTTATGGGCATTGTTTGAAGATAGTAATTTTTCTTTAGGAGGGGAAGCTTTAGAAGGTGTTTGGGGCACGTGGTCTTTGAGGACTCCTTTGCCTTTGTCTTTTTCTTAGGCGGCATTTATCCTGCTTTTGGAGAAATTCTCTCGGTTAGAAAATGCTGGAACAGAGTTTTTATCACCTTTAATAAATTCAATTTCAAAATAAAAAACGCTTAAAATTGCTTGCCATCGTGCAAAAATTTGTTTAGATGCAATGTTTTGAATATCTTTTTCTAAAACATGTTTTGCGCCTTTTTACAATCAATTCTAAGTAAAAACTTTTGATTTAGTAAATCACTTTGAAATTTAGAGATGCATAAAACAATAGATAAAATTTCTTTTTTAATAGTGAAATAATTTCTTTGGCAATCATTCCAATGTGCAGAAACATATTGTACTATTTGTTCTTTATCATTATCAACCTGTTTTAGGATACCACCATAACCTAAGTCGATGCATCGGTTTCAATTATCTTAGGTAATGTAGGGTTTGCTAAAAACAAGCGAGGGGAATATTCTTTACCGAATTCTTTATTAATCTAACAGCCTTAGTATGCTCATCTCATCCATGCAACAACAGATTTTTCTTTAATCTATCATGTAGAGGCTTTGAGATCCTATTGATATTGGGACAAAAATCAAGAACATAATTTAGACTACCAAGAAATCTTTGCAATTGAGTTTTATCAAGAATCTTATCAGGAAACTTGTCTGCAAATGCAAGAGATCTTTCAATAGGAGTAATTGTTCCTTTAGAAATGTAATGTCCAAGAAATCGGACCTTTGTTTGGAATAAAGACACTTTAGAACTGGAAATGGCCAAACCAAATTTTTCTAGTAGCAAAATAGAAAGTCTTTAAATGTTTAAAATGTTGATCAATTATATTAGAAAAGATCAAAACATCATCAATATAAACTATACAAAAATTTGAATAAGGATTATAAATATCATTCATAATCCTTTGAAACTCGTAAGGTGCATTCTTTAAGCCAAATGGCATAACAATCCACTCATACTGTCCAATGGAATTGTAAAAGCGATTTTATACCGATCTTTAGGATGAATTTGAATTTGCCAAAATCCCGACTTCATGTCAAATTTTGAAAATATAAATGCGAGAATGGAGTTTTTAAGCAAATCCTTTTTGTTAGATATGGGATACCTAATCTATTTTAAAGCTTTATTTAAAGGTTTGTAATTGATCACCAATCTAGGTGTTCCTCTTTCTATCTCGTAGTTTTTATTGACATAGAAAGCGGCACAAGACCAAGGAGACCTTGATTTCACAATTAAACCTTTTGACTCTAAATCTTTGATCTCATTTCTACAATGTTGCTCTAGATCCATATTCAGTTGAATAGGTCTAGCTTTTGTAGGAATTTGTCTTTCATCGAAAGAAGTTTCATACGGTAAATCGACTAAGTGTTGTTTTCTTTCCCAAAAGGCAGAAGGTAGATCAAGACAAATTTCTTTTTCAATTAAAGCTTTGAAATCGAAATTTTCTTTTTTATAAAACTAGTTTGTAGTTGGTTTTCAATTCTTTGTACATTTAAATCTTTTTGTAGATAAAATAAATCATTTTGTTTTTTCTTTAGTAAAACATTGATTTGATTCTCGTAAATGTAACAAGCTTTTACAATGTTTAAATTTCGAGTTTTAAGTTTTTCAATAAAAGGGAATTTTAGTTTTTTGCCTTTTACTTTACAAAGTTATACCATCTTAGTTGATGAAGATAAGGGGTAATGAGATTTATAAAAGGAGTTCCAAGTATGACAAAGATGGTGTGTGTCATTTGTCAAAAGAAAGGAAGTCCTAAATTCAAAACCATCATTAGGAATTGAAGCATCAACTTTAGAGGTGATCTTTAATTTTGAATTGTTTGCTGCAGAGAGTCTTTCTCAAGTTCTTTCATGAAATCTTTTAGGGAGAATATCTTCTTTTATACAATTTAAATCAAGACCAAAGTGTCAAATAAGGCAACAAAGTTGTCAATCTCAAAGTCTTTTGAAAGGATTAATGTGATTGTGATCAAATACTGTCTTGTTGTAATTTGCTTTAAGACAAAAAGAAAATCATTGGGGAATGATTCAATGTTGTCTATATATTGAGTTTCAAGCTCATTGTCATTATTATCGGGTTCTGATTCTTTTATCCGAATTACTTTCCAATTGTTTTTGTAACAAAAGTTAGATAGTATCATAGTCATTTTTCTGCTTTTCTTTTAATTCTGTTATTTCAAGTTTAATTTCTTTAATTTCTTTTTGAAGATCTTGAATACTGGATGTATTTTTCTTGTTTTTCTTTTTATCAAGGATTTCAGTAAGATCATAAGCATTTTTCTTTAAAATAAGTGGCTCTAGCGGATTCTCGCTTTATCATTTTGCTCAAGGGTTTTTAAGAGTTTATCAAGATATTTCTTTTGTAAAATAGGATTTGAAATATGTTTAACCAATTCAAGAAAAGTTTCTTGTTCTTTAGTTAAAACATTGATTTTCTTTAAAAGAAGTGATTCTCGTGTCGGAGCACTGCTTGTTGGTTGAGTCGAAGTATCGATTCAACCAACTCATCTACTTGTAGAGGCTCACCGTCTCCCTCATTCATGGAAGACTCGTAATCGAGAGGATTCTATTAATAAAGAAGTAATTTTTAAAAGTGTTTCATCATCAAGACCAAGTTCGTGGAGTTTTTTGTTTACTCGCAAAATTTTACAAGATGGCCTTTTCTTCCACACTTAAAGCATGTGGCTTCTTTATAGTTAAAAGGAGTTTTAGAGATTACTTTAGATCCTTTTCTTTTAGAAAAGTGAGTTTTCTTATAAGGCTTTGAAGTCTTCTTATAAGAAGAATCTTTAGACTCGTGCAAAAACCTTTTATACCGCTTTGATTTGTAATGTTTTTTGTAAGGTTTTGAAGAACACTTACTATTACAATCTTTAGAGGTAGAAGTTTTAAAGGGGTCATAATTAAATTGTTTACGTAAACTTCCTAATTCTTGTTTAGATTTTCTAATCTCCCATTTTAGTCGTTTCGTAATTTCAAATCTTGACAGATCTTTAAACCTTCTTTATTAATGAAACTAACCAATTCTCCATAGGTGAGTTCATCATAAGGGATACGGTTCTCGTAAAGGGCTTTAATAGAATTTCTTACCTTTTCACCCAAAAAAGTAGGTAAACCCGGAGGAACTTTTTCTTTCCAAGTAATATGATTTGCATCATCTCTCGAGAAAGAGTCGAGTAAAGAAGGTAGTTTTATAGCTCTCCGGAAATCACTAAGTTTTCTACATCTTAAGTTGTGCGCAATTTAGCATTTTTATCTCGTAGGTGAGAAGGATCACCTATGAAATGGAGGGAAATGGTCAATATTAAAGTCGCAATCGTATCTTGAATGGGACTATTATATTCATCCGTAATGGGGTTTTATCCTCATCTCTGTTTGAATAGCATTCAAAATGTCGAATCGTTGTTGTTTAGTGAGAAGATGATCCCACCAACCTTTAAGTTGACTCCGTGAAACCCGTAATAAGGATTTCTACAATGGCTTTGTCGAGGTTTCGATTGAGTTTTATAGGCATTTGCTGCCATGGTCATTTGTTGTAATGGGCCGAGTATATTATACTCAGACATTCCATCTATGTTCCATTCATAGACAGAAGATGCATTAAACCGAGACTGGTTTATTGTACTAGGCCTATTATCGATGGCTAGATCAGGAGGAGAATAAGAAGTAGCAGGAAGTGCTAATTCCCAATGAATTTTATTAGCTTCGGTATAGACTCAGTTTCTTCCTTAAATGCATCTGCATCTGAAGAGGCTATAGAAAACTAGTCTTGATCCAGTACTCCAATCCTACTGCTAGATTGGGGAGTATCAGGGGCAATTTCAACTTTTTTAGAGGAAGAAGAGGATTCTATCCTATCTAATTGTTCTTTAATAGCTTTAGCAAAATCTGATTTTGATTCGTGAACAAGCTTTTGGCTAGTCTTCGAAACCTAGAAGGGCTCGAAAATAGGTTTTTTTAAGCTTTTTATCATCATCAGACTTTGTTGTTTTTGAAATAGAAATAGGAGAAACAGTTATGGTTGACTGTTGGAATTGACTTTCTATTCTTGTCAACTGTTTTCCTATAGTATTTAGATTAGCATTACAGAAATTATTCTGTTGAATAATACTATCTAAATCTTTATCTGGGTCATTGACTCTATGAATTTTATAAGGCGAGGCTTTAATTTTAACAGGAGTCTCACCTTGATAAATAGTTATATTTCTCATAGGAGGGTGTTTAGATTCAATGATTCTATCACTATCAGAAAGATTCCACTCAGGAGTTTTCTTTCTGGTAGTAATGGGGTTTGTCCTTTTAAAAGGATAAAAAATGTTGTTGTCAGAAGCATACATTTCAAACCAATCAAAAAATAAAATATGAACTTTATGCAAGTTAACAAATTCATAATAAACTTCTTGAATTTGCTTTCTTTGGTCTAAAAATTGTTTAAAAAACCAAAGTCTTTTTTCTTTATTTAAATCAGAATAGAAATCTTTGTGCAGAAGAGTTTTATCCAGTTCGAAATCCTTTTCTAGGACACCAGTTACATTTTCTGTAATAGCAGAAAATGTAGGAGATGTTGGAGGAGAAGGTTCTTTTTCTTCTTTTCTTTGTTCATGTTGGTTACTAGTATAGATTGGATGGGGAACACTAGTAGTGTAGTCAATAGAACGAATAGAAGAACTAGGAATATCTGAAGTAGAAAACCTAGGTTGGTCTTTATATGAAAGATTTATGACAGAGGGGACTTTAGAAAACTTTCTTTCTATTGAGGGAATACTAGAAATAGACTCTCTATCAGAGAACCTAGACGAAGTAGACCTTTTGAAAGATAGTTTGACTTTACCATCAGAATACTGAGTTACATTTTATAACTCTGTATTTGGCTCAAGTTGTTTTGGAATCACTGGTTTAGTGGCTCCATCCAGAATCCATTCTTCTGGAAGATGAACATCTTTCCATTGGATTGGCCTTGGTACAACAGTATTAGCTCTGGACATATCAGTCTGGAAGAGAATTGTCTCATTCTTTTTAGACTGGAATTTATGTTGCGTATTAAATGTAGAATGCATTGCCTTATAAGAGATTTTATAGATCAATGCAACAGGTATTGACCCTTCAATCATGTGATAATTGTGAGTCTTTATTTGAAGAATCATGCTTTTGAGGATATTTTTGTCTTTAAGGGAGACTGTGATGTTTGGGTAACAGTCGAACGAAATAGGGCCTTTACAGAGACTCGATTCAATACTACTGAGTAAAGAATCGTCAAAAGAGATGAATCTGCCATCTCTTAGAACAGCTAAGATGGAAGTATCTAAGCCTTCTTTGGTAAGGGGTTTTATTCCGACTTGGATTAAACCAATATGCACATAATTAAATTTCTTTTCTTTTAAATACTTTAAAGAATGTTCTGAAAGCAATTGAATTGTTTCAAAAGGCTTTGAAAGAGTAATATCTCGTTCTTTAGTTTTTATGACATAATCCGTCTTTAAAAAATCAAGCTTTTTGGTTTTATAAATCATGTCTTTAGAAATCTTTGGTAATTCCCAACAATCAATGGCTTTATCAAAGTCTGCAATTATGAATTCTTCAGAATTCACAATATTCTTTGAAACACTAGTCCTCCCAGAGGACGAGCTAGAGAAGGAGGATGCTCTACAGAGTAGAGAATCCATGCGATTCAGGATCTTTTAATAAAACCTATATCAATGTCTACAGGTATGGTTTTACCGCCTAAACGGAAACTCTTATCCTAAAACGGGACTTAAAGTCTAAAATTCAAATTTCAATGAATCACACAATTTTAATTAGAGTCAATTTTCTATTTTAATTAGAGTCAATTAAGGAATCTTTGTCTTAGTTTTTTATTTCTATTAAAATTGTGATTTAGTTTTCCTTTTTAAAATAGGTTTATCTATTATAAATAAAGAGGTCTTGTTATTATTTTCATAACTTCAATTATTCAATAAAATTCCGCTTTTATAATTTCTTGTGGGATTATCTATCAAAATCTCTCTTGTAGAGTCGTGTGGATTGGAACGGATCTAATCTCGCTTCGATTAGAGCGTAAGCTAATCGCGTTGGTTTGGTCCGTACTAGAACGAAATCTAGTGTTTCTATCCTATCAATTTCACTTCCGCTATGCCGCCCTGTCAATTACTTGAAAGACTAAGTTTAATCAACTAATTGATCCTTGAATTACGTCTTTTAGGCTACCTTTCTTCTCAAGTTTGTAAAGAAAACCCTAGTGGTTAATGACTGCTTGGCAATTTGGTTATTACAATAAAAAGGCACAATATTCTCTTTTATTTCTCCTCGCAAGCCCTCTCTTGTTTTCCTCCTACAATTCAAGATACATAGCCGGATGAACTTACAATGAAAAGACTACAATACAAGAAATTGTTGGTGACATATTAAAGAAGTTGAATGCTACGTCAATCTCGTGCAATATCGAAGGTCGAGATGAAATAAATTCTAGCATTGAGCAAAAGAATTAGACACTACTTATTGGATTGTCTGATTTTTTAATTATAGGAATTTAGTGCATGAATGGTGTTGGTAAGATAACTATTGCGAGAGTAATGCTACACATCCCAAATTTTTTGTCCCAAATAACTATTCGAAATGATTTGGTATTAATTAATTGGTTGATAGTTCTTAGCAAAATTCAAGTGAATTAATTGTAATCAATTAATGAATGTCAAATCATTTCGAATAGTTATTTGGGACAAAAAATTTGGGATATATAGCATTATTGCTACTACGGAAGCTATTTTTAACCAATTATCTTATGAATTTAACGTTAAATTTTGCTTAATTAACCTGTGTAATAAATAATATTATGATAAGAAAATAAAAAAAATTTGAATGTCCTAGAATGGATATAAAATTATTGTTAAACAAATTTAATAAAACTTATTCTAATTGTTTTGAATACAATTTTTTTTCATTTCAATTGATGAGTGACTTTTTCTTTATTTAATTTAATTAAATGAATAAACTCTTTTTTTGTTCAATGAAAGTTGAATATTAGTTTACAAGTTTTATGTTATTTTTACAGGTGTTTCTATACTCATAATTTTAAAACACAAAATTATCATTCTTATATTGATTTACCCGTTTCACATTCCATTTACTATGTTTATGTATAATTTACAAAATTTATATTAATCACAGCATCATAGAATTTTCGTTCATTTAGTAATAAGAATAATTGGAGGATCATATGTTGTTATATTAGTGTACCTAATTTATGATTTAATGATAACCGAGTTTTACTTTTACGATTTTACCCAATGGTATGGATTCCAAATAAGTGGTTGCAGCCATTTACCCTTTGGAATTTGGATGCTTAAAGAACAAAGATTATACAAAACTACCCTTCGGAATTGTGGTAGTTTTGTATTTAGTCAAGGGTTATGTTGAGCTAGTCTTGGACTAGGCATTTTTTGATTTGTAAGCAGTGGTGATAAATAAATATATATCTATCTATCTATTTCTCTATATATATATTATAAGATTTTATGATATTGTTGGGTTTGTAAAGATGACATATACCATTGCTTATTCTAATATTTTGTGTGTTTTTTATTTTTGTTTTTCCCTTTCTGGACTTACTTGGTATTGCAGTGTTGTAAAAAAAGCTATAATTAATTGTATCTGTAATTATAATTTTCGAAATTTATCAAATAATTTAATATTTGTAAGGTTTTTATTAAAATAATGTTAATTTATTACGAAACAGGTGGGCCAACTTTCAAAAGCTCAGCTCTAAGCCCAATTGCTTGGTAGCTTGGTTGTTTTGGCTCCTCCTCAAAATAAGTCAAAATCACCAATACAAATGAGCTCAATCTCAAACTCATGTTTTATTTATTTATTTATTTTTTAAAATAACAGTAGAGCACAGCTTCTTTTTTGTTAACCCTCTGTTGTTTTTCTCTTAATATACACATGCATAACCCAGTGAGCTTACATATGAAATCATGACTATTATATCCTTGATGAAAATGTAAAAAATTAGGGCCGGAGCACAGCAGAAGCAAGAAATATTAAGTAAGATGTATGAATAGTAGTAAAGGATTTGGTTTCCAACAATATATCAAGAAATTAATGCTCACCTTATACAGTAACACACATACACCAAATAATTCCACGAATGAAGTCAATGAGTAACAAATTTATAAATCAACCAAACAAATCGGCAGTTAAGTATCAAATTGATCAACAAAATGCATTCCTTGGTTTCTAAGCTCAAAATCTGAAATTTCTTGAAAAGGTTTTCGCATTAGTGTCTTGCAGGTAAGAAATTCTTGAGAGACATGCTGCATTCTCGGTCGACGCTCTGGTTGGGAACTCAAGCATGCAAATGCAATTTTTGAAACAAGTACAATGTCCTGAACAACCTTTCGGTCAACTGGAGGTGAAAGACGTTGGTATAAAACATCAATTAACATTATTTTTGGATCAAATTATCGTGATGACAACGACGAAAGAAGATCTCCTGGATGCCTTCCCATTAATACTTCTAGCGCTACCACCTCGAAGCTATAAACGTTACATTTCCCTGTGAAAATCATGGTGTAGGCGAGTTCTATAGGAAAAAGCAAAAGTGTATGATTTATATCATATAGATTATACAAAAATTTCCAATTCAAGAACTTTGAATTGTATTAAAGTCTAGGACGTGTTTATAATGTTATAAAACGGTGAAAAACAGAGTTTATAACGTTGTAAACACGTCCTGGATTTTAATAACATATGAGATTTCCAGATTGAAAGCTGACTCATTGATTATATGTCTATTTAATAATGAAGAAGATAAAGAAGAATGAGGAATAGAGCAAATGATCACCTGGAGCAATGTATCTGTAAGTGCCTACCAGCATGGTTATATTGGAGGAGTCTGGATTTAGAAGTCTAGCCACGCCAAAGTCAGCAACAAATGCCTCCAATTATGTATTTAACAGTAAGTTGTTGCTTGATATGTCGCGGTGAACAATTGGTGGTATGCTGTTTATCACATTCACCCTCTTATCCCAATCAAACTCAACAGCTTCTTCGTCATTGCGTAGAAGACAGAACACGCTGCCCCTCTCTATATACTCATAATTTCACAAATCAGAAACATGCATTTCTTGTGCAAACAGAAACCGTAAAGCTTCACGATATTTCGATGCTGTATATTAGATAATACACAAGCCTCATTTTGAAAACTTTTGATGAAAGCTAACTCCTCCGAACTGTGAAGCTTCTTTAAAGCAACTGTTTTACCTCTGGCTAGCTCTGCTTTATAAACACTGCAGTATCTTCCGGTTCCAATGCAGTATTTGATGTCAAAGTCCTCCATGGCTTCAACCAATTCTTCAAATGCAATTTTACCATTAAAATTCCATACATAGAAGATATCCAAGCTCTTGGTTGTTCCTTTTGCCTGTTCAGGATCATCCTTATTTCTTGTAAAGAGATACATGATGCCAATGAGTAAGATAACCAGAAGAACAACCATGGGAAGAAACTCTTTAATTATAAGCCCAACGGAGACGTTCCGGGGTTTCTTCTTGGAGTCATAACTAGAAGGTGTATCAATGATTCAATTCTACAAGGAGGCAAACCACCGAACTTGCTTGTTGGAGTGCATTTTATGCACTAGTTTTGCATTGTTTATTCCCCTTAATATCGATGTTTTGCACTTAATGATAGTAATTTACTTGTGCTTTATTTTTGTAGGTGCAATTCTATTGATTGGTGCTAAATTGAGTTAAAAGATGATGTTTGAGGAGGAATTGTCTTCATGGAGAAATTCTGAGCTTCAGAAGAAGTTTGTTGATAAGGTATGGGGGCGTGTTGTCAACTGAGAACCTGTAGTTTTTATTTTAACGTGTTTTATCTTTTTGGTTATTTTTGTAATTTTAAATTAATTCTTTAGATAATATTTTAGATATTAGTATTTTTATTTTTTGGAAAACTATAAGAGAGGAAACGCGTGAATTACAAAGAGGGGGGGGAAGAACGCAATTGAAGAAAAAACCCTAGAAAAATCTTTTCTCTCTTTTCCATGAGTAGCTAAACTCATTTTTCTAGTTGAGGATTAATGAAGCTTTGATTCATTATTACTGTGAGATCTTTCTTATGCTTTAATTGTTTTATTGCTTTTTGGGTATTTGCTTATTCTTTGAATTACTGTCATGATTATGTTTGTTAATTAGATAATTGGACACTATTTAATTATCAACTTAATATACTACCAATTGAAAGATTTATGGTATGAAGATTTTGATGTTTGTGACAAATAGCATAGCAGTGCGTTGTGTTATAAGAATAAGCAATCTAATTTAAATGAATCATCATGTGTTAATTAGGATTTGGATCTCTCTAGTTTTTCAGACTGTTAATTGATTAAATCCTATGATTGTATATAGGGTTGTCTATTGATTAGGGAAATAATCAACGATGGTACCTTGATTATTGACTAGTTAAGGAGAGATTGGCTATTAGAGGGTCTCAGTAGCTATAACCGGTCTATTCATAAGTAATAATGATTTTTGAATTTGTATCAATGATCAGTAATCTAATCAAAGCTGAGTTAATTCCTTCAACTAGAGTTTTCCCATTTTGAATTATCATTTTTAATTTACATTCTTATTATTTTCAATTAATTTTCATTATCGTCAAAAATCCCCTAATTTTATATTTTCATTTTAAAAGGATTTAAATAATTACCAATCTCTGTGGACACGACCCTACTCAATCACTATACACAATCTTATTTAGAGTAGGTTTTTATATTTGCTGGCTTCGACACCCATCATTGCTGCACAAACCTTTGTTGCCAACAAATGCCTGTGCTGGGTATGTAGTTAGTATAGAATCCTGAACTTCTCCTTCAAAATTATTATATGAAAAGTTGATGAAATTCATCAACTTTATATCATTAAGAAAATCAGAAATGGTACCAGAGAGGTGATTGTGGGATACATCCAGGTATTGTAAGGTTTCTATTGAATTAAGCTGGGACGGTATCGTCCCATTGATGAGGCTATACTTCAACTCAAGAAAAGACAAGCTTGAGAGTTTTCCCATCTCTAAAGGGATTCTTCCGCTTAAACTATTGTTACTCAGTATCAATTTTTGCAACACCAAGCAGTCCCCAATTCCAGTTGGAATGGAACCACCAAGTTTATTATTGGAGAGGTCTAACTGTTGAAGGTGAAAGAGTCCTCCAATTGTGGATGGTATTTGGCCAAAGAGTAAATTTGAGGAAAGATTGAGAAAAGTAAGTTCGGTTAACTTGGTGAGCTCAAGTGGGATGCTACTATGTATTTTGTTCCCCGACAATTGTACCCAAAATAGATGACTTATATTCCCAATTTCTGGAGGGATGGTTCCTGCACTCAAAGGGAAAGATATTAATATCAAGAAGTTATGGGCTTGTTTGATATTATGGCTAGGTGGTTATAGCTTAAAAGATATAATACTAAAGTGTTTAATAAATACCCATTACTATGATTTGAAAGTTCAGTTGGTTTTATTCTACACTTGTATGATTAAAAATATACAATAACTTCATTTTTTTTGTCAAAATTATTACTTAAAAATTATACATAAAATACATTCCCAACTTTTGTTTTACCATTGTAGCCTTTTTTTTTTTTTTTTACAAAAATTATAGCTTAAAAGTCACAACTACAACTATTGTAGCTTAAAAGCAACTAGTAATATTGTTGGCGTACCTGTAAGATTATTTTCAGCTAGACTAAGGTATCTGAGCTTGGAAAGAACGCCAATTTGTGATGGAATGCTTCCATTTAAGCTATTGATATCTAGACTCATAAATTCCAGGTTTGGCAAGCAAGAGAAGTTGAGTCTACCAAATTCCCCCTTCAATTGTTTATTTCGCAAAATTATCTTATTGATGCTTCCTGCAGTATTGCAAGTAACACCAGCCCAACTGCAATGATCTGAAGTATTATTGTTGGCAATTCTATGGCTCCACCAACCAGTTTTAAGTAGAGCTTTTCCTTTCTAATTGTATGGATGACAATTCAGACTCTGCAGCAAATATACCAATAGTATTAGCATTAGGGCATATTAAAATGGCAGCCCATATGATCGCTTGAAATCTTTTGGTTGGTTCTGCTATTAACAGCAATAAGCTTTTATAAACCTTTAAGCCAAAGCTCATTTAAGCATATCCTAATTTCTTTTCCCCATCTGCTCGTCTTGGTATAGACTTGGACCTTCATAAAATTTCTAAGCAATATTTTCCTTGCCGTCTTCACCGACTTGAACTTGTGAGTCAACACTACTGAATTCAACCTGAGGTTTGAAGTTTCAACATTCTACTATTAATTTATTATTATTATTTAACTAAAGAGATCAGAAAAAAGCAAGTTCATTGATTAATGACATATGAAAACACTAGGATACTTTCTATGATGTTGATTTAATTAATAAATTACACTCCTTTGTATTCTTAAAAAAATGTTTGGTCCAAGGTTTAATACATATACTGGATCAATCAAATAGTCAATAAAAGAGTTAAAAAATGTTTGGTCCAAGTCAGATAGCTGGGAAGTCACATAAGTTTAGATGGTAAGAGTGTTGCTTTTGCCATCCCTCTGAAAAGTCCTTAAAGAACCCTTTTCTTTGTACGCAGCTCTACTAAAAATTTTAACAATTAAATGAATTTCTTATGACCCCCTTTTATTCCAAAAATTATCCTTACTGACTCTTCCTCCTTAAACCCCAGTGTCGGCTTCTCAATTACTGCTCAAAATCAAATCCCCGACAATGATGGTCCTGTTGCTCACAAATTCACTTTTGCCTCTTTTTTTTCAACTTCTGGTCTATTAGAAATAGTTATTCCTGTTGCTAGAAGAATATTTTTAAAATTAAAAAAAAAAAAAAAAGACATCCCAAAAGGAAAAAAAATCACTAAAATTTTTCTTGATTTTTAAACAAGATAATCTTGTTGAATAATTTTTCACTAAAAAACAATCACTAACAATCCCAAAAGGAAAAAGACATCCGAAATAGTTATTCCAAAAGAATATTTTTCTTGATTTTTCTACAACGAAATTCAATCACTATAAATGGTGTCCCTATGATTTACGAAGCAAAGAAGAAGATTAAAGTCCTTTTAGGTAATTTAAGTTAAGGTTAAAATTGTAAAAGTATAGAAGCAGTTTCAAGAAGACTTTAATGGGGTGGCTAAAGCTTGACTCACGGTAAAAATCTCTGCGGGACCCGAATTGAACCTGTGGGGCCAGCTCATTCAAGTTGGCTACGGATACTCCAGAAGCTTAACAAACATTTCGGGCCTAATTTGGGGGCCAGGGCCAATGCCCATAAATAACTCGGGTTGAAACTGCTTGACAGGGTGGTTGTTACATATTCCTCCTGCTATGTGTACATTTGTATATGTGTACGTCATATACTTTGAAAACTGATTGACGAGTTGGTTATTACAACGAAAAAGCACAATTTTCTCTTTTATTTCCCCTCACAAGCCCTCTCTTGTTTTCCCCTACAATACAAGATACAAAGCCTCGTGAGCTTACAATGAAAAGATTATTATTCAAGAAATTGTTGGCAACAAAAATTGAGAGAATGGATAAACAATTCTTAATTAGCTTTATAACATAACTAAAATTTCCATATCTTTTGCCACTGCGCCGAAATCACTTATACCATTTATTAGTTGCCGATGCCTATGTTTTTTAATTATCCAACTCAAGAAAACTAAATTATTGAGTGGAGAAACATATCGTATTTATAAATTCAAATAACTCTTCTCTACTAGTTAATATGAGAAACAACTCAACAAAGACGTCTGAAACTAAATTACATAATTAGTAGAATATCAAAGGAAATTAGTGATTACTCTCTTGTAGGAGGATGTTTTGACCTCCATTTTGATGATGAATCTGATAATCGTGATCTTCCTCAACAAGATGCTAACAAAAGCTATGGTGATTGGTGACTCACATTCGAAACCAAATATCACGGTAACCCCAGAGGACGAATCTCAAGTTGATGATAAGGCCAATTTCCACTTTCCAGTTGTCAAAATATTAAAAACGTAACAATGTTTCAAAGATTCAACAACTCCACAACTCACCTTTGTCTACCCGTACGTGAGGAGATCCATAATTCTCCTGTCCCTTGATGCCTCACAAGCTAGAAAAAAAGACAATCTGCAAGACAAAATGGAGACAATAAGCAAAGAACTAGTGGGTAGCAGATTATTCTTCACCATTCTCTAAGTCCCCCATACACATGATGAATTTCATACTTTTACCTCTTCTGTCCATGAAAGTATTGGAAATATAAGTCAACGTTGCTTCTTTGAAAGTTCAAAATATGAATAGTAGCTATTTTGTACTGCTCACGTTCACTTCTGCGGTTTGAAAAAAAAATCTTAAAGAGTCTAAGCGTGCAATGGCACTGTCTTTAACACCAAATTTCACGCCTCAATATTCGATATCTTATTGAAAGAAGAACAAACAAAAGCAGTTTACTCTCCAGGATACAATGACTATTATCGTGATGTTGCACTTCAACACGATATTTTAGAACAGCAAAAGAAACATTATGAAGAAAATATGAGATAGCAGGAGAGGTAATAGAGGTGCCATGAAAGCTTTAGACGCCTCCTTTATATAGAGAATCATTTTCCTAATTCAATTTGAATTAATTTCCCACTTTCCTTTTTTAATTTGAATTACTCATCTATGTGTCTCATAATTTAATTCAATTTCGAATAATCTAATCACATCTACATTTGACTTATTCAACTCTAATTTTTTAATTAAATCAAACATAAAAGTGATTACTCTCGTTTCCCTCTAATGTGGGGTATTAGTATTTTGACATATCAATAAAACTCCAACACAAAGTGCACTAAATACTAATGACACTTTAGTCATGGATTTAACAAAATTTCCACCTCATCACAGAACACTACTCAGCTTATTCTACAGACTTGTGAATTGACGCTTCTGAGTTTTAGAAATAACATATTGTTTCTGTTCTTCTAACTTCTTCGCCCTTACGACTGCCCTACCCAAATTCTAGATTGGCTATGTGATCTCATATTGAATCTCTTGTTTTAATCCACCAATATACTTTGCAACTGTTCTAAATTCTTGATCATCCATATTATTTCTTGCATATATACAATAAAATTCTCCTATATAGTCATTAACACTATAATTTGCTTGCCTATAGTTATGATATTTCAAATACAACTACTTCTTATAATCTGCTGGTAAGAAATACTCTTCCATCATCCTTTACATTCTAGCCCACAATCTGATCATTTGCTTGTCTACAATTCTTCTTCAATTATGTATGTGTTGCTACTATGCGGATGCCATGCCCTTAAACTTCAACGCCACTAGCTTAACCCGCTTCTCTTGAGGAATCTCCATATGCTTAAAGAAATTCTCTACTTGTGTATCTAGTTCAAAATTTCTTTAATATTCATCTCACCATAGAAATCTGAAAGATCTATATTAATCTTTTAATCTAAATTTCTTCTGCTCTTTCTTTCATAATCCATAGATTCATCCTCCTCTGAATTGCTTACTAAGTCCTCACACATACGCATAGGCATTTGTCTCGCATGCCCTGGGTAATGAGGCACTACCTTGCAATTGGCGCCCTAAGGCACTACCTCACGATTATATCCCTAAAGTATCTCCTTATGGTTAAATCTTGAGGTTGTTCTTCACATTGATTACTTGAAGTACTTTCTTGTGATTAAATCCTTGGCTTTGATCTCTTCGCTTTTCATATAGTTAATGGAAAACATAAGACCCTCAATTGCTTGTTCTATCACCTCCATTCTCGAGTTACAAGCTTCCTTAATGGCTTGCCAAGCTGCTTTTCTTGCCATCTATCTAAAAACCTCCAGAGTTTGTGCCTGCATCGCTTAATCATCGCCTTTGGGACGGTTGTTCCTTTGATCGTTTGGTCATACCATGGTGACAAGCGAACTTGCTCCGATACCAACTGATGATGCAAAAACATAAAAGTTTGGTAGATAAGATAAACTAAAATTTCTGAATGATGAAAATTTTATTAGAAAAGTCCAAATGAACAAAACTAATTTTTTGGGTCCCTTTTATACTAATCCTAAATAGAACGAATTTACAAAAATAGGCAAACTTGAAATATTATTTTATTATAAAATTTTCCCAACCTAAATAAGAAAAACAAAACAAAAAGCTCCCAAGTATGATATCTAGAAAAAGAGATAAACATCATGAAATTAACAGGAAAAATAGGAAGATAACTTAAAACTGAACAATGACTAGGAAAGAAG
This sequence comes from Clausena lansium, assembly GCA_030449835.1. Classification (NCBI taxonomy): domain Eukaryota; kingdom Viridiplantae; phylum Streptophyta; class Magnoliopsida; order Sapindales; family Rutaceae; genus Clausena; species Clausena lansium. Next base: position 5,530,494 of record JASUUF010000259.1, on the reverse strand, counting down.
CAAAATTTCCAGCTTGACAATGGGCACCCATTTTGATTTGATTTGTCTTATTGCAAGCTTCGAAACGATATATTATACACATAAAACGGACACCTGTAGTCCAAGGCATGACCTCCAGAAGATATTCTACTCATCCCACACAACAATCCTACATCAATATGCTCTGGTTAAATGGTCCTATCAAATTAAGGACCATTGGGTCTAGGATTTATTAGATACCTTTATTATTCCGCCATTCAATTCATGATGCATGCTTCCTCTTCAAAATTCAATCTTCAAATTAAGTGAATAAAAAGTTTGATATATCATCAAACTATGTACTAATCATTCATGATATTTTGTACTTCCGTTAATGATATACATGATCAAAATTAATTAGATATATCGGGCGTCGAGGGTGGTAGTTTGGTTTTGGTCTCTCGTACTAAGTATATCAGAGATATTACATTTAATTAATATATGTATAACATATGTAGTTAAATTAAGGGTTAATATCATCTATGTGATAGATGTTTTGATAAATTAACAAAAAAAAAGATAGATGTTTTAAAAATAAGTAGATTGATGACAAATCGTTAGTTTATCCATTAACTTTAACAGGAACAGTAAAATAATTATAAAAAGACTCTTTTATCCCTACAATTAATTATAAATTGATGTTTCTACCCCTATAATAGTTACAAAATGACATTTTTACCTCTACAATTAGTTACAAAATTATGTTTATGCTCCTACTCATTTATTTTTATTTTTTAAATAGACAAATATTTAAAAAATTATATCTAAGTCTAATTAACAGAAAAGTTAACGGTCTGCCTATTTTTAAAACATCTATCACTTTTTTTCAATTTGTAGAAACATCTATCATCCAAGTGATATTAACCCTTAAATTAAATATAACTACATGATAATTTTTTAAAACAAATGCACACGTTACATACATGCATTAATTAAATATAATATCATTGATGTACTCCAGAGATCTCTCTTCTATTATTGTATTACTAAAAGAGTAGTAAAACAGTAAAAGTCTGAAACAAACAATATAGAATTTATATTTTTTTTCTTCAAACCTTAAGTTAAAACGCCGCAAACGTTTAAGTCCTTTTTTGTCAAAATTTTGTGACATTTGTTTTGCCAAATAGCATTGCTGAAATCCAAACTAACGGAAGTTCAAACTTATTTCTCAGCTTCTGAGTTAAGCACTTCTCAAACTCTAAAGTTCTTATTCTTAAAAAAGAAAAAGTCTGGCCAGTTAGATTATTATTCTAAAAAGGAAAAAGCTTGAATATCGCAAGTCTTTAAAAATGAAAAACAGGTCAAACCAAAAAGATAGAATAAAGGATGTGTGGTGAACAATATAGTGTTGAAGATAGAATTTTTTCAAAATGAAGGTGTAATAATATTTAAGACTTGAGATATTAGTGTCTTTGAGATGTTCAATTCAACAGTTAATCTTAAACACTATCCTAAACCCAGTAGGTTAAGTGGCATTTTCAAGCGCGTAAGAACTGAACTACGGGAAATACAACGCCAGTAAACATTGAACTTTCTGAAACATGCGACAACATCGAGGAGGAAGGAATCGGGATGCTGATCAGACACTCCAGGCTGGAATCAGGATCCGAGAAAAGAATTTCGAGTTGATGGATTCACTTTAGAAGGCTGCAGTAGAAGGCCATATCGATCAATTCAGAGCACACGCCGATCCTTCATCAAATATTGACACCCAAGGAGAACACAATCCTCCACATTCACATCACAGCCCGACCTCCAACAACAAAGCTTAACAGCTTCTGGAAGATCGGTCATAACAGGAAATCTGCAGAGGACGAAGGAAATTTTGTGAGAGAGATTCTAGACATGTGTCCTGATCTGCTGTGGAAAGCCAATACCAAAGGGGAAACTCTGCTGCACATCGCCGCCAGGCACGGACATGCAGATATAGGGAAGGATTTAATTGATGAATGCAAAAGACCTCACCAGAACGACCCAGAGAAATGTGCTGAAGCTGCGAGGATGATGCTGATGGCGGTGACGAATGAATCCGAAGACACAGCCTTGCACGAGGCCGTGCGGCATAATCAAGTTGACGTGGTGAAGCTATTGACCAAAGAGGATCCTAGGATACCGTATGATGCCAATAAAGCCGGCGAGACTCCCTTGTACTTGGCTGCGGAGAGGGGATACAAAGAGGTTATGAAAGACATTTTATCGACTTGCAAATCACTGGCTGACCATGGACCAATGGGAAGAACGGCTTTACACGCAGCTGTATTTTGCGAAGATGAAGGTAAACCTACCATTATTATTATTATTATTTTAATGAACCTCGACATGTGGAGAAATTTTATTAAAAAAAAAAGGCAATCGAAATATTTATTTGTAGATACAATGCGCCTTGTCCTTACACAAACCTACAAAGTACAATTAATCGAAAAATCTATTAGTTTCTAGAAATATTTAAGTTAAAATCTTAAGTTAGGTCATTTGAATTGTAAAAATCAAGTGGGCAATCGTAAAATATGGTAAGAAAATCAGCCAAGGGATACATGTCGGTGACCAGTTAAAATTGTGTGGTATTCAAAGTCAAGTAAACCGTGTGGTGGGAAAATAGGTTAGTAAAATGAGTGGTCCTAGTGTGTATGTCGGCAATTGTAGTAGTGAAGTCGAAAGCATAATAAGAAATGTCCAAATTAAAGTAAGCGCTCTCTCTTGTAAAATCTCTATCATTCATCCTCACCATCAGCCAAATATTCTTAACTTCAAATATTTCCATCTCACTCATTCTAGCCCACTGCCAACTAAGTAGACTACTCTTCATGGATATAGTTATGGGCTAGACTTTCTATGGACTACGTCTTGACAAATTAATCATCAATGTAATATTGTGCGCAATATTCACATTTTAAATTAACAGTAGCAGCACTTGCACAATTTGAGAGTGTTTCTATTAATTCCTTCTTTGACAATTTGTGTTTTGTCGTTATTTTTCAATAGAAATGACAAAAATGTTACTAGACTTTAAAAAGACTCTGACCAGCAACGCGGATCAGCAAGGATGGCTCCCACTTCACTTGGCTGCACACCTGGGATGCTATCGAGTTTTGAAGGAATTACTTAAGGCTGATAAATCTGCAGCCTACAAAGTTAATAATGAAGGAAATATAGCTCTTCATCTTGCAGCTGGTAGTGGCAAAGTATATTCAATGCTAAAGCTTATGCAGAGTTGTCCAAGTTGCTGTGAAATGACCAATAACGAAGGGTGGAATGTTTTTCACTTTGCCGTGCATAGCGGAAGTAGAAAGGCAGTCCAATTTATCTTAAGCAATCACTCTCTTGGAAACCTTGTAAACGAGAAAAATCACCAAGGAAAAACACCTCTCCTAGAACATGCTGCTTCTTGTTCTTATATGAAGTCTTTCATATGTCACCCTAAAGTGGATAAGCTAGCATTCAACAATGAAAACTATAATGCTATAGATACGATCATGTTGGACAAGTTTTATTTTTCTCCCAAAGAGGTAAGACAATTGATTCATCTATAAATAATTTCATTAGGTGCTAAAAGCTAATTTCTTTTGGCACAATAAATACATTATTTAAGGTAATAGTATTTTTTATTTTTATTTTTCAGATAATAATTGTTTGTACAACGAGTGCATGATTCTATTTTGGAGAAGTGTAAATATTGTTCACAGCAAAGGGGACCTTATATATTTTTCTCTAAGCTAAAAGATTAAAAAAATCATGAATTTCAATGTGTTAAAAAACATTGCATTGAAATTTATTTATTTTTCTTGTCTTTTTGCTTAATGTTCATTTTAATACATTATTCCACACGTTAATTTTTTTTTTATGAATAATGCTTTATTTCATAAGTAACATCTCAATATTTTTTCTTCACAAGTACTTGGTAGCACTCACCCATTATACGATAAATTGTAAAACTAGTAAATTATTTATTATTTCATTTAATAAATTAATGTCATAGCACTTGCGATGATGGTAATTCAAATACTGCTTAAGAAATTTATCATTACTCTTCTACTTATATGCAGGGTTGCAGTCAGGTATATGAGTAACCTAAAACCTTTTTTTAATTACCTACGTAAAATTTTTTATAATTTTTATCACTAAAATTGATTTTTATGAATTGGCTCTCTATAACTTTTACATTTTGACAATTACCCATTTTTTTTATCTTTTTAATTTAAACCCTAAATGTTTATTCCACCACATTTGGTCCCCTAAATTTTAAATTCTGTTCCCCTGAGCTTGTGATGATCATTTTTCCAATCGTTTCCTCTGCATGTCCGTGATCTTTGATTTGAACCTCCAGATATCGTTTATGTAAATCTAGAATTATGTAGGAAAATAGTGGTACCATGGTTATAAACATTTCATCATATATATTGTTGCAGGTATCCTTTATATGGTGCTTGCTTCGACAAAACGGTTTACGGGGTCGACGGCAGATAGTGGATGGAGGTGGGGAAATAAAGGATAATGAAGGCAATATAGTGAGAAATAAGAGTGATTATAGAAAAGAAAAGAAAAAATTAATAGACCAGGGCATAGAGGAATTTTTCAAGAAAGGAAAGGAAGGACATTTAGTAGTGGCTGGACTTATAGCCACTGTTACATTCACCGCAGGTATTACCATGCCTGGTGGTTACATTGAGGAGAAGGGCCCAGACCAGGGGACAGCAGTTCTGACAAGAAGTAGAGCTTTCCAAGGATTTGTTATATCGAATAGCGCAGCCATGGTTTTCTCCAGTTGTGCGGTTTTTGCTCACCTTTTTGTGTCACTATTACCAGACAAGAGCTTCGAATTCATAATATGGAATGTGGGCCTAGTACTTATCGTTGCTGCCATGTTTGCGATGGTGTTAGCATTCCTTTTAGGCGCTTACGCAGTGCTATATTGCAGTGCCAAAGTACTTGCAGTTATTGCTATTGTCATTGTTGGCTTCGTCTTTTCTGTCTATGTGTATTTCCTACCTCTTGGGTTTTTTCTGAGACAGGTGATAGGGTTGGCCTACAGGACCGTAAAGACGTTGATGTCTGAGTCCAGACGAATTTACTTTCGTTTTCTTCCATGACTTGGGTGCTTCTTTTTTTGGCGAAAAAGGAACTCGGACGGGTAATAAATACTCACTATTAATGGTTCGACTCTGTACCACTCTATTTGTGTTGTACTGAGCTGTTGTTGTACGCCTGTACTTATGCTGCAGGAGGACTACCAAAATTTTCTAGTATTCAGAAAGCACTGTGTGTCGCGTTTTCATTAATTTGATCATTATCACATAATCCTCCTGCCATGTGTACATTTGTATATGTATACTTCATGGGCTAAACGCCCATTGACGATTAGCGGGTTGGTTATTACAATGAAAAAGCACAATTTTCTCTTTTATTTCCCCTCACAAGCCCTCTCTTATTTTCCCCTGCAATACAAGATACAAAGCCTCGTGACCTTACAATGAAAAGATTATTATTCAAGAAATTTTTGACAACGAAAATTGAGAGAATGGATAAACAATTCTCAATTAGCTTTCTAACATAACTAAAATTCCCATATCTTTTGTCGTTGTGGCGAAATCACTAATACCATTTATTAGCTGTGGATGCCTATGTTTTTTAAATATCCAACCCAAGAAAACTAAACTATTGGGTGGAGAGACATATCCTATTTATAAACTCGAATAACTCCTCTTACTAGTCAATATGAGAAACAACTCAACAAAGACGTCTGAAATTAAATTACAGAATTAGTGGAATATCAAAGGAAATTAGCGATTACTCTCTTGTTTGAGGATATTTTGACCTCCATTTTGATGATGAATCTGATAATCATGATCTTCCTCAACAAGATGCTAACAAAAGCTACGGTGACTCACATCCGAAACCAAATATCACGACAACCTCAGGGGATGAATCTCAAGTTGATGATAAGGTCAATTTCCACTTTCCAGTTGTCAAAATCTTAAAAACGTAACAATGTTTCAAAGACTCAACATCTCCACAACTCACCTTTGTCTAGGGGTGGGCATAAACCCACAACCCATGGGTTTACCCAAACCCAAACTAACTTAAATGGTTTGCATTGAGTAAATCATGAAAATGAGTTATAATTGGGTTTTATATAAAAAAAATCATTTTATTATGGTTTGGGTATAGTTTACCCATAGGTCATGGATAAATTCCCATAACTCAAGGTGATGTGTGAAAAACTACCACAAACTGGGCAATCCCTAGTCATCTTGCTGCAGGCCAAACACGACAGCAACTAACAAGTAGAAGAAGATCGCGAGTGAATTTATTATGTTCTGTAATGATTATTAATTACTTGAATAAATTTACAGAAAGGGAACACAAGCAGACTGACCTAAAATCTTAATTTTCTTTTATGATTTTTGAATGGAATCAATGTTAATTTCATGCAGATAAGTATTTTATGAGTTTTTAATGGACTCAAATCCATAAACGTGGCTTACTGTTGCATAGGATTTTGAAATGCATAATGTCGGGGGGGCCTTTTTATTTTTATTTCCTTCAATGAATAATGATAATGTGCTTTTTTTTTTAATTTTCTTTTTTGTCGGGTGGCTGAGAAAGTCAGTTGAGGTTGTCAAAATAATCATTACAATTTTTGTTTTATTGTTTGTGTTGTGAATTTATTATGTTATGTAATTATTATTAATTAAATCGTTTGTTTTATGATTTTTTTTCCAATTAATTTTAGATGGATGAGAACTCAAGTTGTCATGGTACTAATTCCTTGGATACTTTGGCAACTACTCAAAGCCGGAGGAAAAAGCCATCAGAGAGATCGAAAATATAATTTTTTTTATTATTAATTTTTTAAGAACGAGTTAAATTAATAATTTATTATTATTATTTAATTTAAGGATGAAATTATTATAAAATTTATTATTTATAATTTTTTATCCACTATATTTTTTTTCATATTTTAATATTAATTTAATAATTAATAACAATTACTAATTATTATAATTTTGATATAATTAAATTTATCAAAATAAAAAATAATTTAATCATAAAATTCAAAATAAACCTAAACCAAACCCAAATAGATTGGTTTGGGTTGGGTTGAAAATATTTTGGTTGATTTGAGTTGGGCCCAAACTTTTATGGTTTGATTTGGATTGACTTAAAACACAACCCAAACCAATCCATGCCCGCCCCTACCTTTGTCGACCCCGCGTGAAGAGATTCATGATTCTCCTGTCCCTTGATGCCCCAAAAGCTAGAAAGAAGACAATGTGCAAGACAAAATGGAGATGATAAGCAAAGAACTAGTGGGTAATTCTTCACCATTCTCCAAGTCGCCATGCACATGATGAATTTCATACTTTTACCTCGTGTACATGAAAGTATTGGAAATATAAGTCAACGTTGCTTCCTTGAAAGTTCAAAATATGAATAGTAGTTATTTGAACTGTTCACATATTTGTTCATGAGTACTGTTCATCTAATACTATTTACGGCACTGTTCACTTCGGCAATTTGGAAAAAAAAAAAGTAAAGAGTCAAGGCACGATGGCACTGTCCTTAAGACCAAATTTCATGCCTCAATATTCGATATCTCGGTGAAAGAAGAACAAACAAAAACGGTTTACTCTCCAGGATACAATGACTACTATCGTGATGTTGCGCTTCAACACGATATTTTAGAACAGCAAAAGAATGATTATAAAGAAAATATGAGATAGAAGGAGAGGTAATAGAGGTGCCATGAAGGCTTGAGACGCATCCTTTATATAGAGAATCCTTTTCCTAATTCAATTTGAATTAGTTTCCCACTTTCCTCATTTAATTTGAATTACTCATCTATGTGTCTCATAATTTAGTACAATTTCGAATAATCCAAATCACATCTAGATTTGACTTATTCAACTCTAATTTTTAATTAAATCAAACACTTGACTAATTTCAAATCAAACATAAAAGTGATTAGTCTCACTTCCCACTAATGTGGAGTATTAGTATTTTGGAATATCAATAAAACTCCAACACATAAGTGCACTAGATACTAATGACACTTTAGTGGTGGATTTATCAAAAATTTCCACCTCATCACGGAACACTTCTCAGCTTATTCTATAGACTAGTGAATTGACACTGATAAGTTTTAGAAATAACACGTTGTTTTCGTTCTTCCAACTTCTTCACCCTTGCGACTGCCCTGCCTAAATTCTAGATTGGCTTTGTGATCTCATATTGAAGCTCTTGTTTTAATCCACCAATATACTTTGCAACTGTTCTAAATTCTTGCTCATCCATATTATTTATCGCATGTAGACGATAAAATTCTTTTATATAGTCATTGACACTACAATTTGCTTACCTATAGTTATGATATTTCAAACACAACTGCTGCTTATAATCTGCTAGTAAGAAATACTCTTCCATCATCCTTTACATTCTAGCCCACGATCTGATCATTCACTTTTCTGCAATTCTTCTTCGATTCTGTATGTGTTGCCACTATATGGATGCCACGCCCTTAAACTTAAACGCCACTAGCTTAACCAACTTCTCTTGAGGAACCTCCATATGCTCAAAGAAATTCTCTACTTGTGCTATCTAGTTTAAAAATTCTTTAATATGCATCCCACCATAGAAATCTGAAAGATCTACATTAATCTTGTAATCTAAATTTCTTCTGCTCCTTCTTTCATAATCCATAGATTCATCATCCTTTGAATTGCTTACTAAGGCCTTACACATACGTGTAGGTATTCGTCTTGCATGCTGTAGGTACTGAGGCACTACCTTGCCATTGGCGCCTTAAGGCACTACCTCACGATTATATCCCTAAAGTATCTCCTCATGGTTATAATCTTGAGATTATTCTTCACGATTGATTACTTAAAGTACTTCCTTGTGATTAAATCCTTGGCTTTGATCTCTTCCCTGTTTATATCGTCAATGGAAAGCCTAAGACCCTCAATTGCTTGCTCTATCACCTCCATTCTCGGGTTACAAGCTTCCTTAATGGCTTGCCAAGCTGCTTTTCTGGCCATCTATCTGAAAACCTCCACAGTTTGTGCGTGCATCCCTTAATCATCGCCTTTGGGACAGTTGTTCCTTTGATCGTTTGGACGTACCATGGTGATAAACGAACTGGCTCCAATACCGACTGACGATGTGAAAACATAAAAGATTGGAAGATAAGATAAACTATATCTCTAAATAATGAAAATGTTATTAAAACACTCTAAATGAACAAAACTAATATGTTGGGTCCCTTTTATACTAATCCTAAATATAACAAATTTACAAAAATAGGCAATCTTGAAATATTATTTTATTATAAAATTCTCCGCACTATAAAAATGATATTTACTGACACATTATTTATTGACATTTTAGAAAAAATATCAATAATTGTGTATATTTGCACCATTTCATACTTTTTAACAAGTAAATATAACAGGTTATTGATATTAGTGTATTAATAAATTAAGCATAAGAAATCTCTAACACTAAAATATCATAAATTAAAAAAAAATCATTAAAATTTGTAAATCTCCCAACTCAAACAAAAGACTTCTTAAATTCTTTTTTTTTTTTTTTGAATGACTGCGTTTGGTCCAGAAACCAGAACGTATAAAATTGAATATTAAAAAAATAAAAAACAGAAATTAGAAACAGAAATTAAATTCTTCCCCCCCATTTCATCATAGTGAATCGAAACATACAAAATCCCACGCCACCGACACACCCAAAACCTCTCCCATCACTGCCGTCACTGCTTTCGACTCCCGTCATCTCCCGTGCACCAATTCTCAGCCGTTCATCACTGGTAAAACTTCTCAACCTCTGTCTAGCTGCTGCCATCACTGCTATACTGCCTCAACCTCCGCCATCGTTGCCGTATTGCCTCAATCTCTGTTCAAGGTAAGCTCAATCCCGTGACTGCCTCAATCTCTGCCTTTTTTCTTATTTGTTACAATGGTCTTCTTTTCTTGCTCTGCTTAATTTTTCACTGCAATTAAAAATTTATTAAGATTTATTTAAATAATTTTGTTATAATTATTATTTGGACGGGATCAAATTTTTTTTACGATTTATGAGTGCAAGGGTAACAGCACTTCAGTAGTGTATCATTTACTTTACGATTTATGAGTTGAATTAGCTTCTGATCAACTCTTTAGTATCTCTCTTTCACTCCCAAGGCCTGTTGGTTCCAGTTCTGGTATAGATTTATTGCTATCTATACTTGAGAAGTGTAAATCCATTGCGATCATGTTTGTTTTTACACAGTCTTGTTTTCTGTTTTGAAGTATTGGAGAGGGAAAATGTGACGTGTTGGTAATTTTTTAGTTGCTTTTTTCTGTATATTCAGGATGCTTCTATTGATCCATCTGTGGTGTTTAACATAATTGTTTCCTCTGTCTGTATTTTATGGATGGAGGATGAGGTATGTTTTATTTTTCTTAAATATGGGTTGGAAATATTAGGCACAAGAATGTGGCAACTTCATGTTGGTTTTTTTTTCCCCCTTGAAGCTTGTTGCCACCTTGCATAGTTGCACCGCAGCTATATGTGATAGGACCAAACAGTCAGGTGAAGGGGCTATTCAAGCTGTCATTGAGTTTGTTACAAAGAGAGGAAATGAGCTGAGTGAAACCGATGTTTCAAGGTTTCTAGTTTATAAATTCAGTAGAAATAGTTCTAGACTCAAGCTTTTAACTGTGGTCTGTAAGTATTTCTTAGTAAGGGTGATTATCTCTGTGTCTCCAAGACGGCTCAAACTCTAAAGTTCTTATTCTTAAAAAAGAAAAAAACTTGAATATCTCAAGTTTTTAAAAATGAAAAACAAGTCAAACCAAGAAGATAGAATAAAAGATTTGTAGTGAACAATGTAGTGTTGACTGTTGAAGATAGAATTTTTTTTTTCAAAATGAAGGTGTAATAATATTTAAGAATTGAGATATTAGTTTCTTTGAGATATTCAAAAAAAAATTAAGTGGCATTTTCAAGCGTGTAAGAACTGAATTACGGGGACTACAACACCAATAAACTTTGAACTTTCTGAAACATGCAACAACATCGAGGAGGCAGGAATCAGGATGCTGATCAGACACTCCAGGCAGAAATCTGGATCCGAGAAAAGAATTTCGAGTTGATGGATTCTCTTTACAAGGCTGCAGTAGAAGGCCATATCGATCAATTCAGAGCACACGCAACGACCCTCGATCAAATATTGACACCCAAGGAGAACACAATCCTCCACATCCACATCACAGCCCGACCTCCAACAACAAAGCTTAACAGCTTCTGGAAGATCGGTCATAGTAGGAAATCTGCAGAGGATGAAGGGAATTTTGTGAGAAAGATTCTAGACATGTGTCCTGATCTGCTGTGGAAAGCCAATAACAAAGGGGAAACTCTGCTGCACATCGCCGCCAGGCACGGGCATGCTGATATAGTGAAGGTTCTAATTGATGAATGCAAAAGACCTCACCAGAACGACCCAGAGAAATGTGCCGAAGCTGTGAGAATGATGCTGCTGGCGGTGACGAATGAATCCGGAGACACAGCCTTGCACGAGGCTGTGCGGCATAATCAAGTTGACGTGGTGAAGCTATTGACTAAAGAAGATCCTAGGTTACCGTATGATGCCAATAAAGCCAGCGAGACTCCCTTGTACTTGGCTGCGGAGAGGGGATACAAAGACGTTATGAAAGACATTTTATCGACTTGCAAATCACCAGCTGACCATGGACCAATGGGGAGAACGGCTTTACACACAGCTGTATTTTGTGAAGATGAAGGTAAACCTACAATTATTATTGTTACTATTTTTTTTTTTTTGAGCCTCGACATGTCGAGAAAGTTTATTAAAAAAAAAAAGCAATCAAAATATCTATTTAGAGATATAGTGCACCTTATCCTAACACAAACCTACAATCGATTTAAAGTAATTGAAATATCTATTAGTTTCTAGAAATGTTTTAAGTTAAAATCTAAAGTTAGTTCACTTGAATTGTAAAAATCAAGTGGGCAATTGTAAAATATGGTAAGAAAATAAGCCAAGTGATACATGTCGGTGACTGGTTAAAAATGTGTGGTATTCAAAATCAAGTAAATCGTGTGGTGGAAAAGTGGTTAGTAAAATGAGTGATCCTAGTGTGTTTGTCTGTTGAATAGCCTGTGAATATGTGGCCATGTCATAGTAGCGAAATCGAAAGCATAATAAAAAAAGTCCAAACTAAAATAAGTGCTCTCTCGTGTAAAATCTCTATCATTTATCCTCACCTTCAGCCAAATATTTGAAATTAACAGTAGTAGCACTTGCACAATTTGAGAATGTTTCTATTAATTCCTTCTTTGACAATTTGTGTTTTGTTGTTATTTTTCAATAGAAATGACAAAAATGTTACTAGACTTTAAAAAGACTCTGACCAGCAAACCGGATCAGCGAGGATGGCTCCCACTTCACTTGGCTGCACACCTGGGATGCTATCAAGTTCTGAGGGAATTACTTAATGCTGATAAATCTGCTGCCTACAAAGTTAATAATGAAGGAAATATAGCTCTTCATCTTGCAGCTGGTAGTGGCAAAGTATATTCAATGCTAGAGCTTATGCAGAGTTGTCCAAGTTGCTGTGAAATGACCGATAACGAAGGGTGGAATGTTTTTCACTTTGCCGTGCATAGCGAAAGTAGAAAGGCTGTCCAATTTCTCTTAAACAATCAGTTTCTTGGAAACCTAGTAAACGAGAAAAATCACCAAGGAAAATCACCTCTCCTAGAACATGCTGCTTCTGGTTCTTATATGAAGTCTTTCATATGTCACCCTAAAGTGGATAAGCTAGCATTCAACAATGAAAACCATAATGTTCTAGATACTATCATGTTGGACAAGTTTCATTTTTCTCCCAATGAGGTAAGACAATTGATTCATCTATAATGATTCAAATACTACTGAAAAAATATAGCATTACTCTTCTATTGACGTGAATGGCTCCAGTCGGGTATGTGTGTAGCCTAAAACTTTTAAAACCTTTTTTTAATTACCCATGTAAAAGTTTTTATAAATTTTATCCCTAAAATTGATTTTTTTTTTTTAATGAATTGGCACTCTTATAACTTTTACATTTTGACAGTTACCCCATTTTTTAAAAAATCTTTTTAGATTTAAACCCTTAAATGAAAAAAAAAACCCTTAAATGTTTATTCTATCATTTTTGGTCCCCCTAAATTTTAAATTCTGCTTCCCTGAGCGTGTGATGATCATTTTTCCAATCGTTTCCTCTGCATGCCCGTGATCTTTGATGTGAACCTCTAGATATCGTTTATTTAAATGTAGAATTATGTAGGAAACTAGTTGTACCATCGTTATAAATATTTCAACATATATATTGTTGCAGGTATCCTTTATATGGTGCTTGCTTCGACAAAACGGCTTACGGGGTCTACGGCAGATAGTGGATGGAGGTGGGGAAATAAAGGATAATGAAGGCAATATAGTGAGAAATAAGAGTGATTATAGAAAAGAAAAGAAAAAATTAATAGACCAGGGCATAGAGGAATTTTTCAAGAAAGGAAAGGAAGGACATTTAGTAGTGGCTGGACTTATAGCCACTGTTACATTCACCGCAGGTATTACCATGCCTGGTGGTTACATTGAGGAGAAGGGCCCAGACCAGGGGACAGCAGTTCTGACAAGAAGTAGAGCTTTCCAAGGATTTGTTATATCGAATAGCGCAGCCATGGTTTTCTCCAGCTGTGCAGTTTTGCTCACCTTTTTGTGTCACTATTACCAGACAAGAGCTTCGAATTCATAATATGGAATGTGGGCCTAGTACTTATCGTTGCTGCCATGTTTGCGATGGTGTTAGCATTCCTTTTAGGCTCATTTGCAGTGCTATACTGTAGTGCCAAAGTACTTGCTGTTATTGCTTGTGTCATTATTGGCTTCTTCTTTTCTGTCTATGTGTATTTCCTACCCCTTGGGCTTTTGCTGAGACTGGTGATAAAGTTGGTCTATAGCACCGTAAAGACGTTGATGTCTGAGTCCGGACGAAATTACTTTCGCAGTCTTCGATGACTTGGGTGCATCTTTTTGTGGCGAAAAATGAACTCGGACGGGTTTAATAAATGCTCGCTGTTAATGATTCGAATCTAGAGAGCCATATGCCTTTTACCACTCTATTTGTGTTGTATTGAGCTGTTGTTGTACGCCTGTACCTACGCTGCAGGAGGACTACCAAAATTTCCTAGTATTCAGAAAGCACTGTGTGTCGTGTTTTCATTAATTTGATCATTATCAGCTCTACTTCGTTTTATATTGATTTTGCCCATTTTTTGTTAGTCTTGTCTTTGTGGTGCATAGGAAGGCCTGAGAAATCGATCTTTAGGGCACCATGGGTTGAGGAACGTGTTTTGAACAGTGCCCATGAGTGTTGAAAGAACCAGAGGGAAGTCTAGAAGGTGGCCTTTGAGCGTCTCAGGAAGGACATTGAACCTGGAGAAAAGAGAAAAAGCTCGTTAGGAGGTGGCACCGAAGTCAAGTCGATGGGGTGGTGATAAATGGAGAAGGCCTCACCTGGAGGCCATGAAGCTCAAAGAAGAATGAAATTCGTTGAGAGAGTTGAAGAGTGAGAGAGAGCGTATTAATTTTACCAAATGAAAGATTGAAATAAATAATGCCTAAGTAATAAATTTTGCGGAAGGAAGATCCTCTCGAGTTCGGGGCGAGTCATCATTATACACAACCTTACCAAATGGAAGTTAAATTCGAAACAGTCTAATCAGACGGATAAGCTCAGCATTTAATTACCATATCATCTAAAAATTCAATACAAATTGTCATCATCTTACCTACCTTGAACAAATAATCAAAGATAAATTGTCTACATTTTACCGAGTAAACAACCAAACCATTCCCCCGTGGTTACTGCTTGACAATTTGGCTATATATATATATAAGACTAAATTTAATTGACTAAGTGATACTTGAATTACGTCTTTTAAGCTACCTTTCTTCTCAAGTTTGTAAAGAAAGTCCTAGTGGTTAATGATGGACAAGTTGGTTAACATTACAAAAAAAGAGCACAATTTTCTCTTTTATTTCTCATCATAGAATCCAGGCGCTTGTTGCAACTTTTTAGCAGGTCACCCATTATTATTGAATTGTTCCAACCTCAATATACTTAATTATAGAGTTTTCAAGTAATGGTTGACTGAGTTTTGATATAACGGTTAGTTAATACAGTGCCAACCCACTCCACTAGTTGACTTGGCCCCACCCAAGCCTCCGCCATTATGACATGGCCACAACTGGCCTCCGCCGTCCACAATGGTAGCACACTGCTGACTATTAATACGATACTATCTCACCTATCGAACATGTGATCAGGCTTCGATTTAATATTGTGACGGAGTTTTACTTCTACGATTTTACCCAATGGTTTGGAGTCGAGACAAGTTGTTGCACCCACAAAATTTATTTTACCCTTTACATTTTTTCCCCCTTAAATATTATATCCGGTACAACTAAAGCGCATTATAAATATAGTTAAATGTATAATTAACTTTCAATATATCAAAACTCAATACAACTAAAGTCACTGTAGCTTAATAGAAGAAATTAAAGAAAAGAAACTTTTATATCTATTAGGAAGAATTAAACTATCCATCATATAATTAAAATTAAAGAGGAGGTATAATCTAACTCGATCGGGAAATTCCCAACTTACTCATTAGAATTTATGAATGCCTAGAAATTATTAAAACGGCAAACTTAATTATCAAAACACCATTTGAAAAATTATGGTGGTTTTGAATTTAGTCAAGGGCTATGTTGGGAGCTAGCTTTGGATTAGGCATTCATTGATGTAAGCAGTGATAATATATAAAATATACGTGACAAGACTTTATGATTTTGTTGAGTTAGTAAATATCGAATCAATCACTATGTCCTCAATTACGACCAAATACTGGTCCATAACGGTATCCATTGAAAATGCTTTAAAATTCTTAATTAAGTACATAGCATAACCAAAATTCACTTAAGAGTACACCATTGTTTGATACACGAAACCTATTTGAAGCCATCTACAATCCAAAGCAAAGCAATGCTTAAGAACAATATTTGTACATGAAAGTTTTATAGAACTGCTGATCATCAGTCATCCCAAAGCTCCTCAAGAGTCTGGAACGGTCCTTGAGGGGAAACCCAGAAATCACTAGGCATCAATCTACTCTGCGGGATTTGATTAATCTTATCATAATCGTCATCAGTTAATTTCCAGTCAAAGATCCCCAGGTTCTGCTTCATTCTCTCCAGGTTGAGGCTCTTAACAACAACAGTGGCTCCTTGCTCAACTATCCATCGTAGAGAAACCTGGGCCACAGACTTGCCACGGGCCTTTGCAATCTCCTTCAATGCTTCATTCTCCAGGATTTGATTGCTGCCATGTATTTTTCCTACCGCTCCCAAAGGAGAGTAGGCAGTGACGATTATGCCCTTGGCCAGGCAAAATCCTTTGAGCTTCCTCTGTTGCCAGACAGGATGCATCTCCACTTGATTGATTGAAGGAGGGATGGTAGCGAAGGTGAGTATGGTCTCAATCTTCTTGCAGGAGAAGTTGCTGAGACCAATGGACTTAGTGAGGCCAAGCGTTTGAGATTCTTCCATGGCTTCCCACACACCCTTGTAGTCCAGAGGTAAAAGGTCCTCTTTAGGTACAGGAAATCCAACCTCCCCTGGCTTAGAGCTAATGGGAAAGTGAATGAGATAGAGGTCTAAATATTCCATTTGAAGAGCACTAAGAGACTTCTTTAGAGCTGGGATAACGTGGTCACGATGGGCGTTCTGGCACCAGAGCTTGGAAGTGATGAAGAGTTTTTCACGAGAACTGACAAGACCAAGTCTGACTGCTTCAGCTATTGCTTCTCCCAGTGCCTTCTCTGTTCCGTACATTGCAGCCGTGTCAAAATGTCTGTAACCCAGCTTGATGGCTTCCAGGACCGCCAGCTTCAATGCATCGATGTCTGATTTGTCAACTGCACAACCCAGGCCAATCACCGGCATATTCAGGTGGCCAGAGGAGGAGCTCAGTTTGAGTTCTGGGATATTGAACAGCATCGACTGTGTAGTGTTATCCATTTTGTCCAAACCTCTATTAGAAAAGCACTCATCAAAATTCATCGATTATTTTGGTACCACAATGCAGCACTCCTACACACAAATTGAGGCCTTTTATAACATCTTGTTTTGTAGCTGTACTGTGGTAGCTAGTTAAGTTGTTTGACTACCACATATTTGACTGCCACAACCTCACCCTATCTGATCATAGGGATAAGTTCAAAATTTAATATCTGATCATAGGGATAAGTTCAAAATTTAATAACCATATCTTCTAGAAATTCAAAACGAATAGTCATCATCTTACCTACCTTGGAAAAATAATTAAGATAAATTTGTCATCCTTCTACCAACTAAACAACCAAACCAAATTCCGCTTGACAAATTGGCTGTTACTTGAAAGACTTAAGTTTAATTGACTAAGTGATACTTGAATTTAGATCTTAATGCTATCTTCCTTCCCAAGTTTGTAAAGAAATAGTAATTACTGCTTGACAAGTTGGTTATTACAACAAAAAAACACAAAATTTTTCATTTTTCTTTCTCCCCACAAGCTCTCTCCTGTTTCCTCCTAAAATACAAGATGCATAACTAGCCTCATGCATGAGCTTATAATGAAATGACTAAAATACGGTAAATTGTTGGTGACATTAAAAATGCTACCTCAGTCTCATGCAATTTCAAAGGTCGAGTTGAAATAAATTAAAGAATTGAGGAGAAGATTAATCACTGTCTATCGGATTGTCAGATTTTTGAATTGCATGCAAGAATTTGGTGTATGGATACATAGTATTGGTAAAACGGTTATTGCTGAAGCTATTTTAAACCAATTATCTTGTGAATTAAAGGTTAAATTTGATAGTTTACACTTCAATGCAAATGTCACGATGAATTAGAAAATAAAATTGCAATGCAAATGTCACGATGAATTAGAAAATAAAATTGGATTAGTTTATCAACACAAGCAGGGGAAGGCAAATAAATATTATACGGAATGCACCTACGGACAAATACACATTCTACGGAATGCATTACGGGCAAAATACACAATTTACGGAATGCATCTACGGATAAATACACATTTTACTGAATGCACCTATGGGCAAATAAACATCCTACAAAATGCGCATACGGGCAAATACACATTCTACAAAATACACCTACGGTGAAATAAACATTCTACGGAGGTGAAATAAACATTCTACGGAATGCGCCTACGGTGAAATATACATTCTACGGAATGCACCTACGGACACGGGTTCGATTCCCGTAGGGGATAGGTACACATTCCTGGCCGCTTTCAGATAGTGTTCATTGTGCATACGGACAAATACACATTCTACGAAATGCACCTACGGGCAAATACACATTCTACGGAATGCGACTACGGGCAAATAAGAATTCTATGAAATGCGCTTATGGGCAAAACGTTCTATGGCATGCACCTACAAGAAAATATTCGTTCTACATAATGCGCCTACAGGAAAATATATAAATTCTACTGAATGCGCTTACAGGCAAAATGTTGCAAAATCAATCCTCTTTGTAAGGAACCAACATAAGTGCCGAATTCAAGCTCAAGCCCATTAAAGGTCGAGGGCCCAAAAAACATAACAAATGTCCAAAGAATACTTGTCATGAACAAGTATTGACACGTATGAATATGTCTCTATGGGCTTTGGCTGACACTTGTCACAAGAAAAGTATACATAACCTCTCCAATTAACTCTAAGATGCCTATATAAAGTCCAAAGAATACTTGTCATGACCAAGTATTGACACGTATAAATATGTGTCTCTATGCATGGGCTTTGGCTGACACTTGTCACAAGAAAAGTGTACATAACCTCTCCAATTGACTCTAAGAAGCCTATATAAAGTCCAAAGAATACTTGCCATGAACAAGTATTGACACATATGAATATGTCTCTATGCATGGGCTTTGGCTGACACTTGTCACAAGAAAAGTGCACATAACCTCTCCAATTGACTCTAAGATGCCTATATAAAGGCCAAGACCCCCCATTTGAAGGTAAGAGGAAAAAAAGGGCATAAAATGAGTACAAAAACTCTGCCCATCTCACTTTAGATTTTCCCCCTCTAAAATTCAGTAAAAAGAACTGACTTTGAGTGTCGGAAGGTTATCGCCAGCACACCGGCCCCCTTTGACAATTGTTTCTTTTTGCAGAATAATTAATCACAAGGAAACACGTGATTTAAGACACTCGCCTCAAGGAGAAAATAAGCCACAGAACTTGATTTAGAAGAAAGTTCGAAACACAAATCAATCACTGTACATTGAGCAAAAATTTGCATCAACACATAGTATGGTAATAAAATAAAAGATCATGAGACCAATTGCATCTAAACATGCGAGGACTGTAAAGGAAATCAATACAATTTTATAGATACATAGTATGGTAATAAATCAATAAAATCAATCACAATACATTGAGCAAAAATTTACATCAACACACAGTATGGTAAAAAAATAAAAGATCATGAGGCAAATTGCATCAAAACATATAGGGATTGTAAAGGAAATCAATACAATTCTATAGAGAAACCTAGTTCAAACAATTTCAATCATGATGAATCACCTCACCAATAATTTTCTGGAGTTTAATGCGCACATAGAAACATAATAGTACAAAATACTAAGATATAACCATTACGAAAAGAAATTAGCCTCCAAACTTAAATGACCAATGCAATAACACATATATTATTAAACAGTGAGAATCAAATCTCTCATACTATACTTTTCTTGTTTTAAGAATCAAACTTCAATTTGATATTAATTTTCGCAGCAAACTAATGAAGTTAACCGCTGCAAAAATATTTATCCTTAACAAGCACAAATAAAAAACAATCCCTCCTCAAAAATTCAATATTGCCCACCTCACAATTCAATCTCAAATTAATCAGAATCCAATTTTCTTACAACATAGAAGTTTGATCAGGCCTACCTGCTATTATTATGATGAAACTTTACAAAACATGAAACTATTTCATCCCGTCATTCTCCACAAGGAAATTCCTTTGTAAAGAAAAATGTAATAAGCATATAGTTCCTTTATAGAGATCACTTCAGCACTTCAAAATTCAAGAAACACGTTTCTCTAAATCTATCTAGACTCAAGAATTACCAATATAACAATCAAATTTCAATGAAACAAATTTCTCTAAATTTCAAAGAAACATATGCGAAATCTTATTAATGGAAAAATCAATTGCAAATTAAAAATTGATTTATTAAGATCTAAACTTTTTTTTTAACATCAAAATGACCTGCAAATATTTTTAACATCAATATGACCTATTCATTATTTTTCACATCAAAATGGACTGCACATAGGTTCAAGAATTGTGGAAATAACCCAAAACCCATTTTTTTAAACAGTAATATCACATACAAACCACTAATTTTTAACTTGCAATTCTTTCTTTAGCTTAATCACATGGAAATTAAATATAAACCAATATAGATTGTTAAAACCCCAAAATTTGGCCTAAACAGCATTTTTATTACATGCAATGGTAACATAGCAGCTTGGTAAATACATAAAAACACCAGTAAACAAGTATATATCACGAAACCAAATTTCAAATCAGCTTAAGACGGCAATATTGGCAACCACGTTTTCTCTTTTACATAAAAATCAACCAAATAACACATAATTTAACAAGCGACAGCTTCTTTAACGTATCATCAACAAACCCATTTATATTTTCACAAAATATAATAACACCAGTAGATTATTGAACACATCAAGATTATATTTTTCATTCTTAATAATCTGAATAATTAAAATCACAGATTCTAAGATGCAAGGATTCTTTTTTTGTAGACTAACCCTCTCCTCGTGTCAATACCAGCCGCTTCTGACGTCAGCCGCCGGCGATACTCGCTGGACGGCACCCTTCTGCCACTGCCTAAGCTTTTCTCGATTGAAAATGGTGATGATTTGTTATGGTTACACTAGCTTCTTCTTTAAAACTTCAAGTGTTTGCAAAGGGCTATGGTGTTTAGTGAATAAAAGTGAAAATAAAACGCTGAAGTTTGGTTTGATGAAAGAGATGAAGCTATTCTTACAAGATGGGTAAAGGTGTAGAGGTGGGTAATAGGGTGTTTGAGTGTACGAATTTCAGATATCAATGCTATTTTTGTTTAATTTCTGAATTTCAAATATGCTTTAATAGCTCTAATCTTTGATACTGACGTTATATGTATATTTATACTAATGGCAGTCGGCAGGGGAGGTATGTAGAAATATGAACAAACTTACCATCTTACTGTTAATACCTGAAACTTCAGGGTGGTATCTAAAAATTATCCTTTTTCCCGTAGCCCTATTCTTGGATTCCAAACAAGTTGTTGGAGCCATTGATTTTATTTTACGCTCTGGAATTGGGATGCTTAAATATTATGAGTAATGATAGATATCTCAATATTTAAGTCTTATTTTGAGTCTTAATTGATGTATCATTCATCAATTAGAGGATGCTTAAGTAATTTTATAAGCTATAAAACTCATCATCTAATAAATGAGTGACACATAACATTGAGACTCAAATATTAGAATCTCAATCATTACTCATATATTATTAAAATGAAACGCTTAATTATCAAAAAATCCTTCGGACAGTTAGGATATATTTGTATTTATTCAAAGACTATGTTAAGCTAGCTTTGGAATGGGCATTAGCTGATTGTATATTGTAAGCAGTGATAATACTTAAAGTTATAAACTTTACACAACAAGACTTCATGAAATTTTACACAACAAGACTTCATGAAATTGTGGAGTTTATAAAGACGACATATACCATATATTCTAACTTCATTAATTATATTTCAATTTTTTTGTGGCGTAGTTGCCACAACGCAGCACTCCCATATTCAAATTGAGGCTAAAATATCTTCTTCTTTTTTTTACACTGATTATACAATCAGACTATAACTCATATTTACATGAGACTCTTACTGACATTACAATTAGACTGTAACTCATATTTACATGAGACTCTTACTGATATATTACAATCAGACTGTAATAACTGAGACTAGTTACATTAATTTTTATTAAACACTGCCCAAATTTTAACCATCTCTAATATTCGAGAGACGTCTACTCTATTAGATTGATAACGAAGCAGACTACCTCCACTCAATTATTACAATAATTGAGGAAGGACTATTAACCCCTACAATACTTTTGTGGGGACTTGAACTGCTGTCCTCACAAATTCCAACCACTACGCTAAGGGCCTAGTGGCTTAAAATATCTTGTTGATGAGTCAAAATTTGTCTGAAATTTTTAAATTTTAATGCATTATTTGTAATAATTTGTTGGACGAGGCTATTTAAACCCGTAATATTCTCACCAAACTCTTCTATTTTATACACCTATTATCAAAATTCAAAAATTATAATTTTACTTTACAAGCATCTTGTAATTCTCAAATTTTCCTCAATCGAAAATTCATTCTCTTATTTTTATTTTCTTTCTAAACCCACAAAATTTGCTTATGCAATAATCAAACTCATATTTCTTTTTCTCTCTATTTTTATTTACTTTAACAATAATTTTCTAAAGAAACCAGACAACAAATTTCTTTTCCTTCTTATTTTTTATTCCTTTCCCAAACTCTAAGCTTAAAAATATAAAAGTGGAAAATGCGTATTCATGGATAACGTACTCAAATGAATCATTCATTACATTTTGTTCTGGAACATGAGTTTTGTTTTTATTTTTAAACTGAAGCCCGGAATTTGGGCTTTATCGAAACTCATCGTAGTTTATTACTGATTTTTGGGAAGTCTCCAAACCTGACCATTATTCTAAAATCTTTAACAATCCTTCATTTTTTTTTTTTATGTGAGCGATTGAATTAAAGAAATAATTTTGAAAGATAAATTGGGTGTTAAACTAAATGATGAAAACTGTATACACTTATTACGTGGCCGTAGTTTTGTTAATGAGTAATTTCGTAATGTAAAATTTTATTAAAATATATCAATTACCCCCTTGAGGTTTCGCGATGTAGCAGACATGCCAACAGATCTTCGCAATAAGTCAAATTTCCCTACTAGGATGAAAATTATGCATTTATTTTTAGAATCTTAACATGTTTAAAAAGGTAGAGGGGTGGGCAAAATACAAATAAAATTTTTAATCCCCTACCTTCTCTAGGATTCGTACTTTGTTGATCAACTAATTAAAACTGCTGCTTGAGAGCCTGCAAAATCTTAGGACACTTGAAATAAGGAAGATGATTAACACTAAAAAGTGTACATTTAATCAAATTAAATTTTTTTTTTTTTACTTACAGTGTTGATTAATGTACTCATAATTTATAAATTATCTTAATGCCCCTTACTATAATTTTATGTTAAATCAAATTGTGTATATTAATTTTATCTTAATTTTATATTGTAGATAAATTTCAAGAATAAGGAGAAATCAGAGCCGAAAGTGAGAGACAAAAAAATAGATTGTATTAATATAAAAATAAATAATTAAATTAAATTAAAAAAAAGGATGGAGCCACTTTGCCAATTGATAGTCAAGTGGCAATAATTTAATTCCTCCATTATTATCATTAGTATTAAAAAATAAAAATTAATAAAATAAGAGGCAATTGTAGCTAGGAGTGTTCAAAATCCGATCCAATCCGCTCAATCCGTCTGATCTATAAAATTCGATCTGTAGATTGATGGATTGGATTAGATTGAAATTTTGAAAATCCACAGTCTGTGGATTAGATATGAATTTACTTCTGTAAATCCACAAAAATCCTCGAATCCGCAAAAATATAAAAATAAAAATATGTATTTAATTAAAAAATAAAACTTGTAAATGTGGCATTACTACTTACTAATAAGTAAATAAGTTAAAATATAGTTACATTAACATCATATTATATTTTATCCCATAATAATATAATATAAAATATAATTAAATAATTGAATAATTAAATAAACAAATATACCTTTCTAAACAATAATAAAAAACCCTAAGCCAAATATTTAGCATTAGTGGCCGGATTCTTGATCTACATTAGTGCTCACTATGTACAAGGATAGTTGAGGCACTAATTATGTTCAACTCTGATAATCCTTGATGAGGCAATAGATGCGATTGAACATATTAAGATAGATAAATGTAACAACTTAATATTAATTGTATTTATTGATTATTATTTAACTTTATATTGTTATTCTATTTTTAAAATATTGACACTTTTCTTTTATCTTACACGTACAGAGATTTTGAGAGCTGACAAGAATATATTTGATGAAACTTGATAGCATTTGATGGGATAATAACCAAGAATAAATATTTACTAATTATTTTTATTAAATAGAATATTTTTATTTGTTATTTATTTCAATTATATCTATTTTTTTCAGGTTAAAATACGAAATACAAATTGAAGGTGGACATTTTGATAGATCATCCAAACTCTCAAGTGTCAACTTTTGTACAGATTTAAATTCATAATTTTAGCTAATTTTCATATATTGATCTAAATAAATGAGATTTTTTTTCGGTGTGTTATATTTTAAAACGTTCAATTTATTATTTTTATATTAGATTTTTTTAACAAATTCGTAGATTGGACAAAATAAAAATTTTTTAATCCATTAAATAGTGGATTGGATATGGATTGAGTTAAATCCGCATCCAATCCGTAGACATATGATTAGATTTGGATTGAATTTTACCTATCCATAGATTGGATTGGATTGAAAATTTATAATCCGCAAAATCGTGGATCGGATATGGATTGAGGTATAATTCGTAAAATCCGATCCGCGAACACCCTTATTTGCTGCCAATATAAAGCGAGGGTAGAGAAAAGAAGAAGTCAAGAGAGGAGCAAGGGGAATCGGAGGAGGAACAGAATTAGAGGGGTATGAAGAAGTGTAGAAGAGGTGTGAGAATTGGAAGGATTAATCTCCAAAATTTCTTCTCTTTTCTTTTGTATTTAATTTTCTTGTAATTTATTTTGGAAGTTTGAATTTTAATATAAATAAATTCAGTTTTATTTTTAATTTTAGTTATTTTAGTTTTAATTATTTGCAATTTAATTTCAATAATTATTATTTTAATTATGTTTAACTAAATAATAATAGTTAGGGTGCGATGAAACTCTTAGTAGAAAAATATGATTTAATCAACTTATATTTTTAATTATATAAATTAAATTATTTTTCTATTTAATTTTATACATATTTTATATTTTGAAATCTTGATTTATTGCAGACAAACAAGGGAGTTTGGTACAATAAATTCTTAGTATCTTAATATAAAGTAATGTAAAATGGTATTTTGACTTATTGTAAACAAATTAAATTTTGGCATACTAAGTACTTAATCCATAATAAAATTAATGGGAAAATAATGATAACTTATGCAATTAATCTTTTGGGCAATAAACAAAATAAAAAGAAAAGAACTTATTAAATTATATCTACTACTAAGAGTGGATCCAAAATCCTAACTAATTTATTTTTATAGTTTCACTTAAATTAAATTGCGTGTATTTAAATTATATTTTTATTTTTTAGACAATTAAAGGAAATTAACAAATTAAGTTTTGTCTCTGTAGATCGACCTTCGTATTACCGAGTTATATTATAATAAGACACTCTTGTATTTGAGAGTAATCGACACTTTTGAGTTGTGTCAAAAGACATAAACTAGGTGGTATGCTTTTCTCTACACGCTCAAACTACCCAATTTTATACACTTGTGATTATTCTATTATTAGCACATTTATTAAATAAATAATCAACACGATAAGCAATATATTCCATTATATAATAAAGGACAGAATCTTCCATGGAAAGATTGAAAACAAGGTGCTTGATTTTATGTGGTTCGGCAAATAAGTAGATGTGTTTAAGGTGGTAAAATTTGATAGAAATTAAAAAAAAAATTGTAACAGCATGTATGCTCAAAGTGATTAATATCTACTGAATTATTGAGTACAAACTGTTTTGTTTATTTATTTTCTAAATTTTGTTTCTAAAGATTTTGGGGGTGGCATACTATACATTGGTGTTGATGTAGCTCAAAATTTTGGGACTTCAATCTAGCCCTATGCATGAGGGCCAGGGTTTAGGCCTTAGATTTTTCAGACCCTTTATAGGATGGGCTCAACCTGCAGTCTTTAAAAAATGATTTTTTTTGAAATAATATTTAAAATTTATTTTAATTCTAAAATCATAATTACTAAATCCATTAGATTCACTATAAAATTACTTTGGCCATACAATTTTTTGTGTTAGAGTTTTTTTAAATAAATTTCAAAAAATCATTCATCAAAAAAATTGAAAAACATAGGTCCGGCCTAGCCCATACCCCCAAGTTGAGTCCGGACTAACAAGGATAAGAGCTTCTTGAAAAAGACTTGGCATTAGGTCTGGTGCTCGGCCAAGTTTGGCCCCTTAAATTGAACATTTAATGGTGGTCACGTCTCAATAAGGTGTATATAGATATTGATGACATAAGGTATTTATTAATAAAAATAGAAGAATAATTATAATGTTATATGTATCGAAAATAGCAAAAAATTTAGTACAAGAAGCATAAAAGACAAAAAAATAAAAATAAATAAAGACATACATTGGAAAATAGGCGAAAAAACAAATGTAACAAAATAATCTAATTGAATCGATATTCGGGGAAGAGATTAGATGAATTTATACTTATGTATTATTAGAAAAATGTTACAAACTATAATAACTATTCTGTAATTTTTAATATTTTCAGGGTGCGCTTGGGAGTGTGGTGATGTAGCTTTTAAGCTATAGTTGCTGTGAAAAAAAAAACTGTAATTATGAAACAAAAGTTAATAGTATGTAGTAAATACAATAAATATAAATTTTAAATAATAATTTTGAAAAATTATTGAAAATATAATAGATTTTTCATCATACAAGTAAAAAATTATCAACATAGCTTCCAAGATACAGCAGCTAGTGTTTATCAAACACTTTAGTGCTGTAGCTCTGTCTAACCTCAATCCCAAGCGCACCCTCATAAATGTCAGAAGAGCAATTGGGAGAATAATAGCCCTTGCACTTGATCTCAATGTTGATTTCTTCGATCAACCAGAAATACTTGGCAACCAAACAGCAAGCTACTCCAATAATTTTCAATATAAAGGTAATTAAATATACTATATACGTATTACAAAATTTTCATTTCAAGTTTCTATTAATATCGTAGAACTTATCTATCTGATCACATTCCATATATATATTCTTTATTTGTGCATTTTTTTTCCCTTTTGTATGCTTAGTTCCAGGTACAGATTTTTCCAAGGAAATTGTTGGAGCTCCACCGAATTGTGACTTGAATTTTGTTACACTCTCGGCAACAGATGAAGTATGGGGACTTCAAGTAAGAAAACATCAATCAATCAATCAACTAAAATATATATTATTTATGTATGTCACTGCTATTATCATTTTATTCGTTTTACTTGAATTTTTATTATATAATTATATTGCAGATTTGCAAGGAAAAAGATGCTCGACCTCAACTATGGGAGGAAGCCAGAGCACCAGTCAAAGTGTGAGTTAATTAACTTTGAAAATTTCTTTTGTAATTGGAATCTTGACATTGCCTTTCTTATTAAATTAGTTTCGTAGAGCACTTATGGTGAATGTTGGTGACATGTGGAAATGCTCACTCACAATGGAGCTTTCAGGCGATGCCTTACTCAGCTGAACTCTAGATTTTATTATTAGGAGCTTGTAAGTTTGCATGAAACTGGGTTGTTCATAATGCTCAGCATTTATTGCGAATGTTTGCATGAAAATGGGTTGTTCACAATGATCCATACATAAATCTCACTAATCTTAACTTTGGAAAATTTGAGGGCTTTGAATGAAATTTTCCGTGAAATTGGACAAGAAATTTGGCTTATGACATTTAAGACAGAATGCTTTATGCGTGAAAAACAGCTAGCAGCTGCCACGATGCATCAGAATTACCATATATGGCCAGATCAATATAAACTAGCCATCTAATAGAATTACCATATAATATCATCCAACATGAATTTACAGATTTTAATTCAATTCGTTATAAATTTCGAAACACAAATTCTTAATCAAATTTTATATGATATTGTAATGAAGTTTGGTTACTGAAAAAATGAAGAGAAAACAGAGACTTCAAGAAACTAAATTTTATGCATTATTGATCTGAATAGAATCTAGAAAGCACAAGCTTATTTATATGTGCATCTGGAAGATTCTACTTATACGCACAGCTTCATCTAACACTGCTAACTAATAACAAACACTGTAACAAACTTGGCTGACTAAGCAACCATGTCAGCAAGTATTTTAACTAACTATTTCTAGTCAATGAGCTGAGCTCAATTAACTAAGCTTATACTTAAAATCCCCCTTCAAGCTTAAGGTCTCGGGAGGACATTAAGCTTGTGACGCAAATAAACAAACTGATCATAGGCTAAAGGCCTGGTAAGAATATCAGCCAACTGATCAAAGCTAGAATTATGAGCAATAGAGAGCTCTTGCTTAGCTTTAGGGTCACGAACAAAATGAAGATCAAGCTCTATGTGCTTGGTGCGTGCATGATACTTAGGATTACTAGCCAATGCCTCAACATTTTTATTGTCACAGTACAAAACTGGAAGCTGCTGCAAAGAAATCTGGAGTTCTTTCAACAGATAAGTAATTCAAAGCACGTCTGAAGTAGCAAGAGCAAGCACTTTGTACTCTAACTCAGCAGTGGATCTAGAGACGATATGTTGCTTCTTTGAGGACCATGAAACTAGGCTATTACTGAGAAACACACATTAACCACCAATGGATCTTCAATCATCAGGATCTGAACCCCAATCTACATCAGAAGAAGCATTCAAGATGAGGGAACTTGAATTGAAAAACTGAAGACCATAATGTGCTGTGCTCTGAAGATATCTCAAGACCCTTTTGCAAGCTTGCCAATAGAGAACAACTGGGGCAATGAGAAATTGACTCAACTAATTGACTATGAAAGCAATGTCAGGTATTGTTAAAGTCACAGATTGAAGAGCACCAATGATGCTTCTGTAAAGAGAAGGATTATCAAATGGTACATTATTCTCTTTCTTCAGTTTTTCAATTGTACTCATGGGTGTGTTATACCCCTTGCTGTCTAACATATGAACCTTTTTAAGGATTTCACCAATATACTTAGTTTGGAAAATATGCAAGCCATCCAAACTAGGAGTTACTTCTATACCAAGAAAGTGATTAAACTCTCCCTAATCTTTGAGAGCATATGTGGAACCAAGCTTGCCGATCACATCTTCTATTAGCCTTGAACTAGATCTAGTGATAAGGATATCATCCACATTGATTAAGATGGCCAAAATATCAGCAGCAACATGTTTAATAAAGAGAGAAGTATCAAACTCCCGTTGCACCAATGAGCCTTTCAACTGATCATACCAGGCCTTGGGAGCTTGCTTAAGGCTATATAAAGCCTTATTCAATTTGCAGACATGAGAAGGAAATCTGGAGTCCATCAAACCCTCTGGTTGATGCATGTAGACATATTCTGTAAGCACTCAATTTAAGAAGGCATTGTTGATGTTCAACTGCCTAATGGACCAATGTTGCATCAATGTTAAGTTAAGAATAACTTTGACTGTACAAGCTTGACAACAGGTGTGATTCTTGACTGTACAAGCTTGACCCATTTGATGAAACCCTTTAGCAACTAGCCCTGCTTTATACTTGAAAATGCTCCCATCTGGATTATACTTATCTCTAAATGCCCATTTGTTACCCACAACCTTGTTGTTGAGTCAGAAGGAACTATAGTCCAGGTGTGATTTTTGTACAAAGCATCGAACTCCTCTTTCATAGCCATAAACCATTGCTGATTTGACAGAGCTGCCTTAACACTAGTGGGTCAACATCCTCTATTACTGTCAGATAAGTTTTGGGTTTGTATATTCCAAATTTGGCTCTAGTAACCTTAGGATGTTTGGATATAAAAGGGACAGATGGATTGGAAGATAGTGGAAGATGGGCCAGTATGTGGAGGGTGATTGAAATCAGAAATTATACTTGGTTTAAGGGCTACGTTAGAGGGTTAAGCTTCACTTCCTGGTTTAGAAGCTGCTATAGATGACTGAGCTACACTACTATCATCAAAATGAGGAGCAGTAAAGAAAGAAAAATGTGTGAATGACTAACTTGCAGTAATAGTTTCTGAATTAGGAAAAGAGTTGTGAACAGAAAATAACTTTGAATAAGGAAATTCAAACTTATTAAAGATGACATGTATAGGAACATGTACTCTACCTGACTTGTCTAAAAATTTATAACCTTTATGTATAGGACTGTAACCAATGGAGACACACTTTTGTATTTGAAAATCAAGCTTGTGCTGATTGTAAAGCTTCAACAGAGGAAAACAAGAATATCTAAAAACTTTAAGAAATTTATAATCAGGTAACCGATGATGCAATTTTTGGTAAGGTGTTTCATTGTTCAGAACTAGTGTATGCATCCTATTAATCAGATAAAAGGCTGTATGAAAAGCTTCCCACCAGAGGTAAGTAGAAGATTTGCTTGAGCAAAAAGGGTAAGGCTAGTTTCAAAAATATGTCTATGTTTTCTCTATACAACACCATTCTGATGATGTGTACGTGGACAACTATATCTGAGATGTATCCCTTGTTGTTCAGGAAAGAAACCAAGGACTCTAAATTCAACTCCCATATCTGACTGTAAAGCTTTAATGGATAAAGAGAACTATTTTTCAACAAGAAGATTAAAATGTCTAAATGTGTCTAATGCTTCTGATTTTAAGGTAAGAGGAAATATCCAACAATATCTGGTATAGTCATCTAAAAAAGAAATTTAAAATCTATATGCATTCTTGGATTGCACAATTGTCGGTCCCTATAGATCGGCATGTATTAACTCAAATGGAGACCTAGATTTTATTTTAGTAACAAGGAAGTGAAACTAAAATAGTTTCCTATATTGACAAGCATCACGAAAGGAAAGAGAATGAAGATTGACAGCATGTAGAGATAGATTCTTTAAGATGATTTGCATGACATTCTTGCTTCGATGACCAAGTCTATTATGCAACAATTGAATTGAGATACAACCTGAAGTATTGTAACTTGCAAGACAAAAATTGAAAGAAACTGAACCAACAGACACAGATGTGACAGACTCTGAAAGAGCATTTACAATTTTATGAGAAATAGCAAACAACATTAAACTTGGTTTAAAGACCTGAACTTCAGAGTTTGAGAATGAATTCTTGAGACAATAGCTTGTAGAGGCCACATTTAGCAATTCCCTGTGCCAGCAGTGTCTCATTCACCTTGTCCTTTACAAAACAAAAATTTGAAGAGAATTTTATTTTCATATTGTTATTAGCAAGAAGTTTGGACACACTAATTAGATTTTTAGTGATATAAAGAACACATAACATATCAGTAAGATGCAATAAAGCTCCAAGTGAAGTATAGAAAAAGGTATAGCCAACATTAGTAGTAGAGAGACCTTTACCATCTCCAACCAACAGCAACTCTAAACCAGAATAAGGCTTACCATCAATAAGATTTTGCACACTATTGGTGAGATGACGATTATCTCCACTATCTAGATACCATCAATAAGGCTTTCCCTTGTTACCATTGTTTCCATTCTAATTTCCACCTTCAGCCTTGTTTACATAAATTCCAATCCAATTACCTTGGTTATTGTTATTCCATCTAGCATTATAACTTTCTTTTCTTTTATTATTTCCAGTTTGAACCAAATTAACAGCATAGTTCATCTTAGCCTCTTTACTAGCATTAAAGTGATTACTCTTTAATCTAGCCTCATGAGTTAAGAGCATATAGTGCGTAAGCTTCATTAACAGTCATCTTAGGAACTTTAGCATCAATATATACCACAACATGATAACAGGGTTGTCCTAAGCCCGGGATTACATGAGTAATAAAGTCTAAATTGCTGTTGCTCTAAGCTAGTCCAAAGCTGAAGAATGGAAAAGAGAAGCTAGTTCAAGAGCATCTGATCCTGTTTCTTCGAAGTAATGAAAGCTGGATTTTCACGTGAAACATCATTGGAGTTTCCAGATTCATCATCAAGAAGCTGATCTGGACAAGTTTTAGATCCATCAAGAAAACCTTCTAGATCATTAGCTCGAACTAAGGACAGGATTTGAGATTTCCACATCATGTAATTTGAGCCATCATGTTTGATTGGTGTTGTGAAGGTGAATGATGAAACAGATGAATAAGTGTTTGTTTTGATTAAAAAAAAAAAAGCCACTGAAGTGTTTGATCGAAGCTCTAATACCAAATCCGATTTTATATGATATTGTAATGATGTTTGCTTACTGAGAAAATGAAGAGAAAACAGAGACTTTAAGGAACTAAATTTTCTATATTATTGTTCTGAATTGAATCTAGAAAGCATAAGCTTATTTATATGTGCTTCCGGAAGATTATACTCATACACACAGCTTCACCTAACAGTTCTAAATAATAACAAACTCTATAAGAAACTTGGCTGACTCAGCATCCATGTCAGCAAGTATTTTAACTAACTAATTCTATTTAATGAGCTAAGCTCAATTAACTAAGCTTATACTTACCATTCTTGATTCCAACGTAAAGTCAAATAATCAATTCATGATAGAATTAATCGAAAACCATGAACATGATTAAAACTAAGAGAGGGAAGTTTCAAAACTTAAGTGGAAAATCATGAATTCTCTAACCATTGCTCTGACAAGCACAAAATGTTAATAAAAAAATTTGAATGAAATGATTTTCACACATCATAAGGAAATAGCGCGTGTTTCTATCTCAGCCTCATTAGATTTTGACGTAAAGGTTATTGAATGTAACCCTAATGAATAGAATATGGTTTTTTGTATCGGTAGAGAGGACTAGACTTTTTTATTTAAATTTTAACTTATTTTCTATCAAAGTTGAGTCTCATTAAAAAAACAAACTTCTTATATCCTTATTTTATTAAACATATTAATGATATCAGTATGTCACGTGAGCCACTAATTTCTTACACCAACAATTTCAAATATTGACACAATAAACAATATAAAAATAGAGAAGCTTGATGATCTTCTGCTTATGGTTTTAGAGTACTAGGAGTACAACGTGCAATTGGTACACACACAAGATCATGTGCTCTTGGAGATGATAACCCTGGCCTTTCAGACATATCAATCTGTCCATGATGATAAAGACTCGCTGTTACTTTCCAATCGAAGCACTGAATCATAGCTGCTAGTGTTGTTGGCAACTCGTGCATGGCTAAAGAAAGTCCAGGGCAGCCTCTTCTCCCAGTTCCGAATGGCAACAATTGATAGTGTAATCCCCGAACATCAATCTCATTATTTGATTGCAATAAGAATCGTTCAGGGTGAAATTCCGAAGGATTTTTCCAAACTTTGGGGTCCCTTCCCATGGACCAAAGGTTCACAAACAATAGGATGCCTTCAGGGATTATGTAATTATCAATTTTGCATTCTTGTATTGCTTTTCTTTTAATCAATGGAATTGGTGGATGAATTCGAATTGATTCTTTAACGATGGCTTGAATGTAGGGAAGACGAGGAATGTCTGATTCTTCAACAAGCCTGTTTCTACCCACAACTTGATCAATCTCTTGCAGAGCTTTTTGAAGCACCCTTGGATTGTTTATGAGCTCTGACAATGCCCATTCCAATGTTATGGCTGAACTATCTGTGCCAACTATGAAGAAATCCTAGACAGATATATGGTAAACATATTAAGATTAAAAAATCAGAAAATAAGGGGTTAAGAAAATTATGGACACAGACCAGATTCGAACCATACATTATCACTAACAAACAGATACAAAATCTTTAAAAATAATGAGAGCTTAGATCAGGAGGATCCTAATTTCTTCAAAGACATATATATCTTTTGACCAAAAACATGAAACCAATTAAAGTACTGGAAACAATTTCGACATTGTAACAGATTTTACAGTTTTATATTTCCATTCGACAATAAGCAAACAAATGGACAGTTTTTTCTTTTTGAAAAAAAAAAAAAAAATTGGACTGGATGAGAAATCTTAACACTTTTCTCTTATTATTACCTGAATTCTGGTCACTGCCCCAGGGTAAATTGAAAACAATTTTTAAGCACAAGGAAAAACTGGACGTACCAAAAATAGGGATTTGATGTGGTCTCTAGTTAACTGGATCTCCGAGTTCCGATTCTCCGAAACATCAAGCAAAATGTCAAGAAAATCCTTCACTTCAACTTCATCACTTCCATTTTTCTTCTTCTCCTTCCTTACATTTTCACGATTTTTTATAATCTTCTCCAGCAACAAATCAAACCGTCTATGAATGTCCTTGAATCTCTTCTGATAACCATGCAAATCAAAGAACTTGAAAATTCCAAAAATCTCAGAGATATCAAACTCACCAAAAATTTCAGTCACTTCACGAACTAGGGTTCTACACTCCTCAACCTGGCCACCCTTATTTTCTGAACATCTCATGCTCAACATCATTTGAGACATTACATTGTTTGAAAATTTCAACAATTCATCCGTAATGTTAATACTTTCACCAGCTCTAGACTTATCAAATAGGAAATTAATAAGATGGTGCAATTCTTTTGTTCGAATAGGAAGAAACTGGCCAAGGTTGCGGCTGCCCAAGAGCTCCACTGTGGTCAGATTTTTCATGAATTTCCAGTAAGAAACATCGGGATTAAAAAAAAAAAGAAGAGTTATATGTAATGCAATCAATGGCAGCATTGCTGATCTTGGAAGAGAAAGTGAGATCATGTGTTTTGAGAAACTCTTTTGCCATTACAGGAGATGAAACGACAAGGCATTGGATAGAGCCCAAACGAATGGAGATCAAGGGGCCGTAGCGAGTTGAAAGCTTGTGAAAAGAATGGTGAAGGGAGGGGCAGAGGAGATGGAGGTGGCCGATGATCGGCAAGCCCCACGGACTCGGTGGCAGCTGTCGCCGTAAATTAGAAAGATCTTTGATGGCTTTCAGTACTAGGGCTGCGAAGATGAAAAGGAAAGCATTAAGAGTCAGTTCAGGTATCATGGCCATGGCTAGATTTAGAAAGATCTTTAGGGAAAACGGAGCAAGCTTGCTAATGTTGAAAAATGTTGGCAATGTGCTAATGTTCTAAATGTAACTTTAGGTTATGGGTTCTGTGAACTCATGTGACTTATGTTCCTGACATTGGCCAAAATGCCACTTAATATGTATAGTGAGATCTAGCGGCACTTTATTTCCTGTTGAAGGGTAAAAATTATATTTAATTTAGCATTACATTAATTTGCAAATGTCTTATTTAATGATCATTAGATAAGAATTTTGCAAATTAATTTTAATGTTAAATTAACTCTTCATTTATGTGTAAAAAATTTATATTTTAGTTACGTGCTTTAATTCCGTTGTTTTTACACCAATGATAAAATGAGGTAGTAAAATTTTATTACGGTTAAAATCAAGACTTAAAAATGGCTAAAGGGTTATTTTCTCCGACAAATAATGTTTGGATAATTGGATTCAGGTGGGCAATATTAATAAATAATAAGATATGTAATCCTGTTACTGATTATGCACGGAAATGCGGGTCACATGCATATAAGATTCGTTCCCCTGTTATATTTAGAATTGGTTTATTCCATTAATAATGATATTGCCAATTATGCAGGCAAGTGGAGCCATTTGCGGATTTGGACCTCTGCTTTTATTTTTCCATGTTATCGTTGACTTTTAAACATCTGATGACATAATAACAGAGTTTTAGCCAACGCATTGTTAGAAATCTTCCAATGAAGATTGGATTTGTTAAAATTTTAAAAAATATTAAGTTATATATTTTAATAATATAATATGTCTAAGATTCTAGACTTTATTAATATTTAAAAAAAATATTAAAACATATGATATTTTTTTTATTAAACATATGATCAATACTCAATGCATTGTCATCTAATAAAGTTGAGGTGAGTTTATGAGAATTTATAATTTTTTTTCTCCTCACAAAAGTAGATAGGAGTAGATATCTCTAAATATTAGTGGACTAGATTTTCAAGATTTTCCCTCTCACAAATATATGTACAAATGTACGTGTGAATATGTGATATCTCTAAATGGATAAATATTCATTTAATCTTTATATTTTGAGTTAAGTAACTGTTTAGTCTCTATATTTAAAAAAAAATCTTAAGAAATACCTGCTATTAAATATTTTACACTCCTACCCTTATCTTTTTTTCATTTTACAATAATACCCTTACAATAATATTCTTGAGAATATTAATAAAAAAATGATAATTTAATAAAATTCATCTTAAAAGAACCTAAAAATTTTACTTAAACTTTTATATTATTATTTTACTTTTAGGATCGGATTAATTTGGTAAATTAAATTTTTATAAAATAATTATTAATTAGATTGTTGCACAACTACAAAAAATACTAGTTTTTTCGCATTGATATTTATTGATTAATTTGCTAATTATCTTTTTTATAGATAAATTAATTAATGTCAAGAATATTATTGGAATGATATTATTATAAAAAAAAAAGTAATGGTAAGAACGTAATATATTTAATTATAAGGGTATTTTAAAGTACTTCTTAAAATATAAGAACTAAATAAATATTTAAGTTAAAATACATGGATTTAACAAGCATTGACTCTCCCCACATGCATAATCCATGCACCTGGCCCTCCAAACAATATAAAAGTTGCTGCGAAATTGATTGCGACTTGCAAATCAAATAGCTCATACTACTCTTGGTTTTACACAAATTTCGGTCTAAGGTTTTACATGTATAATTTTTTTATTGTATTTTTTTTATTGAATCTTCTTAATAGACTTGGACTGATTTTTTTTTTTTCATGAATAGTTAATTTTATATTACTCCTCATGAATTGATTATTTTTAAATCACCTCATTATTCTTTAAATTCAATTTATAAGAAGACCCCAAAAAAAAAAAAAGTCATCAATTCACCTCTATTTTTCTCTTATCTTCTAAACAAAAATAGGGTAATTTAAAGCTTTAAAAATAAAGTGGTGATTTAAAAATAGTAATTCACTAGAATATAATCCGAAATTTACCCTAAACAAAAAGTGAAAAGCCCGAAACCAAGACAAATCCATATACTTTTTGAGGCCCAAATGAAACCCAAGTTATTGAGTGCACCACAAGAAAAAAGAGAATAATTGATATTTAAAAATTGTTAAATAAAAGTATATTTGACAATTAAAAAATGCTAAGTATTCCTGTATCAAATATGCTTATTTGACATTTAACAACATTATCATTTATTTTTGTCAATTAATAATAATCAAATACTTTTCACAATATAAGATTGTCAAATGTGTATGATACTTAATAATAGTCATATACATGTGACATTGTTCAAAATTGTCAAATACAAATAACTTGATAAAAATATCAAATATTCTACTTTTCTTTTTTAAAAAGAAAATTACAATGGTGAAATTCCTTGTCTTGGGCTGCATATTATATATATTATAACGTTGAAAACCTAATAAAACTCAAAATTATTCAACAAACATCAAACATCACAACAAAGCATAGGAAACCTGAATTCATTTTAACGCAAACTTGTACATATATATATGTAGCAAATGTCTTAAGTGTAAAATCCAAAATAAGATCTTGTTTCTAAAACTATACATTTAAGCCTATAGTTGGCATTCCACCATCGATCCAAAAAATTTTCATAGCAACCTTGTACATACAAAAAGAAAAACTATCAAACAAATTTCCATTAACCCAATAGTTAATGAAAGGTCTGATACTTTATAAACCTTATTTATCTTCTCTGATTGTAAATGTGCTTGGTTAATGAAATCTATATAACTCCTCGGTGAAGCCCTACACATCAAGAAACTAAAATTACTGCCATACACTGCTGTTATTGTTCAAGGAAGAGGCTGAAAAAGCAAGTCATGGTTACCAACAGGGCATTGACGAATTTTGATTGAATTAACTGAGAGCCTTATGTAATAAAAGCATAAGATATCATAATAAAAGCATAAGATATCTATGCACAAGGAGAAGGAAAAATCTATGCATGAGAAATATCAACAGTGTTTGGATGAATGTAAACCTTACAATGAGAAATGACAAGCTAAGTGCAACAAATTCATGGAGAAATCAAAAGCATTTTCATTTGCATCAACTCCAGAGTTATCTGCTCCTTTTACTGACAAAATGAAAAGAAGGCACAGAGGCACACATTATAATAGGTATAAACTGGGCATGAAAAATAAAAAATAGCTAGTGACTACTTTCTGTGCGGATTTAGATTCGTTCCAACCTAAATGTTTTATCTCATAAAAGTAAATACATCGCCTTGCTCACAAATTAGTGAAATCAAAACCAAAATTAACAAGGCAATATTATGAGGAAATAATGAACTGATTGCATAAAGATCTGACTAATTTTTAATTCCTATATTAATGTATCCATTTAATCATAAAGTAACTCATCAAATAATAAATAGTAGAGAGAATTCACCCAATAGATGTCAATTTCGTGGGTGCTTGTATAACAATGCACAAAAGTTGAATATGAGTAAACATACCTCGCCTCACAACACCAAAAAGACTTCCTAGAGGTCTAGAAGGCCTTGATGGGGTTTGAACTTGTCCCTGGAAATGCAAGAATAAATAAATTACACTAGGATGAAGGCAATAAAGTTAGCACAATTTTTCTTACAATCAGTACAATACAAAATGCAGTAAACCTAGAAACGTGTTGAGGAATCCACTTTTATATCCACTTCCTTAACACTGTCAATAATATTCCATACGCTCAGAACGTACCTCATGGGATTTTTGCTGGCTTCCAGTGTTGTTGATTCTGTGCTGCCTTCAGAACAACCAAACACGCGAAACAGACTGCTGGAATCACATAAAGAATGACATTATACAACTAGATGCAAGCATTATGGTGAAGGAATGATGAAGGCAATAAGGATCAATCAATTATGTAGCAAACCTGTAGGAACCGGTAGCCACCCGACCCCCGTCTCCGCTTAGACAGCACTCAAATTTGTCGAAGATAGAATCATTTTCATATAAATCACACAGCTGAACGAGGTCCAAACAAAGAGTTCATGTTATGCAGTGTAATTCATGAACAAATGTATATGGTAAATTATGAGAAGAACAAATTTAACCGACCTTCGAGATAACATACGTCTATTTTCTTGCCATTGTCATAGCCACATTTGAAGGAACAATTCCAAACCTGATTTTTAGTATATTAAACAAAACTACTTAGGAATAGAAATTTGACATAGGGAATCAGATTGCACATTAGCAGTACAAAACAAATCATAACATTAATTATGACAATTTTGCTCTTCCTTTATCTTTGGAATTTGATAGAAACAATGTCATCCATTCACAAGCCTATACAAGGCTAGCCATTGGCAAGTAATTAGAAAATTAACTAATACAATTTACAAAATCTTCTAAAAAGCCTTAATCCATTGTTAGTCAAAACCTGATTCCATATGAATTCAACTCAACCACATATGTCTTCATATGAAATTCAGATTTTGACATGATTAGTTTTCAAATATGTAATTGAATTGCATCAATCATTAAACTTACAAGAAAAATTGAACTCTTACACGAAGCAATCGACGAAGCAAAAGATCACCTCTTCAACATCGCGGCTGTCGGCCTTGTTTATTTGAATCTAGGTAAGGGTGAAAAGCATAGACATGATGGATTTGGAGCATATTTGAGTCTACATTTTTGTCATGGATCTAAACGTAAAATAGAAGAGATTATAGTGTACCTCTATAATACTACTCCCATTTATAAATAAATGACATGTGTGTATTTGTTTTAAAAAATATCATATAATTGGTAGTTATATTTAATTCATTAAAAAATTATCATATAATTGATAGTTATATTTAATTCATACACACATATCATACATACATTAAGTAAATGAGTAATGCTAGACATCCCAACATTTAAGTCCTAATTTGTGTCCCAACTGATTTGGCATTCATCGATTGGATATTAATTAAGTAATTTTACAAGTTATGAAATTCATCATTCAATAAATAAGTGACACATAGTATTGGGACACAAATTAGGACTTAAATATTGGGATGTGTAGCATTACTCTAAGTAAATATAGTACAACAAAAGTACTTTAGAATCTCTCGTAAAATAAAGTAGTGAGGATCCACCCCAAGCCACACTCCAATGTCATTCCCACAAATATGATTTGGAAAAAGAGTTTATTGGTTGTTAGTAGCCTGCTTGTTCAACTCATATTTTTTTGCTTTTTTTAATTGTTATGTTCATTTTGTTTGTTTTATTTTTAATTAAAATGGTTTGAACTTTGTAAACCAACAAACACTGCTTTGATAATAAAAAAATAATATAATTTAAGCTAGTTTGCAACTATGATTCTGTCCCCATTTTTTGTCTTTTTGTGATCCAACCATTAGATTCAATCCAAGAGTTACAAAAGTTATTCCAAAGGTAAGGATGTAATTACTCGCTTATTAATGCTGCAGCCCCTTCTGTTTCCTAAAAAATAGAAAATATTAGGTTTCAAAATTTTGACACATAAATCCGTTAAAATATTTTATCATTTTGATATGGGTCAAGGGTAATTTAGTAAATGAACATATTTAAATATTAAAAATATGGATGGGTTATTTGAACTTGCTAAAATACTCTCCACACTCATTTACTTAAAATACCTATTATAAAAATACCTATTTTTTAGTTTAATTTTTTATAAATAAAATACTCATTTAGTGTTTTACCGTTTAAGGCAATATTACTTATAAGGATAAATAATTATTTTAATTAAATAAATCAAAATTAACTTTTATTTCTATATACTTGCTTAACATCAAATAACCCTATAATTCTCATCTCTTTCATACTTTTTATTTAAGATTTTTCTTTTCTAAATCACCATAAAATTTTTGAGACCTTAATCCACTTAATCCTCCACAAAATTAAGGTAGTATGGTGCCAGCTAATAATTTGACTAGAATATAATAATTTATTTGAATAATTTAGCTTTTATCCTTCATGATGTATTTTATTGATAGTCATTTTT
This sequence comes from Clausena lansium, assembly GCA_030449835.1. Lineage (NCBI taxonomy): Eukaryota > Viridiplantae > Streptophyta > Magnoliopsida > Sapindales > Rutaceae > Clausena > Clausena lansium. The sequence goes on along the minus strand of JASUUF010000259.1, from coordinate 5,489,164 downwards.
ATCATTTATGGTCTCTACATTTCTACATTTATGTGATTAATTTGTGTAACATTCACATGACATATAAAATATTTTTGTGGTGATTGATGAATTTGTGAATCGATTTTTTTATGGCAATTTTTTTCCTTCTAGAGAGATGAATTTAGAAAAAAGTGTTGAACTTCCATGAATGTTACAATCATAATTTTTTTTCTTATGCTGGAAAGATCAATTAATGGAGAACAAGAAGACGGAGGAAAAAAAAAGGAAAATTTATAGATCTAACCACTTCAAAAAAAAAAGAAGAAGAGAATAATAGTTGGTGGGTGTGTAGAGAAAATTAAAATCTAATAAAAATTTATAATTAAGGTTACTTTTTGGTATTTGTAGAGGTACATAGGATAAAATTAGGATTTCAAAATTTTATTGTTGGGTTTATCTAGCAAATGAGAATATAGAAGAATTTTGTTCAAATAGCAAATTTACACTCTACGCATATTCAAATACCAATTATGTCTTTATAGAATAAAATTTTTTACGTTAACTTTTTTAACTAGAAAATTCCCTTTGGAATTCTTATTAAAAATCTAAAAGCTAGTGCAAAAAGCTTCCCTTCTCTCTCAATTGCATCACTCAAGTAAGTCATACACTATGATTGAAATGCAAATTTTGGTGATTGGATTTTGTAGTATCTCACTGGTGAATTTGTTGATCATGTTTAAAATACAAAAAGTAGATTGCAAATATTACCAAATCAGTTTTTTAAAGGATTAACTAGATTGGTGAAATGGTAGTTTTTCAACATGTTGGTAAAAGTACACTAATGACCTGTTTGGTACGTACGCAGAATATGATATATAGGATGTGATGTGATGGGATGGGATTATATTTAGTGCTACCTCATGTTTGATGATTGAACTAGATTAATGGATTACAATAATGTTGTCTTGTGTTTAGTGTAACAAAGGATTATAAATTTTGACAATATTAAAAAGAAAAATAAATAAATATTAAATAAATCGTTGGATATTAATTTAAATATCATTATAGAGTTTATAAATAATATTTTTAAAATAATAAATTTATATATGTAAATTTGAAAATATGTAAAATTACTTATACCTTATCACATAGATCACAAATATGAAGCTGAGATAATATTTGTTATTGTTTAATGTGAAAACAAATAAATTGTATAATATTTATTCAATTGCTTAAATTTAAAATTGTAAAGAATAAATAAAAACTTAAATGAATAGATTGCGAGAGAATTATCTTTTAAAAAAAATTAAGATTAATTAATTTTTAGGGCTTTTAACGTAACCCTTTTATCTTGTGTTGTTAACATAAGATAAAAATTTAGTCTAAAAAATTTATCTTAGAGATCCCATCAGAGCAAAAAAACTATCATTATCACATGATAAATTAATAGGCTCAAACTATATTATTCTTAGGTTACTTTTTCATGCCAAGTACTATTTGAGATTAAATTTTAATAGAATAAGCTTATCTGATCATCTTTGACCGCATTTACCAGACCATTGCCAAACCCCCCACCATATTTCCCCTCACCATACTTCATTTCTTATGGGGCAAGTAGCTGATGCAAGATTGTGGACCTTAATTTTTTATTTAAAACTATCTTTTTCACTCTTTTTTTATTTTTTATATTTTATCAACTGGATCACCTGTCAAGAGATGAATCTAGCACGTCCTATATGCAATAAATAGAAATATCAAGCATATTTATAGCACGTGCAAAATAATTAAGAGTAGAAGCGAACTCAAAATCATGTGGACTCAAAGAGAAGGTAAAAAGGCATAAAATGTACTACTGTTGAAAGAGAAAAGAAAGTATAAAATTATTTACTGCCCTTAATTAATAAAAAGAGAATTACAAATCAATATGAGTTATGAATATCTAGCAGACAGTCGTCTAAGCACACAACAAATCATGAACACGCGCGCAATGCTAATTTAGCTGAACTATGGGCTGGAACATTGGAACCACGAAGAAGAAGTTGTTCAATTCGGAAGCGACGTCGTGGCACCATAACCCGAAATATGTCTATTAATTTCCTGTGCTTAAATTTTTGAAGAATTGGCACCACTGCAGGACCGATTGAAAAGCTGAATTTTTCTGATCACTCGAATCCCGAACCTCATCATTTGTGTAGCAGTCGCTTAAAAACACAACAGTGTCACCGACTCGCACATTGTTGCGTCGAACAAAAGCCGTCCAACCTGTTCTGGTGATAACTGGTTTTCCGTAACCTCTCGTACGGATACTCAACCGAAATCTCCGTACCCGACCTTCATCGCCCGCATCAACTGCCACGAATTCTTGACAGTACTGACCAGTTGCCAGTAGACGAAAAAAGTTATCGAGACTATTGGTTGGACATCAGTTCTTGTAAGCATCTTTAAATATACTTCCATATTTGATTTCTTGAACACGTGCTATTATTACTGTAGAGTCTATAGATATTTAGAGAACTAGTGTGCTTAAACAGAGAGATCGTCTATTTTGGACCACATTACAAAGAAAGTTGAGAGGGAAACAAAATTGGCCAAGAGGGCAGGGCAGGTTGAGTGTTTACAGTGTAATTTGTCGGAGGTCACTTTCAAAACCTCTCTAGTCAATGATTTGTAATTTAAGTGAAACTTTAAATATACAAATAAGAGAGGTCAATTTGATGGGACCTCCCTCAAACGACAAACAAAAAATAAGAGAGCCTTTTCGGTCAGGTTATTCACTGCCGCCCTGCTGTAGTACATGCAGATGCACGTGGGGTGATGGCGGTTATTTGAGTCTTATTTCTGTACAAGTACATGAGGCTTGGGGTTAATTTGAACTGTGCTCTATGAGAATAAACGGTAAATATGGGGTGATGGCGGCGTGGCGGCAGCGTGGTGGCTTTGTTTTCTTTATGGTTGCTCTTGATATTTGCATGCATTTTCATTTACTATATATTCTTCTAGTTTTATTTTTATTTTTTTACTTGCCTCTTCATAAATATATTCTCCTCTCGTGTTCATAGAAATTTGAAATTTTCTTTAAATATATATTTTGTAAATATTATTCGTTAAATTATAAATAACTAAAATGCACATAATGCTTAATAAAATTTACTTGTACATTTACATAATATAAGTATAATAATTGATAACAAAAAACATAATTATTTTTTTAATTTTTTATTTTGTTATCTCAAAATAATTGGTTACAAAAGAATTAACTACAATTTTCATAATGATGACAATCCCTTAAATTTACAAATTTTATTTTCTAATTGAATAATGTTAATTTTTGGTTTATTTTGCCAAAAATAATTTTTTTAACAAATGTTGAAAGAATTAGGAACATTCACACTGGTGTATCTAGAATTTGATATCATCTGATTAAATAAGGATAATTGTTGATTCCTTGTCATACTAAATCAATTAAACGACGAAGATATATAAAAATCAACACAAAAACGAAAATTAAAGCCACCCCAACATTCCAAGGATGGCTTAAGAGAGAATCCGGTTAATTTTGTGTTTAATCTATTTCACCGCGGCACCTCCAAATACACACTGAACACACTAAAAGCCAGATACAGTGTGCAATAGTGTGTTGTAAGTTGTAACGTAGTAAGTAAAGGCTAATTTTTGTTGATTGTAATAAAAAATAATAATAAAAATGAATTAACCAACAACTTGTGACTGCTTATTTTCAGTACCTAAGAAAATTTTTTATCAGTTAATAGATGGGAATGGGGTAGCTATATATATCTCAAAATATCGACAAGGTATTGTACTGTCATCATCTCTCTAATTGATACAACTTATATGTGGTCCAATAAGTTCGTACGAATATTTGCTTTTCAGGGTTGGTACGATTTGCTTTTTTGGGTTGGCTTTCACATGGTTATGACAAAATTAATAATGCGCAAGATAACAACAAGAACATAAATAAGTATTAAAATTTGCAACTCCACGCACTCTGCTTGAAACCCTATAAATAAGTGTGAGAACCACGTACTGGCCTTGCAACTTACTCTCTCTAGTCTATAATATCTATGCTACGTGTAAATTAATATCTTGTCGGAGAAATATGGAAGTATACTCAGAGAAGATCACTAGAACTGATGCCGATATCAGACTTTCGGTTTCGACCAAAAGTCTTGATAACCATTTTTTTCAACTGGCAGCTGGTGAACACTCACTAGAATTCATGGCCGTCGATGCTGATGATGAAGGTCAGTTTTGGACATTTCGTCTGAGAATTCGACCGGAGCCGCAAGTTTACAGAAAACCTGATATCTCCGGTGGTTGGAAGAAGTTTGTTCGAGACAAGAAGGTGCAAGTCGGGGACACTGTTTGGTTTTTTAAGGAATATTATTATGATCAAGCTACTGCTACACAAATGATGAGGTACAGGATTAGAGTGACCAGAAAAATTCAAATTCTAGGTGTATGGCTTCACGCAGTAGTGCCTTGAAAAATTTGCATGCATGCTTATGGCTCCACGCAGTAGTGCCTTGAAAAATTTGCATGCATGCTGATATGCACGTGGGGTGGTTTGTTTATATAATTTTATTTCTTTCTGTGGAGGGATATATAATATATATAAGAATAAACGTGTTGGTGGGGTGGTACCTTTGTTTTAATTCTTCATGCTCGATTGTGACATTTTTATTTATACTATCCTTCTATGTTTAAGTGGTTGTTCTTCAAGTTTTATTTTTATTTTTCACTTGCCTCTTTTTCTTATCTTATAAATATATTATCCTCTTGTTGTTAGAAAAATTTGCAATTTGCTTTATATATATATAACGCAATTATTTATTGATCACTTGTTTATTTAGATTTTTTCACAAATACAGATATAATCTTTTTTTTTTTTACATAATTTCATCTGAAGTTGACATTATCTTTCACTCGTCCACTTCCATCTAAAAATTGTTATAACTTTATTCACGTCATTAGGGTAAAATAATCATTTGACCTCCTAAACAAGAAAAAACGACGTCTTTTAAACGCTTGCAAAACCACGAGGTCTTTCCCGGTATGGAGCTCTCTTCGTCTACTCTCTCCCCGAAACCTCACTCTTCTTCCCCTTCGATTGCCTTAATATCGCACGCACCGCCTCCCCTTCCTTTCCTTATTATAGAGACTGGAAGTTTGACTTCGAGCCTAATTTGAAACCCAGAGTATTTTCTTTCAAGACCCCCCGATTGTCAGACCAAGCATTCAAGACCTCCCGATAATCAAGTTTCAAAGCCAACAACACCCTCTTCTTCCCCTGCACCTGCTTCACGCGCCATGAACCAGCAGCATCAGCATCCCCATCATCAACGCAACTACTCCCTTACTCTTCTTTAATTATCCTCTTCTTCTTCTTCTTGGAATCTACCACCTCAATGTAACTCACCCACCTCTCCTCACTCGCATCCCTCTCTTTACACCCCATCGCCGTCCGTACAAGCCCATAATTACTGCACTCGCGGTGACCGTCACCGTCACCATAACTCAACAGCCGCGGGGACGACAGTGAGCCCTCCCGATGCTGTGAGTAGGCCGTCGAGAGTGGTGGTGCTGTCGGTGTAATGATCTTTTGGGTGTAGGCGTGTAGCGGGAAAAGACTCAGCCGCTTCTTTTGTTGCTTTTGCTTCATTTTGCTCTTCTTGTTAGAGCTCTGTTGATGATGATTCCTTTCTTGTGGGCTCACCTTCAAGCTCAGAGTAAATTAAGCTTATGTTTGGTTAGCTGCAAATATGTTCTTCTTTTTTTTTTTTTGGCATTTATTAAGGACAAAACAGTAATTTGGCAAGACATATTGGACCATCAGGATTAGGTCAAAGCAAGCACCTCTTCAATAGTTGATAATCTCATCAACGTGTGACTCATTCCAATGGCTAGTAGTGTATCAAGTAATAACCGTGTGATTTATCCTTGCCTTATTGAATGAGATATCAAGTCTCTATAATAATTCTTGTAATTGTTACTATAAGATTCAAGAAATACAATTTATATTGGGATAGGATTGAGAACCCCTCTTTTTTTACATAAATTTTGACATAAAATCTCAGTTCTTAAATCATAATCAATCTAATGGTTGAAAATAATGATCATATGAATTTCTTTTAAAACAGAAATTAGTAATATTTGGGTCCCACTAAATATTATTAATTCCTTTTATTACCTTAATTTTTCTTTCTTTTACGGTGTGATCTTATTCTTCTTCCATGATTTCTTCAATAGCTTGAAAAAGAAAAATAAAATAAAATTTAAACTCCTGGACGATCTAATGTTCCAATTTCAAGCTCTAAGAGACAATGACCTAGCCTTATTAATGTAGTCATACAGCACTCTGGATCAATTTGATTTTTCTTTTTCTTCCTTGTTAGTAATAAGAATTAGATAATGAAGTAATCACTCCACAAACAAATGTACATGACTGCAAATTTTTTTTTCTGGCTATGACTTTTACAAGAAATATAAAGAAAATTAGATTATAACTGAGTTTTTCTTCGTCTTATATAATGTAAACAACACTTTTTTTCTTCTATGTACTTTTAATTCTCTCTCACTCTTTAATTTATGATACAACACTGTTGTTATTTCTTCTTTTTCTTTGTTGATAGAGAATAATACTTAGAAAAGAGAGAAATAAAGAAAAAGTATTAAAATAGGCTGAAATAAGAGAGAAAAATAATAGAACAAATATATAATATTTGGTTGGGCCAAATTTTATTAATTTTTCTTTTAAAAAGAAGTCCACGTCAACACTAAATTCAAATTAGATTGATTAGCATTAAAAAGCTGAGATTTTGTGTGAAAATTTGTGTAAAAAAAGAGGAGCTACGGATCCTGTCCCATTTATATTATATTCAAATTACCTAAAGTTATCAATCAGATTGAATTAAATTGAAAGTTCAAACGGATGATTCCTTGCCATATTCCACAAACTAAGCGACGAAGATAAATAAAAAGCAACACAAACGAAACATAAAGCCATTAACAATCACCGTCCTTGGTCAAACCAAGGATGCTGAAGAGATTAATTCATTTTCAATGACCAAAAACCAATCCTCAAAAATCAATAATAACCAAATGATACATCTTGAAGATGATTCAAAAATAAAAAGTTTAAAAACCATGACAATGACAATGCATATATAGAAACATGGGGTCTCACGTGTTAATTAAATGAATATGAGAAATTATTTATTTCTATAATTGTACAAATTATAGCAAGCGTTGATGATTGAACTCTGTGTTTAATTTCAAAGGTGATATCATATGAAAGCCTTTGTCAATAATTACAAACGAGTATCATTTTAATTTTTACCTCTTGCTACACTTGTCCGCTTTTTTGATCACAGCTGGGAAAGCATTTAATGCTCCTAGAATTTCTGATTTTTAAAAATTAAAAATTGCACAAATAAATTCTTTTTCTCTGAGTCCAACATTCGCTCAGTTTACCTATTTTAATTGGCATGATTTCAAGATTCGACATATTTTGAAGGAATTATAATTAAGCTGCGGATACTCTAATTAAGTTTACTTTTTATAAATATAGATCTTTTGTATTATTAAAAAAATTTCCACAGCCATTAATTTGTTATCTTTAAGTTTTTTTTTCTTGATTTAATTAGAATTATTTATTCAAAAAAAATTTAACAGGTCTTTTTCGTCAATAATTTCTCTCTATTCATTTTTTTCTGCTCAAAATCATCGTGTGAATTTGTAATTAATAGATTACTGTTCTTGTAAGTTGGCGACGTTCTCAATATCCTTCAAACTCTGCTAAATTAAGGCTTATTGCCCAGCTTGATTGCTTTCGCCTTGTTGTTGTCAAAGAGAATACCCCACTGCAGATGACAACACGACATTTTGAGTTCACTTCTACTCTTTTGCTTTATTAGGATGCACATGATTGTGTATATTCAGTTGCTTTACCACTTGCCTCTTGCAAAGATACCACTTGCATTTAATGTTTAGAAAAAATGATGGAAAATTTCACGCCGAAACACCATGTCCCCTTCACGTGCCAAAATTAAGCCCTATGAATAATAAGCCTTGACCACAAATTTTAACAAACCAGTACTATAAGCATTAAGCACTCTCTAATATCTATACTAAAAATGATGAGTTTTTAAAAGAAGATTATTTTGATCCAGCTACAAGATCAACAATGACCAAGTACAAGATTAAAGCACAGAGCAGGCAACCATTTGTTCAAGATTTTCGGAGTTTCAATCATTCCCCAACCTGCATGCATGCAAGTACACTGTACGCGTGGGGTGATCAGCTGTTTAATAATGTGCATGCATGGGTGTTTGAATTAATAAATTAATTGCATTTAGTGTCTTTGGTTTTTATGAGTGATTTATTTTCACTCCCTTTTCTCTTGTACTCTTTTATTTTTATTTTTATTATTTTTTTGAAAAAAAAATATATTGCTTTTGCGTATGCATTTTTATTTTCTTGATCTAGCCTATAATAATTTGAAGTTTAGGTTGAAAGTTTTACAACTGGTTAGTTGATCGTGTTCTGTCTTCAAATTGTAATTTTCTTTTATTATTATTATTTAATCCCCTTTTACCGTTAAAATTTGCTTTAAAAACAGAAAAAGTAAAAATATGATGTCAAAGTGATAGGGTATCAAAATTAAAGAGAAATAGAAGATTCCATGCAGAAAATCTAATCAATGTCCGACAAAAATCAAGCAAATTATTGAACTTTTTAAGGTTGTAAGTGACAAGTCTTGAGATCGAGACTGACAAAAAGTTATATTATTTTATTGAATAGGAAAATAACTAGAAATTATAGACAAAAAGTGCATGGAGAAGTTCAAATTGAGAAGTAATGAAGATTAAATTAGAAATAAATCAAAATATAGAAGATAATCAGGCCAAGAGTTAATATTCCCGTACCCAACAAGAATACCAAGACCAAATTGAAGACAGCTTCCTTAAGTAACAAAGATGGTGCATGTGATCAGCATCCACCGTCCCCTAATCTTCTACCACTGTCTGATTCTTCCTTCAATCGACGGTCAGGAGCAGCACCTCACCTACGAGCAAAATGCGGCGTTTTGCTGGCCCATGATGGTGAACTTTTCCATTTTTATTCCTTTAAACTCAATTCAGTTGCTGCCTTTTGTTCTCGTATCTTAAATTATGCTCTGAAAATCGTTTAACCTTGAATGGGTTTTTGATCTTTTCCACTTTTTCATTGCTTAATCGATCTGTCGTTTGTTGACCTATTGGATAAGTGATTTTCGCTGTTATTGGCATTGGGAAGATATTTTTGTAAAATAGTCAATTTCAATTCTTAATTAATACTTCTTAACGGTTTCTACTTTCCAAGCTGTATTAGAAATCGAGCCTGGAACTATTTGGCTTATTATTGTTATTTTCATTTTGGTCTGTTTTCATACGTTTTCTTTAATGATATTTATCTATTTTCTACTTCCGTTAGAGAAAATTGGAAGTCCATGATGATTTTATTTTGCATGGTATTGTTTCATGATTTATTTTTAAATTTTGCGTGGATTGAAATAGATTGCTCAAATTGTTGGGAAGCCTGACTTGGCCCCAGCTGCATGGGTGAGAAGGCTTGCAACACTATGTGATCAAGCTCCTGCGACTCCATACGACACCATTCAACTTGTAGTGGAGAATGAATTAGGTCGAAATGTTAGTGAAATGTTCGAAACATTTGACACCGATCCTCTCGGTTCTGCTTCTATTGTGTAGGTACCTGTCTCCTAGCTAAATGTATGATGCAATAAGCATGGGTTTGAGGAATCTATAATGTTCAGCTTCTACTTATCAATAACTTTAACTTGTTATGATGATGGGGATGATGAAAACTGAGCATTTTTGTGATCTTGGTTAACCTTCTGCACCAATAGTTTGGTTGAGGTTTTGTAATTTCAAGAAAGGTGATGTGGAAAAATAAATGAGCTGAGGAAACAAAGTTGTGATTATCGTTTGTACATCGAACATTTTGTCATAATGCGTGTGAATCTGTATCCTAAACTTTAGCCTTACAGGCATTACCTTTGAATTGAGTTAGCTGTTTACTAAGGTGAAATTTGTTCTGGAAACTGTAAACTTTGCTTACAGAAAGTTAAGCATATATAACTCAGATTTGATGCTCATATTAGGTTCATCAAGCAAGATTGAGAGGTGATAAGGGTGATGTTGTAGTCAAGGTAAGGAATTCTGAAAGTTATCTTTGGAGGTCAATAATATCCACAATATTCTGATTATTTAGTGAGTTATAGGAACAACATCCTGGAGTTCAGGATCTGATGATGACAAACATCTGTAACTTGCAAGCATTTGCTCTGTACATGCAAAAGACTGATATTAAGTTTGATCTATTTCCTATAACAAAGGAAATGGAGAAACAGGTAAAATGTATTTTTGCTGATACTTTTGCTGGATCACTGGCCTCTTTTCTGTAATTTTTATTTGTTTCTTCTTGTATTCATGTTAGTTAACTTTTCCCTCTTTATTTTGAGAGTCGAAGAAAGCATAACGTTAACATGGCTGCATTTGCATTTGCACAACTAATATATTCTTTTTTGAGTTATTGGTTGAAGCTTTATTGAGTTGCAACATTTTTTTCCTCTATCTTTTTTCTTGCATTTCAAATGGAAAGCCCATAAATTCAGTGGTTCCAATCCATATTGGAACCAATGTTTCTCAACTTCTTGCTGAATTCCTGGAACCGTCGATTGAGAGGCAATTGGTCATTGGTTTTGACTGTAAGGGAGTTGACCTTTGTCGTCATGGAAGTCTTTGTATTATGTAGGTATAATGTGTTTCGATGTCCTGTTTGATCCATCTACTATTTGTGCTAGATGAAATACATCTTTATGTTTGTTTGTATTTTAATAGGAATGAACCAAACCCCATCTACTATATGCATGTGAATTTGATTTATGAGAAAATTTATAAACTTAAGATTTGTGCTTTTTGGCAGCTAGCATTTCCAGATGCTATATATCTGGTTGATGCCATGGTGGGGAGACGGTTATAAAAGCCTGTAAGCCTGCACTTGAGTCTAGTTACATCACAAAAGTTATTCACGATTGCAAACGAGATAGTGAGGTCTCGTATTAAATTTGTTTACTTCTGCATCATGGCATGTATGATATGCTTGACAGTATATTATTTTTGTTTTTATATTTATTTATTTATTTTTGTAGGCATTATATTTTCAATTTGGCATTAAGTTGCACAATGTTGTGGACACCCAGGTAAATATCCTTTATAACTGACTGAAAACTTTTGATTGTTCAAAATTTGAATCACCTGGTTTAAGTTAAAAAAAAAAATTGTACTTTAGGCTGGTGCTTGGCAGGTTGTATTTAATTTGGATGGTGAAGCCAGTAAGAAGCAGTTACAGGTTGGGCCTAATATTTCTAAATTGTTTGATTAATCATTCTACTGGTTGTCCCACCATAAGCAAAAATATTCTCCAGGATGCTCAATTTATCCGAATCTAGGATCACACTAAGCAAGACTTTTTTGTTGGACTGATTCATGGATGTATGATATTATATTTGAAATATGGACAAGGTAATATGTTATGGGAAGATTTATTGATACTTATTTCTATCATGATGCTTAGTTTTGTATCATTTCAAGTTTGCTTGCAAATTATCAAGAAAGAATTAATCTTACAAAGGACCAAAAGCTTGTCACGGCAGCTGTAGTGGTTTGTGCCATACATGATTGTGCTTTGTGGCCGGCTTGAGAGGAGGAGAAGTTTTTGATTTGTTACTTTTTGAGTTACAGTTCGGCTTTCATCCTCAGCTTTCTGCTTTATCATAGGATAATTAACATTTTTTTAGAGGTGATGTTTTCAGATGATTTGAAATAATCTTATTTATGCGCACACACAAATATGTATCATGATATAATCATGGATCACATTAAGGAAAGATTTTTCAGAAATATCAATTTTGCAACGGAGTCCTTTCAAAGTTATGGATTATTTGATTTCGATAAAGTTCAGTTTTGCTTGTTAAGTCTAAGCTATCATGACCTTCAAGAAGTATAAATATCAAATCTGATATTGCGTTAATATTATTGGTGTTTGCAGTCGCGACAAATGGAGCTGTTTGCTCTGAACAAGCTTTCAATGAAATATGTGAAGCTCCAGTAAGTTAAAATTTCGTAGTTTAGAGTTGATGTCAAATATTCGTTTGTCGATTTAAGCTCATTAAATTAATGCTTCTAAGTGATGCTTAATACAATATTGAGTATAGTTTCTACTTTAGGCTGGTGGTAAGTTGTGTTAATTTTGGATGGTGAAGCTGTTGGATTAAAATCGTATTTTTAATAATGATCTCATATAATATATAAGAATTAAGTAATTTAGAAACTCATACCTTGTTTATATGATAAGATGAATATTCGAAAGCTGTAGATCCACCACCAAACGATCTTACAGGCTATGACTCAAAGTTGATCAACACTGGACGTGTGGGCGTCCGTTTCACTACTCCCAATTGCAATTGGCGTGTTATTTTTTTTTTTTTTTTTAAAAGATCTCCCTCTCCCTCTGTTTTGAGAAAAAATCCTTATTTATAATAGCTTATGAAAAAACCCTAGCATGTATTATATAACATTAATTTAAAATATTAAAATATTAAAATATTTTAAATTAAACATTTATCTCTCCACTTACGTAAAAGTGGAGAGAATGTGTAACCAACTAGGGAATTACCTTGTAAAATATCACAAGACCCCATTCACACTTGTATATAACACATTAGGCCTTAACAAATATTATAATTAAGATTTTCACCTTATATGCCAGTTTTCTCGCTTTTGGGTCCAGTAATGGTGTTGTCAATTAAATGAGCTAACCCGGGGATCATTTGGGAACATACAATAGTGGCTACAATAATTAAGCTTGTGATTAAACAAATATAATTATTTAATTCCAATTCTACTCCACTATAAGATTGGAACTGACCTCCATAATTGTATGCTCGAATAATAATTCGCCCAAGCCACATTGATTTCTTTACTGCACAATCCTTTGTACCACATCGTTAATTAAATTGATATCTCAACTGTCCAATCAATTTAATTACATCTTGTTCCTTGATACTTACTGGTTTTCTCTAGTGATCATTTTCAACATACTTATATATATATGTTGATACACTATGGCCAGAGAATTCTATGATCAAGTACTGAAACCCATCAAGAGATGTGTCGTACAAATTCTATATTGTCAATTTATAAATTCAATACTTGTAATTGCTCCCACCAAGATACCGGATAATCTTGACTACATGTGTATGTCGTGCCCATTGGTAACTCAAATGAAATAACAATTACAATCAAGAAATTATAATTGACTCAAGATTAAGATCACATTAAATCAATGCCTATGAGATTTAATAAGTCTGACAGTTATTACAAAGTTAATTAAATCTCATATGTGATCCAGTTCAATGCAGTCACACTACATCAATAAATTCATATATGATTAAGACAAATCACTCAATGAACTTATTACAGTCTATACCTAAATAAAGCGCCCAACTTTATTTATCAACTGCGAACTTAATTTATTTAATCATAAGATAAATTGTATTTATGTCTTCTGTGAATTCACATGGTGATTACATAAATACATATAATATGATTAAATGGACTTTACTCAAAATATTAATGCAATAAAGATACTTGAATAAAATACTTCATTCATTTTATTAATCAGAAAAATATTTATAACAATAAATAAACAAATATGCTTTAAAGAGCATATTTTTCCAATAATCTCCCACTAGCTCTCAAAGTATATTTGGCATCTCACGCATGCCCATGGACTCTAAGTGCAAGTCAAAAAGTTTCTCCGGTATGGCCTTAGTAAAAGGGTCTGCCAAGTTTTGCTGTGACGCAATCTGAGTAACTTTTACATCACCTCTCTGCACTATATCTCTTATAAGATGATACTTCCTTTCAATATGTTTTTGTTTCTTGTGGTTCCTTGGTTCTTTTGATTGAGCTACTGCACCACTATTATCACAAATAATTTAAGTGGTGCAGTTGCATCAGGTACCACCTCAAGATCTTGAAGGAACTTACGGGGCCATACAGCTTCTTTTGCAGCTTCAGATGCAGCCACATATTCAGCTTCCGTTGTGGAGTCTGCGATACAAGATTGTTTCACACTCCTCCAACTAATAGCTCCACTTCCTAATGTAAACACATAGCCTGAAGTAGACTTTCTAGAATCCTTATCTGACATGAAGTCAAAATCAGTATAACCCACTGGAATAAGTTCATCACCAGAATACACAAGCATATAATGCTTAGTTCTTTTCAAATACTTCATTATATGCTTGACAAGACGGTCCAATTGCTCGAGTCCGGGATTAGATTGATATCTACTAACCATTCCAACTGCAAAATAGATGTCTGGTCTAGTACAAAGCATGGCATACATGAGACTCCCCACAGCTTCCGCATAGGGAACTCGTCTCATTTTCTCTATCTCATCAGTTGTTTTAGGTGATTGATCCTTAGAGAATGCAATTCCATGTCTGAATGGTAACAAGCCAGTCTTCGAATTTTCCATGCTAAATCTAGCCAATATCTTATCGATATAGACCGCTTGAGATAAGGCTAAAGTTTTATTCTTCCGGTCTCGTAATAACTTGATACCAAGAATATAACTAGCCTCTCCCAGGTCTTTCATATCAAATTGTTTTGCTAGCCAACTCTTTATTGTAGTCAATACTCCTATATCATTTCCAATAAGGAGAATATCATCTACATAAAGAATTAGAAAGGCTACAGTTTTTCCCTGAATTTTCTTATATACACATGGTTCATCAATATTCTGAATGAATCCAAACGATTTTATCGCCGAATCAAATCTAATGTTCCATGACCGGGATGCTTGCTTCAATCCATAGATGGATCTCTGCAACTTGCATACCATGTGTTCTTGGCCTTTTTGTATAAATCCATCTGGTTGCTGCATATAGATGTCTTCTTCAAGATGCCCATTTAGAAAGGCAGTCTTAACATCCATTTGCCAAATTTCATAATCTAGCACTGCAGCAATGGAGAGCAGAATTCTGATGGACTTAAGCATAGTAATCGGAGAAAAAGTTTCCTCATAGTCGATTCCCTCTTTCTGAGTGAACCCTTTGGCTACTAATCTTGCTTTAAATGTTTCCACCCTTCAGTCTACTCCTCTTTTCCTCTTGTAGATCCACTTGCACCCAATCGGTTTTACCCCATTTGGTGCCTCTACAAGTTCCCAGACTTTATTTGAATACATAGATTCCATTTCTTGATTCATAGCATTTTTCCAAAATTCAATATCTCTATCTATTAGAGCTTCATTGTAACTAATGGGATCTTGTACATGTTCATCTGAGATAGCCGTATAGGTTTCTCCCAATAACATGTATCTTGTTGGTAACCTAGTTACCTTCCCACTAGGACGAGGTTCTAAAAGTGATGGTTGTTCAGGGCTAATCTTTTGCTGATCAGATTGTTGCTCTTCACCCTGTTCTAAAACAGGTGTTGAAAGCTGAGTATCAATCTGATCACCTGACAGTTCTTCAAGTACTACCTTACTTTTAGGTTTGAAGGCATTTATATAATCTTCCTCGAGGGAAGTAAAGTGTGCGCTCACAATTACTTTCCTATCTTGAGGACTATAAAATAAACCTCCCCTTGTTCCTTTGGGATACCCCAAAAACATGCAAACCTCAGAACGTGAATCCATTTTGTCTGCCTTTGGTTTCAGCACATGTGCTGGTGATCCCCAAATACGAACATGTCGTAAACTTGGTTTGCGACCTGACCATAATGCTATTGGGGTTTTAGACACTGACTTAGATGGAACTAAGTTTAAAAGGTAAACTGCAGTCTCTAGTGCTAGTCCCCAAAAAGAGATAGGTAATGATGAATAACTGAGCATAGATCTCACCATATCCAAAAGAGTTCTATTTCTCCTTTCAGCTACCCCATTTTGTTGTGGTGTTCCTAGAGCAGTCAACTGAGATATAATCCCATTTTCAACCAGATACTCTTTGAAATCTCCGGAGAGATATTCACCACCTCGATCAGATCAAAGTTTCTTTATGTTCTCATCTAATTGCTTTTCTGTCTCAGCCTTATACTCTTTAAATTTCTCAAGAGCTTCAGACTTGTGACGCATTAGATAAACATAACCATATCTAGAGTAATCATCAGTGAAAGTGATGAAGTACTCATAGGCCCCTCGAGCTTGTACATTAATTCGGGTCTTGCTGCGCGCACGCGCGCGTCGTACGCGCCGTGCGTGCGTGCGTTACTGTTGCATTGCGCGCGCGTGTGTCTTCTTTGCGCGTCTTTGGATTCTTGCTCCTGCTTCTGTCCGATGAATTTCTTCTGTCCGATGAATACAACCCTTTTTTTTTTGTTACAGATTCCTAACGCCAGTGGCTTACAAAAATTCTAAAACAAAAAATTAAAACCAAGAGGGAAACATGGTGATGATAAACCACCCCTCTTGTTACAAATTCAATACAATAATACAGACAAATTTCTAATCATGAATTGAGACAAACCAAGCATGCTTTATTCATATATTAACAAATAATATATATCTAAATAAATTGTGCCACTCTAATACATAATCAACAAGATTGATATCTTACGAAATCCTTATATATTATTATGAGATGGCTCTGATACCAATTGTTGGATTAAAATCGTATTTTTAATAATGATCTCATATAATATATAAGAATTAAGTAATCTAGAAACTCATACCTTGTTTATATGATAAGATGAATATTCGAAAGCTGTAGATCCACCACCAAACGATCTTCCAGGCTTTAACTCAAAGTTGATCAACATTGGACGTGTGGGCGTCCGTTTCACTACTCCCAATTGCAACTGGCGTGTTACTTTTTTTTTTTTTTTAAAAGATCTCCCTCTCCCTCTGTTTTGAGAAAAAATCCTTATTTATAATAGCTTATGAAAAAACCCTAGCATGTATTATATAACATTAATTTAAAATATTAAAATATTTTAAATTAAACATTTATCTCTCTACTTACGTAAAAGTGGAGAGAATGTGTAACCAACTAGGGAACTACCTTGTAAAATATCACAAGACCCCATTCGCACTTGTATATAACACATTAGGCCTTAACAAATATTATAATTAAGATTTTTACCTTATATGCCAGTTTTCTCGCTTTTGGGTCCAGTAATGGTGTTGTCAATTAAATGAGCTAACCCGGGGATCATTTGGGAACATACAATAGTGGCTACAATAATTAAGCTTGTGATTAAAAAAATATAATTATTTAATTCCAATTCTACTCCACTATAAGATTGGAACTGACCTCCATAATTGTATGCTCGAATAATAATTCGCCCAAGCCACATTGATTTCTTTACTGCACAATCCTTTGTACTACATCGTTAATTAAATTGATATCTCAACTGTCCAATCAATTTAATTACATCTTGTTCCTTGATACTTACTGGTTTTCTCTAATGATCATTTTCAACATACTTATATATATATGTTGATACACTCTGGCCAGAGAATTCTATGATCAAGTACTGAAACCCATCAAGAGATGTGTCGTACAAATTCTATATTGTCAATCTATAAATTCAATACTTGTAATTGCTCCCACCAAGATACCGGGTAATCTTGACTATATATGTATGTCGTGCCCATTGGTAACTCAAATGAAATAACAATTACAATCAAGAAATTATAATTGACTCAAGATTAAGATCACATTAAATCAATGCCTATGATATTTAATAAGTCTGACAGTTATTACAAAGTTAATTAAATCTCATATGTGATCCAGTTCAATGCAGTCACACTACATCAATAAATTCATATATGATTAAGACAAATCACTCAATGAACTTATTACAGTCTATACCTAAATAAAGCGCCCAACTTTATTTATCAACTGCGAACTTAATTATTTAATCATAAGATAACTTGTATTTATGTCTTCTGTGAATTTACATGGTGATCACATAAATACATATAATATGATTAAATGGACTTTACTCAAAATATTAATGCAATAGAGATACTTGAATAAAATACCTCATTCATTTTATTAATCAGAAAAATATTTATAACAATAAATAAACAAATATGCTTTAAAGAGCATATTTTTCCAATAGAAGCCAGTATGAAAACTAACATTTGTAATACTATTCTTCTTTTACAGTCTATTGAGTCGAAACCATCAATCACTGCTAACAACATTTGCAAATTTGAACCATGTTAAGCACTTCTGAGTTAGTCAAATGCACTTAAGAGTTCTACTGTAGCCGTTAATTGTTTATAATGATAGTGCTGGGTATATTCAATTGGTGTTGCACAATGCACATGCAGGTTGAGATAAACTGCTGGGTTGGGAGTTTTGCTGGACTTGGGAGTTTTACTGAGGAGTTTGTTGACTGTTAGAATTAACTTTTTATCTTCTTAGCTTGTAAGGTTTGATACATTCGCTGGAATTAACTTTTTAATTACTTTGGATGTGTTAATTGTTGGATACAAGTGTTGTTGGATACAAGCGTTTTTGGATAATGTTATTAATATAAACTGTTTTTAGACTTAATAGAATGTATGATTTAATTTTTTGTTCATATTGAATTTATGATTGATTTGTAGATAAAGGAAATTTAAACGAAATAATTCATAATTTCTTTTAATATAAATTTAGATTTAATTTTTGGTTAATAATTCATAATTTCTTTTAATATAAATTTAGACCCTGTGATAGAAAATTTTAATCACAAATTATGTCACAAATAAAATAATTTATGACAGAATTTTTCAACCATAAATTCCGTCACAAACAAAATAATTTACCCGCTATTCACAAGCAAGATTGATTTTCCCACCAAAATTTCAAATTTCAAACAAAATTGAATTTTCTTGCCAAAAATTAAATAAAATATTCATTTTTTTGGATGACAGATATATGTCTTCTTAACAGTATCATAATTTAATGACAGACATTTTTTTTTTATCATAAAAGAGTGATAGGTACATAGATGATAAAAAATTTCACTGCCATCCACTCTCTTTTATGATAGTTTTTTCCAGTCATTTATTGTCAGTTTTCTTGTAGTATAAATTATAGCAGCTAATGTTTATCAAACACTTTATTATTGTAATTTTTAAAATATAGCTGCCCAACCTCAATCATGATTAAGACCTTAATACTAAAAATATAATGGATCCCATTGGATTCAAATCATATTCATAAAATACAAAAGAACATTGTACATGCGATTCACTTATAGGCTGAGTGTGTGCTCATTGTTCTCGGAGGCGCATAGAGTGAACTTATTGGCCAGGAGCCATTTTCATCCACCATCATATTCCAATAACATCCGCGGGGGTTCATCTGCCCAATCTCATTGTGGAAACCTAAATATATATACATATACAAACTACTAGAAAAAAGTATTTTCTTGACACATATCGATATGTCACGAAAATATCATTAAATAATAATAGATACGTGACACATATGTGTATGTTATCATTTTATGTCAGTTTCGTGACATATACGTTTGTGTTATAAAATTATAATAGCTTAATGTCATTTTTATTTTCTGATTTATTTAATAATTATCAAAAGTAAAATTAATTACAATAATGTCATTAAAATACATGTCATTTTACCTCATTTATATATATTTTTAAAAAATAAACACAAAACCACCCAATATTTACTACTCAAAATCCCTAAAATTATAATTTGTAAACACTAAAACCACACATGCCCGAAGTCCCTCTTAGGCCGGCCTCAGTAGCCTCTCTCTCAACAGTACCGTACGCCGCCGGCACACACAGCCTACAGAGCAGTAGTTGGGCACGTTAACACCAGGCCATCAGCAGCCCCTCTCTCTCATGCTCACACGCAGCCATAAGCCAGCCCTGGCAGCCCTCTCTATCACGCTCACTGTCACTCTCTCCGGTCACCATCTCACCGCCAATCTCAACTGTTGTCCATCTGGCCGTTCCATTGCACTGGCCGCCGGAGATAGTAAGTTGATTAAAAGCCCTTTTGTGATTTTTTTTAATTACATGTGGTTTTGTTGATTTTTTATTGTTATTTTTTGTTTTTTTTTGGCTATACATCCACGAGTTGTCTTTATAGAAAAGAGGCATATGTCAATATTTTTATGTAAGCTAATTCTTCTGTTTGCTTCTTGGGCAGTTAGTGAGAAATTCTGATTTTTAGGCATGGGCATGTATTTTTGTTTTTAAATTTCCATTATTTGCTCTGTCCTTTCATATTTTTTTTTTTCCCAGTTTCATTTCTAAGTAGTTTATGAACAGTAGAGGGAAATTATAATTAGGTTTCAACTTAATTTCATCCAAGAATTCCATCCCATGAAAATTAAGATAATATGATTTCTTTATCCTTACTTTTTGACACCTTCACAATTCTATATACCAATCAAACAAACTCATTCAAAAACTTATAATACTTAAATTTCTTGTAGCCAAAGCATCAAAACATGCAAACATCGAAATCAAGAAAGTCTTAGTGTATGTTCTAGGACTGCTGTACTTCTACTTAACTTCAAACTGCGACAACTAAAGCATTTGTTAAATAGTTTTATTTGATAAGTCTTAGCTAATATTATCATTTACTTTCCCACTTAATAAAAATTAGCCCTAATTTAGCCCTAAGTCCTATCATTATACTTTAATACTTTGATTTTTGGAAAAACGATTGCTTTAACCAGTTAAATATGTGTTTTAACATTTCTATGAGCTAAAGAGGTCTTAATTTTTCTTTATTATTATTATTATTATTATTACTATTTTCTTATTGTGTGGGAGCTTTGTGCAGTACTTAAGAGATATGTCAAGATTTCGTGGATTGTGGCAAGCTTCTTTGAATGCTTCGAAGAGAGGTATTATAGATTGTTACTAGTTAATTTTTTTTTGCATTATGTGAATGTTGCAAGATTAAATTTTGAGGTTCAAGTTAGTGAAAATCTTTTTGTTAGAGAAAGATTACTATTCTTGTGTGTGTTGTAATAAGTTCGAAAGGGATTCGAATTCTATTTTGAAGCATTATCTGATTATGTGTTAGATTAGAATGATACTTTCAGTGCAGGTATATTATTTTTAGTTTGTAATTATTGTTTAAAATGCATAGTTTTGCATTGTTTAAGAAGATGATTATGACCAAGTGGGGTCTCTTTCACATTCTTAGTGTAAAGTATGGTTTATAATTATGATTGTTAATTATTGTTTTCAAGTTACTTATTTGGCAATCTCAATTTTTAGCCCTGCCATGGAATCTCGAAGAGTTGATGCCTCCTAGTGAGAGATATATTTTCAACTTCAATTCAAAGGAAGAGTTAATTATTGTTTTCAAGTTACTTATTTGGCAATCTCAATTTTTAGCCCTGACATGGAATCTCGAAGAGTTGATGCCTTCTACTGAGAAATATATATTTTCAACTTCAATTCAAAGGAAGAGTTAAAGAAGTGGCATCTATATTCTTGAATTACTAGTTCAACTAAGCAAAAGATTTGTCTTTGTGCACTTCTAACCCTTACTCCATTTAAAATAAAAAAAATTATTGAAGCTTTTGGAAGTGATTTGTTCATTTTGTGTGTACACTATGTAGATAGATTTACTTTTGGTTGCTTAACCCTCCTCACTTATGTTTTTTCAGTTTAAACTGAAGTATTTTGTTGCTGTGCAACAGCACAAGATGCTGTTTTATTACTGTTTATGCAAAAACACAGCACCTGGAAGTGTCTAGGTGTTGTTTAGTTTCTAGGTGCTGTTTTTACTGCTATTTATACAGAAACACAGCACCTGAAAGTGTCCAGTTGCTATTTAGCTGCTGTTATGCAACAACAACAGCACATGCAGCAAGCTTGATTTCTAATTATGCAGCAAGCTGAATTTTGTTGTAGTTTTCTAATTCTATTAGTGTTCTGTTGTAGTTGATATTTTGTTGTTCAGTTATGACTTGCTTGGATTGATTTTGTTGTAGTAGATGCAAGAAATACTAATTAATTTCTAGATGGTGTCATTTGTACTGTAATTGATTTTCAAATGATGTTATGCGATAAATTAATTTAAATGATTGTTCTTTTATTACATTATTTCCAATTTTAATTTATAATTCTAGCTAATTATATTGGGGCAAAAATAATTTTTTTAATACAAAATAAAAAATAATTTCCAATTAAAAGAATAAAATTCCCGCCAAAATCAAAATAGTGAATTTCCCGCCAAAAATTTAAATATATTTTAAAATTTTGAGTTAAATTTTAATAATTTCCCTCTAAAATTTTAAAATAAAAAATTTAAAAATAATTATATTTTTCGCACAAAATTAATTATTTACAAAAATAAATAAATTTAAAATAAATATGTCATTAGGGTATGATAGAAGAGCGTCATGTTTCGAAATAATTATGACATAAATTTATCATAAAATCAATGATTTATTAAACTATTTATGACAGTCGATATATCATAAATGCATGGCAGAAAAAAAAATCGTCATCTCAAAATTTCTTAACACATGCGTCCTTGACATATAAAAACCATTATCCTAAGAGTCGGATGACGGTAAAAAATCATTAAGGAAACACGTTTTTCTAATATATATATATATATATATATATATATTTTAACACACGATGATCGGTTTATATTTTCTAAGGAACAAACATCGATTTTAATTTAATCAAACAACCTAATTTAACAACTGAAATGGTTGTTTACAACCGGCCAGCAGCCGGTAATAACAAATTTTATTAACAGATTTTATTACCTCTCTCCTCAACGGCGCCTATCACATTCCCATGAATTTACTTGTTAGGGAGCTCATTAAGTGCGTGCGCGATTGCGTGCGTGTCAAGCTCTAATTAGAGGGCTGTGGGCCTCACAGCTCAGCTCCCCCTAATGGAGCTTGATACGATTGTTAATTGTCATATCATTTGCTGTTACTAACGTTATCTGTGACATAGCATAGCAAGAGCCACAGGAACGGTTTGGAGGAACCAAAGCCCCCTGTCAGGATGGATGTTGATAATCCTCACCTATTAAATTTGCAAAAGTAGTGTTTGGATACTGAGAAGATCAGGGAGAATAACAAAGTGAAATGAAATGAATCCTGTATATTATTAGAACAGTATTCAGATCTGTACAAGTGGTTCTATTTATGGTAGCTAAGCAAAGCTAGTAACAAATCTAATGACTGACACAAACAAGACAGCTGTCAGTTAGTTACTAATCGTGCCGAACACACACAGTTCTCAACTTCTCATAACTAAAGATTAGCTAATATTGCCAAGCTTGGCCTTAAGCCTTTTCTCCTTATATCAACAGACAACGACAATAATAGCGGATTCATTATCGGCGTTTCTTAAACTTGTCATCATAGCAATAACTGTCTATAATTTAATTGTTCCAGCATTAAAAGTAATACTATTCAGCTTAAATTTTTTATTCTAAATAATTATTTTAAATTATTTGACATTCATTAATTAGTTGATAATTTTTTTAAAATTCAAGTAAATTAATTGTAAATAATTAATGAATGACAAATCATTTGAGATAGTTATTTAGGATAAAAAATTTAAAATATACAATATTATTGAAATGTTAATGATTGATTAAGATTTAATTATTTATTTTGCAAAATACAGGCCACGAGCTAAAGGGGAAAGTTAAATTGATAGAATCGGCATGCGAATTAGCAAATAATTTATTCGAATTATTATTTAAGGTATCATATAACAGTCATAATTAATTTTCTTTTTTTAAAGTTGTCTACACTTGACTGGATGAGATTGGTGTGCCTGTGCCATATCATAGTGACTTAACTTTTATATATTTTTCTATTTTTGTCAGAATAAATCTAGCAATAACTCAAAAAATTATTTAAACAAGTAATGAAACATATATGCGTTCATTTCTATTAATAATTATCTCTTCTCTTCTAAGTGTCGTTACTTTTTTTTACTTTAAATTTAGCATTTAATTCTTGCATACATAATCTATCATCAGCCTCAAGAATTTTGAAGCTTGAGGTACCCGCAGGATTAAAAATGGCGGATCAAAATGGCTTAGGAACCAAAGTGTCAGCAGCTCTCAATTGCATTGATCTCTCAGACCCTGATATCCAAAAATCTGCTTCTTCACTCAAACAGGTGAATCAATATGTTCTATAAGTGCTTTTAATTAATTAATATTTGTAGATTGATCGTTAACTTCATTCTTTTTCATATTGGAAAAAAAAAATCAGGCATGCATGGATTCAGGATTTTTCTACGTAATAAATCATGGGATAAGCAAGGAATTTATGGATGAAGTTTTTGCCCAAAGCAAGAAGTTTTTTTATTTGCCATTGGATGAAAAGATGAAGCTCTGGGTTGAAAGAAGCCGAGGCTACAAGCAACCTTTGAAAAATCAGTTCTTTGATCAAGAAACTAATCAGCAAGGTTAGTAGTGATTTAATAAATTGAGAATCATGACATTTTTCTCTTACGGTTTTTGAGTTTTACCATTTATTTCATGCAGCATTTGGGTTTTACTCCATCAGATACTTACACTCTTATCGTCAAGATTTTCACAAGGAAGCTCATGCGAGCCACAAGACAATTGTTTTTTTTGGTTAAAGTTTCGATATTTAGAAGATAACGGCGTAGTATAAAAATTACATGGAGTTAGTGTTAAAATCTAAAGACGATAGGGAGAAAGTGTCAATCTCCTTTAAGAAAATGAGGCAGTAAAATTACAATTGGCCGAATTTATATTTGTTCAAAATAATAATAAAATGGATCCATAGACTCTTAATTCATGAAATGGCCACATTAACCTTATAATAACTTTTGACCATCACCATCTCGGAGTATGCCTGAACACCAAAGGTTATTGTAATCATTATTTCGTGTTTTCATTAGGTGTCATGTCAAGGACTCATTTGCTACAAATGAACGAACTTGACCTTATTACTGAAAATGAAAAACGTGTGCTTTAACTCGATCGCTTCTGTATTTTATGTTTTTATTTTAGTTGTGATTTCGGTACTTTAGGGATATTGTACCCCACAATCTGGCACCATTAAGTGACCAAATTTTATTGATTTACTGACTTCTGATAATCTGATGATACTCAAACTATGATGTATGATATACGTAGAGTACCGTAGTTTCTTCTTTGCTATGTCATTTAGATATTATTATTATTATTTTTTTTTAATCAGATGCGCAAGTCAAGAAAATTTTTTGATGGAACTTCTAATTATTGTTTATTTTGTTATTTGATTGTCAAAGCTCATGGAGAGGCATACACTTCGGTTGGTCCAGAAACTGAATATGATCTTGATCCAGAAAAGCCTTTATTGCCCAAACGTTTGGCCTTCGGCTGGTAATTAGCTAGAATAACTTTTCCTTCTCCATCTTCTTCATCTTTTTTTTTTTTTTTTTGAAAGGAATGAATTTCATTCAAAAACTAATAATGACCAACAATACAACGTCATAATGGTATAAATACACGACCGTATCCAGCTTAAGTACTACATATAGGATAAGACCTAGACTCAAGACAAAAATAAATACAACCTCAATCAATCATTACAAAAATCGATAAGAGAAAATATTTCACTTATTAAAACTACTTAAAGACTGGAGGAATTTCACGGGACTGTCCTATCCTACCTTAGCTAATAC
The DNA here is from genome assembly GCA_030449835.1 of Clausena lansium. Lineage (NCBI taxonomy): Eukaryota > Viridiplantae > Streptophyta > Magnoliopsida > Sapindales > Rutaceae > Clausena > Clausena lansium. The sequence goes on along the minus strand of JASUUF010000259.1, from coordinate 5,463,433 downwards.
AGGTAAAATCTTTCCCAATCCGATAATACAAAATAATACAACATAACATAACGCAATATTAAAATAAAATACAAACAACTAACAAAACCACCTCTCTTAGAGTAATCCTCAAAACCCTCTCGATGAATTCTTGTCTCAGTCCATCATTTACTCGTCCCAGGCCATCGAAATCTCAATGCACCAACTACTAGAGTCCCTCAACGACTTCACTATAGATATATCATCCCGATACAAACACTGACACGATCCTGATAAAGAAACTGAAACAACTCCATCTTTAGCACCTAAAGAATTTCAAGAGCGACGGATATATAACATCCAACCACAAAATACAAATAAATCCGAAAAAAGAAAATGCAATGAAAATAAAGAAAGAAAAAACTAAAGAAAATTACATAAAATAAAAAACAGAATGAAAAAGACAACAAATAAAATAAAAATAAAAACTAAGCGAACTAAAATTACACTTAGGCAATTTCTTCTCCTCTTCTTCTTTTTCTTCTTTTATGTCACTTTTCAAAAACATGAAAACATAATGATAAAAATTAATAAAAACTAATGTAGTGGGGTTATATCATTCTCACATATATAGGTCCCACGCAAAAGTTACTTTATATAGGCTACATTGAAAAACTAAAGCGATATAAAATTAAAGCGAGACAAAAAGTTGGGGATATAAAATTAAAGCGAATCGATAAAAAAAAAAAAAATTTGAGTTGCTTTTGACAAACCTTAAAAGAGTAAAGAACACCATAATTGATGTTAAGCGACTGATTTTTGTAAGAATTGCCCGAAGAGATGTGCATTGATTTCCATGCTGCATTGAAACACTTTCTATGTAATGCTGTTTAGATGTGTTGCCTGGATGGAAAGAGACGATGCTGCGATATCAACAGGAAGCATTGTAAGTTTTCACTAGAAACATTAAGAACCTGCATGGATCATTGTCCCAAAAATTAATACCAAGAGCATTCTAATGCTCATGATGATTTACATTTACTGTTTTTAATTTTTTTTAGAAATGTGGGAAAAAAAATTGGAAGAATAATAGCCCTAGCTCTTGATCTCAATGTTGATTTCTTCGATAGACCAGAAATTCTTGGCAATGCTATGCCATACGTATCCTTTAATCATTATGGAGGTTATTTATCTAATCATCCCAATTTATATATTTTTTTTTTTGCAGATTAATTCCAAGTACTACCTTCAAATTTACATAACTCACATTCTTATTTTTATTGTATACATATGAAGTTCAAGATGCTGATCCATCAAAGGAATATATTCTTGGAACTCAAGCTCATAGTGACCCTTCTCTAATTACCCTCTTGGCAATAGATGAAGTTCCTGGTCTTCAAGTATGGAAAAATTCAATTTCCATATACAATATCATATATATACAAATCACTACTATACCTTTGTATTTTACTGAGTTTTTTATTATAATTATTTCAGATATGCAGAAATATACATGCTAATCCTCGAGTATGGGAAAATGTAGCACCGTTAAAAGAGTAAGTTAATTATGAGAAAAATCATTTGCTCTCAATAAGTAAATTTGATACATAATATGCTTTCTTTAATTACTTGAATTTTGACACGCATTCTCTAATTAAATATTTCACTTTCAGTGCTTTTATTTTGAATATTGGAGACATGTTGGAGAGGATGAGCAATTGTGTTTTCAGGTAAGATGAATCTTGGATTTCTATTGAGTTTTCCTAGAAATTTTAAGTTCCGATAAAGGTGGCGGTGAAAAAAACTTTCAGAATAAAACTGAATGGATTGATTCAATTTGAGCAAAAAACTTTTGCTTGAAACATCAACAATTTCGTTGATGATTGCATCTACAAAAGCTATCCAATTTTATATATTTTTTGCAGATATATATGTCACCATCTATCTAACTTTTTTTACTCTTGAATTTGAGCGTAGGTCCACAATGTATCCACAATGTACAGAGTCCTATTTCGCCAAGAGCGATACACCGTAAGACTAATTAGATACTCTTTTTACTTCTCTTTATAAGTAATACTTCAAATACCAATTAATTATTCGTGGCATTTATAAATTGGATGACCAATTTTTACAAATTTTACAGTTTTCAAAACCTAAAGGCGCTTCATTATCATTGATGTTTTGATGCCTCGTTTAGTATTGCTGTGCTATGAATTTTAAGCCACAACTATTATAGAATAAAAAATTTAATTATTAAGAAAAATTTTTATGGTGTTTGATAAATAACACTAGCTGCTGATTTAAAGTATTTAATTTTCCTTCTTTCTCGGACAGATTGCCTATTTTGTATATCCAAGTAACGATGCTATGATTGAGTGCTTTCCAACTTGCAAGTCAGAAGAAAAACCTCCCAAGTAAGTGAATAGCCGTAGATTTGTTTTATGAAATAATCTTGAAAAAGCTTCGTGAATGCCATAACTCTTTCCATTAGTCTGTTTTCCAATTAAATAACTATTTTTGTTCTTTAAAATGTATTTTTCCTATGAAGATTAAGTTGTTACATAAAATGACATGTTTAATTTATTGATCAAACAAGATCTAATGTCCAACTTTATTTATATGGAATAAAACTCAAAAACAAGAACCAAAAACATGTTTCCACCCTTTCCATGTGTACTCCAAGCCAAAAGCTATACCGTGTAAACATGTTACTATTAATAATTATAGTAATTAATAATCTATTTTTACTATTGTTTGTTCAGGTATCCTCCCATCAAATGCAAAGATCTTTTCAACATTATCTTCAAGAATGTTGCTGACGGTAAAACAGCAAGAGACATCACAAAAGCTTAATTTGGACGTGAAACTTAGATGTTAGGATGAAAACACTGTTGAATAAGTCTATATCAAAATATGCAAGTAGATTTAAACATAATTATGATGTAATGAAAATTATAATTTTAGAATTTGATAATGTAATAAAATTTCTCCGAATTATTCCTAAAGTGTAGCCCAATTAGTTTAGTTTTTTAACGTAACTACAAGAAGTCACGAGTTCAATTCCAGGGAGATGCATTTAATAATTGAAAAGTAATGATACAACAATTAAAGTAAGGTGAAATTGGTGTTTTTATTTGTAATAATTTAATAATTGAAATTCTAATGATACTACAAAATAATCCTCGGGACTTTTCTTTTAAGTAAATGCATTTGAACTACAAATGTCCTCGGGACTTTTCTTTTAATGTTAAAAAGTAATAATAATCTCAGGGTGAAATTCTAGTGAGACTACAAAATAATCCTCGGGACTTTTCTTTTAAGTAATGCATTTGAACTCTTGCCCATGTGGCTAGTCCTTTTATTTTTGTCAACCCACTAGAGGTATTATGTCAGTCGTATTATAAATATTATAAATAAGTGATATTATAATATTTATGTATTTATTTTAAAAAATTATCATACAAGTGGTAATCACATTAAATTCAACTACACATATTATATATATATTAATTAATTATAATTACTCTAATGTATTCTAAAAATTCTGAAACCGACATTAGTATTGCATGACTACCCTCCAAGGTGAAATGATGGCACTTCTTCAAGCTATGGGCTCTTTTCATGGGCTAAACACATTTATCCTCTCTCTCTCTCTCGCTCTCTCTCTCTCTCTCTCTCTCTCAATAAGTATTTATCATATTTTTATAATTTTGGTTTATCAATATTTTAGTAGGGTGGAAATTTAAATAAAGATTAGTTTATTTGGTTTAATTCTATTCGAACTAAATGAGTTTGGGATTGAAAATTAAATTTTTTTAATAAAATCGGTCGAATTCAATTGATTTGCTAAACTAATGAATTAATTATGGGTTTTGAGTTCATTGATTTGTTTTTGTTCGTTTATTAAATTAGTCATACAAATTGAATATGGTACTAATTCATTTTATTTAAAATTATTTATTTATCTTTATTATTTTTGAATTTTAAAACAAATATTATTAAGTTGTAAGGCTAGTTTCATAATTAACTGAGAATAAAACAAAAGAAAAAAGCATGAGATGAATGAAAATCTATTGTTCGTTTTTTTGTGTTCGGTGTATTCACTATTCATGATTAAGGTGCATGAAGACGAACTTTACGGATAAAAATGTAACCCAGCTGTTTTTTTTTTAAATTCTGTTTATGATACTCATTTTATCACTCATTATTAATTTATTTATGACGAGGTGAGAATAAAATTGCATGCAAAGGATTTGATACCCAAAAAAAAAAAGGCTGCAGTAATAGACAGCCGTGGCTAGCCACTTTATTGAGTTTGTTTGACTGCCTAAACATAGCCGACGGGCTTGACCATTTTGGCTCACTTCCCGAGCCATCTTATTGTGTTGGTGACACGATTCTCTCTCGTGTCAATCATTTTATTATTTATTTATTTTCATCTTTAGTGAAGAGTAAACGACTCGCCGTGTTGACATGTTGGTTCATTGAATGGCCGAGTGCAAGTGCTCCTCTGTCACTGATTCATTATTCATCCAAGAACCTATCTATAATTATATATCTCCGGGCAAATTATACTTTATGCTATCATGTGTGAAGAATTTTAGGCAACCTATTTTTTTTTCGGTTATTATTTTTCTTTATATTAATAGTTGCCTTATCTTTTATATTTTCATCTTGATGCGAATGCCCTAAAAATTTTCATTAAAGAAGATCCCAGGAGTCATCGAGAAGGTTTCCTAATCATCTCATCAGTATAAGATACTCATATTAGTTGTAAGAAATCAGCCACAAAATTTATTGCTCAAAAGATATGGAAGCACCAGTTGCCTGATCTTTAGATTGATTAATCAAATATTAAATACTCATTTTATATCTTAAAGACCATTGTAAAGGCATTAATAACATTTTATATGTATTTTTCATGGCTGTTTAAAAATAATTTTCTCTTTACTGTAATTTTTATTTATTTTTTTTTAAAACGGACACTAGCAATCTACCGCATGCATCAAATCTTTTGTTGACCAAAATTTATTTCTTTATAATATGATTTTTTTCCGAGAACAATTATATTTATATAAGATAATGTCAAAATGTCTCGATTATATATATATATATACAATCATTTTTAAATGGGAACGCCTTCATTTTTTTTTTTAATGTAGAGTGTGTTTGTACTTATTAAACTACATGATTTAACAATTTATTCACATAAAAAAAATGAAAATGTCTGTACGAGACAATGACTATATATGCACATACACGTGTGTGTGTATATATATATATTATGAAAGGATCATATATATTTGTTACCTAGACAAATGTGATCTCTCTCTATTAAACTTTATTATAAAGGACAGTTATGGAATCCTAATATTCCGCATTAAATATGGTAACCGAAGGCATCGATCCCTAACTTTAATTTTCCACCAAAATGTGTGGTACAGGTACTTGCTCGAGAGTGCCACGCGGCATGAGCTCAAAATGTGACATGCAATAGGAGAGTAATTAAATTTCAATTATATATTTATTACTAATGAGAGTGACATTATGTTTACTTAATTGAATTTATATTCTAATTAATATGTCATTAATAAAATTTTATTATTTAAATTAAAAAAATATAGTTTATAATTAACTATCATTTGAGTTAATTAAATAGTAACACATTATTTATCACATTAATTAAAATATAAATTAATATTCCAATTAAATAAATATAATATTATTATAATAATAAATACATCACACAATAATATTTGACTGAGCTATTGGGTTGTAATAGTTTCCGATATATCATTAATCAATTCAGTTTTAAATATCTAAAGCCACCTGGCCACCCAGTTAATGAATGCCCCCTCTTCCCGTCTCATTGCTAAATTTAGTAATTTGATGGACAGCTTTATCCCATCTTTAGTTCTTCGTTGAGTGCAACTGGCATAATATAGTCAACAAAAACTATTGATAAAGTTACAAAGAACAAATGATATACTATAGTCCAAATGATTTAATATATCAATCCTCATATTTCTAGATAGAATTCGTTCAATGTTGATAGTTTGGTCAAACTTGACGGAACAGATCTCAAAATCATTGAATCCTATAAGTAACCCATTTAAATCAACATATCTTTCCATCCATTCCTCCATTTTCATCCTCAAAATCAAAATGAAGCTTTTTCTCTATTTTTCTCTAATTTTTCTCTCATTTTCACTCCTCAAAATCTCATTGGCCGCAAAGTGCCACCCGGATGATGAATCGGGTCTCTTGGGTTTCAAATCGAGCATAACCCAAGACCCATCGGGTATGCTTAGCTCATGGAAGCCTGGTACCGATTGTTGCACTTGGACGGGCATAACTTGCTTGTCCGGTGACCGTGTCACAAGTTTATCTCTTAATGGGCAACCCGAGAAGCCCAATAGTTTCTTATCGGGTACAATCTCGTCAAGTCTCGTAAAAGTCAAAAATCTCGACGGGATATATCTCCAAAATCTCGGAAACATCTCGGGTAAGTTCCCGGACTTTATAGTTGGGTTACCCGAATTGAAATACATCTACATTGAAAACAACAAGCTTTCGGGTCAAATACCAGCAAACATTGGGAAGTTAACCCAACTTGAAGCTCTGAGTTTTTCAGGAAACCGGTTCACTGGTCCAATACCGAGTTCAATCTCCCAGTTAACTCAGTTAACTCAGCTTAAACTTGGCCAAAATTTTCTAACAGGAGCCATACCAAACGGAATCAACAAGCTCAAGAACTTGACTTACTTAGATCTCCAGCACAACCAGCTTTCTGGAGCCATACCTGATATTTTCTCATCACTCAAAAAACTTTTATTTCTTACTCTTTCATTCAACAAATTTTCTGGGAATATTCCTACATCAATAGCTTCACTGGCACTCCAGCTGCAATATCTGGAGCTAGGCCACAATGCCCTGTCCGGAAAAGTCCCAGATTTTCTCGGAAAATTCCATGCTCTAGACACGTTGGATCTTTCCTGGAATCAGTTTTCAGGATCTTTGCCAAAGAGTTTCAGCAATCTCACCAAGATTTTCAATCTCAATCTCGCTCACAATTCTCTCACAGACCCATTTCCTGTAATGAACGTTAAAGGAATCGAGTCACTTGACTTGTCATACAACCAGTTCCATCTCGAACAAATTCCCAGTTGGGTCACTGCATCTCCGATTATTTTTTCTCTCAAGCTGGCCAAATGCGGAATCAAAATGAACCTGAACAACTGGAAGCCGGCTCAGACTTACTTCTACGACTACATTGATCTGTCCGAAAACGAAATATCAGGCAGTCCGGTTTCGTTCCTGAACCGGACAGATTACTTGGTGGAGTTTCGGGCCTCGGGCAACAAGTTGAAGTTCAACATGGAGAGTTCGAGGATTGTGAAGACATTGAAGGTCTTGGATTTGTCGAGAAATTTGGTTTTCGGAAAACTGCCAAAGGCAATATCAGGGCTCGATAAATTGAACGTGAGTTATAATAATTTGTGTGGTGAGATTCCAAGAACGAAATTTCCAGCAAGTGCTTTTGTGGGGAACAAGTGTCTCTGTGGTCCTCCATTGAAATCATCATCATGCAAATGTGTTTGTGGGAAGTGAGTAACACCATCATCTTCAAGAAGTGAGTGTACGCGAGAAATTAGCATGTGGGGTCCCTCAATATTTATGTTATTGCTTTTAATGTAGTTATTTGGAGAAAAGAATCAGTGAAATCACCCTTTTGTTTTCAACTTTTAACTTTCTATCTTTTGATCCATCAACCTGGCTGATGTCAGTTCAATTGTATTAATATTTTACTGCCACTGGTGGCTGAAGCGTCAAGCCGTCCGTGAGGCAAACGAGAAAGCCTCTGAAAGGTTTTCTTGTCTTGCGTCTGAAAATAAAATAAAAAATGCCATAATAAAATTGATTTGAGTTAGTCATAGTAGTAGGATTAAAAAAAAAAGTAGTAAACTTCTAATTGTAAATTAATTATATAGTATTAAGTAAAAAAGAAAGGGCGAATCATTTAGTGTTGGTTGAAGATGAAAGTGCTACTAATTAAGCCTACCATTATTAAAAGACTTTTTAAATAAGATTTTACTATTTATTTGAAGAGTCACATCAACATTTAAGACTATAAAATACACTCTAATAAGATTATTCAAATAAAAAATATTTTTCTCTTTTCAATTTTGTAAAGTGATTTTCTCACTCTTCAATTTTGTAGAATGACTTTCTTATTCTTCAATTTATATTTTATTACTTTTTATTAAAGAGAGAGAGTGAAGTATTTTAATTACTATTTATTTTTCCTTTAGAAAAAAAGTTAGTTGATAAAAATAATATTAATTTATTTATATTTGAAGAGCCTTTTGAAGGATAAGATATTTTTTCACTCTCTTATTTGCTACATGCCACATGGGTAACTTAAATAGATATTTAAAAAGTAAAATTATATTTGAAGAGTCTTTTGAAGATAAGATACTTTTACTAGCTTTTAGTTATTAATATAAATAATAATAAATGCTATTGGCATCCTTTTAACTATAAAACTCTCCTTGTAAAACCTCTTTTTTGAAAAAATCCTATTAAATAATATTAAAAAACTATTATTCTATCCTCACATACTTTATTTTCAAATATACCCATTTTGTTCTTTATTAAACCCCACGATTGAGAGATCTCTTTCCTTTATGCTAGGGATGGCGCTAAAAATCCCCACATGGACAGTTGCCTCGGGAATTTTCCCTATTCGGAGAGGGTGCGGAGATGATTTTATAACCAATTTTTTATTCAGGGAAGGGGTGGGAACGATTTTTTAACAAACTTATTATTAGGGGAAGGGACGTGATGAGGTGGAAACACAGGAGGGAGTATAACCCACACCTCCTTAGGCTTTGTGTCTCATAGGGTAGTTTTATGCATGCCTTAAAGGGCAGTATAATTTGGGCCTTGACAAACAACTTAATTCATGCTTTAGTGGGCAATTTCATTCGTGTCTCTATGGGCAATTTAATTTGTGCCTTTATTGGCTATTTAATTCATGCCTCCACGGGCTATTTTATTTGTGCCTCTATGGACTATCTAATTCACGCCTCCACGGGCTATTTTATTTGTGCCTCAGAGGTAAGTGTAATTCATGCCTTTATAGGCTATTTAATTTGTGCCTCTATGGGCTATTTAATTCGTGCCTCACATGGCAGTGTAATTCGTGCTTGATTGCATTTGTTTTGGGATCCCAGGTGGTATTCTCCGATAAAATTACAAACCAAAGAGTGGAAGTAAATTACAAATCAAAGTGTGGAAGTAACAAACATGTGCATAGGTACATAAAGAGTATTTGAACATTTATTTCATGAAACTTGAAACAAGACTTCCCCTTAGCTTGAATTGTGCCGCCTGGTGCATATGGCATCTGTGTGGGGTTCGAAGCCACAAGTGGTAAAAAAAATGACCATAACTTTAAAAAGACGTTCCCCTAGCTTAAACAGTGCCTCCCAATACAGGTGGCAACAGTGTGGGGTCCAAGGCCATGAATAATAAACGACCACTAGCTTGTTACATCCAACATTCCAAACATGGTAGTTTCTCAGCTAACCAATTTTTCAAAGCAGATTCTTGCTTGTGCGAATTAAAATAACAAATAAGGTAAAAGAAAAACTTGTTTGTGCTTTCAAGCATAGTAACGCTTGAGATACTCCGCATTTCAGGGGTGGGTTAACCACTTTCCCTTCATGCTAGCCAGAACACGTTCTCGTATCACTTCTCTGATTACTTTTTAAGGGCATTCCCAGTTGGGGACTAGCGCTTCCTCTACCCCTACTATTTCCACCTTCCTTAATACCAGATGCCTAGGTTGAAAATCACGTACTTTAACTCTCGAGTTGTAATATATGGAAACTGTTCTTTGGTATGCTGCTAGCTTTTTCGCTGTATTTTCCCTTCTTTCTCCACTTCCAAGAGCTCCTGATTTTCTTCTTATCGATAGCAAATGATTCTTTGGGTGGTTAGCCCCACTTTGACAGGGGCTACGACATCAGTGCCAAAAGCGAAAGAAAATGGAGTTTCCCCCATTGATGTGCGTACTGATGTCCGGTAAGTCTGTAATACAGCTGTCAACTCTTCTGCCCAGGCACCTTTCAAGTTTTCCAACTTGGTTTTCAGGTGGAACTTGATGATCTTTTTAACCGCCTCCACTTGATCATTAGCTTGAGGATAGGCGAGAGATAAGAAAGTATTCGTTATCCCCAAACTGGAGTAGAATTCTTTAAATTTAGAATTATGAAAATGCCTGCCATTGTCAGACACGATAGAATGTGGGATGCCAAGCCTGCATATTATCGACTTTCACATGAAATGTGTGGTTTTCTCCTCTATGATTCTTGCCAATAGTTCTGCTTCAGCCCATTTTGTGAATTAATCAACTGCGACAATGGCGTACTTCACATGCCTTTTTGCTATTGAGAGAGGGCCGATCAAATCTATTCTCCACTGAGCAAATGGCCATGGCATGCTCAGTGGGGTTAGCATTTGGGGTGGTTGCCTCAAGACAACTGCGTTCTTCTGACATTTAACTCGTCTTATTGAGAAACTAACACAGTCCTTTTCCAAGGTTGGCTAGTAGTACCCCTGCCTCACAATTCTCCATGACAATGACCTCTTTGTATCATGACTGCCACATATGCCTTCATGCACCTTTCTCAAAACATACTTTGTTTCTTCTAGTAATAAACACCTCCAATAAGGCATTGAGAAACCTCTTTTATACAATATTTCCCCAGTGATCACGTGTCAAGCTGCTCGAAATCTCAACTTCCTTGCCTCAAGCTTGTGTTCTAGTAACTTTTCTTCCTTCAAGTACGCTAGATTGTATCCATCTAGTTGTCACGTAAAGTAACTGGTAATACCGTCAAACCTTCATTTATGCCAGGTGATTTTACCACTTTAATTCTAGTTAATATGACAAATTCAGTTGGTGAAGACAACACTAGCTTTGCCAACAAGTCAATATGCTGGTTTTCTCCCATGGAAATCTGAGTCAACTGCCATTTCTCAAACTTTCCTAGCAGCATTCTTACCATGTCTAGGTAAGCCTTCATGCTTTCTTCTTTGGCCTAGAATTGGTGATGAACTTGGTTTACAACTAGCTGTGGATCATTGTAGACGGAGATATGTTTCACGTTCATTGTAATTGCTAGTTTCAAGCCAACAATCAAAGCTTAGTACTCCACCTGGTTATTCGAGGCCTTAAATTCAAACTTGAGCGAATAAGGCAACTGCTTTCCTTCAAGTGTGATTAACACCAAACCTGCTCCGCTCCTATGGCAATTGGCTGATCCATCAACATATAACTTCTATAGTTGGGGCTCTGCTTCTCTCACTTGGAGTGGTGTGATAAATTCAGCCACGTGCGAGGTCGTGTACCTGATGTCAAACTCACTCAATTCTACCGCCCACTGTACTATCCTCCTTAAAATATCAAGTCTCTGTAATACTTTCTTGAACGGAGTGTCTGTTAGAACCCTGACCGTATGGGCTCGAAAATACGGTTGCAATTTTCTAGTTGATACCACCAACGCAAACGCTAGTTTCTCCAATTCTGGATAATGGGATTTGGTACTAAAAAATGCGAGGCTGCATAATAGATAAGAAATTGGGTGTTCTCTTCACTTCTCAACAATACAACATTTACAGCTGCTTTTGATATGGTTAGGTATAATTCTAACATGTCACCTTTTAATGGTTTTGCTAGAGTTGGCGTGTGCATGAGGTATTTTTTTAGTGCCTCAAAAGCTATCTCACATTCATCATTCAAGGTAAAGTTGTTGATGCCCCTAATAATTTTAGATAAAACGGGTGCATTTATTTGTAAACCGCGAGATAAAACTGAAATATTAACTAAGCAACCCAAGAGCGGGGTGAATTGGGATTTTATAAATTTAAGCTATTAAAACTTAATACAATTCAAATATGCAACCAAATTCGAAATAATAAAATTAGAGTGCAGTAAAGTAAAAGAATAAGGGATAGAGAAATGCAAACACAACATTTTTACGTGGTTGGACCAACCTTGCCTACGTCCACGCCTCCAAGCTCACTAGGCTTGAGGATTTCACTAAGTGCGCCTCCAAGGCTTCAACAACACTTACATTTGACTTTCAAAGTGTTAATGAACCTTTATAACAAGATATTATTCCCATTCTCTTAACATCAAGTGTTTCACACACTAACACTTATACAAATTTGAGAAGTAATTTAGAGTTTACACCAAACACACTCTTTTAGAGTGATTATACGAATGTTAGCTCAAGGTGTTTGGATTTTGTGAAATGAAAGCTTTGAATGAGTAGCATTGATAACTCTATGAAATGAGACTTATCATGGTACTTTTGGGCTTAAATTATGACTATTTAAAGAGTTACGGTCATCTTTTGCATTACTTTTAGTTCGGTTATACATAAGTACATGTTTAAGTTTAATTTTTATTGAATTAATGCATTTTAGTTTGTTATGTGTTCTCATTCATGGCATTTTGTGTAGGAAATTTAATGCTGATATTAGTGATGGCTGCTGCAATAAATAATACGGATAAAGTAATAAAGACTTAAGTAGCAATTGGAATAATTTAGGCAAAAACATGTTGCAAGGTTGCTACGGAAGGTTATAAGACGCAGAGACACAAAGTTGTTCGAGGAGATCAAGGGTTAAATAGGGCTGACATGGCATTAAGATTCTTTAGCGTGTAAGGTAAGAACTAAAACAAATTTGTGAAGATTCCTAACCTAATCGGGAGTAGCCCTAGATCTCATAATATAAAAAGGAGATGATAACTTAAAAAAAGGGAGGGAGTTGTGACAACGACTCGACTTTTCCTTGTGCGGCAAGAAAGCAAAGAAGAGAAGAAAAATCAAAGGGCTGAAACCATGAAATAAGGAGGAGAAGTTCATATCGCATTACCAAGAGTGCTTCTCCTGGGATTTCATTATTTGATTTCTTGACTTTGTATTTTATTTCTTTTGAGGATGTTTTTGATGGTCGACTTGAATTGTACTTTTATTTATCTATTTATTATAAACTAAATTTATATGTAGTTGGGATTTAGATGAACTCAATGATGATTTGACTTCTGTAATTGTTGCTTTAGTGTTTGCTGCAAAGATTTTATTTTGATTGTACTTAATTTAATTTTCTATTTAGGCTGACCACCCATTTAAAGATACAAGCCATGTTTGATTTTCTTAACAGGGACGGCTTAGTGGAAATAAATCAAAGCAAGACATGATTTTATATTGAATTTCCTTAATTGGATTAATATCAATTTGAATAGGGTCATGTTTAATCTAGAATTAGTTAAGAACTAGACACGGGGATTCACCTTGTAGGGTTTATAGATCCATGAACGTGTAATGCTATATCTAGATGTGGATTAACAACTCGTCACCGATAATTTGCATATAGATATAAGAAATCCAACAAAGCGAAAGATGAGGATACATTAGGAATCGCTTAGTGTTGTAGACGATCTTTGTAGCAACTATTTCTAATATTGATTATTAAGTCAATAATCTATAAGTGAGTTTAGATTTCCCAACTACAATTTAATCAATTGGTTATTTCTTAAGTGTTTAACATGTGTTTGATTTATTAAAATTTTTAATTATTAATCTTTTAAAGTTAATTAGAGTTTAGTTAGATAAATTATTTAAATTAATTTTTTAAATCATCATAATTATTATTGAATAGACTTGTCAGAGTAGCAAGGTTGATGGCATCAATTCCTATGAAGACGATCTCAATACTCACTACTTTATTACTTGTTGTGTATGCTTACGCATTGACAATCGTTGATAAAATCAACAACAAGTATGCACTTGCTTAAGCTTAATGGAGGTTCAAAAGATCATTAAAAACGATTTTGACTTGGGTTTATATAGTGCATACTTTAAAACTAGTCGTTAGACACATTTCTCGAAAAAGTGCCTGTTAGCCGCTTAAGTTGCCGTTACTCAAAAAATTGAATTTTGAACGCGCAATGGGTTAGTTGCTTGAAGTTAGCCACCTGGTCGCTATCTTTCTCGAGTGCATATTCAAATTTTTTGGTCCAATCGATTAGTGCTTGATATCATCTGTTGGCGCTATCTCTCTCGAATGTGTTCTCAAGATCTGAACAAAGTGGTTAGCCGCATAAGTAACCCCCGCTCGGCCATTATCTTTCTATTTATGTTTTTCCATTTCAGTCACCAGGCGGCTAGCCGCTTGATAGAAGGTGATTAGCCGCTATCTTACTATTTTTGTATAGCAATTCCCCGAAATAAAAAAACTACCCTAAAATACTTTTTGAAATTGTACTAAGGCCCAATTTATTTAAAATCTTTTTAAATAAGCCCAATTCAAGAATTTCAAAAATATATTTGTGGATTTCAAAACTCAATTCTTTTCAATGTGATTCATAAGACATAAGAACATCCATTTTGATAAAATCATTTGCTTTATAAAATCAAAACCTTAGTTTTATGAAAATCAATGATTTGTTTAGAGAACATCTTGAGCTTTTAAGAGCTAAGTCATTTATCTTGATTTCACTTAAATAAAATTTGTCATTTAAAAACTTGTGAAATGAGATAATATATATTGACCATATTGCCCTTATTTTATGTGGTTTGTTATCATCAAAATCAAAGATCATATAGCCTTTTAGGCTAACAAAATCGCACAAGGTGGCCAACCATCCCACCATACTCTAGACCTCTTTCTTGCTCGAGGGGATTTCATCTCTAAAATGGGGCACACGTTGGTAGGGCTAACATCGATCTCTCGGTTGTAAACCATGTAGCCAAGGAATTTACCACAAGTGACCCGAACATGCACTTGTTTGGGTTTAGCTTCATTTGATACATTCTAAGGATTGTAAATGTTTCTTCCAAGTGACGATATGGTTAGCCCCCAACCCGACTCCTAGCAGGCATGTCATCCATGTACACTTCAATTGTTTTCCAAATCTAATCCCTGAACATGGCATTTACAAGATGTTAACAAGTAGTACCTGTGTTCTTCAATTCGAAAGGCATCACCCGATAACAAGACAACCCTTGATTAGTTATAAAAGTTGTTTTCTCCTAGTCTTTCGAAGACATTTAAATTTGATTGTATCCTAAAAAGGC
Organism: Clausena lansium; assembly: GCA_030449835.1. Classification (NCBI taxonomy): domain Eukaryota; kingdom Viridiplantae; phylum Streptophyta; class Magnoliopsida; order Sapindales; family Rutaceae; genus Clausena; species Clausena lansium. The sequence goes on along the minus strand of JASUUF010000259.1, from coordinate 5,448,320 downwards.
ATCCATAAAAGTTAGTAAACCATTTCTTGCAATCGAATCAACTAATTGGTCTATTTGGGGAAGTGGGAAGTATCATTAGAGCAAGCTCGATTGAGATCGCAAAATCCACATACATTCGCCATTGCTTATTTGCTTTTTAACCAAAACTCGCATTGAAAATTCAATCTGGGTAGAATACTTCCCCGATAAATCCTTATTTTAACAACTTTTCTACCTCCACTTGAATTGTTTCGTTGCGTTCCTGGTTGAAAGTTCTCCTTTTTTTTATTTTACCTGGCGGATATTCCAAATCGACATTCGGGGAGTGCCTTATGTGGTCCGGTCATATTTTTGGCTTGTCCTTGTGACCCTATGCAAACACATCTTTGCTCTCTTTTAGGAAGGCTTTCGTAGCTTCTCACATACCTACATCAAGACTTCTTCCGACTCTTACTACCCCGCAGGTGTCATATTTGTCTAGACTTACTTCTTCTATCGCCTCTTCCGACTCAATAGTTTGGTCGCTTTTGACAATTTTTCCTTTAACATTAAGGACCTAATTTTTCTCCTTTTTTGTTGGAGTTGGTGAATCTCCCACCTTGAGGCTAATACTCTTTATTGCCATGGTATAACTCTCTTTTTTCGTGGTCTGTTGCTCCCTTTTGATCGTTCCTACTCTACTTTATACTGGGAGTTTTAAACCAAGGCATCCATAGACGTGACTACCTTGGTTAAGATCAAGAAAGGTCTTTCGATAATCATATTTTAAAAAATGAAGGGCAATCTACAACCAAGAAGTTAAAAATAGACATTACTTCGTTAGTGCTTCCCCATGGTGATTGGGAACTGGATGGCGCCTTCGACTATCACGCTTTTCCCCCAAAACCCTTTAGATGTGTTTTTATTAGTCGTACCTTATCTTTTTTAATGTTCATCTTTTCCAAAGTCTCACCGTAAAATATATATGTAGAGTTCCTATTATCAACTAGAATTTGATGAACCCGAAAGTTTGCCACCATCATGGTAATTACTAATGCATCATTGTGGGTAAGCTTATCCCAAACTACTTTTACTTCGTGAAGGTAATCTCATGTGGCACACCTGAACATTCCTACCACGGGTAGTAGCTATTCATTACTTCTCCAACTTAGCGCTTAATCACTCGTTTGACATGCCTCTTGTTGTTAGACCCTCGAATATGATTTTGGTCTAGATTAGAGCCTTCACTTTTTTTTCTTTATGTTTGGGAGGCTTTTTCTCAATATCGGCGTCCTTTATGAACTTCTTCATTTCCCCCGCCTAATTAACTCTTCAATATGTTCTCTGTGTGCTAGCACCCAAGGTGTCATAATCGTGGTTTTTGTGGAAATAGTAATACTTCGACCTATCCTTTTTTTTTTTTCAGTGGGGTGATTAGTGGACTTGGTCACTTGAGATAAGCTTTATTTTTTATGTGCATTAAGACATGCTCTCGTGTGGTGTTCAATGGAGTGAAGTGATTAAAGCGTGATCGAAATGCTTGGTCAAAATTCATTCCCACAAGGTGAGTCGTTCACACACTTATCATCCGTGGAGTTATGCTCTTTCCATGTCCTTTTATGATCTGGTAATTTTCCAGGTGGAGTTAATTCAAATCCTGCTTTGCTAAATAGATTTCTTTGGCACTCTTATATATTTTTGTTTTGCACAAAAAGTTACTATAAGTGTGAGGTGGATTCATTGAAAGTGAACAGAGAAATTTTTTTGATTTGAGGACTTGCCATTATCGCCGTTAGTGCCATTCCATCATTATATCCTTCCACCTATACCACTTCTTTATTAAAATGCACAACGTAGTCCCTAAGAGTTTTATCCTTATGTTAGGAGACTGACAATAAATGAGTTGATGGCTTCCTGCGCTATCTTGCTCCAACGAACTGTGCTATAAAATGCTTTGAGAGCTAAAAGAATGAGGCTGTTTGAACCACTGTCTAGCTAATCTAGTTAGCATAAGTGAAAAGACCTTGCACATTATTTGATATTTTTAAGTCCTTTGCAATTCCATCCATGATCTGTATGATTCTAGATGGTCAGTACGGTTACCTTGATCACATCATACTCTCGTTTACGATAGCCTGAATCTTAGAGGGAATGGTGTCCCCATGATCTCCTCTGTGAACAAGGGCTGTATAGCATCCATCCTTTCCCGCCTTCATCTCCTTATACGTACTTGCTTCTCATCCCTCGAGTATGTCTTTGTCATTTCTTGTGGCTCGCTTTCTACTCTAGCTCTTTCGTCTTGACTTCATCCTTCGAATATGTGCTTTCATTTCTTGTCGCTCTGTTTCTACTCTAGCTACTTCGTCTTGACTTCGACCTTATCGGCGTGTTCTTCTCGTATCTCAAAACCAGATTCAACAACTCACACCCCCGCGTGATCTTTTGACGGTTGAGTTTGTCTTGCCGTTGGCTTGTTTGATTTCATCATTTCATCTCTCTTTGAATCTACCTCTAAGTATTCACCTTGCTTTGCATTTGAATTAGAATCGAAGTTTGCCTATTGATTCTCGTCCTCTATTCTCTACATCTATTGTTCCATTCTCTTTCTTAACTCATTAAATCGATTTTCCCATTCTCGTTTTGTTAAACTAGAATGAGGCCATCGAGTTGTGATTTGGTGAGAGCCCCGTGGGTCTTGTGCCGGGCGGTGGCTCCAATTCATTTGATGCATTATTTTTTGGTTGATTTTCTCTCTCGTGTTGTTGGGAGCTTGGAGACCTTATTAATTGTGATTGTGTCATGGTGAGCTCAAGACTGTGTTGGCGAAGCCCTCTTTCTAGTGCCAATCTGTTGATATATGATTTCTTCCCGCTTAAAATAAACTGCACAAGCAAAGTAATAAACAAAGAAAAGAGTGAAATGGAGTTGGAATGGGTTTTTCTAGTGAGCATACTTCGAAGCTTAAGTTAATAGAGTGTATTTTTTATAAGTGCAAAGAGTTTTTCTTTGTTTCCATAAAATCCCCTACCTCGTTGGCATATTTTCTTTTAAAATATTCCTTAATTCGAAAGAATGGAGCATATTTTTAAGAATGGGTATCGTGCCCCTACTTTTTGGGTACTTCGCGGTCTTGTAGTAAACTGTTTTGTCTATTTCACTCATGCTTCCGTGATTTCTATTATTGATGAACATTATCCCTACATTTTCGCCTAGCTAGGCTAGTGTCTTTGACCAATTCATGGATTCATTAATTCCTAGCTCGAGGAATGCACATTTCCCACCTAATAACCAATGTTCTTGTATCCGAGGGATCCAAACTTCTACACCTTGGAGATCCTAATTTCCTTGAGGTGTACTAGTGATCGACTTCCATATTTACACCTATATATAAATGAAAAGAAAATATATTAACCAACGAGTTTTTAAAAAAAAAAAAAAACTAAAATAAAAGGCTAGCACCCATAAACATAAATTAATCAAATAATAAGGGGTTTTGGTCGTTGGCCACTTGGGAGTTTGCTTTGGTAGGGTCACTTGGTAATAAAGAACTAATGGTGCAATGGCTTGAGGCGATAATAGTGGTGGTGGGAGGTGACCGTATTGAAATTTTTGTTGTTTATTTTGTAATAAGGGCAATTTTTTAGAAATAAATGAATTTAATTAAAAAGTGGGAGTTGGTGAGAGATGCAAAGTGGTCAAATATCATCCCTAAAAATAAAAGTGGGGATCACTTTCAATTGAAAATAATGATTCTTCAGTCCTTTATTATTGGGTTAGAGGTCTAGACGTTCGAATTTGAACTAAAATCAAGAATGTTGGACAAAATAATAATCTGACCTTCGTGACATCAACACACTTGAATGGAAATTAGTAAAAAGTAATTAGTTGATATATGTCCTAAACTAGATAGGGAAATTTACGCAAAAGTTTTTATAGTTTTCAAAGTTAGTCACCTTAAGTTTTTCCTCTCATTACTTAGCTAATTAATTTTTTTGGACCAAACAACCCTTGCTGCTTAGATTCGTTTAAAAACTAGCTTCTCTTCTCTCCCAAAACCAGCGACTTGGTCTTGATGGTGTCTATATTTTTTTGGCAACAATCGACAGTTGCTTGACAAAAGTTTGATAGCAGCATCAATTCCAACAGGATACAACTTCATTTCTAGCAATTGGATGGTAGTTTTTCTCGACGATTTTGACATCAAAGCAATTTTTTTTCGTTTTTGTAACATTGAACTCATTAAAATGTAGTTGAGTGTATATTTCATGATTAAGGAGCATTAGCATTAATTTTCTATGAATTTTGGAGAATATTTAATGAAATTGGGATTTGATAAAAATGGTATATGAGGTGTTTGTTGAGATGCCTTTTAGAATATGTTGTATTTATTTTTTGTCAAGTTTCTAAGAATTTAGCAATTTGGTGAATATTTATTTTGTGTCAAGTATCTATGTTACAAATGGCACATTAGGTGCTCGATGAAATGCCTATTTGACTTTTTTATGTCATTTTGATAGATTAAGGTGTTATGGGTTGATGGTGCCTTGGTGTGAACCCGTGTTTGGGTGTGAAGCTCACCATATTGCACTAAAGGGCCTTTTTGCACAAACGGCAAAACACAACAAGTGTTTTGGGCTAACAGCACATGTCAAACAAAAATATAGCAACACACTTACCGTATTTTTATGCGATGGGCAATCTGTTACACTTGCGACGGACAAGCGTTGCACGTGCGACCAAAGACTATCACAAAAACACGAAATGTATATATGTGTTTATTTCTATTTCTATTTTAATGAATGTGATTAACGAACAAAATTTTGATTTTGCCACATATACAATGGCCACAAAGCCACAAGAAAAGCGTAATCCACCCGATCTAGAGAAGGAACCAGACACGATGAAGAGTTCGGCATCCGAGCATTTCCCCAGGCATATTACAAATACTTCAAAATTTGGAAATGTGATGGAAGCCATTAAAAAGAAGTTAACAAAATAACAATTAAGATTATTCAAGAAAGATGTATTTGGCCATTTTGCAAAGATAGATACCTATGTGTTTAATAGCGGGATCATGCACAACAAGCAACTTAGGCAAGTAGGCTGCTGTTAATTTTATGTAATAGATGTCGGTGCGCAAGTGTACACAATAAGTAATATTATAGTAAGTACTAAGATCGTCTCCACAGGGATTGAAGTTATCAACCTTGCTACAATAAGTTTAATTAGTGCAACTTTTAATAATTTAATAAAAGTAAATTAAAATGAATTGAGTCGCAATTAAATAACTAACAAACTCATAATTAAAAGAAATCAGACATCAACACAACGAAATAATCAATGGCTATTGAGTAGTTGAGGATCTAAACTCATTTAATGACTATTGACTATTTAACAATTTTTGGTGCAATTGCTACAAAGATCGTCTATAGCTTTAGGCGATTCATAATTTTTCCTCATCTTTTGTCTGTTTGGATGTATTATATCTATATGTAATTCAACAATGACTAGCTATTGAATCACATCTAAATATATCATTAAAACCTTGGATCTAATAAACCCTACAAGATGAACCCCTATATCTAGTTCTCACAAATTCTAGATTAAACATAGCCTTATTCAAGTTGTTAAACAATAAGGAAAAATTTAATCTAAAACCATGCATTGATCAGATTGATTTCTACTAAGTCATCCCTTGAGGATCAAATTTTAGCTTGTATTTCTAAATGGGTGGTCAGCCGAAATAGAAAATAAAATTAAACACAATCAAATCAAAGTGCTGCAAATGAGACACTCGCAACAACAATAATAACGGCCAAAATACCATTAAGATTTGTTTAGAACCCAACTACTTATAAATATAGTTCATGTTTAATAAATAATTAAAAACACAATTCGGTCCAGCCATAAACATTATCCTCACAAGAAATAAAAAGAATAAGGGAATGAAATCTAAAAAGCCCTAGGTATGAATTGCGATTTGCCTTATAGTCTTTTACTTCCTCGCTTTCAGCCCTTAATTTCTCTTCTTTTCCCGTTTCCCCGTAATGCAAGGAATATTTTTTATTGATTCCCCAACTCTCCCTTTTGTTGAGGTTATAATCTTCATTTTATATCGTGCTTCTATGGTTACTCCTTCTTTTTGACAAATCACAAATAGATCTTCATTAGTCATTGCCTTACACGCTAAGTCTTGTGCTATGTCACCTACTTTAATCCCGATTGCCTCAAGTTATCCTACTTGTCTTCGTGCTATAGAGTTGCTACGAAAGGCTGCAACATCTTCATTGTTTGTAACTTCAATTATTCGATCGCTACTTAAACTTTTATTACTCTCTAAATACCGGTTGTTATGGCAAATATCAACAGCTCTTGCACATTTTAATTCCCTACACACAATGCCATAAATGAGGATATATAATAGAATAGAATGCCTTAATTCAATAAAACCAAACTTAAGTACTTAAGTATGCATAATTGAGCTAAAAATATTACAAAAGATAAATATAACTCACTACGTAGAGGTAAATTAAGCCTAGAAATGCTATGATAACTCTCATTTCCTAGAGTCATCGATGCGTATGATACATGTGCTAAAGATCAGTTATGGTTTGAATTAATGGTCAATTAACATGATTATTGATTGCTTGAGTGGTGCTTAGTTACAGGGACTTTCTTGTGGTGCACTTAATGTGCATAGAAATGTAAATATTGCGGCGAATCACATGTTATGTGATTTGCATTTTAATGGTAATCCAAGGGCAAATCTTAGACAATTAGATGAAAACTTTGAGGAGTTGAACTTTAATGATATAGACAACATTGATGCGCTAAAAATCACGCTATATTACTTTTCGAAAAGAGTGTTTAATGGAAGAAAAGATGAACGTACTTTAAATTCATTATTGATGATTTTGAGTACTTTAAAAGTCTTTCGTAGGGTCATTCATCCTGGGAAACGATATATGACAATTTAAACATTGCATTGAACCAAAAATTAGAAACTCTCCAATCTTCTACTCTTAAAGAGGTGAAGTACAACCTTTATGGCTTTTATCTTGGGGTTTAGGTACGTTGAAAATAAAAGAAGTTATGGTTACTTTGGTTTGTTCTTAAAAATGATTAACATCTTTTTTCTGACTTTGTATCTTCACTTACTATAGGCTTGGCTGTTAGAAGTAACTCGATTGTTTTTTAAAGGAAAAGTGGGCCATCAAAACAAATAAGAAGACTACTCGCATATTGAAGTAATAAGGCATTGCTCCTTCGAAAATTAATGACAAGACTCATCTTGTAAGTACTACATATATTTTTAAATTAGGCTTGTGAAGATTTTTTAAATAATAAATGTTTCACCTAACAACAAATATAGGTTACTTTATGCATAGGAGATTTTTAAACAAATACTCAACTCGAGCACGCAGAGAGAAGGACAAGCCATAGTGGAATAATGTGAAGAACTATAGGGAATTAATCCCACATTAGGTCATGTAATACGAGTATATTATTCATCTAAATTACAATGTTATTATTCAATCTTGAATAGCTACAAATTTAATTTGTTTCCATTATTTTCATTGTAGCATTATCCCAATATCTACGTGCTACCCATTGAAGAGGACAAAGATGAATATAAAGTTGACGATTAGCCACCTTGCTTCACGACAAATATGAAGTAGATGACTCACACGAAATAGAGGTTACGTGTTATTTTCAATGTTTTAATTGTTATAAAAATAATGTTGTTAGATTTAATCGATTACACATAAAGTTTTTCTTTTTTGTTTTCTAGTCACGAGACGAAATCAAAGTTTCCTTATAATTATGTTATTCGTTATATGGAGAGGATTGATCGTTCTATTATTAACATAAAAAATATGATGAATAAGATTATGTCGGATGCTTGAGGTTGAATGGAAAGAATAGAGAGAGTTTAGAAAATATATAATGAGGTTTATGAATTCATATAGTGACAATTCATTCAAGCACTCCTACAATGATTCTCTAATGGGACGCTCGTATATGGTAAACAATTTAAACAGTTACCACTTTATGTTTATTACACTCGGAACTACATTGTTTAATAATAATAGTTATTACTATTAACAAGTCCCCGATGATGTTAAAGATTGTCATTATCACACCTTGTTGTCCTTGTAAAGTTTATATAGAGACCTAAATGATGACAAAGATGCAAATCCTCAAAGAAGCACCTCCTAGCACAAGCATGCTCGGACGTTCATATAAGACATCATATGTCCTTTAAAGTCCGTACTTGCAAACTTACAAGTGAGTATGAAACATCAACAGTCTCCCCGCTATAGAACCGATGAATTAAAGCGAGTGTGGATTAATATCCACTTAGAGGAGTTCGACTAGTGGTTTGTTGGTAACATCGCAATGGATCATGACATCCGATAGTCGAAGAAATTTTTTGGAATACTTTTGGGGAGAGAGTCAATGAGATGACTAGGGGACAAGGTAACTCGTTTTTAATCTTTGTTTAATTAACTTCGGATGAACTTGTATAATTTGGCATGCTTCTTTGTCCTTTACAACATATCCACGAGTACTACCACTTGATAAGTGAAAAGAAGCAATTTTCTAATGCCTTGTATCGGTGTTGCACGCATACAAATGTCTTTTTTGGGTAACAAACTTTGACTTGTAATCATCGATTTACTATACTATAATAAAACATAACAAATTATTTATTTGCATGTAATAATTGACTGGGTATTCTTGAGGACTCAATGGAATAACGGTAGAATCGTGATCTTAATTCATTCGATTATATCAAGCTTAATAGCTACATTGATGGGCGAGAAGACACGAAATCAAAACCATTCACGGACATTGATATGGTGTGTACTACTACGTGATTCAATATAGTTTCTTTTATATTTAAGGATTTTAGACATATAATGTTGAATAATTTCAATTTTTACCGTATGCGTTTTTTCATTCTAATTAACTTAGAAAACAATCATTAGTTAGTAGTCCGAGTAGACTTTTGTCATAAGAAGGTCTAGATCTATGACTAAATGACGCAATTTAATAATAATAAAGCATACATTCCCCTATTCAAGCTACTTGAAGTTATCTTTCCTTGATGGCTATAAGATGTTGGATTTTACTACATCCAATCGAACTTTGCAGAGCCTTGAAAAGTTGTATTAGTTAAGGATATGCCACAACAAGAGCCTGATAGTGGTGATTGTAGAGTGTTTATGTTGATGTTTACGATGTATTTAATGTTCAAGCTAAAAATTAATTTTAGTAGTAGCCATGGGCAATACTTTAGGAAGAGGATTGTTGTTGACATATTTAATGAGGATATTAGATTGTAAGTGTTGCAATTATAAGAATATTGATGTATCGATTTTGTCATATTAGATCGTTACAATACATTCATATCATTAATTCATCTTATGCCGTGTTTAACTATGAAATCTATCAAAACAAAGAAAATAAGTATTTCAGAATTCTCAAACATTTATTATGACAATATATGTATATGTGTGTATATATATATATATTGATTTGTGGAATACATAAACATAAGAGTACAAAACATTAGTAGGTCGCTATTTTGGATTCGGGGTAATGAGATTCTTACATTTGTTTTGTTATGCCAAAGATTCCTTGCATGGAGAACACATCATAGTTCTTCGTGATACATCCTTGCCAATGAGATGGTATTCTAAGCTCCGGACCACGTGGTTTTTCTATTGGTGGGTTTACCTTCAACTCTAGGATGTGTTGTAGAACTTTCTATGAAGCAACGTCGCCAACCAAATTGATTGGTACTGCATATGCCTTCAATATAGATTCCTGGGGGTAAAACCGAGAACGAGAGACCCATGTAATCCACTAAAATATTTAGGCAGCAAAGAAATGCATGAGCTCAAATAAGTTGATCAAGTTGGACTACTATATAGCTACAAGTCTTATAACTTATGTCAAGTAACTCCTCCTTTACATCACCAGCCCAAACCTGTAATATATGCCAAAACACAGACGAACGTTCATTTTTTTAGCTTGATCCCTTCTATTTTCTACTACTTTGTCTCGCCTAAGTTGTTAAAGGAGTACTCATTCCACCACCCTTTTTATATCGTAAAACCACTGTTGTAATGTTTTTCTAAGTGGTAAACCAAATGAGTTATGTGAAATTTTTGTATTTCCCTCGTAAAATAAATCACACTCTCCGTAACGTTGGTGGTTAGAATACAGCACCTCCTGCCATCAATTGAGATCATGCCCAATTACACATGCCCACATTATTCTCTAAGTACTCAAATTTGCTCCCGAATGCATCCCTCACAACCCCTCAAAGTTTGGGTTTTAAAATCTTCGCGTCCATATTCCTTTTCTGCGCATTTATAAATACGGGCTCAAACTTATCCTAAAGAGCTTTTGACATATTGAATTTCGACTTCATATTACATTTGACATAATAAAAACAAATGCCATGGGTTGTATTACGAATTGCCTTCATAAAAGCTCTGTCAATGTAAGTGAATCGAGTAGAACATCACCAATTACTCCATGCAAATTCATCATAAACAATTCCCAAGAATCATTATTTTCGTAATCTTTAATTCCAATAGCTAGCGGATACAATTGATTATTTCCATCTAAGTATGTTGCCACAAACATTATTCCGCGATATAGCCCTTTGAGATGAGTACCGTCTATCGCAATTACTCGGCCTAATACACTACAAAAAACCATTGACATAAGATCTAATAGCCACAAAATAATACAAGAAATTATTATTGCCATCCAATTTCACACTAGTTACGGTACCCATACTTTTCTTCTCTAATACATGAGAGTACTTGTGGTGTAAGTTAGATGACTCGATGGACTTCTTTGTATCATCTTAAAAGCAAATTCTCTAGCCCGATATGCTCTGTTGGTGTTATAAGTGAATATTATACTTCATTTGCATGTTTGTTTGTAATGTCATTTAAAGTGTATATCCGCTTCTCCTAAATAAATTTGTTGGCTATGATATGACCGATAACCCAACTCCTTGCCCGACGAAGACCGCTAGGCTCGTTATGACAAGTGTATGCTCTTGTTGCTCGAAGATGTCATTTCCATGATTTTGAAACATAGTGCACCTCAAAACGTGTCGATGTCGACCATACAACTTTGAAATTAAACCTATCCCTCAACGAAACTTTGTATAGCTCCAATATTAAATTATACTTAGAATCGAACAACTTGCCCACATAAATATCATTGAACCCAATATTTCAAACAAAGTCTAGAGTAACAAGTCTGAAGACAACATTGGAGAAATACTTATAAGGGGGTCAACCGCTAGCCCCTAGAATGAGACCTTGGAGTAATAGGCCGGCTTCGGCGTCATTCATGCTTGTTCGAATGTGAGGTAAATCTTCACTATCACTCATTAGATCCTCATCATGCACACCATCCCCATCATCGAAAATGTTATCGAAATGACCATCATCACCATTTTTAATAGGAGCATAAAAAAGATCATCATCCACATCATTAATTAGGTTGTGGTACAATTCAGCATTAATGTTATTTGTTGGTGTATTATTCATGTCATCAATAAGACCATCATTGTATTGGAAAAGAGAGTAACCTGGTTGCGGTGATGTCATTAGTAGTAACGCCTCTTCATCAATAGGATATTAATGTAGTGGATTGGAGAGTAATACTGCTGCAATGATGCCATTACTGGTGAAGTTTGAGTTTCCCATATCACGAGCTCTTGATTCAGTGCTTTAGGGGATTTGGTAACAAAAATACGGATGCGCCCATCATTTATCGAATTAGAGCTCATATGTAACAGAATCCTTATCATTTCATCATCAAGTGTGTCCATAGGTAGTGAACATATGGGTTAGGTAAAACATCTCAAGCTTAAACTTATTTTTAATGTGATGCTATAATCATTCGGATTTATTTGCAAAACCTCATATACTCTTGCAAGAAATACATCACACGCACAATCTTTCGAACCATTCATGTACTCAAAATGACTATCTCTTAATTCCTTCCATGATCCATCAAAACACATTTGAAGAACAACTGGTTTCATTAAGCCTGAATAATTAAGAAAAGATAAAAAATTATAAATTAGTTAAACAAATTTAGTGCCAAAATGTGTGACAGTACACACAATCGCGCAAAGTGATCGCCTAACTCGATTTTACTCAAAAATGCCCACATAAATTTCAAATAATAAAAAAAAAAAACATATTATGTAAAAACAAATACCAACCTTAACTTTTTGCTTTCCAATTGATGATTTTATCTATATAACTATATTTATTTCATAAATTTGGTTAGTAGAGGATAGTGAGTTTTGGTTGATGTTGAGATGCAATTTGTTTGGCATTTTTTGATAGGTCTGAGGTTATTTAAGTCTAAAAATTAGACATGATATAAAAACTTAGGGGGCTAATTTTCAAAAGTTTTAGGTTATTTTTATAAATTTTCCAAACTAGATATGGTCCCGAGCAATTATTAAAAATATTTGATGGTTTCACATATATTGGAATAAAACTTTGCTGGTTGGCAGAATTTAATTTGAAATTTTTTTGAGATAACTTTTATCATTCAATCAAATTTGAAAATTATCTATTAATATAAGTCAAAAAAAATTTATCTATTAATATAATTCAACATATATTTACACTTATTTAAAGGTAAGATTGAAGTATGCTCTCTATCAATTCTTTTTTAGTTTACCTTTAAGGCTTTGACCCAAAAATGCCCAACCACTCACATCCATGAATGGACCAATTTCTTAATTAATTTTTTATACGTGATATTTTAATTTGTTTTTATTTTCAATTTTCTCCTCGTCTTCTTCTCCACAGCCCACACTCCAAGTTTTTTCAACCTCATCCCAGCACGGCCACCTTTTCTCCCTGTTCCAGGTAAATCTCTTTCCAAAATCTCTCTATTGGGTTTTTGTTTTAGTTCGATTTTATATACAAGGAATTCGTAGTTTCTTAGAACGATTTACTTTGCTTTTTTTGCTTTCTGGGTATTAGAGATATGGTTAATATTCTGATCAAAAACAATTTTTTTTATAATCTTAATCTTGAGTTGAATTTGAAGCTCATGAATTTTTCTTAAGCTAGAGTTGAATCATGATTCTGATTCTGCGGATGCAAAGCACAAAATTCACATTTTTACTGCACAAGAAATGAAACATACTTCAATTATTCAATGATAACTCGTTCTGTTTCTCTGTAGTTGATGTTTCACCATTTTGGAATTATTCTAGGTTTTGATTTATTGTTGAACAATATTGTTTCTTAGTCAATTGCTGCAATTTGAGCTGTGGATGTCACATACTGTGCACCCTGCATAATTCAATCTTTTAATGAATAAGAGCCCTTTCATGGAACCAAGTAGATTATTTTACAGTCCTGAATGGTTTCTTCAATTGAATTTTTGGGGTTCCTTTGTTTACTGAATTTGTGCTGAAGCTCGATTTAGTGGTAAACATTATGTAACAGTTTGGTGGCCATTGGTTTGCTTTTAGTATGTTTACATAGACATTGAATGATATCCGTTCGAGTGCCCCTAAACATCAGAGCTGGTTTGTGCAAATTGCAATTGGATGAATTAGATTATTTAGCTTTTCCTTGGCAATGCACATGTCATCGTAGTTATTTGATCCAGGGGTTGTATGCTACAAGCTTACCTTTCTGCCACTAGGCGTGAGGAGTTCCTGTAGATGGATTCAAATTTACGGAGAGGAGTTTGAAAGGATTTCAGGTTGGGTTTAGTATGTTATCTGAGGATCTAACCAGTGTGAGAATAGAAAGTAAAGCTTCACTATAAGCAGTTGAATCTTGTTTAGTTGTAAGGTTGTTTTTTGCTTCATTTTGAAATTTTTTGTTAACAAAATCTCATTGAACATCCACACTAGACATAAAGGAAAAACAATTGATACTTCTTACCTATAACTTCATGTTGTAGTTTTGTTTTTCGTTGAAATGTTTATTGTTTAATACAATCCAAAATCAGTTCAAAGGGTGGTTAAAAGGCTGGGTACTTGTTATAGCTGATGCTGCAAGATCCTTGTGGGCTCCATTTATCAGAATTGGAAGCCAGTTAGGTTATGTTAGTGAGTAGTGCAATCCCCTGTTACCAGCTTGGAAGGCTGATGAATAAGCCTACAAAAGCATTTATTTTCTCACTGCATTGTTAGTGAAATCAAGTGAGGTTGAGTGCCATTGAATCTCTGTAATCAAGAGACTCCGTTGTAAGTTCTTGGCGAAGTTCTATTGCTGCTGGTCACCCATGGATGTAGTCATGTAGGTAATTGATTGAATCACGATAAACACTGGTGCCATTTTCTTCATTGCTTTTATGCTGTTATTAATCAAATCTTCTGTTGACAATTGAGTGTTCTTGAGAAAATTAATTCTGTCTTTATATATTGGTTTGATTTCAATCATTGTTAGTGATTGAATGAATTTTCACTGAAATTTACTACATTTATCCACAGATTCAAATTGATATAGTTCCGTTATAATTGCAGTCAGATGATGCATTTCCATTGACCCCTGTCCTGGTTCTACGATGGATGTCACAGAAAAAGAAACTAAAACCGGTAATTCAGATTCTGCACTTATCGACGACAAGGAATCCTCTATTCAGATAAAGGTATTGTTCTTTGCTAGAGCTCGAGATTTAACTGGCTTGACTGATATGCCACTAGAGATGTCGAATGGTAGTACCACACAAGATTGCTTGAATAAACTTATTGCAAGGTTTCCGAACTTGGAAGAGATCCAAGGATGCATGGTTCTTGCTTTAAATGAGGACTACACCAATGAATCTGTGATTGTTAATGAAAAAGATGAATTAGCCATTATACCTCCAATAAGTGGTGGGTGAATCTTTTCATTTATCCCAAGAGAAAAGCAGTAAAAAAGTTGTGGCTATATATGCATGTTGTGTCTTGACAAACATTGTCAGTAAAAGACGTTTCACGAAATACCGTAATGCAGCCAGTATATATACTACTGCTGGTTGTGTTTTGGCTTTCATTTTCTTTTTACAATTTCTCCATTGTTGCAGATGATTTAACTTGAATACAACTCTTTTGTGCTTGACATGCTTGACATGGGATATACATGTACACTTAATAAGAATATTTATCTCAAGAAATGAAAACTTTGCTTATCATCCAAGCTATCACTCCTTTTCTTTATTTATTTGTCTCTCTTTCTTGCTCTTATTTGGCATGTCTTAACTTTAGTCCAAACCTTACATTACGGTACCGTTGAGTAGGCTTGGCAAAATACGAATTTATGTGATAAAAATAGTTGTGAGAAAATAGTTGAGGTTGATTTACATCGTGTCGGGTTCTTAGGGTTTGTTTGGTTGGTAGGAGAGGAGAGTGGAAAAGAGATGAATTTAAAATCTGTTATGATTTCTTTTGTTTGGTTAGCTATAGTTTATTGGAAATCAATTTCTAAAGGAATTTAAAATTTAAGAATTTGAGGAATTTTAATTCTTCATCAAAAAGATAAGGAGTCTAAATTCCGTATCAATTTTAAAACAAAACTTCCAATATTATCCTTTAAATAACTTAAAATATCATATTAAATACTATGATATGAAAATAAAAAAAACATAAATTAAAAATTGTTGGACCACCGTCGGACCTCGCCGGACCTTTGTTGGACCTCCGTCGGACCTTAGTTAGACTTCCGTCGGACCGCCCCCAAATTATTTAAAAATAAATTATGTTAATTATAATTACTTAAATTAATAATAAAATAAAATAAGATATGAAAGGTTGGTTATTAGGATTATAAAATAATAATGAATTAATAAAAATATAATATACAATTAAATATTTTGTTATTAATTTATTTTTAAAATTAAATTAATTCACAGTTTAATTATTTTTTATATTTACTAATAATATTAATATTTTAACACTAAAGTCTAATGAGTATACTTGTCCAAATAAAAAATATCTAATTTCTTTTCCTTTTAAATTTAATGTAAAACCAAATAATAGAAATTAATTTTCACACTTTTATCCTCTCATTGTCTCTAGATTCCTCTTTTTTCTTTTCCTCTTCTCTCCTCCCCTTTTTCAAAACCAAACACCACCTTAGTGGATCAACCTATTAAAAATCCCTTATATAAAGGGTGGATTTGGGTTTTGTTTTCAAAATTAATTCACCCAACCCATTGGGTTTTGTCATCAAAACTAATTCACCCAACTCATTAACACTTAATATTAATAGTTTAATAAATTTAATAACTTAAATTATAAATTTTTAAAGAAATCGTAAATTGATTTTTTTAATATTATATATAAAAAAATTGAATTGAAATTAACTAACTATATGTAGTTTTCACAAACCCTAAGGCTATGTTTGGGAGCTTGGATTAGGTATAGGATTGGATTAATTTTGGGATTAATTATTTATCTTATATTTGGCAAGCTCTACTTTGTATTGGATTATGGAACTAAATTTGAATTTAGTCATAAGATCATGGGATTAGCAATCCCAATTGAAACATGGGTTTAGTTAGTATTAACTTTAAAAACAATTGTCTATTTAATTAATTATTACTTGAATATCTAATGTAGTATTTAATTTAATAATCACTATATCAAAATTAATCACGAAAATTAATAATACCAGTAATTGTTTGCTTTTATATTATTTGCTAACAATTTGATAAAATAAAATATATTTAAAATATTTAATAACAATTAAATTAAATATTTAAATAATTTCTAATTTAATTTAGTTTAAACTAATCTAATTTATATTTGTTTATTATAATTGTGATTACCTAATAACTAATTTTCTATATATTCAATTTTAATTAATTGTCTTTTAAATTAATATTAATAATTATTTTATTATTAAATATACATAAATAGTTCATATTTATATTTAAATGTCAACTTAAATGCTATTTAATTTCATTCAAATATAGTTTAATATAGTCCAATCCAATACCGTGCCAAACATAAGACAAAGATTATATAATCCAACCTAATCCAATTAAATCTAGTCCAGATTAAATCCTAATAATTAGTCCATTCTAATCCTGCGTGCCAAACGTAGCCTAAAATTCTTAGGTATTTATTATAAACTTTGGAGCCGGCATTGACCCATTGTACAATTTTTTCAAGTAACACAAATTTCTTTATATATATATATATATATATATAAAGATATTAATAACTAATATTGTTGCCTACAGCTAAATTTTTGGTTATTTGTGAATTATGTTATTCGATCATGTTAAAACACGATAATCAGAAGTAGAGGCGATTTTCAATTGCACCCTTTTGTCCTCTTCCATTATTTTTATTGATTTCCATCATTAATGCAAGCAGTAAATGTATATTTGAACTAAGTACCTGGCCACACTCTAGTAGTAGTAATCAAAAGCTTTGGATTTAGTTAATCCTTGAGTAATGACTGCATTTTTCATGACGTGAAGAGATTCTTCAAGATCATCACCTAGCTGATCTGGATTAGGAATTGAGTCACCATCAACTGATAAGATGAAGGTCATTTTGTTGGCAAAGCTTACAACATGAACCATCAATCCCTGCAATTAAAATAGAAGCTATTATCATCTTCTATTCGATCCAAATCGAAAGAATTGTACACAAATTTTCTCAGATACTGTGGAAGTAAACTTTGGAAGAAAAGAAACCAAGACAAAAATGTAAATAAGGAAAAGGAAATGTTATAGACTAGCGGACCGATGAATGAAAACATTACATTGAATTGATTATTGATTAGTTAAAAATTCTTGCCGTTTAAAGAATTTTTTTTTCTATTTTTTATTCTATCGCTATGCTTCTTCGGAGGGACAAGGCTCATTATGTTCTTGATCGACTAGTTGTATTATGATTTTACATAACTAAATTTGTCAATGGTTATATGAAAATCTAAAATTGGGAAGATACTTTACACTGGTTTGTCCATAGCAAGTAGTGGTAAGATATGCAATTGGATGGCCTAGAAACTTATTTCTTCTTGAGATCCCTTCACATTTGAGAACAACAATGTTGTTTTAGATAGACAGTTGGCAGCCACTTGGCCTTTGGCAGTGGTTAGGGCAAGAGTTTGAACCGCCACAAAAGTATTGTGGGGATTAATTCCTTCTTCAATTACATGGGGTAATTGTGTGCTCGAGTTAGTAATAGTTTGATTTGTAAATATCAAGAGTACTCTCAATGTAATATGAGTTATAGTCTAATGACTCCCTACTCATCAACATTGAATTATTAAAATCATGTTAATCAGTTAATTAATTAATATAGTTAGTTAATTAATTAATATAGTTTGTTATAGTGCAATTGATTAGCTTCGGCATTTAAATTAAAGCATAGTAATTAGTGGCTAGTTACCTTGATACCAAAATTAATGGTGTATTGAGATAATAAATAATATAATTCGGACTCCAGAGAAGCTTTCTTCCTATCCATTCTTGCCTTTGCTTGCCTAAGGTAATCTAACGGGTGGTCGTCTCTTAATGCAATGTTGAAGGGGAAGATTACGAACCCAATCTTGTTGCCCGATTTTGTTTTATAACCATTCTTCACAATATCAGCTAATTCCTGTTTACAAAATAATGGAGCAAATAATCAATAATTGGATATATGGAGAATCAATGCCTATTCTGAATGACATGTAATGATTAAGAATTACTCACTCAAACGCTAGATGATTGACGCATGCGGAAGCGATACTAGATGTCGTTCTTGAAACTCAAGAAAGAGGGCTCTCACAAGGGAGAAAATATCTCAATTGAGAATGAATATTATTGATGAAAAACTTGTGTTAAGAAACAAGCATAACAAGCCTATTTATATTAGCTAAGATTAATCCTAATCCTAATAGACTTATGATTCCTAATCAGAAAAGGAATATTAATTAAACAAGAAAACATTAAGTAAATTATAATTAAACAAGTAAAAGGAATTAAACTAGAAATAGGAATTTGAACTTATACTTCTACTTATCCTACATCAATCTCCTCCCCTTAGAAAAACTCATCTTTGAGTTGGCTCAAACATATGGCAATGGTGCAGGTCCATGATACTCGAACAAGTCTTGAATATTGAATGTCTTGGAAATATTATAGCTGGCTGATAGGTCCACGACATAGGCATTGTCATTGATTTTCTGCAAGATGCGAAATGGTCCAATCTTCTTTTGCTTGAGCTTGTTGTATTCGCCAACATGAAATCTTTCCTTTCGTAGATGAACCATCACTTGATATTCTACAGCAAAGGATTTGAAGCGCCTATGCTTGTCCGTGTCTGTCTTATACTTAGTAGCAGATTTTTCTAAGTTCTTCTTGACTTCTTCATGAACATTGATTACTTTGTCTATCATATGATCAGCAATGATGCTCATCCCTGGTATTTTAGGCAAAGGAACCAAATCTAAGGTATGTAAGGGAGGTTGAATGTAGACAATCTCAAAAGGTGACTTTCCACTTGATCGATTGGGCACATTATTATATGCGAACTCTGCTTGAGGTAAAACATAATCCCACTGGCGAGAATTTTCTTGAATCAAACTTCGCAGAATATTGGCTAATGTGCGATTAACAGCTTCAGTTTGCCCATCTGTCTGTGGATGACAAGTACTACTATACTGCAAGGACGTGTCTAGTCTTTTCCATAAGGTCTTCCAAAAGTAGCTTAAGAATTTACTATCTCGATCAGAGACAATAGTCTTAGGTAACCTATGTAAGCGAACAACCTCTCAGAAGAACAGCTGGGCAATATTCCTTGCATTAGAAGTCTTCTTGTATGGAATAAAGTGCGCCATTTTAGAAAATCAATCACCAACCACGAAGATAGAATCTGTTCCTCGTTGAGTTTGTGGAATTCCCAATATGAAATCCATAGATAAATCTTCCCAAGGAGCTTCAGGAATGGGTAGAGGCGTATATAAACCCGTATTCTGCATATGGCCTTTAGCTGTCTGGCACGTGTAACAATGTTTAATGAACTTTTCAACATCTCTTTTAAGATTTGTCTAGTAGTATCGTGCCTCTACTAGTGCAATACTTTTATCTCGACCCATATGTCCTCTTAATCCTCCGCTATGTAGCTCTCGAATTATATGCTCCCTTAAAGACCCTTGGGGAATGCATAGACGATCTCTGAAGAATAGGAATCCATCACATATATGATACTTGCTTGAAACTCCTGAGATGCAGTTCTTCCACTCCTCTTTGAAATCTTCATCTTCTGCATAAAGATCCTTTAGGTATTCAAAGCCAATAATTTCACTTTTTACCGAGGTAAGGAAAACTCCTCGGCGACTCAAAGCATCAAGAACTTTATTCAATTACCCGGACTTATGCTTAAGAGAGAGGTAAACCTTTGAATGTAGGCAATCCACCGAGCATGCATTCGATTTGGCTTTGAAGAATTATTGAGGAATTTGAGTGCTTCATGATCACTATTCGAACAAATTCCTTTTGAATTAAATAAGGCTCCCATCATTGTAAAGTACGAACAACAACATATAATTCTTGTTCATAAGTAGACCACTTACATACTGCCTCACTAAGCTTTTCGCTGAAAAATGCTATAGGGCGTCCTTTCGAGATAGGACAGCTCCAATTCCAATCCCGAAGCATCACGGTCAACTTCAAATAACTTGCTAAAATCTGGGAGTGCAAGGATCGGTGCGATAGTTAAACTTTCTTTTAACTTTAAGAAACTACGTTACGCCTTGTCTGTCCAAACTAGTTTGCCTTTGCTTTAGACAATCAATCGGAGGGCGTAATAATCTTGAAATCTTTAACGAAACGTCTATAGAATGTAGCAAGCCCATGAAAGCTTTGTACTTCTCCGATATTTGAAGGTGTTGGCCATTCTTGTATAGCCTTTACTTTCTCTTCATCTACTTTGATTCCTTCAAAGACCTGAACATAGCCTAAGAATATCGATTATCTCGTTAAAAACTGCACTTTTTCAAGTTGACATATAGGCTATTCTACTGCAAGGTTGTGAAGACTTCCCGTAGATGTCATAAATGTTCTTCTTCGTTATGGCTATAAATCAAAATATCATCAAAGTAAACAACAACAAATTTGCCTATGAAAGGCTGTAATACTTGATTCATCAACCTCATGAAGGTACTTAACGCATTAGATAGGCCAAAAGGCACAACTAACCATTCATATAAACCCGCGTGAGTTTTAAAAGCTGTCTTTCATTCATCACCAGGGCGAATACGAATCTGATGATAGCCACTCTTTAAATCTATCTTTGAAAACAACTTCGATCCTTCAAGTCTATCAAGCATATCATCTAATGAGGAATTGAGAATTGATATTTCACAGTGATTTTATTAATAGCTCTGCTATCAACACACATCCTCCAGCTTCCGTCTTTTTTTGGAGTTAGCAAGGCGGGCACAGCACAAGGACTCATACTTTCACGGATTAGGCCTTTTTAGAGTAATTTCGCAACTTGCTCTTACGATAATGTGGCAAGTTCGGTAGGCTAGTTCCGGGAACAAGATCAATTTGGTGTTGAATATTTCTCATGGGAGGCAACGTATTAGGAAGTTCTTTAGGTAAAATATCTTGAAATTACGAGAGTAATGGTGGACTTGTGTGGGGTGATTCTCGCTTCAAATGCCTCTTTTGGTACTAAAAGATAAGTCCCTTTGACTCTTGACTTCACGGGGCAACAATAATCTTCATATTATCTTTGTAGAACCTATATGTGTTATCCTTTCCATGATGTATTGTATTAAGATCAAACTGCCAGGGTCTTCCAAGTAGCATATGACAAGCATTCATGTCAACAAAATTGCAAGTTACTTTGTCCTTGTCTCTTCCAATGGAAAAATGAATGCGGCATTGTTCGGTAACTTTAGTTTCTCCAACATCTTTTATCCATCCAATGCGATAAGGAGAAGGATGCTTGTGAGTATAACTTGTCAACCATGGTCTTGGAAACTATATTCTCGCTACTACCACTATCAATAATCGGATCACATATTCTTTCATTCATTGTGCATCTTGTCTTGAAGATGCTATGTCGTTGAGCGTCTTCTTCTTCTTTGTTGTATCACTAATGACACGCCTTCGTCTGGATGTGTCCACTCTTCTTCCTTTTCTATGTCCTCATTATCTTCATAAAGTTCGTCTTCATGCTCTTCACTTTCCCCAACATGGGTTGCCAAATTAACTGTTTGGCGTCTTCATTCTGGACATTGGTTTGATGTATGACCTGGTTTTGAACAACGAAAACATCTGTCGCCTCGAGGGACTGCATAAGGATTACTACTATTTGTTGGATTCTTTGTTGGTCGTACATTCTATCCATTAAGGTTCTCGCATTGGTTTTCCAAGGTTCTCCGTAGTAGCTTTTCCTTTGTTAACTTCATACCTCTGCCTTGGTTTGTTTAGGAGTGAATGAGCGTAAGGTGGTTTGGTTACGAGCCTTTCGGTTTTCAAGTTGTACTTCCACCTTTTTAGCTAGTCGAATGGCATTTTGTAGTGTATGTACTGGTTGTAACCCAACTTGATCTTCAATTTCTAGGCGTAAACCATCCAATAATCGACCAACTATCGAACCTCTGTCTCGCAGAGATTATTTCTTTCCATAAGCCTTTGAAATTCAAGGGCATATTCTTCAACTTGTTTTGGCTCCTTGACGACAATTGTTGTACTCACGAAACAAAGTTTGTACGTAGTCGAGAGGCAAAAATCGTTCCCTTAACAAGTGGTGCATGCGATGCCACGTCTCAACCTTTCCTTTTCCTTGTAGCACTCGAGAATTCTCGAGATTGTCCCACCAAACTGTAGCAGCTCCTTTTTGAGTTTATACGCTACTACCTTGACCTTCTTTAATTCTCGAAAAATCCATTGTTTCGAGAGAATCGTTCAACATCGGACAACCAATCAAGGAATTCTTCAATGCCTAGTTATCCATTAAAGAATGGAAGGTCAATTTTGATGCGGTAGTCATTTTGATACATTCCTCGTCGCTCATCTTATATTTCTTCGTTATCTAAGTCGTCTGAATTTAGAAAGGGTGGAGTAGCTTTTGTATTTCTACTAGTGCTACCTATTTCCTTAACTCCGTTAGTTTTCCTTAGCTCACAAAAATTAATTCTGAATCAATAATTTCAGCACCCTTACTTTCCCGGTTACTTCTTTGGCCAAGTCGAATCTCTTTCAAATCTTGTCTCACACCAAGTAATGCTTCTTCCATTGCTTAGTAACATGGGTTTGTATTTCTTGGAAGGCTTTCATTGTTTCATGCCATGCTTCTGGCTGAATGGTTACGTGATTGTTCGAGTCGTTCTATCCCTCTTGTACTTCGATCTTCAAATTGAGTGCTTCTTATCTCCAGAAACCATTGTTCTTTGTGAATAATTTTTTTTTTTTTTTTTTTTTTTTGTAAGAAAAGAAAAATTAAAGAGCAATAATAGAATTAAAAGAAACTTTGGGCTGAAACTATAAATAAGCAAAAGTTGGTGTTGCGCGATGATGGTGGTCGGAAAAAAAGCTGGAGAGGAAGGGTAGATCTGGAAGATTTGATGGTGTTGAGTGTGATGGTGATGGTGGTGGTGGTGGTTGGACTCAAATCGTTGTGGTTTGGCCGAAAAATTAAAGTGAAGTCGCGGTTTGGAGGTTTGTTCGATTTCGATGAAGCGGCGGTGGTTAGCGGCGGGAGTGGGTTGGAAAGAGAGCTCGATGATGGTGGACGGATTGGTAGTGGTGGTGGCTGTCAAATCGCAGGCGGAGGGCAGCAATTTTAGTGGCGGTTTGCGGCTGCGGTTGTCTTCTATTTCGGTGGCTTAAGGCGGCGGATCGGTGGTGTGAGGGCTCGGGTTTTGATGGCCGGCTTCTTCTAGTTCTAATGGTGGTGAGATCGACAGGAAAGGTTGATGATTTGTGGCGGTGGCAGCCACGTATGGTGGCTGTGAGGGTGGTTTGGGTTTTTTTTTTCCTGGAACTAATAGGTGATGGAGAAAGAATTTGTGTATGAAGGGTGGTTGATAGTGGTCGGGAAAGCTCGCTTGGCACGAGAGAAAAGCTACGATACCACTTGACGCAAAGTGCGAAAGCGATACTAGATATCGTTATAGCGTACGTTCTTGAAACTCAAGAAAGAGGGCTCTCACGAGTGAGAAAATATCTCAATTGAGAATTACTTGAATATTATTAATGAAAAGCTTATGTTAAGAACAAGCATAACAAGCCTATTTATATTAGCTAAGATTAATCTTAATCCTAATAGACTTATGATTTCTAATCGAAAAAGAAATATTAATTAACCAAGAAAATATTAAGCTAATCCTAATTAAACTAGAAAAAAGAATTAAACTAGAAATAGGAATCTAAATTTATGCTTCTGCTTATTCTACATCAATGATGTAAGGTCCTTGAAGATTGTTTGCTCTGAGACGGATATTCTTTGGAAGATTATTGTTTCTTTCTGATGCTCCCTTATTAAACAGCAACAGTTCCCCTATAATATATCAATATAAATCAGGGCTGAGATGGCTTTAATATTAATCATATTTGATGAAATATTTAGTAGTAGGGAAATTTACACTTTGGTATCTCTTGTAACTATTAGAAATCTTTGTTATTACTTGAGTCTCTTATAAAATTTTTGAAATATTTATGTTATTCTTGATGGAATGGTTTCAAGCAGTTTTTTTAAGCTGCCTGCCAAAGTTCGAATTCCAAAAGAGATTATGACTAAAAAAATTAATTTGGACATTACTTACCTCCAACATTTCAAAAAGGAAAAATAAATTAAAAAAATACATTTTTGATGCATTGATGTGACATTTTATACCGATTGACTAGTGGACTAGTTTAATTTGTATATGTACTTCAGATTAATTACTCTATATGTTAAAATCTAACATTTCAATGGTGCACTATTTTTGTAAATTTTGTTAGCATGAGGATGAATTAGTCATCAGGATGAATTAGTGTTATAAAAAATTTATAAATGGATCCGAATGATAAAAACAATTTCAAAGAAGGAATAAAGAATCATTCTCCCTTAATGAATTTGTAAGCAATGACGTTGGTTTTGGTTTGAAAAATACTTTTGATAGCCGACGCATATGAAGAGAACTGACGCCTTACCATATTTCCGATTGGGGTACCGAGACAAGCCAACTTGAGTAACAGCTACCATAGCATCATTGATAGTCTAAAAACACCCAATACAAGGTGATAAGAATTTTCTTTAAAAAAAAATACCATTACACCAATTTCTTTAAGTGAAAATTGCAAAAAAATCAACTTTTGTCTCTTTTCAATTTTTTTTAATCATTTGGATTACTGGTAAATTTTTAATACTATATTTTATATTTGATGTTAAAATGTTAACAAAAGAAAAATACGTCTTTGATGGGTAAATACAATACTTTTACTTACAAAATATTAATTATTGGAGACCCTTAAAATTTAGAATTAATTAATATGTTTGTTAAAAAGTCACATCCACCATTTAACAATTTATTATTGTTTTAACATCAGAAATGAAATGAATATTAAAATTCTGTTAAGGAACTAAGTAGGAAAAACAATTTGTAAGAGGGATTAAAGTGTCACGCTGTCTATAGTTTTAATTGTTAGCCGAATCTATAATAGAGTGGCCGAACAACATGATCAAAAACATTCGGTGTTGCGCCGGGCGGGCTCGGGGTGTGGTGTGTGGTTGGGGTTAGTCATGTGCCTAACTCATTCGGAAAGACTATCATGTGATTGAGGGTTTTCGTCAAGCATACATAGGTTGCTTTGGGATTGAGGTTGAACAATATAGCTTTTAAGTTATAAGCACTAAAGTGTTTATGTAAACACTAACTCGTTGTAGTTTAGAAATCATATTGATATGATTTTTTACTTGTTTGATAAAAAATATATTATATCTTTAATAATTTTGTGAAAATTATTATTTAAAAACTGTATTCACTATATATTATTAATTTTTGTTGTATAGTTATAACTTTTTTTCAACAAAGAATTGTAGCTTAAAAAGCGCGTGTAAGACTCAATCCCAAACGGACCCATACTTAGTCCAAGAATTATTGCCACGTCACATGTAACTTAATATTTTTAATTGGTTCTTGTTGTATGGAAAGGTAGACACACTAATACATGAGCTTACTATAATACCATATAGAAACTAATAGACACAACTGATAGTAGAAACTTAACTCTTCAATTAATTTAGGGCAACTCTTCAATTAATTTAGGGCTACACATATTTACAATATACTTAATATTAACCTAAGAGGTAAAAGTAATCTCAGCCGATTATCTCCGGCCCCAGTCCAAGAATTGTGCGTGCATGCCATATAGCACCTTAAATCTGTATGTAACTTTTCATTGGCGCAAAATCAAAAGCCACCGAATTAATTGAACAAACTTACTCATGCAATAATATAAAGATAAATAAACAAGAACAACATATGCTGCTCTCTGATCTACCCTATATTACATTTTACATACATTAAAAGAAAATGACAAACTAACCATTTGCCTTTCACCATATTTCACAACTCCTCTTTTACTGTTTGTTACATTCCAGCCATATATTCGATTAAATCTAAAAAAATACTCTTTCGACAAATGATTGTTACCACATAGCCCGCAGAATTCTCTCAACTAGCCGCAACCTAGTTTTCCATTTTTGGCCACCGACATGGCCTGAACGGCTGCCGGTGGTGGTGCCCAGCCACCATCGGACATCCCTCTCCCCTCTGGTCATCCTTCCCGTGCCCCACCGTCCCTGCAGCAGCCGTTACTTGTCCAAAACAGCCAGCCCGTAAAGTATAAATCTGCCAAAATTTGCTGCTGGCCGTCCCCTGTGATTCGGTGGCAGGAAACACTACCAGTCAGTCGCCGGCACTTTCTGTCCATGACCGATGCTTCTTTGCCAAAACAAACTGCCCAGCCGCCACCTATCATAAAACCCGTATCTGCTGAACAAACCCTAGACGCCCTGCGCCAGCTTCATGCGCACCCCATACATCCACCGGTCCTCTTCTGGGTGGTTCTGTCAGGGCAGAACCTCTCCCAAGACTGTCTGACTCGGTTCTTGGCCCCACCTCTCACCCAGCCGGAACGCTCCCCAGCCATCGTGTTTTTTAGCGCGATCCAAAATTTTTTCAGAATCTTCTAGCAGCCGCCTGTGGTGGTTCTTTTATGCCGGCGGCTTCTCAACACCCCCACATCTTCCCCATGACACTTATACGTTGCCCTCTTCCATCCCCGTGCCCAGAACTTCTCTCACCGAGTCCACTCATTCTCCTTTAATAACCGAGTAGACTCAGATCCATAGCTCACGTCATCCACAGTGCCATGCAGATCTGTCCTCGCACCCGCAGCAAAACCAACCAGCTTCTGAATGCCGCCAAACCCAATCAATCTCCACTCGTTCTCAAACTCACCTCCTTTCACGTGGCCATAACCTAGCAGCATCATCCCGTGACCAAAACCAACCCCCTGTCGCTGGCAATAAAGAGGCCGTGACTGGTGGATCTCTTCCAAATCAAAACGGTGGCCCTTCAGATTTACCAAACAGGCCGTCGGTTTCTTATGCTTCCACTGTGAACCCAGCATCCATACTCAATCCAACGGCTCCTCCTAGACCTAATAAGTCGTTTCTTGATGCTGTTACAGGTTCAAGTGTTGCTTCCGTTCCGGTCAAACCGGTTTTGTTGCATAGAGGTGAGCCAGCTGTGATGTTTTCTGCAGAGGAAGTGCAAGTATGGCTGAACCCTTTAAGCTAGCATTGGTTGGCAAATTCTCTTTTGGTCGGCCGTCCATGGACATGATTAGGAAATTCTTTGTTTCTCTTGGGCTTAAAGGGAATTCTCAAGTTTCATTGCTTGATAAGCGACATGTGTTGATCAAGTTATCCATGGAGGAGGATTACTCCCATATTTGGGTTCGCCAGACATGGTATGTCAATGGCCGTGGTATGTGTATATTCAAATGAAGTACGGATTTTCGGTGTTATGTGGAGTCACCCATTGTGCCTGTTTGGGTAAGTCTGCCTTATTTACCTATTCATTTCATTCATTGCAAGTCTGCATTATTTTCTATTGCTGCGGCTATTGGTACTCCTCTGAGTGTTGATCACGCTACAGGCTCGGTTAATAGGCCGTCGGTTGCTAGGGTTTTGGTAGAGTATGATGTTTCGCGGCCTTTGTTACCGCGTATTTGGATTGGTGAGGGAGATTCTGATTTTTGGCAGGATATAGTTTTTTAGAAGGTTCTTGCTTATTGTTCTGCTTGTAAGCACTTGGGACACTCTACTGAGGCTTGTTTTGTATTTAATCCTAGTCTTCGTAAGGCCCAGCAGTCTAAGGATCCAGTTCAACGTGATGTTACTGACAAGGGAAGGAAGCCTATGTTTCCAGCAGATGTGCAGCCACGGGTTGCTCCTATGTCCTCTACGGAGGTACAGCCTAGTAAGGGTCCTGTCTCTCAGTACGTGGTGGTTTCTGATAGTCGGCCCTCGGAGCCTGTTTCTGGTATAGTTCCTCAACTTATGGGAGAGGAAGTTTGTCCTTCGAGGCCTGATGGTAGTGTGGATGCTTGTTTGGATGTTCGGCCTCCTGTTCCGGTTGTTAGGGTTGATGTCGATGATGCAGCGGATGATGCTGATGATGAGGAAGTTGCCGAGGTAGATGCAGACGATGGCTCTGTGTCAGGTTTGGATTTGCGCATTCATGATGCTCCAGGTTTACTAGATCCCGATCGGCGGGATGTTAGGGTTTTTCTGATCTTGAGCGAGGCACTCGGAGGATTTCTACTGGTTCTAATATTTTCCGTGATACAGTTGATGATATTCGCACCATGAATGCCGGGTTTAACTCTCACTCTACATATATTCCTTTTCAATCTGATGAGGAGTTTAGCTCTGGAGATTTAGTGGCGAATGACTATTTTGCTTCTGAGCCTGAGGGTATTGGGGGGCTTGGTTTGGATCATGATTTTAGTGTTGCTGGACCACATTCTTTTGGTTCTAAGAAAGGTTTTAAGCTAACTACTAGTAGCAAATATTGTAAGAAAACATATGGGCGAATGCATTAGTTTTTTTCCCTTAGCTTATTATTGCATTTTGATGTCATTTTGCTGGTTGTTTTTGTTTACATGCTTGAAGATTTTGGTCTATGTCCCCCTCCATATGTATTTTCTAATTTTTTTCATTAATTTACAGGTAAAAGGGTCCCGCCTAACCCCTACCCATGGGTGGTTTTAAATTAAAAAAAAAAACATATGCTGCTCTCTCTTGTCACTTACAGTATTCTTGGCATTCTTCAAAAACTTGACATCGTCCAAGCTGACTGATCTATGAACAACTCGGCCAGGACAAGAAGCCTTACCCGCGATAACTTTGAGGGGAGTTTCACTATTCTTTACAAACATTAACATCGTCGCGATAACCATCGCAACATCAACCAGAGTCTTATAAAACAGTGAGAAGACAAACCAAAAGTGCTTGAAGAACAAGTATGGCCAAATCCCTTTAAACTCATAGCTTTTGGAATCATCTTCATTGCTATTCCGAGGAATATTGGAGGGTGATTCCTCACGATTAGAAACTTTACGAGTGCGAGAAAGAAAAAGAGACACGAGAGAAGTTCCATCACCGAGTGAGAGGTGCATCCGGAGAACGGCAACAGATTCAGCATACGAAGTTTTAATATTGAGGAGATGGAGATCCCACATTGGCTGCTTTGACATTTTGATTCCAGTTTTGCTTAGGTTTGAGACATAATCTTCCACAAAATTGTCTGATGAATCAATTGATTTTGGCTCCAAATTTGGGACAACAACGTGGTTGTCCAAATTCACCTTTGTTGGAACCCATTTTAGCCCGCCTTTAGTCTTCTCATCCTCAACCTGCCATGATGTCAATTAAAAATTATGTATAAATGTCTCGTACACCAATTTTTGGCTTGAGCTTAACGCCGACTCAATTTATTCATCTATTGATCAATAACGATATGTTTTCTTCACACGTATTGTAAGAATTTAAACCAAATCGTCCCCATGCCCAACCGAATTCGAACTCTAGTGGTGATAAGAAAAAGTAAGCCTAGCAAAGGATTTTCACGAATCAATGATCTCGACATAGGGAGGTGATTATTGAGAAAAAAATTAACGTGAGTACTATTGGTTGGGGGACAAAAAGAAAGAAAACTATTATCATAAAGCGAATAAAAAAGACAGAAAATAAAACCAAACTTCTTCCTCACCCATGTGAGCGGGGATTCAAATTCCAAACTTCTTGAATTATTAAAAAAAATTTACCAGTTCACTAATTTTCTCGCAATTAACCATTATATGAAAAAGTTGTAATACCATAATTATTGGAAATGATCATATGTTGGTCATGTTTCGTACCTGCAAACTAGAGAAACGATGGTGCTTGAGTAACGAATTTTCGAGATTTGCTTTCACAACTTCTGGGTTGATTTTTGACTTAAATCCAATCATGAACACGATGTATAGATTGGATTCAGGTTCATGAAATATACCAGACACTGGACTCAAGGGTTGATCTTCCTTGCCGCTTTCAAATATGGGTTTTTCATCAACAATTGAACTCACTTTGATTGGTTTTGGAAGTTGCATTTTCTCTCAGTATAGCTGAAAATACCTCAAAATCTATGAATATAAAGAAATTCAGCAAAGGATATGTATAAAAGAAGGCTAGCTTTTGTGCTTCACTTAGTTGTGTGGATGAATTCTCAACTTAAAGGATTATCTCCTTTACATAGGCAACCACAATATGCCTCGCATGTATGTTTGCATGGATGTATTGTACTTTGCGTATTCATAATTTTTTTGAATGAATGAACGATGAAAATCTTATTAAAGAATCAAGGAGAAGAGAAAGCAGAGATAACCCTTAACAACATTTACACTCGTAAGTCTTTTTCATTGTCCATGTTATAATAAGAGAGAGAACAGCTTTTATTTCCTTGGATGTGTTTGACATGTCGCAATTGAATTTGAGTGGATATAATAAAATTTAGGGTTGGTAAATTGCAGGCCTGATCCATATAATTGATTATAAGCCCAAATTCTTTAAAAGTCCATATAAATTTGAACATGCCGGGCTTAGGTCAGGCTTAGACAGGATCAATTAATTTTTTAAATAAAATTTTATAAAAAGTATAAGTTAAAAAAATTAAATTAAATATGATTATTCAATACAACTAATAGTCCAATAGACAAAATATTAACAACATAAGATAATAAACCACAAATGTTAATATTGAAAACAAACTAATTCAATAATAAAATTTTATTCAATAATTTATGTAAACAATTAAATAATACTAAACATAAATATTATTAATATATTCATTACAATATTGTTGTAGATTATTTATTTAATTCAACAATTAGTAATATAATTTAAAAATAATTGAACTATTCAAATAATTATTTTTAATTCATTAAATTAAATTTAATATAATCCTATTCAATATTACACCAAATAAAAGATAATATTATATATAATTCAATCTAGTTTAATATAATCTAATTGTACTTAATCTTAAAAATTAATCCAATAATTTAGTGTCAAAATACTATATATATATATATATTTTTTTTTAATTTATAAATTAAAGGCCCAGGTTTTTTACAAAAGCCCTTAATCGGGCTCGTTTATAGCGCTTCAAATTTTTAAACCCATCTCCAAGTACTTCATCATGCGGGCTGGCCCAGGCTTTTTTGCCAACCCTAATAAAATTAGATATGTCTAATATTTAATATTATTTTATATAAGTGTAGTTTTAGTATTCGATTTGATTGTAACACTAAGTTTATTATTAAAATCATTTTAAAAATATTCATTATATCATTAATTCAATTAAGTTAGCAAACAAAAACTCACTAAATATAAAACAAGTGTTCGCAGGTTTGTATCTCCATCTGTTGATTCTTAACCTCAGGTAGAAATTGAGGTTTGTATCTCCATCTGTTGATTCTTAACCTCAGGTAGAAATTGGGCATCCACATTGTCAACCCCAATTTAATTGTATAAAGACGAGAATTAAAAAAGCAAGGCGATTTTTTTCCCTTAAAGAATAAAAAAAAAGTGATAATTCATTACTGTTCATTTGTTGCAAAATTAAAATTTCATTTTTTGGAAGCGGAACTATATTAACCTAAGAAGTAAAGAAATAAATTAAATTGGCATTATTTTTGGTATTATTAGAGATGTAGAAAATAATATTTTAACTTCCTTTGGTATAATTTTTCAAACATAGCTTACTCAAGTGGAGCTTTTATTAGTAGAGATTTTACAAGTATGGTTTTTACTAAAAAAAAATTAGTTATTTAGTTGTCGATTAGAGCTTTTATTAAAAAATAAAATTACTTTAATAGACAAGTTTTTAAAGTTATGATATGAAAAAATGTTAAAATATTGTGAAATAAATAATGGGGTATTTTACATAGTTCTTGCATCCTAGAATTTCAAGTTGATTTTACATGATTTTTCCCAAAAATAAAAAATGGTATACATATGAGTAATGATATGTTTACAAAGTAGGGATACAAAGTTTGCATCTTAAATTAATGAGGTGTCACCAATCAATGACGGTCTTATGCTTAGCAATAATTAACTTTTTATAATATCATTAATAAATATTATTTCACAACTACAACAAATGAAACGAATGACATACACGTCAAGTGCTACATCATTATTGAGATTCAAACTTTTTATCTCAACTTTATAAACATATCTCAACTTTATAAACATATCACTACATTCAGATTGCACAAATTTATGATGATGAATGATGATAACTGTTAATAAAAGGAAATTTTGGCAAAATTTTCCTTTGACACCCTCTTGTTTTAAAACCCAAAGTAACTAGATCTAGTGGCAGAGCCACTAAAGGTTGCCCCCGCTTAGTCCAAAAACTTATAAGGCATTTTCTTTTAGCTCAATTAAATTATAAATTTCCCCTTAAAATATATTAAAAATTAAGGTTAAATATTTACTTCAAAAATTGAACAAATAGTGGCACATACATGTAAGTAGGGTTTGAACCCAGACCTTTTGTTTTTAAGGGAAGAGAGATTTTACCATCACACACACACATATATATATATATAGTTTCGATCTGATGCAGGATTTTTAAGTGTGGAAAAGTCCGAAAAGTTTTAAAGGCTTAAAACTTAAAGCACTTAAACCGTACGGTTTTAAAGTTTTCTAGAACTTTCCCGTACTATAAAATTTCGAATTTGAACATTTATCTATATATATAGAGAGAGAGAGATAGAGAGATAAAGAGAGAGAGAGAAATGGTAAAATACTTAAATAAATTATTTGTTCGTGAAATGGTAAAATACTTAAATAAATAATTTCACAAATTATCAAATTTTATCATCTAATAAGAAAATGATACATCACTTAAGATATCACTTGTAAAATATGTATAGAATTATTGCCATTTTAATTGTGGCACTAATTCATGATGGATTGACAATAAGTGTTGCGCATTGAATAATTGCATTGCGGTTCAAGTTTAAAAACGTGGAGCTTCTGAGAACATTTAACACAACAACGAAACATTTCTTCATCTTGCCCCTTTCATGAAAAATTTCATGAATCAATTTAATTAAGAAAGTTCGTACGTGTAAAAATTTAGAAGAAGATCGATGTAAATAGGTAGTTGGCACTTGAAAGCAATAAAGTTCCTCTAGTGGCTTTGTTCGTAAATGAACTATTCCTACCGTATTCTTTATGATTAATTGGCAACAAATCAGTAAGTTAAGAACTTTTTCTCTTACTTAAAGTCAACTCAAATCAGAAGTTAATTCGATTTTTTTTTATCCATTCATTGCTGGTTTGAATATGTATTTCTTCTAGTTATAATTTAATAACTATTATTGTGAATGGTAATGTTTACAAACATGGGAAATAAAAGTATTATCCTAAAAGTCCGTTTGGTACATCTTCTTGAGCAGAACTTTTAGAAATAGAGTTTTTACAAGTAGAGCATTTAATAAAAAGTTATTAGGTGTTTGGTTGTCAATTAAAAAAACTCTTTTGAGTCACTAGACTGATTGGTACTACAATATTAAAAATACTTTTGTGGAGTCAAATTACTAAAAATGATAACTAAAGGAACTTACTTTTAAATCATAAATTTAGATAAATCAAAATATTTCTTATTTAATATCCTCACTTTACACAAAAATTTAAAAAAAAAACTTCAATTATAATTTAAATAAACCTCATAATTCAAACATGCAGTAATAAACTTTATCAATATGCACCAAAACTATCAACTAAAAAGTTTAAAATAAACTTCAAAAATCAAAACAAATCCTTGCAAACAATGAAAATGTTAACGATGCATAAGAATAGTTGCAATTTGATCACGTTCTCGAGTCCATCCCACATACATTAAATGAATGTAAAAATGTAAATATAAAATAAATAAGATGAACATCCAAAGAAATGAACATATTGTTAATTAAATATAGTTGTGAGATGGCAAATATAAATAAATAAATTCAATACGGTAAACACAATACGCCAGAGATCCCATATACGTACAAAACAGTTAATAACATAACCAACAAGTAATAAGATAAACAATAAAATAAAATAAATTGCAGGCAAACCGCAATTACTGTAAGTAGAACAATTTTAACAATTATCGAAATTTAATAGATATAAACAATTCAGAAATAGGGAGCAAAATAGGAAAGTTAGCTAAACAGGAAAGTTAGCTAACCTGAACAGTTTTGGAAACCAAAGGCCTGCAAACAGCGAACGATCTCACGAAAATAGCAAAACAGCAAAACAGCAACGATTGGAGAAACAGTAAATGAACCCCGCGAACAGCAAACAATTGGTGCTATGTGCGGCTGGAAA
Source organism: Clausena lansium (assembly GCA_030449835.1). Taxonomy (NCBI): domain Eukaryota; kingdom Viridiplantae; phylum Streptophyta; class Magnoliopsida; order Sapindales; family Rutaceae; genus Clausena; species Clausena lansium. The sequence continues at coordinate 5,413,420 of JASUUF010000259.1, read as the reverse complement.
CGCAAACAAGAAACAGCAAAACAGCAAGCAACGAACCATAAAAAAATAGCAACAGCAAACAGCAAATCGTGTACAGTAAGAGAAACCCGAGGCCTGCGACTGCAGTGTCCTTAAAACAGATTGACCACCTACTTGGTGCTTTAGAATGAACCGGTCTCTGTCTCCCAAGATACAATGGGAACGAATTTTGTCGTCAAGCACGAACGCAAAATTTTGGTGAACAGCAACATTATCCGAAACTCAATCAAAACCGACAACAAGAACAAAGGAGAAAAATACTTGTGCGTGCGGCTTCTGTGTTATTTGCGGTGTTTTAAAAAAATGAATAGAAAGCTGCCTTTTTATAGTGAAAGATTCGTAACTCTAGCTTACAAAAATAAATTTCGCAATCAAAATTAAAATGAGTAAAAATCGAGCCTGGGTGATTGGGGTCGACATTCGTGTACGCATGACGTGCGGGCGCACACGAGTTCAGCCAAATCGGGGCGATTTTTGGTCCATAATTTGCACCCCCTACGTAGGCGCGCGTAGAGAGAGCCTCTATCCTTGGTATTCTTGAAAATCCATATATGTGTAAACATATATAAACCCAAATTCAAAAACTTATTTTTCCCATGTGGGATAAGTCCATTTTCTTTTAATTTTCCAACATCAAGAGTACATATTTGTGAGACAATTTCTCATTCACATGACTATAATTTTGAGCATATGATATACCGAGTCGAAGTGTTCACAGAGTACTTTCAGAAACCTTCATAACCTTTCACTTACTCTAAGTGGATCCCACTCAAAATGTGGCCCAAATATAGCTTCCTAAAAGCTATATTTTCCAACACATATTAAACAAGTACAAATATAATAGAATGAACATCCAGCGAACAAATAAAATGAATAATTCACATAATATATATACATTTGTGTGGACCACGTGACCATGTGAATACATTAAACAATAGTAAAATACATTAAACAATAGTAAAATAAATTAATAAAGTGAAAAAGTAGTTGAAAAGTTGTTGTAAAGTGAAGAGAATAAACAATTCATTTGATAAAAGAAAACACGAGAGAAGAAAATGGCTGTAAAGAAAGCATGAGAAAAACAAAGATCTATTACCGCTTGGTAAAAAATGGCGGCGGTGGAGAAATTTTTGTTGTGTAGGATTTTTTATATACACTAGGGCTTTTTAGAATTAGTGAAATATTGTTAGGGTATTTTCAAGATTCTATATGTTTTTAAAAATCTCAAAAAGCTCTACTTGGAGAAGCCCAAATTTTGAGCTTCTCGAAGTAGAAGCAAAATGACTTTTTTAAATCCCAAAAGCTCTACTACAAATGCAACCAAACAACTCAATATTTTTTCAAAAGTGCTTTTGGGTTTAAAAAACTCATTTGGCTAGTAGAGAAGCCCAACCAAATAACATACACCAAATGAAGTGTCATCAATTATTGACTACCATGTATTAAGCAGTAATGGATTTTACATTCCATCATTACTGTAATAATTATAATTGAATGGCACATGTTAGATGTTACATCATTTAAGATCCAAATTTTGTATTCTAACTTTGTGTATGCAACCCTCCAATACAAGTTTGCAATTTCACATGGATAAAAAAGGAAATTATCAATTTCTTGACATACTTATATAAGACAACCTGAAGTGAATAACAGGCACACTCAACTTGTAAACTTCGAAACCAAATTAATTCCATTCATTAGACATCAAACAAACATTGTTCTGAAGTAGAAGAGATTCAGTGTTATCGTACTTTTGCCCTCTTCAGTTATTTGCATAAGAAAATATACATTAATATTGCAATAATTGCATTTTTTTTTAACTGAACATATCAAATAATACTAGCATACTGTGCTAGTAATTAATTTTCAGTTAATATCCTTGAGCAATGATGCATTTTTGATGAGGTGGAGAGATTCTTCAAGATCATCACATAACTGATGTGGATCAGGAATTAAGTCATCATCAACTGATAAGATGAAGGTCATTTTGTTGGCATAGCTTACGACATGAATCATCAATCCCTACAATTAATACAAGTTATTGATTAGTGTCATACGCTTGATGCTAATCAAAATGATTCTATAGAAAATTTATCCTAAAATAAATGGAGGATGAGCAGGATAGATATGCACTTCCAACTAACATTTGCTCATCGAAATAAGATGCTTTTGGTTTTTATCATTCTCAAACAAATTAAGAACTTGTTATATATACATATATATTATAGGAGTTGAATATTATTGGGTCGAGCAACTTAGCTAGTCTAGTAAATTAGGATTTGGATACAGTGTTTGAAGTAATTTTTTGTTAAAATATTTACGAAGTTCTCATGAAGAGTTATTGGATAACAATACACACACATATATATGTATGATTAAATTTTAATCATGTATTATTGTAAATGTAGACGTGGCACAAAAGCTTTAAATAATTATAATAACTCTAATCAACACTTGATCTAAATTCAGTTAATTAAAGTATATAAAATCATATAGTACTCACATTGGGTTGTCCACAGCAACTGGGAGCAACATAGGCAATTGGATAGCCATATAAACTTATTTCTTCTTGAGGCCCCATCACATTTGAGAACCACAATGTTGTTTCTGACGGAAAACTGGCTGCCTGCTCATATTATTGAAGAGAACATAATTAATCATTGAATTAAAAATTTTTTTCCAATTTTATTGTTAGCACTGCAATGGAATATCAACTCTTGCAATAAATTAATTAAAGTATATTTAAAAAGAATTCTTGAAACTGTTCACGTGTTTAAAATATAAATTTGAGACTTAATAACATTATCCTGTAATGATAAGGTTAATATACCTAGAAAAAATTGCCTAACTAATCTCAATTCCACATTTTAATGTATGCAAACGTCTGTACCGGAAAACTGTATTATAAAATCTTACCTTATTACCAAGCTTGAGAAAGCACTTGGATAAAAAATATGAGAAATTGGCCTCTAGAGAAGCTTTCTTCCTATCCATTGCTACCTTTGCTTCTCGAAGGTAATCTAATGGGTCATCTCTTAATGCAATGGTGAAGGGAAAAATTAAATAACCAATTTGGTTGCCCCATTTTGCTTTAGAATCTTTCTTCAGCATACTAGGTAGCTCCTGTTTATAGAAAATTAAATATGAAATATACGAGATTAAGAAACTAAACACCAAAGTTTAATGTAAAACAGGTATTAGAATTAAGCATTCACCTGAATCCCTGCAGATGGCCTAAGGTTCATGAAAAATGTTGCTCTGAGACGGATATTATGTGGAAGATTGTTATTTCTTTCCGAGACACCATTATTAGTATTGAATTGGCCTAAAATTATTTCATTACAAATTAATCAGGGCTATAATATGTATTTAAAATAAAAAATATTTGATAAAAAAAATGTCGCTCCAAAAAGAAAATATTTTATTGGTTACGAGGATACAAGAAGAAAATTGACGCTCACCATATTTCCGATTGAGATACCGAGACAAGCCTGCTTGGGTGACTCCAAGCATAACATCATTGATTGTCTGCCAAAAAAGAAAAATAAAAAAATCAAAAATCAAAACAGATGAAAAATCAAAAGAAAATACAAAATTATACAGTTTATGCTAAGAGTCAAATCACAACAAAAGCACTTCATTTACGTTGTTTATATCGACAGGGAAAAATTATCCTACGTCAGACTTCATTTCTTTCAATAAAGTTTCCTTACTCCGCCGGTTAAAAATATAAACAATCCTTAATTTCTTAATTTTTGAGTTAGATTTTAAATATGAGTTAAACCAGTAAATTTTTATATAGATAATAGAAAATATGATATTGATGTAAATCTAAACTTTAATAATAAATATACATATTACTGTGGCCCTTTTTATATAAGCCCTACAAATTAAAACTAGTCAATTTATTTATTAAAATGTCACTTTTATACTATTTTTATCCTTCAATAGTATATGTGTTTTTCTGAATGTTACAACATCAGAAATGAAAAAAGAAATTAAAAATTTATCAGGGTCATGATAAGTAGTTAGAACAATTTATAAAAGTTATTAAAGTGCAATTCTTTCTATAATTAAAGGTCAACTAAGTTACTTACAGTGTTCATCGCATTCTTCACAAGCTTGACATCATCGAAGCAGATTGATCTATGAACAAACCGCCGAGGACGACAACCATTTCCCAGCTCACTTTTGAGGGGCGTTTTTGTATCCTTTACGAACATCAAAGCCGTCGCAATAAGCATCACAACATCAACAAGAGTGTTCCAAAACAACCGTAACTTGAACAACAAGTACGGCCAAAACCCTTTGGAGTGACCATTGGAATCAATTTTCTTAGTAACCGAAGGAATGGTGGGTACTTCATTTGGATCAGAAACTTTACGGCAGCAAGCAAGTAAAAGAGACATGAGAGAAGTTCCATCACCAAGAGAGTGGTGCACCCGGAGAACCGCAACAGATTCAGCATCCGAAGTTTTAATGTTGAGGAGATGGAGATCCCACATTGGCATTGACATTTTGATCCCAGTTTTGCTCAGGCTTGAGGTATAATTTTCCACAAATTTGTCTGGTGAATCAATTAGTTTTGGATCCAAATTTGGGACAATAACGTGGTCGTCCAAATTCACTTTTGTTGGAACCCACTTTAGCCCTCCTTCAATCTTCTTATCCACAACCTGCCATTGTATCAATTAAAAAGTTAGCTTCAACCGGCGGGCAGATTTTTATTCTTATGGGATGAAAGCCCTAAAATATTTCGGCAGCAATAACGATATGGTTCTAAGCAAGTGATTTTGAAGTAGGTTTATTATATTAGTCACCTTAGTTCGAATTCTGAGAAGTAGGAAGTTAAAAAATCAATTTGAACTATGCACATCCTCCTATTTTAAAAGAAAACAAAAAGTTTTAAACTGTTATAAAAAGACTTGGCAATTATAACAATAAATAAGAAAATAGATTGACAACATACAATTAAAACTCAGCCCATAAATTCGTATAAAAATGAACTTTCATAACACACAAGAGACTCAAACCATCAATCTATTATAAAATAATGTAAAGAGGTGCTCACACTCAATAAAAGTATCCGCACAGTACAACAAATGAACCCCCTAATACATCCAAATCTTTGACACGATCCCTAGCTGGACACAATTTAACCTTCTTTAAGTTAAAGAAGTTTTACAATCAAAGGACTAGGTGGTACAATGCAATTTCTAATAAAGGACTGGGTATATGCAAAGCAATTACTATTAGAGGATTCGGTATATGCAATGCAATTAATAATTAATATACTCTTACCTGCAAACAAGAAAATCGATGGTACTTAAGAAACGAATGCTTTAGATTTGTTTTGACAACTTCTGGGTTTATTTTTGTCTTAAAGCCGATCATGGTAATGATGTAGACATTGGAATCTGGTTCATGAAACATACGAGCCATTGGACTCAAGGGTTGATCTTCCTCACTAATATTTTTAAATATGGGTTCTTCATCAACAACTGAAATCACTTTGATTGGTTTAAGATGTTGCATATTTGATGATCAATATAGCTAATAATTACGGAAATTATGCAAAGGATTATAAGCAAAAGAAATAGAACAAGAAGGTGTAGGGTAGGTAGTGTTTTCTTATTTTGATGTGTGTGGATGAATTATCAAGTTAATGAATTGCCTCCTTTTATAGGCACTCTGGACGTGCAATGTACAGCTTACAAATCATAGCAATTAATCCATGGAGAAAATGTGACGAAGGATTGCATTTTCTTTTGGATTCTTTGGACCAAAAAAATAATAATCAAACACGACTCTGAACATTATTCATTTCTTCACAACAGCTAAATATATCCTTTTACATAACTATTTTGTGCAGCACAGTTCACATATTTAAGTTTTGGGTCCTGCCACGGTAGAGTTCTTCTACACAGTAGAAGCATTGCTTAATAACCACACAATAATAACAATCTTGTTTTTTTATTATTTATTACTTTAATCATATGGTTATAAGGCAGTGTTCTACGGTGGACCAACTCCATCATAGGCATTGCCCTAAGTTTTAGGGTGAGGCAGCGGCAGAGCGGATCTAAACTCTTAAAATAGTGTTTGCAAACTTTATTTAGTTAAAGAATTTTATATTTTTTAAAATATTTTCATGTAATATTGGGTATAATGTATTCATTTAAATTGATTTCAGTGATAAAAATATAATTTTATAAAAAATATAATTTTGTAAATGTCTTTTTCGTATTTTATTGAAAGCTAAGAGGGACAAATCATAAATTATACCACTTAGCCATTGGAGTAAGATTATTTGAACTCTAAAATATAATTTAAAAATGATAATTTAAAAGATTTTATTAGAATGCGTAATTTTGAAAATTGCTTTGAAAAGTGTACATATAGTTATTTTAGAAGAAAAATTAATTAATTTAAATTCAATCTCCTTTTTTTTAAGGATATAAATTCAAACTTTTAATAAATTATTAGTTTATTTTAAATTAATTAAAAATAATTAATAAAATAAAGGGGCTAAATTGATATTGGGCCTCAGACGGTGGCGGGCCCGCATAGGCCTTGAGCCGCCACTTGATTTAAAATCGTGTTAGATTAATCGTTTGACCCGGAAACATAATTAAAAGTTAAAGGCCATGATTTTGCATAAAAGACAAAATTTAAAGTGTACGTAGATAGATATGCATGTGAAAAACAATTGTGATAATACAGCTATTGAATTTCGTCCAATCCATAATCACCTGCAATCCCATCTCCAACTAAGACCACTCGACCGATCTCATCCACTTCAAAATTCATGTAAAAATTGCTAATCAACTTTCTATTATTATAAAAGCAAAGTTCGAAAATAAAAAAAAAAAAAAAAAGAAATTCTCAAAAGAAACGTGAGATTCAATAATGAAACTGTTAACAGTTAAAAAATTATGATATAATGTGGGTATTTTTGAATATGATAGAATTATTTGCATTTAAAATATTATTTTAAACACTCGATTATTCTGCATATTTATATACTTTATAAAAAATTAAGTTTCACTTTGTACAATCTTTAAATTTTTAAAAATATCTTTACTGAAACTATTTAAGTTAACTTTATTTACTTTAAATAATAATAAAACTATTCAGCACACTAATTTTAAGAGATTTAACATATACTTACAACAATATAAATAAGTCAAGTTGTAAATAAATTATTTAAAATAATTATAGTTATTAATTTTTTGTTTATTTATGTTCAATATTGAATTTTACACTCAAAATAACTTGCAATGAGAAATAATAATAAAAAATTTCCATAAATACTAAAAAAGAAAAAGAAAAAGAAAAAGAATGAGAAGAAGAAGAAGGGCCAAAGTTGAAAAAAAAAGTTCTTTTGACAGTACTTTTGTTTCATTTTATTTTTTAAAAATAAAAAGTATCACACATATTTTGTAGTCAAAATTTTTCTTAAAATTAATTTTTCATTGTTTATCTAAATATTAATTAAGACGTGGAAATTAAAAGTTTTAGGGTTTAAGGTATGAGAATTATAAATTGAATAATGAGTGTACTATATGGGTGTTCGAGTAATTACATAATATTGACTTATAATAAATTATTCTTAATAGTAATTCACATAATATGTGTTTTTGTAAGACATATTTTTATTAAAATTAGAGTGTTCGAGTAATTTTTAAAGTACAAATAGCCTTCCCCTTTTAAATAATGTATCACCCATCATTACTTATATCTTGTATTATAAGTTTAATTGATTTTTCTCTTTATCTCATATATTAATAACTAATATGCCTGTCAGGACATGAAGTCTAACCCTAAATCCTTAACTTGAAATCCCAAACCGCTTCAATATATTCAAATTACAGTCCAACTCGAAAATTCATTATAAAGAAGAAGAATAAATTATGCTCCCACGTACTTCCACAATGTATTAAAGAAGTGATGAAGTCTAATTTTAATCCTAAACTTAAAACTCTACCCGAAAATTAATTATAAAGAAGAAGAAGTTATAAACAAAAGGAGGCTCAATCTCAATAATTAGGATTCACTATTAGAAAAAAGCTCAACAATGACGGTTTTTAACTGTCATGCATGCTATTAGATGAAGGTTTCCCAACCGTTATTGAAACCTGTTTCTAGAAATTATAAATGATGGTTTTTTTATTTTATGTCATGAAATTTATGGTGTATTATCTGTCATGAAAACGTCATTGACATATTTAAGTTAACGTCACTATCTTCTAAAAGTACACAAGGTTCATTATTTTCAATGAAATCATTCAAATTAAAATTGGAATTTAAGAAAGTTCAAAATGTGCATCTCGTGCAAACACAAACCAGTGGTTTTTAAGAACTATTGGTGTACAGAAACTTATACAATTCAAAAGGACATCTAGACATAAACTACATGCATGTATTTGGCAGTTGCAAGTAATAAATTTGCAAAACGATTTTGCAATTTCAACCAATTATATTTAAATTTGACAGGTGACAGTTATATATCTAATTTCGAAAGAGACTACCCTTTCATGTGTCTAGAGATGGCCAACAAGTCCGGCCGACAATCAAATAAAGGCCCATGCAAGATCGTGCTCGTGCTGCTGTTTAATTTTTTTTTGCTTAGGTCGAACTTGCATGACAAGCTGTTGGCATAATTTTTTTAAGTTTATGTACTTTTTTTGAGTTCCTGCGCTTTAGTCAAATTCAATAAAATTAAAATTTCAAAACTCAAGTCCATATTCAATAATAACAAACTAATAATATTAAGATAATGTAATACTGACTATTAAGTTAGACCCTACGGTATTAGAATTTTTTTTTTTAATACTTAACAACAACAACAATAAATTTTTCTTAAGGGTTAACTTAATTGTTAAGTTGGACTTTTATAGAGTCATAATTATAGATCCCACTACCTTGCAACAGTTGTAAGGTACCATAAATTTTGTCTTTTTGTTACTTCAGCTCTTCACCGTTCGATTTAATGGAAAAGCAATCTCAATGGTAAGGGTATGTTTATTTGGTAATTAACATTACAGTTCTTATTCTTTTTGAAAATTTAGAAAAGTAAAGGAGTTAAAACTTTTAACACATAGGTCCAAATAGTTTCAAATTTATAAATAATTAGAAAATTAAAAATTAGGAGAACTTTCATTAACATTTTCATTATTGAAAATGCAAAATAAAGAAAAATAAGTAAATTTAATTGAAAATACAAAATAAAGAAAAATAAGTAAATTTAATTTTTTGAACTAAATTAAAATTTAAAAATAAAAAAAATTAATTTAAAAATTCATCCCCAATTTCTTCATCTCATCCACCTCATGTACCATGAACTAGAAGTGGAAGTAATTAAAAAAAATCATAGAATCAAAAAATAGATATTATAAGTTCAATTAGAAAAGTATTAACCAATTACTCTTTCACCAGCATAGGCCATTTATTTGGTTCAGTACCTGAAGGCTGGAATGGAACTTCAACGTAAAATAATACAAAAATGCAATTCTAGATTACTAACTTAAATTTCAACCTAAATTGTATAAAATTTCCTAATTACTACTTCTTTCTGTGATGGTATATTGGAATGTCAACATTTAATATTTGAAATAGTAAGAATATGTTTAACATATTAACATTAGCAAAAGAATAAATCATAATTAATTAAGATACTTTGATTCTAATTAAATTATTTTGATATTAATTAATTCAACTAGCCTATACACCCAAATAATATAAATACTAGGAGCTTTATTATTCCTAGACAATAAAAAATCACATACCAAACTGTACGTGATACGGTATATGATATAAAAATGATTAAAAATATATGGAGATTTGAAACTAAATTTTATTCTTATTAAAAATTGGGACTGCAACGAAATCCTAGTTGTACCAAATTGTTTTAATTTTCTAATTTAACTAAAATGCTAAAAAATAAAAAATTTTGAAATTTGGCTAAAGCCCAAACTTGGTGCTTGCTTCTATACTCCTACAGCCTAATCATTAACAGCTTATGTTTATTTTTTTTAATTCATTAACTTATTTTAATTAAATAACAATTAAGCCAAAAAAAAAGCAATGAGAATATATTTCCTATAAGCCATTCAGAAATTTGCGACCTAATTTTCAAATCGAAACCCAAAAATAGCCTTTCACTCACTGACCATGCCGCATCACATGTTTGCACCACTAGTGCCACCAAATAGGGCACCAATTAACAAATAATATATTTTTTTCAATTGATACACAAAGTTGATGATGCCTTGAGAAAGTGAAGGTTTCATCATGTCCATTGAAGTTAAAACTTGGAGTTCAAGACAACACTTTTGAATGGTTTTGTTATCGTCAATTTATGCTTATACTTTTGGATGTTTGGTTTGGTTTGTCCTTGAAACTTTTGGAAGTTTTTGTTTTTGTTGGTGTTCGAATTTGTAACTTTTCAATGTTCTTGTAACTTGTAAGCTTGATCTGTAAATTAAATATTTGATACTGAGGTTGCAACATTAAAGTTTTTTCATATTAATTGTATTTGAACTAATTTACATTCTAATCGAGGATTCGAACAATTGGAACCATATCGGCTTCTTTTGACCGATAGGGATTCGGTACTTTTCTTTGTCCCAATGAAATAAGAAGTATGAGATTTAGCATAATTTTATGTTATGATTAAATAATAAGTAGGAATAGGCAATCCCAATTGGTGTGATTGCTTACTCTATTGCCAATATCCATTAAAATAATAATAATAATAATTTAGCAAATAATTTTCTATTTTTGTTTACAAATTAAATGGTCAATTAATAAAAAATTCAACCAATTTTGAAAAGGAAATAGGATTTTACCTTAGTATCAATGGCTTTGTAAACAACATTGTATGTATCTTCACTAAGAACATCACATTTCAAGTACGTATCAGCGATTTTCTTTGACAAATTCACTTCTGCCATTGTTAATTCATATTTATTTAAATTATATGTTTTAATTTTAGGTGATATGGCATTTCACAAATTGGGTTTAAGATTAAGGTTACGGTTCTTCAATTTCTGCAATGAATAATGTCAAGTTGGCTCTTGTTGCCGACCGTGGAGTAGAGGAGAAGAAAAAAAGGAAAAATAAAATTACAACTATAAATAAATTGAAAATGAAAAGGAAAGCAAGGGGTCAAGTGAAATTTAACAGAACAAAAAGCCAAAAGCTGTGGTAACTTGCAACTGCTGCAAGGTAGTTGGATCCCTTAATCATAGTCTACGATAACATTAATACATATATTTTATAAAATTATGATATTTATAATTTTATTTATTAAAATCATAATATCAATTATTCATTTAATAAAATATAAACGTAAAACATTTAGAATATTTTTTTTAAACTAAGAATTAAATGAATTTAAAAAATTTATACTAATAAAATATATTAAAAATTTAATTTCAAGTTATTTGTAAAATCATAAAGTTTTAAGTTCACTTTCACTAAAAAAATGAAACATATTTATTGCAGACCTTTTCACTTACCATACTTTAGTCCATCTCTAATCGTGCAGTGCTTTTAAGACTCACATACCTAAAATTCTCAGTCCAACCCACATGCATGTCGTGTCGTGCCGTGCCGTGTACCCTATTAAAACGTACTCATGTCTTGTCGTGCCGCGTCACATGGCTCGCAGCTCACTGGCTATCTCTACATGTGTCTACGGTTAATTCAATAAAGACAAATTTAAAGGTATATATAGGGACAGGGCTAAGTTACAGCTGTTGTAACTAACAGCCCTCTTATATGAACAGTGCCCCTGCCATGGGCTCCACGCTGAGGGCATGGATTATGTGAGGGAGTTAAGTTACAGAACTTAGCATGGTCCATGTATATAGATAAATATGCACGGGGAAAACAATTGTGATAATACTGTAATTGTCATAAACGCACGTTATAAGAATTTAAAAAAAAAGTCTTAAATGAGATGTGACATTCAGTAATGACAATGTTACGATTACAAAATTTTGATATAAAGTGTGTATCACCGATCATTAGTTATTATTCTATAAGTTATAATTGATTATTCTATGAGGACTTCACAAAATCCTAAACCTAAAACACTGAACGTACTTCAATATATTAAAATTAAGGGTAAAATTATTTTGCCACAAAGGTTTGTTGCCTTTTTTTTTTTGGTCTTTTTCGGGGTGAATTATATTGAAGTCTTGTTATTTGTAATTAAAAAAAAAAAAAACAGAGATTTTTAAATTTTAACACATTAGTCCTACACATATAAATTTTCAATTGTAGTGATGCTTCTAGAAACCACGACCTGTTTCACAAGCACCTTTCAAAAATGCCAGCATGAACACGATACTCCGACATTGTAGACTTGTCAATTTGGACAATATAAATCTTCTTTGTTGATGCAATATATGTAGAGAAGCAAATGCATAATTTGCTAGAATTGAAAAAAATAAAAAATAAATCCATTTCACTACTAAATTAAGAAAAAAAAATTGGTCATAGCCATGGTGCTATTGTCTAGCGCCGAGCTATTAATCCGACAAAAATATAACATATATATATATTATTGAATTCAAGACTCTCTTTTCAAAGGCTACAAGAGAGATCTATTTATACTAACTACAACTTATCCTAATTTAACTAGAAAATCTATTTTAATAAGACTTATACCTAGATTAGGAATACAACTCAAATAAGTAATACCTAAACAATAAAACTCTAAATAGGAAACTAAATTAATCTAAAATACAAATTAATTAAAATATTCCTAAATATTATAAATTTCAATCTAATTAGGATTTCTTCAATTTCTTTTTCTCCATCATTCCCGCTAGGGTGCAATGGTAGCCAGTGATTATCTATATTTTTTAATAATTTTTTTTGTAATTAATTAAAAAGTAAAAGCAATAATTTTTTTATCATTCTATTTCTACATTAAAAATAATTTTAATTACCTTTTAATATTAATCATTTTAGGAAATTAAATAAGAATTCTTTAATATAAAACACATTAATTAGTTTTTCATATTATATTTTAATATAAAACACATTAATTAGTTTTTCATATTATAAAATGTATAGTGATTTATAATAAAAATTAAATATCCATGTTTACCCATGGATATCTATATGAATATAGATATCCATGGGTAAACATGGATATTTAATTTTTATTATAAATCACTATACATTTTATAATATGAAAAACTAATTAATGTGTTTTATATTAAAGAATTCTTATTTATTTTTATTTGATTTCCTAAAATGATTAATATTAAAAGGTAATTAAAATTATTTTTAATGTAAAAATAGAATCATAAAAAAATTATTGCTTTTACCTTTTAATTAATTACAAAAAAAATTATTAAAAAATATAGATAATCGCTAGCTACCATTGCTCCATCGACGATGATGGCATTACTAATCGAAGGGTGTCATGAAGGGTACCATTGGATTCAAAATTGGATTATCTACACAATGATAGTCTCAATGCTAGAAAATAGTGATTTACAAGGCCTGCGCGCCTTCTAAAAATGGTTGCCACCGTAACTGCGCCACAAAACCATGGCCAAATCACTTTACATTACCACCTTTATCCAATTTGGAGACCTCCAATCTGGATGTTAAAGGTGGCGGTGAACCTTGAAACATTGCCTAATTATGGCAATCTTGCTATGGTTGTTTGCATTGGAAGCGGCATCCGTCACCAGCATATCCTTTTATCTAACAATGTTACCACAATTACATAGATCAGAAAATTTTGAACCTGTTGATAGTGGTTGTGTTTTTGTTCACTTACTTCTATTTTCTGGTGATAGTGTCATCATTGTTGTCGTCGCCGTGCAATAATTTTTTTGATTTTTCATTTAATTTATAAAATTTAAATATTAATTATAATATTCAATTTCAATCTCATACACTTAAATATTAATAGTATTCAAGTTCATGGATGGATATCGGAAATAAACCAAATCTAGAGTATTTTGGATGGATATTATCCAATCTATTTGGATCGGATACTTGGATGTCTGACTTGAACTTGCTATCCCTAGCTATCTATTTGGATCGAATACTTGGATGTCTGACTTGAACTTGCTATCCCTAGCTATCAACTCGATTAATAACTATATTGGATTCAATTTTAAATTTTTTTATATGATAATCCGCTTATGACACGATTAATTATTCAATTAATTATATTAATTGACTTATATTTTAATCGATAGATAAGTGTTGAATTTTCATATTTTAAAAAATCATTTATTCTTATTTAAAACAAAATTGATTAGAGTTTAAGAAGATAGCACTTGAAAATTTATAGAAAATATAAAAACATATTAAAAATATATTTTTATTGAAAATTATAATTTTGTTAAATAGCTAACACAATTATGCCACGATAATAAATGGATCAAGTAGGGTTGATATTCTTGACACAATTAATAAATAAACATGATCAACTAACCCGAATTGCTACCTCAACCGTTGTCCATGTGCGGTGTTAGCAAGAGAGAAGAAAGAATAGAAAATATTTATTTTTAATAAAGAAATATTTAAATTATTTTCAAATAGAATAGTTGTTTCGATTTATTATTTTTCTTTTACCCTTTTATCGGTTAAGTAATGAATTATCTTAACTTGTATGGATGTGCGTTAATGACTATTAAAAATGTTAGAGTGGGATAACAAATGTCAATTTATTTAAGTGTGCAATTAAATTTATTTATTTTATTTAAGGACAAAAACTTAACCAAAAATACTAAAGTCCTTGTACAAACAAACAACAATGATTTTGCGGATGATAAACTAAAAATTTATCATTATTGGTAAATTAATATATTTTTATTAAATAATCAAATAATTGATAGTATGTTAAATAAATATTATGTTACAAAAAAATAATAAAACATTAACTACGAATATGAAATTAAATTCATTCTCATATTTTTCTACATTCCATCTACTTCATAGTAAAATCTCTTGTGTTAAAAATAAGAAGTAATGAAGTTTGAACCCTGCTCACATGGGTGAAAGGAAATTGGTTGCCATTAGGTTGAATTAAAAAAAAACTCATATTTACATTTATCATCAATTATGGTTAGTAAATAATATACATAGATTAACTATATATTAAATTTATTTATTTATTAATTAATAAGAAAATATATTAATTTAAATATATGTTAATAAATGTAAGAATAAGTCATGTAACTGGAAACGTAGTTCAATAGTGTAAACAATTTAAAATATTGTGGACTTTTATGTCAAAATTTTTTAACTTTTAATTTTTCTGATTTTGCATAAAAAATAGGGATTTTAATGTTAATAACCTAATAAACACATTTAAAACATTGGGCTACTCTTGGGTTACGGTGGATTTGAAAAAGACAAAAAAATAGGGTACCAAATCCCGTTGGTAAACATACGTGGACCCTAAAACTAAAGTTGAAATTTCATTATAAAGAAGAAGAAACTCTTGGGTTATGATGGATTTGAAAAAAGACAAAAAGTGGGGTAGAAACATAACTGAACCCTAAGGGCGTGTTTGGCGGCGCGCATTCACGTTATTAAGTGGTGGGCCCGCTATTCATTAAACCAAACTCGCGTTTGGCAAGTACTTCAGGACGCATTAAGCTTCCTTTGGGAATTGTGCCGCACTAGCCAAATCCGAAGCGCCTCTCTTTTTTTTTTTCTTTTTTTCTTTCTTTTCTTTTTTAAATAATAAATAAATAAATAAATATTTTTAATATAATATAAATTTAAAATAAATAATAAATTTATTTACATTATTAATTATAAATTAATAAATTTACTATTTATGTTTTATTTTTTATTATATTAAAAAATTTCACTAAATAATGTATTATTTAATTATATTATAATAATTAATATATAAAATTAATTAATATTTAATAAGCTAATATAAATAATAATATATAAAAATAAAAATATAACATAATATTACATTATTTAATTATAGTATAGTAATTAATATATAAAAATTGATTATTATTTAACAATTTTGTGTAGCTAACAATAAATACTTAATAATAATTTAATATAACTAGCAATAAATATTATTTTCTAAATATAATTTAAATTAATTATAAAAAATTAATACAGTACAATATAGCACCAAACATTGTACAGTATTATTATAATACAATGTTAATACAATACAGCATAATATAATATACTTATATTAAAATAATATAATACAATATAATATAATACAATTATCTTACCAAACGCACCCTAAAAGTAAAATCCAGCTCGAAAGTTCATTATAAAGAAGAAGAAGAAGAAACTATGCTCCCATATATTTACTTACACAATGTGTTAGAAGCTTTGCCACTACTTAATACTCAATTTTAATTCTAAACTTAAAAGTCTAAAACCAATTCAAAGTATTAAAATAAAAGTCCAACTCGAAATTTTATTATAAAGAAGATGAAGAAACTATTTCTTTCTTATTACACACAAAATATACCTCAAATCTTCAACCACAATAATAAATGAATGAGATACGTACTCGCAACATTTTTAAATTTTGAAAATATTATACAATCAAAAATACCATTTTCATATATATCATATGTTTACAAAAATTAGAATCTAAGAATTACTAACAAACTTTAATCTGAAATACATGATATCATTTAACATTTTCATATATATCTTATAATTACAAAAGTTACAATCAAAGAATTACTAATCAAAGAACCTTTCATAGTGTATGCAGAGACGCCACAACCTGTTACTGCAGTATAAGATTTGTATGTGGATCCTTAAACTAAAACCCAATCCCTTTATTTAACAACAAAAAAAGACAAAATGAAAAAAGAACACTAAAAAAATCGTTCCTACAAAGTGTATTGCATTGCCGGAGAGTCTACAAGAAAACCACTATCGCTGCACCATCAGAACCTCCATACACCACCGTCGAAGTCCACACGGGACTCAACAAGAACAACCTAAATATAATATAATTACAATCATTTATTGTCATGTATAGTTAACTTTATCATGCTATCATTAATATAATAATTTTTAACATTTTAAATCAAAAGACTCGTCAGATATCACATCACTTAATGTACAAACTCCGTATCATGACATTGTGTTTATGTGTAGCCTTACTACTAATTTATGAAACTTAATTTGTAGGGATCCTCATGGATTGAATTTATCTATGGAATTTCCTTTGTGGAGGTAAGCAATTCGGAAAAAGATCAATATGTTGTAAACTGAAAGAATTGTTGCTCCCAATGTTTAGGATTTTCAAGCATCCTGTTTACTCAAATTACAAATATGTGTTCATTTATAGTTTAAAATCCTATTAAAAATTTATCTCCATGCATACCGATAACAATACTACAAATCTACAATAGCAACGATTAGAATAATATAAAATTAATGGCATTCGCGTCACAGAAGTAATTGGTTGTTATCTCAAATTATCAAGGTTGATCTAAATAATAATCGCATTGATATTGTGGAATCCCTTATCTATAGAATAGTAAGTGCTTGAGATTTTGAACAGAAAAATGTGGTTATTAAAATATGGATAGAAATCCTGTGTGTGTTTTTTTTAATATAAAATAATATAACTAATTTGTCTAGTAGAGTACTGATCTGATTCAAGATCCTAGATGCTATTAAAATCAGAAAACTATTAAACTATATGGTTAATAAAAAATGGATAGAAATCATGTGAGGTTTTTTAATATAACATAATACAACTAATTTATCTAGTAGAGTACTGATCTGATCCAGGATTCTGGACTTTATTAAAGTCAGGAAAACTATTAAGCCATATGGTTTAATAGTGTAATGACATTGTATTATTAAACTATAGAGCTTAATAATTTTTTCGAACTTTAACAAAGTCTATGATCCTATATTGAAACATTTCTATTATTTAGTATATTCTCTTTTTTTATGCTGTGTTTGTTCTTAGATAGGAGTGGGAATTTTAGAATTGGGAGTGTGGGGTGAGAATGAGAGTATGATGTTTACTTACATAGGAATAAGAGTGTGGATTGACAATCATAATCCCAATAATATGTTTACTTTTCTTAGATTGGAGTGACTTATTATAAATTATAATTTTACCTTTATATAAAGAATTTGTAGATTTTACTTAGAAAATAAATAAGATGAAAGCAAAGGCAAATCAGTAGCATGGGTAGTGATTCCGTCATTAGAGAGTTCGGATTGAGACTAGCTCGACATGGTCTCCCTATCACCAATGCCGGTGACCTCTCCCACGTGAAGAAAGTGAGCGGTGATTTTGGGATTTTCCTGGGTTAGGGTTTGATAAAATTTAGAATCTGATTTTTTGGCCCATTTTATATATGGTAAGATTGTAATTATTGAGATTTGTAAAGGATATTTTCAGTACCAATCTTAATTATCTGAATTAGTTAAATTTAGTCTATAAGGTCATTTATTTGGTCACGATCCTAACATAACATTTGATCTAGCCTTACTATTTGGCTCAAATCAATATTCGTTATTCGCTATTGTCTCGTATTAATGATGTATTGAGACACTGATCACATGATTTGATTAGATTTTATTGCCAACATATTTTTAAGATTTGTTCTTTTTAATAATTTATATTTTAATAGCCAATCTTCAACATTTTTAGTTGTTAATGTTAACGCTTTATTACTTTGACAAGGGGAAAAATCCTTGTCCATTAATTTTTCATTATTGAATAAAAAATACCATTTTCATTTTCAATATTTAGAATAGTAATTAGCATTAGCATCCGTTTTATCAAAACCTAAACTTGATCCAAGAAGCTTGAAAGAACCTTACATGTTATGATCAGATTAATACAAGAAATCGAATCAAGAACAGTGACAAATCAAAGAAACAAATCTGAAAAACTGATGACAGCCAATATAATCAATGATGGTGTTTACACAAAGAGCATGTTACAGTGACCAAATCACCTCTATAGATCTATTATGTCAATCTTTAAGTCATTTTATTATTTATTGTGATTTTCAATGAATAATTTTAAATATTTCAACTGAATGCAACTTGAGTCCCAACATTACCCATTTTAAATTATTGTCAAATCATCTATATGGTACGTAGTCGTAGCGTTGCCATTTAAGATTGTATGGGTCATTATTTTCCACAAAATCATTCAAAATGAAAAATCGAAATTTAGAATTCAAAGGGACATATGATATAATGGACTTGGGCAGTTGCGAGCAATAAATATACAAAATATTTTGACGATTTGAACTTATTTCTTCTTCATGAAAATTATATAATTTTCAAAAAGACTACTAGAAAACAAAAATATGTGGGTGTGGCTATGAAAGTTGACGTCCTAATAAGTTGATCCGAGGTTAAATGGTCAATAAATGAATAAATATACATGTGTTCGATTATTTATTTTTAAAAAAAAATCTAAAAACTAGCTATTTGGGATTAATGTTTTGTTGCATTTAGTTGTTTTGTATGATAAAAGTTTCTAAATTACACAATTTGACAAAAACATTATTATTATTACTATTATTATTATTATTGACAACAATTACAAAAATAAGAATAATAACAATAACAATAACAATAAGATAAGAATATAAAATATTTTAATTGAGGACAAAAGTGAAATTATGAAATTTAAGTGGAGCAAAATAGAGGGTTCAAGGAATGAAAACTTAAATACAAACTCCTACGATAATTAAATTTCTATTCCTTAATCCCAAAAATATGTAGACCACACATATTTCATTTCCATTTCCACTACTATTTTAGTAAGTAAATACTATCAATTATTCTCATAATTCCTTAATCCCAAAAACATGTGAACCTGCATATTTTATTCAAACTCTCACTTCTATTTTAATAAGTAAACACTATCAATCATTCTCATTACTGATTCTGATTCTCCAATCTCATAAATAAACACACCCCTTAATTGAATAGCTTCCCATGCGGTATCATCCCTCCCTTCTGCAATTGGACTGCCCTTTCTTTCTTATTTAAAAATAAATAAATAAATAAAATTAATGCACTTGATAAAACCCACTATGGACCACCGCGAAATCTCATCACATCCTAAAACTATTATTGATTGAATAATATAAAAACATATTATTTTAATTTTTTTTTCAGTTTAAATATTTACGATGAAGGAAATAAGAATAGAAATATTTGGGCATGTGATTTATGTTACATTCATAATACTCCCTAGTTCTTCGAAAACATGAAATGCAACAACATTTTTTAAAATTTTAATGATAAGTCTATTATATAAATAACTGATTGTATAACAGAAGATAAAATTAATTAGGTCTTTAATCTGGTTGGTAAAAAATTAATTGTAGATTGGGTACTTCGAGAATTAAAAACTTAAATAGTTCACTCAACGTTCAAACTTAATTGTTGGGTCAAAGTTTTTGGTTTATTTCTATTATAATATAAACAACTTATTTTTAAGTTCAAGGTGACACAAAGAAAGTGCTAAAAATCAGCCCTCAGTTTAATGGAACCATGGAGAGAGAGAGATTGCAATGTATCATCATTCATCAATATCAACAAATAATACTAATCTTGAGCGAGTGTTAACATACCAAATGTGTACAAATGCAGAGCAAGATCTTTTATAGCATAATCATCCAATGATATCATGCAAAGTGTACATTTCATTTATTAACACCCAACACAACACAGCAGCTTACTTCAAAATACAGATAATATGCTACAACATATGCAACTTGAACTTTCTCCCATGGAAAGTTGAAAGATTCAGAAAGCTTCTTTCACCTCGCCCATAATACGAGAGAGAAAAATGAAAAAACATTAAGATTAAATGCTCAGCTAAAGTTTAAAAGCTGAACTGAAATGCATGAACAAACATCTAGGGAGCATATGCTTTTTATTTTTATATTTTTACTTAAATCTGTACGTATTTATTTATTTGGTAAATTTTGGTAGTGGTGGGGACGACAATATGAAAGAGATTCAAGTCCAGAATTTACACGAAATCGGAATTCTTCGGAGTTTATACATTAAAGAAGAACTGAAACACTTGAATCCATTAATAGCAAGCCAAGACAAACATATAATTATAAGCTTAACTTGTGGAGATACTGCTTCATTACATTATCTACTTCCATGAAGAATACTTTTACCTCAAGCTCATTACAGGCCACGGGTTCGCCCCAGGCACTGGGAGGGCAGGACGTACTATCGGCACCCGCCTCACTACTGAAAACGCTTCGTTTAGACGAGCAGCACGACTCCTGAACTGAGACACCTTCTGCACAAGTTGAACACAGTGGGAATTTGTTATCTGTCAATTCTTGCTAAACATTTTTCGATAACAAATTATGCTATTCATTTACAACAGGCACGTTGTTTGAAATACCATAGAGGAAAAGGGAAAAGTTCCTCAAATTTTAAAGAAGTCAAAATTAAATAATTCTGCATAAGATTTATAATAGTTTGAAGTCAGCAAGTAAAAGTAAAAAGTTGTATCCTGTTCTTCTCTTCATATTTGCACTATGAATTATAAATTTACATGATCCATAAAGAAAGTTCTCTTTGGTTAACATAGACAGTTCTCTATAGATGGTCCACAGAAACCCTTCACAATCCTAACTATCACACTAACAGAGGAAGGAAGGAAGAAAGAAACTCCATTCTATCGTTGCTTGTGACTAAGAGTAGGTTATTAACCTTGGATGTTGACAAAATTTGAACCAAGTGTTTAAGGAAGCTATGCTGCTGAACTGATTATGTGTGACAAAGGATCAGATATGACAACTAGCAAACTCATCACAAGATCATTTATTTAAAGTTAGAGAAACATGCAGGGCGAGAAACTAGGTCAATTATTACTGCACTCCAAAATGCAATCTGCTAAAAAAATTCAAAACAGGTTAGGACCCAATTTGACCAAGCAAGGTACCATATGTGGTATGCATATATCCTTGAAGGCAATTCTAGTAAAGGTTCTGATTTATCTTTGTTGACTAATCAACTGGTTATTAACTAATAAGAAACAAAAAAGAAATAAGGGAAATTGAAAGAAGCTATGCCAAACAGTAGAGATAGAATTAAGAGAGAATATCTCTATCAATCTTTATTGATTGAGACGCCTTCTACCCATCTAGTTGCATAGAAAAACCCAGCTAATTTAGCTACAAAGTGGAAGGGAAACCCTCTTATTGCCCACTTAGACTTTTAGGCAATCTTCACATGGGTCCTGCTAACTAGGCATTAGAAGGCGATAAGATCTACTCCTGCATGTAGGTCTTGTTAAATGAAACTAGCTTAGGAACTCTCACACAATAGATGTGGAATATTGCAAATAGAGTTACTTCATCCACTAGAAATCCCTAAAAATCACAGCTCAACAATCTATCCATTTTCAAGGGCCAGAAGTTCTCTGTGGGCTCACCCATTTTCGCTCCAAAAACAATTGTTAACGAAGTCCCATTAAAAGCACAATGTTGTGCACTTTAAACATGCAGTCTATGCTGTTTTGTTCTCAATTTACAAGTTCCCATGGGTTTATAACTGCTTTGATATCACTTGTCGTACTAGGTTCTCATTACGTCCAAAGCAGTGTGCTTGAGCCCACAGTTTCCAGAGCTTTACTTTTTAGGCTTTTCAAAAAAAAATGTGGGTTCACCCACAAGGGTTTAAATCTACTTTGATATCAATTGTTGTACTAGGTTCTCATTAAGTCCAAAGCAGTGTGCTTGAGCCCACAGTTTCCAGAGTTTTACTTTTAGGCTTTTCAAAAAAATGACAGCATGCTTATTCAAGGCAAACACCATGTTTTATATACTAGCAAAGTAGCTCCCATGCTAGTAATGCAGGATATCACACATGGCTTACTCTTATTCCCTAAGTAGTAAGTACATCAAACCGGATACTTATTCAATGCAGACTTCTTGTCTTATATACATGGAACTTTGAAGTCACAAATGTTGGAGAACACACATGAGCTTACATCCCAACACAAACCACAGTGCTAAAAACTTCTGAACCAAACAATTCCCAAATCTCAAATAGAAAATAACCAAAATTTAGTATCCACACCCCTTTGTTATGATCTCCACAAACTAATTAATACATAAATGGTTTACATAATTCTAATCATGCAATAGGCGACCAAAGAAAATTTAGGTAAGCAAAAGTGGCCCAAAAATTTCTCTTGATTAGAAAAAGCTGCATAGCTAAAAGTTTTAATTTCTTATCTATAGATATAATTATAAGTATCACAAAGAAGGCATGTTCTCAGCTATGGAGAGCATATGAAAAGTAGCATTTGCTGGTCAAAATAATCAAGGATAGAATATGTATCAAGTTAATTAAATATTTAGAACTAGAGTTTAAAGGTACAGTTATTTAACTAAGATAAATTTAAAAAATATTAAGGGGAAAAAGGAACAATCAAGTAACCTAATCATCAACTTCACATGTATTGATTAAACCTAAAGATGTAATATCACTAAGCATGAAGCATCTCACTAATCAATAATTCCAACTGATATTGTGTGTGAAAATTCAAAAAAATTTCTTTCCACCAACAGATGTTAATTAACTAAAATATGAAAATTCAAGCAAAATTATTCAATAATTCTACAAACACAATTTACGCTGCAGTAGACATCCAAACAGAATTAAGATGATATGAAATGCATTTATCAATTTAAATTCCAATTTTTTATTTAATTTCAAATATTACCAATTGGAATAGCAAAACAAATGCAATAACTGACCTTATCATCAAGAGTAACCTTCAGCTGCAAGCTCCTGCTCTTCTGCTTCATCTTATACAACCTCCGTCCCAAGATAACCAATCCCATCACAGCTGCTGCCATGGAGAATGACCAAACAGGATTAACCTTCAAAACACAATATTTCAAGACCTCAAAAGGAACCTTCCACCATGCCACCCGTTTCCTCTCTTCATCACCAGCTGATTTCGCTCCAGCTCTCATTTCTTCAACAGCAACATTCGAATTCTCTTCCATTGAGCCATTTCCATCCTTGGATTCAACACAAGCCTCAGATTCATCTTGCTTATCCACATGACCGCCAAAACTCACCTCACTCTCCTTCCTACCACCCTCAAAGCTCATCGAAACTAAACCATCACCACCAGAGTCAGACCAGAACCTGCTTCCCAAATCCTTATCTTGGTCTTGAATGTCTCCAATTCCTTCGAAATCCACTTGGCCTTTTGTACTTTCATCAAAACCCAATTCATTTCTCAGATCAAAACCACCAAATTTCATCAAATTTTCAGCACCAATCCCCCTTTCTACAATTCCTTCAAAACCCACTCCATTTTTCAAATTTTCAACAAACCCCAATTCATTTCTCCCATCAAAAGCACCATATTTACGCTCATCAGACCGATCACTCCCCGAATCAGACCAAAACGCACCCGAAATCTTTCTCTGGTACGGAGTCTCGGACCCAGGATCAATCCAACTCGGATTATCAGACTCAACAGAACCCTCTTCACTCACAACATCAACAACAACACTAGTCTTAACATGTCTTTTTTCATTATCGATTGAAAAATAATCAGCTCTAATCATACCTTCGGAGTAATCCCCCTCAATTTCCTCAAAATTCCTCTGATTCTCAACCGGGTTCTCCGAGTTAAACAGGTCCGAGTCCGTGTTTTGAAGGAGCTCCCAGTCTTGGAAGAGCTCACCTCCAGCCCCTGTTGCTGCTGCTGCCGGCGACGACGACGACGACGACGAATCTCCTTCCATGTTTTCTTTTGATTGCAAAACAGTGATGAAATTCACAAACCCCAAACCTAACCCTAACAAAAGAAAAAGACAAAGCCAAATATGATGATGATGATGAATGAGAGAGTGAGAGCGAGCGAGAAAGGAAAGTTCAACACTTCTGGTGGTAGCCAATGTACATGGAATTTCGATTCTCTACGGTTTCCATTTCTTTTGTTACTATGTACACTTTATGCAATCTCAACCGTCCAATCAAATAGATAAGGAATAAACGGCGGATGATGAGATTAGTTTTAAGGTCTATCAGATTAGATACTTATGACAAAATAACGTTTTGATCCTTAATTTGCACTAAATCGCAATTAAAGACATATATTGCAAATATAGTCATATAAATCCCAATGGTATGTACTGTTAGATACTTAGATTTATTAACAATACATTTTATCTTTGTAAATTTATTTTAAAAAAATTAAAAAAATGTAGCAATAACAATGTCCAATTAATGTATGACATCAACTTTAGTTACAAGACATTATAAAATTACATCATATGTGTAGTTGATCATTATAATATGATAGTTCATGGGCAATATTGTCGTTTTTTAATCAAATAAATAATTTAGTTGTTATATACTTATATTTATATTATATCTTATCTACTTCACGAGGATTGTAACTAAGAAAAGTCCAAATAACTATTTGAAAAATATCTAATTCTGAAATTATCATTTCACTCTTCAGTTTCAACTTTCCCAAATCACTATCAAGTATCATGAAATAAGAATAAGGAGAGTAGAAATTAAATGCTATAAAAGAGTAAGTAAAATTGATAAAACATATAATGACCTTATGTTGGAAAGGCACTTGCCCTCATGCTATGTTTTGCATTGCGCACACACAGTAGATTTAGATTGTATACTAAAAGAAAGTTCATTAGAATAAATTTGAAGATAAATGAGAGATAAAAAGACAGAAGTATTAAATATACTTATAGTGTTAGTATTATCATATAAATTATAATTGTTAGCTTTGTTAACAATCCCTTTTATCTCTGTAGTTTTATTTAAAAATATTTAAACAAACGGACCAATGACATTGTAAGTGACATTACCAATATTACCATTTATAACACTATCTAAATAATATTTAGAATTTAGGATGTTTAGTATTACTCTAAGTAAAAATATAATAATGATAGAGTCACAAATAGTTTTGTACAAATTGATGTGGCATAAATAGACTAGTTTAAAAATGATCACAATTATTTTTTTCAATTATGTGGACCCATGATGATTTTATATAACCAACTTTATCATACTACATCAGTTTGTACACATTTGTTTATACAATGTGGTTGTTGCTTCATTATTACTTGTAAAAATAACATTTATTCATTTCAAAAGTATCCAAGCCTATCCTAATTTAAAATTTAAAGTATCCCATATTATAAATCAAATGTTGATCTAAAGATAAGGTTAAACTAAATCCGAAAATATTGTATTCTCATTGATATAAGAAATGGGTCAAAATGTAAAACATTGCAAACTTATGGTCCTTCATAACATATTTACAAAATTGAATATATTTTCTACAATTTGAGCATATTATGAAATGTGCACTTCGATGTCTTTACACAATCTTAGTTTCCGGCCAATGATTTTGTGACACATGATAAATGAGTGAGGTGCGTAGTACTGGAACTTTACTGGTAAAGGATGAGATATCCTTTTCTTGACAGTGAGAGAATTGAGAAGAAAAGAAGAGGACAACTTTCAAAACGGCTGCAGTTTAAAGTATTAAAAATTTCAACCATTTTGTTCGATAAATTAGTTAAAGACTGTTAGGAATTGTAGTAATTAAAAGCAGCCACAATAGAATTTTTTTTTTAAATTAAAATGTGAATTTAATTTTTTTTTAAATATTTGATATACATCAAAATTCTATGATATAAAAAATTTGAATCAAAGTACTGGGTTAAGTTTATCTTTTTCTAATTTTCTGTTAAGTTTGTCTTTAAAACAATGTACATACCGTTAAAATTTAGTTAATATTAAATAAAAGTATGTGACATATATTTTTCCTTATGTATATCCAATTTTAAAAAGAACATAGAAAAAACTTTGAAAATAAAATTTGACATAATCCTCTTGTTGGCATTCTCTTTTAAATGTTCCTAACATTCACTTGAAAAAGAAAAATATGGGAACAAAATCTAAGAGCCATGAGAAGTGACAAAGAGATTCTTGTTTACTTAAGATGTAAGTTGTGTTGAGGACTTGATGGTATAAGAATAAAATGAGGAAAATTATGGGTATTTTTAATTTATAATTTATAATTTTCTTGTCGAAACTAGGATAGTTTTGGAGTTTAGTTGAGTTTTTAACGAAAATTGAAAAGTATGATGGCTTTCCATGGAGTAAGGCATGAATAAAGTTTTTATTTTAATTAAATTTTTGTGAGCTAAATTTGAATTTATACTTTTTTTTACCATCTATAGAAATTTTATTTTTAAAAAAAATTAATTTCCATCCAACATAGAACTTAAACCAACAACTAAAAGTAAAATTCACCTATTGATTCACTTGATCCTACTGTTTTGTTAATCATTTTTATACGGACGGTCACCTAATTCTACTGTTTTGTTATTCATTTTTACACGGAAAAACTTAGTACTAAATTATAATAAATGTAACTTTAAAAAAAAAACTATAAGAAATTTCTAAAAATCCGCTTATTTTAATCTTGTTTACCGGATGTAAAATCAATTTTAGTCAAAACCGAAGGCCACATTTATTATTATTATTGTCTGCAAGACTCTAAAAACCGTTGAATTTGGCGGAGACAAACCATAAGTGTCTGTCTCAATAGTAGGTAAAAGACTTGTTTCGGGTAAAATG
The DNA here is from genome assembly GCA_030449835.1 of Clausena lansium. Lineage (NCBI taxonomy): Eukaryota > Viridiplantae > Streptophyta > Magnoliopsida > Sapindales > Rutaceae > Clausena > Clausena lansium. Next base: position 5,385,745 of record JASUUF010000259.1, on the reverse strand, counting down.
GCAACAACAAAAAGTCCAATTCCGGAGGCTCTCCACCAAACCTTAAGTCAAGCCAAATCCAATTGCAATTTATTTATTCTAATTTGAGCATCCCATTTCAACTTCTTTTTCATAAAGAAATATTTTTCTACTAAAAAGTCCAAACAAAGATAGATTGATAGAATATAAGCAAACGTAAGTGTTGAATTATACTTTATACTGACCTTTTTAAATAGATGTGATTGATAATTATTTGAAAAATATATATATACAAAGATGAGCACATAATTTAACTCGTACCGACAAGATCCAAATCATAATTAAAACCCTTAAATTTACATAAAATGTCATTTACGAATCTCTAATCACCATTTCCATTTCCTCTTCATAATTTTGAAAGAGTGCATAAAACATTATTGAAGACCCTTAATTTTAAAGGTGGTTAACGGTACGTCTTTGTCTTAGCTTTCAATCCATTTAAAGGAAGGTCCACATGTGTGTTTCGTGTCCGTCTTGCATCTTCATGTCCACTATGTACTTCGTCTTTGTGCAGTGTCATGCCTAATTTTTTTGTCTAGGTCCGGTCCGGCACACGTGCCGTGCCCATTCGTGCTTGTCGTCGTGCTTAAGAAAAAAGCAAGACAAGCTTTTTTTTTTTAATTTTTTTAAAAAGTATGCTAAGTTATTGATGTATTTTTTTAATTCTATGTGCCTTTTTTGAGTCCATATGCTTTTAGTCAAATTCAATAAAATCAAAAATTCAAAACTCAAATCCATATTCAATAATAAAAACTAATAATAGTAAGAGAATATAATAATAACTATTATGTTAGAAACTATTGTATTAGAATTCTTTATATACTTAACAACAACAATAATAATAATAAATTTTTCTCAATGATTAATTTAATTGTTAACTTAGATTTACTTAGAGTCATAGATCATAGTTTATAATAACATTATTACATACATTTTATAAAATCACGATATTTATAATTTTTATTTATTAAAATCATGATATCATTATTCATTCAATAAATTATAAACATAAAATAATTAGAGTATTTTTTTTAAACTAAAAATTAAATGAATTTAAAAAAATTACGCAAGCAAAAAAATATATTAAAATATTCAATTTCAAGTTATTTGTAAAATCATAAATTTAAATTTACTTTCATTAAAAAATGAAACGTCTTTATTAAATCTTTTTCACACGCCGTACTTTTAAGGATGTCTACGTGCCTAAATTTCTAAGCTTTCAAATTTCAAATTTCATGAGTGTCGTGCGGTGTCCCGTGCCCTATCGAAACATGCTCGTGCTGTGCTTTGTATGAACATGTGTCGTACCACGTGCCGTCCGCCTATTGGCCATCTTTACTTAATTTTACATAAATCATAATTTTCGAGTCTCTAATGAACATTCCGCTTTCTTCAGAATGTCGGAGGATGTGACTAAAAATATTCATCGAGGGTAATATGGTCATCAAATGCATTCAACGATGTTTTTATACGAAGTCTGTTTAACTGCTGGAAAAAATTTAAGCAAAGCAGAATTGTCCATCCATCAAGTACTTCACACGAAATCAAGGACGACACTTATTTCAAATAAAATTCTCAACTCTATAAGATGATTACCATTATAATGTCAGACAATTTCTACAGGGAAAACAACAAATCATCTTCAATTCAATTTTTACATGTTTGTTATCAATACGGCAAGATGCAGATTTCAGATATGCCGATGCAGCTAATAACATGAAAATTAATTGATATACCAAGCGTTGTATAACGTAGCAGAATGGCTTAAAGCTGTGCTTCAACTAAATATTACTCTCATTGGTTCAATCGTCTTTGAATTTCCTCAACAAAGTTACTTCTAGAAATAACCTCCTCTTGAGTGGTGTCAATGTTCTTCAATTTTACGATCCCTTCATTCAGCTCACGCTCACCCACAATTACCATCCAAGGGATTTTCGACTCCCTAGCACGATCAATGAGCTTCATCACTTTCTTATGCACCATGTATTCTGCTTTCACCTTGGCATTCCACAGCTCGCTAACCAGTTCAGCAGCTAGAGGAAGTTTATCCCCGAGCAAGGCCACAAGTACTTGTGTCTCAGTGGCTCGAATTGTCTGCCAACGGCAAAGAAAACAATAATTGGTACACTGGAGTAGATGGAAGACACAAGCCTGATGTAATTTCTTTATTTTTCTTCCTAACGAACCAAATACGATTTTTTCCCCTTTTTTTTTTTTTTTTTAAGAGAGATGCAACTACATAACATCTAAAGGTTGAACAAGCAAAGGCACAATGCCTCAGCAGAGTTTTCGGACAGGTAATTTAAAAAAAAAATGGAAAAAATTTAAAAGAAAAGGGGGAAAAGCAATATAGAGAGTAAAAAGAGGCTAATCATATTTTCTTTCCTTAAATAAATCCTCAAGTAAGAATGAAACTCTAAATGATTAAAGGTAATATTCAAGCCACAATTTAGAGCTCAATACCACCACCTTGCACCCTAGCTCCATGGCTCTGCCAACGCCAGAAACTAGGCAATGTTGGTTTTCCAAGGTTTTGTTTGGTAATGATGACAATATCTCTGTATCTATGGTTTCTACTACACAAATTGATTAAATAAAAAGCGATCAATAGCTAATATAGTGACATTTTTATGTAACACAAATATACAGATAGTTATAAAGATGCACTTGAGTGATTTGTTAATACCTGGTTCCTTTCTTTTTGAATCTGCTCCATTATGGTAAAGACTCGCTCAATTCCAAGACTGACACCAACTGCAGGAACCTGCTTTGTACCAAACATTCCAATAAGGTTGTCATAACGTCCACCAGCAGCAATTGAACCAACCTGATTACATAAACAAGTTAGTCATATTATTATAAAAAATATTTTGAACATATGCAAACTTAATAGATTTAATATTACTAATAACAAATGAAACCCTAAGAGAACTTAAAGTTCATAAATAGTAATACAAGCTCATAAATTCCTTTAAAATAATAACAATAATAATAATAATTATGATAAAAAAAGGGTAAATAGCTGAAATGTGACTCATAAACAGTGATTAACATACCAAGGTTTTTTGGGCTTAAACCCAATAAACAGCAAAAGATATCCGATAAAAGATGTTCCCAAGATAAGAAATTTTGAGACATCTTCTTAGGTATTATGACAATGCCTGATGGATCAGGGCAAATATTTCTCTCTCTCCCCCACAATCCTATGTTATTTCTTTTTTTTTTTTTTTTTAACTTTTTTCAGGAGACAGCATCCAAATACACAGGAATTTCTCTACCTAGTCAACATCCATCCCAAGAATTTTTGTTTGACATCCTTTTACCACTTAGTCCTAATAAATGTAAGATCAGTATGCGATAACTCAAACAGTCTCATGCAACCAAATTCTACACTCAAACCCACTTATTCTATTGTCACTTCATAAAGCACACACATAAGCATAGTAACAGGTTTTCCCAATGGGGTACACAACCAGATAATGGCATGTAGCTTAACAAGTTTATTTTGACATAAAACTTTGATATTTACCAAAAGAAATTTAGAAAAAAATAAATAAAGCAACTAACAATTGCTTCCATTTATGTCATTGGTATTTCCGAAAAATACACCTCCCACTTTTCATTCAAAATTTTATTTCATTGGCATATTTACTCCAGTAAGAACAGCTTTGATAGGTTAATATGCAAAGCCTAAATGGGCCATAAGCATAACTACGGATAAACAACCTAAAATCGGTATTATAAAGGCATACTGATTCATATATGCCTAATGCCTCGCTTTCAAGCAAACTTGACGAGGATAAGTAAATCCATAAGGATAATGAAAATTACCTGTGTGGCCCCTTTGAAAACGGCTTCAAATATGACACCAGTGTAATAGTCAAGACCTCTTGCAAGACTCAAATCAAAAACCACTTTATCAATGCACTTCGACTTTTCTAGAGCTTGAAACAAAATTTCAAGATCATCCAATGCAAGTTTAGCTGAACTGTTTTCTAAGAACAGGCTGCCTTCCTGTTTAAGCTTTGACAATAATGCCAAAGGAGATCCCCTTTCTTTCACAAAGGTTCCAATTCTATCAGCTGTCTCAACAGATAAGCCCTTCTCCTCAACCTAGCAAACATTGATATTTCAAATATCATTAACCATGCAAAATCACCATTTGATGACATAACAAAAGATAGAAAGATCCAATGTTCAATAATAAGAACCTAACAAGAATACAAATGTAAGGAGAAGAGGCAAGATATAACTAGTAGCAAAGAAAGGGGAAAATTCAAAAAAGTGATCTACACATAAGTTAGAACCAAAACTGTTATATAGTAGAACCTTTATAAATTAATAGGGTTGGGACCATATAAAATCTATTAATTAAAAGAGATACAGTAGAACTTCTATAAATTGATACTCGACAAAATTAATAATCTCTATTAAATAATAAATTTTCACGGTCCCCACTTAGGCCAATGGATTAAATTAATAATTTCGATAAAATAATACTTTTGTAAAAAAATCTTATATAACTTTGTGGTTCCATTCAAATCATAAATTAATAATTTATTGAAATTACAAATGTAGTTGAACATAATACTTTAATTACATAAAATATGACTCTATTGTTACTTGTTTACATTAAATATTACTTGTTTTTTTCTTAAAATTTAAATCTAGTTAGATCTCATCTCTTATTTTTCTTATTGTATCTAGAAGCTCTGAGGTTGACTTCTCGAATTGTAATAAGAAATTATGAAGTGTTGTTGATGTTTTGAGTGTTTCCTTGCACGTAACAGGCTCTAAAGCTACTGTATTAAAAACCCATTGCTGCAATTCTTTTTGCGTGCATGTGGGGCGCTCTTTACGATACTCGCATAATGCTTTACGCATCTCATATGTCTTGGTTGATTTTTGAACACCTTGCAAATGAGAAGCCATTGTAAATGTTCAAGTAATTTAATATGAAATAAACTAAGACTTGGTGTTTGTTTATATAAAGATTGATTTTAATCAAATTCTTTGAACACATTTAATTAAGTTAATTAACATGAATGCTATTTAACTAAGTACACAGATAAGTACAATGTATTTATTTTTTTGGTTAAATGATTAGTTAAATACATTGAATATAACATGAATTAAATTATTTTTAATCTAATTCATTGAACACATTTAATTAAGTTAATTTAACATAAATATTATTTAATTAAGTAGACAAGTGACAAGTACAATTTATTTATTATTTTGGTTAATTGTGGTTAAATGAATGTATAGTTTGATTCATATTCAATATTGGTAAAATACATTGAACGTTTAGTTATTAGTTATTAAATGTATGTTAATTGAATTGTAAATAATTATGTAAATTAGTAAATTATTAATTTATTGATAATTTAACATCTCTTTTAATTAGTAGCATTTATAAGGTCCCAACCCTATTAATTTATAAAGGCTATACTTGTGTTAAATAATCGATAAATTAATAATATATTAATTAATTTTATTTACAATTCAATTAACATGCATTAATAACTAAACATTCAATGTATTTTACTAATATTAAATATGAATTAAACTATACATTCAATTAACCAAAATAATAAATACATAGTACATGTCTACTTAATTAAATAATATTCATTTTACATTAACTTAATTAAATGTATTCAATGAAATAGATTAAAAATAACTTAATTCATGTTGTATTCAATGTATTTAACTAATCATTTAACCAAAAAAATAAATAAATAAATAAATACATTGTACTTATCTATGTACTCAATTAAATAGTATTCATGTTAATTAACTTAATTAAATGTATTCAATGAATTTGATTAAAAATAATCTTTACAAAAACAAACTCTAAGTCTTCTTTGATTTCATATTAAATTACTTGAACATTTACAACGGCTTCTCATTTCAAAGGTGTTCAAAAATCAACCATGACAGATGAGATGCGTAAAGTATTATGCGAGTATAGTAAAGTGCATCCCACATGCATGCAAAAAGAATTGCAGCAATGAGTTTTTGATGCAGTAGCTTTGGAGCCTATTACGCACAAAGAAGCGCTCAAAGCATTAACAACACTTCATAATTTCTTATTACAATTCGAGAAGTCGACCCCGTAGCTTCTAGATGCAATAAGAAAAATAAGAGATGAGATCCAACTAGATTTAAATTTTAAGAAAAAAAACAAGTAACAATAGAGTCATATTTTATGCAAACAAGTAACAATAATCATATTTTATGTAATTAAAATATCATAGTCAACTACCTTTATAATTTCAACAAATTATTAATTTATGATTTGAATGGGACCACAAAGTTATATAAGATTTTTGTAGAAAAATATTATCTTATTATTTTATCAATATTATTAATTTAGTCTATTGGTCCAAGTCGAGATCGTGAAAATTTATTATATAATATAGATTATTAATTTATCGAGTATTAATTTATAGAGGTTCTACTTGTATTTTAATTTGAAAAATACTAAAAGAATATGGTCGCCTTCTCGCAGAATATATTTTATGACTGTTAGACTCACTTCCAGCCTCCATATAACAAATGCTATTATAAAAGCAAGTTCATTGATCAATAAATCAGATAATAATGCTCACTTGTTTCTTCATGTAAGTTTAGCTTTTGAACAATATTAAAATTACCATTTATCAACCAACAAAAACATCAAAGGCTAACTACAGGAATTGAAGAAGATAGTGCAGTTAGTAAGAATGATATTTACTTACCATTTCTTTTTTAATCTGCTCAAACGATTGCTTGTCCAGCTTGTCAATACTTGAACATATAGTTCTAAATTTTTCAGAGAGCACCCCACATATTTCCAACATGCCATCCAGTAACAGCCGATGATTCAATTTTATCTGCAAAAATACATCACAAAACAATTATAAAAGGTAAAACCATTTTCAAGAAAGTTTCTGAATACTGAATGCCAATGATTGTTGAATTAACTAGGTTAACAACTACTGTGATAGTTATCTAATTGAATCCCAAATTCATTAGCATTGAAATTGCAGAATAAAAACGTGCATATTTCAAAGGTCATAAACATAACTCCATGTCTGAATAACTCCAAACAAAACCATAGTACGAAATACTTAGGTACAGATAACATATCTAGATGGGCTTTGACACATACAAATCAGATACCTGAGTCAAATAAACACATGTATTGTATTCACATATCAACTTCAATATCTTAGAGGCCAGGACAAAACATCATAAAACCAATTGTATATAAGCACAGCTAGAGCACAGTTTGTAAGATTTACCTCATAATCTCCAATATCTAGCTCATTGAGCAGTTCTGTCAAAATTTTGACTACCTCAAAGTCTGGACCCATGCGTTCATATTGGCCAGCAATATCAAAGTCACACTGATAGAATTCTCGATATCTTCCTTTAGAAGGATTATCTCTCCTATACACCTTAGCTATTTGGTGCCTTTTAAATGATGTAAGACCATTCATAGCCACATACCGAGCAAATGGAACAGTTAAGTCATATCGTAGAGAACAAAGCTCTCCACCCTGTAAATAAGTTACCAAAAGAAGAGTTATATTCAGCCAAAAGTATATGAGTAAAAAATATTCTTTTGCATCTAAATGAACTAAATATAATCAACGAAATACTTGTCAATCTCCAAAAACCCCAACTAATCCTCAGCAAATAGATTGAAAAAAAACATGAAATAAATATACAAAGTCATTTAGATGCTGACTGAGGATCAAGAGAAACCGAACATGAGATTAGTCTAAAGAAACTATCACTAAAATGTTTATAAGCAGTAAGAGATTTCAAATTAATGGCCACAGTGGTAAAACCAAAATTAAAGTCAAGGAAATTGTAAATCAATTCTTTCCATATTCAAGACCTTAAGCAATTTCGGGCGTGAAACCGGAGTCCAAAATGTATAACTGAGATACAAAGCTACATCATCAACTAGCATTCGCTTGTCCCAGCAATCACAATTTTCATTTACATATTAAAAGGGCTTAAAAGTCAACCAGTCATACTACATTCTAAAGATGACATTTTCAGCAGCTCAAAGATACCCAAATAATTGATGTATCGTGTTTGATTCTTTCTTAGCAAAAAGTAAATAAATAAACAAATGCAAAACAGTGATTGACAATAACAAGTTTCTCTCGGCAAATCAGCATCTAAAATCAACATGGCTAGTTCTCCATACAATTAGGGCATGTTTTACATGCTTTTGAGGAAACCAGGAGGAAGTTAACAGCATAAGTCCAACTAACTCCATTGTTGTATGAATTAAAATTACCTGTGCAGTGAATAAACACTCACAACAGTCCCCAAGAGAAAAAAATGGAGAGAGAGAGACATGGTGAGCATAAACATGCAAAAAGCAGCAATTGGCAACAAGTAGTTACATGACAGAAACAGACCTTGTTGTAAATCCAAAATCCCTATATCCTTAAATAAGATTTAAATGATACACATTTACACATATGGAAATGGAATTGAAACCAACCTCATTTGTTGTCTTCTACAAAAGGGGTAAAAAAAAGTATCAAGTCATGGTAGAAAATATAAACAGATGATGATAACAAACAAGGACAAATTTCCGAAAAAAAGCCAAAGTAAGAAATATGAAGAAACAAGGACTTAGTTGACTCAACTAGTGATCATGAATTTACCTGGTCAGCAAGATCATAAATCAACTTTGAATCTTCTCCATATTTTCCCATTAAGGTTTCTCTCATTTCGAATACAGGAGTATCTAGGGCCATAGCACCATGCCTCTTGAAAACCTCAGTTATAATTGAGAATGCTTTCTCTCTTACTGCCATTTGTTCTTTTGCAAAATCACGTGTACCCTGAAATCCACAATAATTCACACAGTTTGAGAATGCCAAAGACTTCACTCAAGCCAAAGAAAGCAAGGCCATAGATCGTCAAAAAGAATTATATAGATAAATTAATCTAAATTCACCACAAGAAAGAAAAAATCTAAATGATCAGACATTACACAGATAATTATATAGATAAATTAATCTAAATTCACCACAAGCAAGGAAAGATCCAAATGATCAGACATTACACAGATAAGCCGTATCATTCCATCACCCAAAAGGGTACATAAGTATGAACGATAGTCCTTTTTGACATTGGTGATGTCAAGACAATTTAACATTAAATAGGAAAAGTACCTTCTTTTAAAAAGAAAAAAGAAAAAAGAAAAATTAAATGTTCCACAAAAAATGATGATTAATGTCCAATCCTGCTAAGCATACATCGCATATTTTAAATTACCAATGGTACTTCAGATGGAAACATGTAATATGGCTTAATAGTAGAAATGAATTAAATCTCAACAAAATTCTCAAAGGTCAAATCCAAGACCTCCCACTTGCAATGCAACAACTAAAGGCCTTTTATGCAATCACAACAAATGTCTGCACAGGTTTGCAGAATCCAATATAAAATGATTTTTTCCGAAGAATCATGATATATTTACTAACCTTACTTAGCAGTGGTCTAGCATCATGCATGTGAATTTATATCTTTTTTGTTGAATTGGCTCAACAACACAACTTTGGGCTCACAATTCATACTTGTCCATAATTTTTGCAATTAAGCATATTCATCATAAGCTATGAAATGACTATATTTTTAATCCTTACGCTAGAAGGTAACAGCCTCCATGCATTCTCTACCTGTGCATGATTACACACATGATCCCACTATAATGCTGAATTATGCTTCAGCATACACAATATATATAAATATATTTTTAACTCAATCCTTATATTTCGAAACGAACCAAAATTAAAAAAATAAAGTAAACATCATTACCTTAGGCAGCTTAGGAAGCCTTCTACTTTCATTACTCTCCACAATCTCTCCGATTTTTGCCAACAAACCATCAAACTCTGGGTCCCTTGGATCCAAAAGTGAAAAGAGATCCTCAACCCATTTCTCCAATATCCCCAAACCCTTACTCTGCAACCGATCCTTCATCAACTGCACTATGACCCCTGTCCCCTTCCCCAAAACCACCTTCTTCTTTTTCTTCTCACTCTTCTTATCCACCACCACATCCCCTCCATTCACCTTCTCACCCAACAACTCTCCACCTTCAAGGGCAACAAATGCAAGCACTGCCTCCCAAGTGACAATCTTCCACACCATCCCCAACAAAACATTTGCTTTGTGCACAAATTTCACATAATCCTCCTCAAAATTTGCATCCAAAACCAACTTATACGACTTTCTCAAATTATCACCACTCAAGCAATCCTTCTCAAACAAGCTCCTCAAACTATCACTATTAATCCAATTCAAGTTCATTTTCGCACGACACAAACTACTCTCACCCAAGCTATGAATCGCTGCTGCCAATGCTAGCACATTGGCCCCCACAGCCTTGGCAGTCCCACTCATCCCAACCTGCACACTCGAATTTAACTCAATTCTTGTACTCGAATGCACTGATTTCACAACTTCTCTTAATTTCCCATTTATTTTTGGAATTTCCAAAATATCATCACTCTTCATTTTCCCCACTAACTTAGACCCATTAAGCAACACCTTCAAATCACCAGCAACCCCAATCTCCTCCTTTGCAGTAAACCCGTCACCCGAATCTATCGAACTGAACGCCGCCACGTCAGCTCCAGACGCTTCACACGACAACGCAGCCACAGCATCAATAATCGTCGACAAAGCCGATGACTTGTGATCCAAAACGGCACAAATTCCAGACAAAACAGATGGTAAACTCAATTTCTCCAAAACGACGCGTTCGTCTTCAGTCACATCTACTGATTCAAATTCTAGGGTTTCAGTTTGGGAATTAAGAGTCTCTGAAATGAGAACGGGAAGCACCGTACGGATGGAGGAACCAACAAGGAGCTTGTTCAGGAGGACGGTTAAAAAAGCGCGGGTCTCTTCAAGAGTTAGGGTTTTGGAAATGGGGATTTGGAACTTGGTGACAGGTGGCGGGTTCTGGTTGGGTAATGAGGAAGAGAGTCTGTCGAGAGCCGATGAGTCGACGCGTACCTGAGCGAGGCCATTGGAAATGGCGTAGACGGAGGAGGAATTGAGGGATGAGCCTTTGCCGCCGACCGTTATCACGGCGACTGAACCTCTCTCCGCCATTGTTGAAGCTTTTCGGAGAGAGAAAAAGAAAGAGAGAGCAACGTAGTGAGAGAGCGGTAGCTTTTGCGTGGTAGTGCCGCGCAGTAGGGTTTTGTCCTTTTGGCTCTGTCTACGTTGCCGTTTTGCTTTTAGCACTGGGGTTTAATGGTTTGGGCTTTGGAGTTGACCAAATCTCCGGTGTGTTTCGTTGCTAGCGTAGGAATAAGGAAAGTGAATTCCTTCTATTCCAGTATTTATTTATGTAAATTAAAGTCTGAGTGTGGTTCTCATTCCGTTGATAATAATTATTAATAATTTTTAATTTATATAAATAAAATTAAAATTAATTATTATATTGTGATTTACATAATTAAGAATAATAATAATAATAATTATTATTAATTTATAAATATTTTATTATATTTAAATATATTTTTTATTAATTTTATAATTAAAAATTATAATTCTTTAAATAAGGATAAAATTATAATTTAAAACAATTTATTCCGAATTCAAGACAAAGTAAACATATTAATTGGATTCTGATTTCGATTCCACTCTTTTATTACAGTGTAAATAAACAACCTACTTCCACTCCCACTCCACACTCCCAATTTCAGGATTCCCACTCCTCTAGATTCTTATTCCAATCTAAAAAGTAAACGCTATCCTAATGTTTAATAATGACACAATTACTAATTATTTTTCACATGGGTCCCTTCTAAATTCTATCTGATACCATAAAGCATTCATTAATATTTGATAAAATCAATGATTTAGTTGTTGTATCTTATAAGTTACCCCTATAAAAGTAATAATGTCCTAAAAATATGGTTGAGTGGTTTTCAAACGGTATTATTTGACTAATCAACTAAATTTAAATTTTAGGAAAAATAAAAGATTAAAAATGAATTTGAACTTTGACCACCCATTACTTTTTATACAAAAAAAAAGTAAACAAATGAAAAAAAAAACTTATAAATTATCATCTTGACTTATGCGGGATAATTCTAATTAAATATCCTTAATTAAAATAAAGTGAAGACCTTGTAATTGAATAATTTTCTATGCAGGGGCTTGATTATTTTTATTTTCATAATATTTTCAATCACTGTTAGATCAAGATGCAGGCTTCATTATTTTTTTAAAAAATATTTTCAATCAGTATTAGATCAAGATGCAGGTTTCATTATTTTCAAAATTATCCCTAATCTTGATCTAATGGGTAAGAAACAAAATCTCACTTTTAACAGTATTTTCATTGTAGACAACCTGACACAAAAAGAAATTTAATCTGAACATCTGGGCTGTCATCAAATTGCTAAAAACATGATGCTTACTAGCAAGTTTTCTTGTTTGACATCAAGCTTAGATAATATATGAGTTCAATGGAAGATTAACTTGGAAATTGTAGCACAGTACACTATATACACTGTATTAAACTCTTAATTGCATGATATTCAGTGAAGTTTTATAACTAAATAACCCTGACAGTCAATATTATGTACAGAAAAATAAAAAGAAAAAAAAAACCAATAAAAGTAACATCTCACACAAAGATGGAGGATCACAATACTAACCTAATCATAGGCAAAAACTTAAAGACAAACACACCAAAGAAAACCTCAAACAGGGCAATTTCAAGTTGATATTTAATGCCTGGCTTGCATAGTACACTATAAATACAAATTCAACAGAGGGGATTACAATTAATTTCATCATCGAAGAGGCTCAATTATCAACAATTCCTAATCACTTTGTACGAACAAACAGCTAAATGGAAAAAGCAACCAACAAGCAGTCTAAGTCAAGGCTTAGTATTATCAACTAGTATTCCACAACAAAAAACTTTCTTGATTGACAAGTTAAAAGTCCGCTTGCCAATGACTTTGCTAATTTAGAACAAATGATGCAACTTCATTGATGCAAGGCGTGAACAGATGGTCGTCCTCAAAGGGGAAACAAAGATAATCCGCCGAACTTGAGAGTAATAAACAGTGATTTCTTTTAATCTTCTGTTTTTTTTTTCTTTTTTTAGCCATTTCATTTAATTTTGAATAAGGATTAAGAAATGATAAATAGACAAATAAATCCATATTCCTCGTTAAGGGTGCACTTGGGATTAAGGTTGATTTAATTCATAAGATCAAGTGATTGATAAACACTAGCTGCTGTAATTTAGAAACGATGTTGATATAATTTTTTAATTTTATGATTAAAAAATCTATTATATTATTAATAATTTTGTCAAAATTTTTATTTAAAAATTATATTTACTACATACTATTAATTTTTATTGTTTATCGCATCATTATCCTCATTAAGTTATGTGTTTTTGCATTAGTGATTATTATTTATCACATCAATTGCCTTCAAATAATCAAACGACTTTGCTTCGGATAAAATAAACGACATTGCTTCAGATAATTATAAGTGGAGTTTGCAATATAATTATGAATTATGTGTAGAAGAAATTATCAAAAACTAAAAAGAAGAAGAATATCTTATACAATCTAAAAAGCTAGACAAAAACATATTATTAAATTTAGGGTAACTATCTAGTAGCCACCACTTATTAAGTGAAACTTTTGTAAACCATCAAATTTTAAAATTGTATCTGTAAACCACCTACTTTTCAAATAAATATCTCCCAACCACTTTTCGGTTAAAAAAGTTAACTACCGTTAGTGATTTTTTGCTTAAAGACTATTTCACCCCTATAATACAGTAATTACGAAAATATTTATGATGACACTTTTGTATTGTTTGATTTTTTTTATTTATAAACAAAAACGATGTTGCTTATATAATTAAAAATTTATTTTTTTAAAATAGAATATAATTAATTAAATATTTATTTTTTAACTAAATGACAATATTACTCTTATGATGTCATGCTGACGTCATGTTTTCGTTAACTTTTTTAACGGAAAGATGGATGAGAGATATTTCTTTGAAAAGTAGGTGGTTTATAGATACAATTTTAAAATTTGGTGGTTTACAGAAATTTCACTTAATAAGTGGTGACCACCAGATAATTTCCCTTAAGTTTATTACATTGAATCAGAAAATAATTTGTCTCTCACTTGCCCTAATTATGATAAAAGGTTGAGAAGAAATTATTAAAAATAATATCTTCTATAATCTAAAAACTAAACCCAAAAAAAAAACTAAAAAAAAATAAACATCGCATTAGATATCATTTGTCTCTGTGGAATCTACATGAAAGAAAATAAAAATCAAACTGAAAAAAATAAAAAAGAAAAATTAAACGACATCGGATTAGATACAATTTGTCTTTGTGGAATCTACACGCTGCATCATCAGTGTAGCATAGAGCCATAGAAATAATCTACAAACAATCTTGCTCACTTACTGTATAATTATGATAAAAGGCTGAGAAGAAATTATTAAAACATATCTTATTATAATCTAAAAACTTCAAACAAAAAGAATCAAATAAAAGAAAATTAAACGACATCGCATCAGATATAATTTGTCCCTGTGAAATCTACATGCTTCAACAGTGTAACAGAGAAACAACCTTGCATCACTTGCCGCTTTGTAGAGTAGAAAACTATTAAAACAAATAATATATTTATATTCTACGATGATGCCAGGAAGATGTAAGGTGTGTTTGGGATTGAGGTTGGGCAGCTTTACCTTAAAAGCTACAGCATTAAAGTGTTTGGTAAACAGTAGCTGCTGTAATTTGGAAATATGATTTTTCACTTATATAATAAAAAAAAATATTATATCTTTAATAATTTTGTGAAAATTATTATTTAAAAATTATATTTACTACATATAATTAACTTTTGTTTCATAATTACAGCTTTTTTCTCAAAGATCTCAGAATTTAAAAGCTTACAAAGACCTCAATTCCAAACAGACCTATAGAGGGCAGAACGGCAAGTTCAGTAGTGGTGATTTCCCGAGACTTGGATACAAATGAGAAAGGTGTTCAAATGTTGAGTAATACTAGACATCCAAATATCTAAGTTTTAATTTAAATCACAATCAATGTGACATTTATTCATTAGATGATAGTTAAATAATTTTACAAGTTATGAAATAAATTATGTGAGTAACACATAGCATTTGAACTCAAATCCAACCACCTTTATCTTGTAGCTATAACTGGAACCTTTGCATATATTAGATTGTGAATCTAAAATAAATGTTTGTAACATCGCGCACTGGATTAATCCTTCATTTTTATACATACATAATATTTTATTATATATATACACGTATGCGCATGCATTTGAATAAATTAATTCGAAGAATATATTTTAAAATACCCAAGAAAAAAAAATTCTATTGCTATGTGGAAATGGATATATAAATGTAAGAAATAGAATTTAACTATTGAAGGTTGAAAACATTGATACTCATGAAATATCAATTATACAATTAGTCAATATTATGCTAAGTTGTCAAAAGAGTCAACCTCTCGGACACGCACGGTCAGGAGATAATATTTGCAAATAGCATGGATACTGCGTAATAAAGTTCATCCATGCATTAACATTATATCACCCATAACCTGTTTATTGATTAAGCTCTAATGACAAAAAGGGACAAGTAGTAAACGGGACGTTATTAATGTGGGTAAACTTTAATTTATCCCCTACATATAATGATAATTTTCAATTTATCTTTTAAAAATATAAAAACTTCAATTGATGACTTTCTTTTTTTTATCTTCTTAAAAATAAACAAAGGTAAATTGATGTTTTCACTCTTTTGAAAAGTAAATTAAAAATTTGATTCTAAGTAGGAGTACGTTAAAAGGCACGGTTTATATAAATCGACTTTATATTGAGACAAAGTACTCAATATTATAACCAATCAACTTAAAATTAAAACAAAGTAATTAATCAATGTATATACCCTTTCAACCTTTTTGGCTTACTGCAATGGACTGCTAGTACTAGCGGATTCTGCATGTATTAATTTTTATTAGGACTAACAATTTCATTTTTCGTATCACGAAGCTCTTAGATCTTAATGGGATGTTGACAATTTAATTTTCTTTTGCAGCATAGTCGTGTTGTTGAAAATGAACTCAAAACTCAGTGACCGACATGACATTCACTCTGGAATTATAAAAGACATGTCCTATTCAAGCTTTTAGCAGAAAACGACATGAGGAATTTGTCGTCTACAGCAACTTAAGTGAGGCACGTGTTTAGCACATGCACAACCACAAACAAATCAGATCAAAACGGAAGCTTTCAGAGCCGTTTTCGAAACACAATTGAGAGTAGACACACGTGAGGTTTGTTAGGGGCAGTTACTTTGAGCGGGAAATATCAGGGCCACTCGCTGATCTTCCCAAACTCCCCTTATAGGCTGATTAGCAGCCTACAATCTCAGATGTTATCGAGGAGAGAGAGGGTTGGAGAGAGAGATCTTATCTTCTTGAATTCTCTGAAACTTAGGGTGCTTTTGGTAGTGAGGTGATGTAGCTTTTCGTTGAGTAAGTGAGAGACACGTGGAGACATGAGTAAGAGAGAAACATGTGAAGACATAATTATTGTAACTTTTGGCGTTCATTAACTTTTGTATAATAATATAATAAGAAAAAGAGAAAATTGAAGCCTATAAATAGAGGCTTTATTTCCCCTCATCCGCATCTCATTCTTCAATTCTCATAAGGAAGCCGAGAATTGTGTAAGAGAATTAAGAATTTTTAATAAACTCTCAAGTGATTAGTGAGTGAGAAATTGGGTGTATTGAGATTTTGGATAGTGAACTAAAATACAAATAAAATCAATCTTAAGAACAACATTTTCTCTATGATCAGTGAAAACATTAGGCTCAGTTTCTCGGTAGATATTGGCACCTCTGGTGCTGGACCACTAAATTGCTTTATGTTCTTGGTTCTATTTTTTGCTCTGATTTCTTATTGTTCTTGATTCAATTTCTTTGTTCTTTTGTTTTGATCGATTCTTGGGTGCTTACTGCTTAGCTTGGGTCTTTGGGTGATTAGAATCCATTGTATTATGTTCTTAATCTCAACAAATGTCCACACTATACATGGCACAATGTCACTGAAAGTTCAGGGATAACAACCAAGTGAGATCTTATCTTTTCAACTTCAATATCTCAATCTCTCTGATTCTCCTTTTCTTCTTGCATGCATATAGAAAAGAAAAAGCAAGAACATGCAAATAAAATCAATCTTAGCTGTAAATGGATTTTGTAAAATCAATCTTAGCTGTAAATGGATTTCAGAAAATGCAACGTAATCACTCATTTCGAATTTATATACCATTCAGTTACAGAGATGAAAGAACTTCTTTATGTCTAAGCTAGACTTATGGAAATGTCTATGTAGATACACGGAGCATGAATTGAATGGTCAGCAAAATTTTCAATCCTTATAATGGCTGATGATTCAGGCTTTTATTTGCAACAATTTCATTCATATACTGCGAAACTATCATATTCTTATATGTCGGTATGGATGCCATGGACAATGACAAATGGAAAGCCAGCAATGGGAGGTAATTTCTGTTCTTCGCAGTCTTAAGGTGGTGTTTGGTTTTGAGAAAGGAGAGGAGAGGAGAGGAGAGGAAAGAAAAGGAGTGGAGTGGCAATAAGAGGAGAGAAGTATGAAAATTAATTTTTATTGTTTAGTTTTACATTAAGTTTGAAAGGAAAAGAAATTATATATTTTTTATTTGGACAAGTATACCTATTAGACTTTAGTGTTAAAATGTTAATATTATTAGTAAATATAAAAAATAATTAAACTATGAATTAATTTAATTTAAAAAATAAATTAATAACAAAATATTTAATTGTATATTATATTTTTATTAATTCATTATTATTTTATAATCCTAATAACCAACCTTTCTTATCTAATTTTATTTTATTATTAATTTAAGTAATTATAATTAACATAATTTATTTTTAAATAATTTGGTGGAGGTCCGGCGGAGGTCCGACGGTGATCCGGTGAGTTCCGGCAGAGGTCAGGTGAGTTTCGCGCGGTGGTCCGTTGGCGGTTTATGTTTTTATATTTTCATATTATTTATTTTCATATCATACTATTTAATATGATATTTTAATTTATTTAAAAGATAATATTGAAAATTTTGTTTTAAAATTAGTAAGGAATTTATATTCCTTACCTCTTGGTGAAAAATTAAAATTCCTCAAATTCTTAGATTTTAAAATCCTTTAAAAATTGATTTCCAATTAACTATAATCAACCAAACAAACGAAATTATAAAAGAATTTAAATTCATCTCTCTTCCATCCTCCTCTCCTATCAACCAAAAATCACCTAAGAGTTATTAGTTAGTTCCCACGTTGTTTATATTACTCCACTGTAATTGATGAAGTGTGAAGTAATGAATAAAAAAAATTCATATAGCTGTATCTATATGTGAATTTAATTATAAAATAATAATAATAATAACCGTTTCCTAACTTATTAGTTAGTTACCATTGCTTTGTCTTATAAACAGGTTTCTTCTAATATCCTTTGACTGTTCTTTAAAATTTGATGACAAATTCAAAAGCCTTGCTAGTATTCTCAAAAAAATAAAATCCATTTGCCATCGCCTGTTGTCGATAAATTACATGATTTATTGAGAGAAAAATTATAGGAAAATAGATTAAGGAATTAAGAGAAATTTTTAAAATTAATTAAAATATTTATTTTTTTTTCTATATATAAATTTCTTGTAATGCGGTTTATAAAGAAAATTTCTTGTGATTAAAATGATTGTGCATCTGGTCTTGGTCCCTCACCAGTCTCAAACTCAAACCAAGTGGACTCCCAATTGTAAAATCACTGTAAAACGTTGTCGTCTGAAAGGATGTATTATATTTGCTTTTGTTTGTTCTGTTTATGAGTTGGTCTGTTTTGAGTTTGGCATTTATAAAGCATCGTGGTTGTATGAGGCGCATAATTCTAGATTTTCTCTGAGTCAAAGTCAAACCAAGCCCTAAAATCAGTCAACTCATCATCTCTGTAACTTATTTTTGAATTCCTATTTACCCATTTAGTACCTAAATTAATTATGTCTAAATTTAGGGATACGGTACAGCCACTTTGAAGCTAATTGATTTTTTTTACAAGCTACAAACATGCATACTATTAAGAAAAATGACACTTCTTGTTTTACAGAAAAAAAAAAAATTTCACATTAACTGGGATATCTACAAGATATTGAAGTCAAACTCACTCGTTAATAGGTCTATGCGGCCATACTATCTTATCGCATGATAAAAACAAGTAAAAAACACGAACACCAACTAAAAATGTTTAAAGTTTTTTGGACCAAGGAGACGATATTTGTTTGGCTGGAACAATTACGTAAGGATGAAGGGAATGTCTGTGCTGTTTTAACTATCTAATGGTAGTTTTATTGACAACAAAGAGTTGATTGATTACAAGCAACATTTCAATCAGAAGACAAAAAGGAGGCAATATCATCAAGAATACAAGCATTCTTAGCCCTCTTATCTATTGCCACGTACTCTCGTCCCTCATTCTCAGTGTACTCATTCATCCCCACTTCCCCTTTCTTTTCCCACAACCCCTCCCCAAAACTCCTATTTGCAAAATACCCCTCCGCCTCCACGGCGGCTTCCGAAACGGCTTCGTTTCCATCATTTCCTTCGCCTTCCCTCTCAACAACCCGAATGGGGAGCCTCTCGTAGTGGCCAAACCGGGTGCCCTCCAACTCGTCCAAACGCGCGAGTCCCTGAGCCGACACGGAGTACAACTCGCCCTTCACTCGGTTGCCTGACCCCGGGAGGTTGATGAGATAAGGGATGTTGTAGGGCCCGCAGACGAGTGGGTACGATTTGTGGGTGAAGTATTTACCCAGAAAGACGGCGGCGTTTTGATTCATCAGCTCTTGCATTAGATAGTGATTGGGGAATCCTCCTTTCAGCGTACCATATGAGAAGATTAAGTGGGTTTGTTGTTTCGATTCATTGCTGTTAATATTATCATCACTCATGATCAGCGATGATAATACGTACACAGATTGAGACGGAGATTAGCAAAAGCAAAATGTTGTTCACTTTTGGAACTAAGCTATGGCATTAAATAAAAGCCACAAGTAATTTGGGCAACGAACAGTGGCCCAATTAGACTTTTAAGTTGGGCTTATGTTTATCTAAATGAGAGGTTTACTGTTTGGGCCCAAGTAGATATCATTAATCATTAAATTGATCAATTCATGTCTAAATTTTTTAAGAGCAGTGCTAGACTTTCTCTCAGTATTTTTATCCCAAGTATTTATACGACATTCATCTATTAGATATATTTTATCTCATTTGGGATTATTAAAGTTTTGTATACTACTACTACTAGTTAGGAAGAATAATAATACTTAATTTTTTAAATGTTTTTATACTTCTAATAATTATGTTTCCACACCAGTGTCTTACAATACATGCAGAACGAAATACGAGATCAAAAGCAAGAAACTCACATACATGGCAGAGTGTATCACAGAGACTTGCAAGCATGATTTTATTTTCTACAAAATCAGTGGAAAAATCGAAAGAAAAATTAAATTAGTTTCTTATTTCTCACATGAAACCATGAAAGGGGTAGGTCAAAAGAAATGATCCCAGTTATACACTGTTTTCTTTTCTAAATTTGAAGAATTTGATGGGTTCAAAAACAAGACATGCATGCTGAGTTTAATTAATTTTAGTCACTAGTATGGATTTGGTTCAGAAGTGGTCACACCTTTAAAACAACCAACTGTTCTTCCTTGGGTTCAAAGAGCTAACATATCCATGATGCTGCAAAATAAAAAATACATATAGTGCTTGTCTCTAAATCTTTCTATACTGTAAAGCCAAGTTGAGTTTGATTTGTAGAAGAAGAGTTAACATACATAAAGTGCCTGTCTTTATATCTTTCTGTACTGTAAAACAATTCTTAAAACTTGGCGAAAATGCACAATATTGGGATACTGTTGCAACTTTTGAATTGACAAACAAAGAAGCCAGGAGAGACTCCTCACCAATGTTAGGATAGGTTTAAATAATTGTTTAATATACACACCATAGTTTTGAAACTTGGCGATTGGTCACTTATTTCTACGAGGGCCTAACACCCCAAAGTAGCAAAATTTTCAAAATAATGTGTAATGGTAAATTTAGAGACAAAAATCCTGAAGATACACTTGACTACCTTGACCAATTAGTTGAAAATGCACAACATTAAGATACTGTTGCAACTTTTGAATTGACAAACAAAGAAGCCAGGAGATACTCTTCACCAATGTTAGGACAAGTTTAAATAATTGCTTAATATATGTCTATATCATGGTTTTGAATTGTCAATTATTTCTACGAGCGCCTAACACCATAAAGTAGGCAAGTTTTCAAAATAATGTGTAATGATGAATTTAGAGATAAAAATCATGAAGATGCACTAGATTACCTTGACCAATTAGCTGAAAATGCACGACATTGAAAAGTCTCGCTGAAAATACATAGGTCACTCTACATATTAAGTGATTAGTGTTAAAAATTGTATGTCAACTAAGTGATAAAAATATTATTTTGTTTTACATTTGTATTTATATAATATATTATGAATTTCTAATTATAATTTTAAATATTTGATATTATATATTTTTGTGTGCTTATTAGGTAAAGATAATAATTTTACGTAATTCGAAACTCTAAATAGATAAACAGATGTCAAATTTAGATTTTGAAGAGGTCATTGCCGAAGAGGATCCGTAACTTTTGTTGTAAAATTAAAAATTTTTTATTTACCATATTAAGTGTGGTAATTGTGAAATTCATCCAGTAATCAAAGGAATCAGACAGCAGCTTACCAAAGAGGCTAACCATTGTGTTTATGAAAGCATTTACGAATACATTCACTGGCTCACTACCATATATGCAATCTAGCACACATTGTAATAAGTCCTTGTCTCTCAAGTGCAATTCTTGGAAGATAAGCTTCTATAATTATAGATTCTAAGTCTTGGAATCATCATGAAAAAAACATCAATTGGTGTAAGAGTAAGAGAGTTCCAGCATTAAGTTTCATGGTATAGAAATAACTTATACATATAGATTTTCTTCTTCCTCCTGGTCTACCATTGCCCTTTGAGTTTCCTTTTTCTTCTGGTCAGCCTCTGCCTTCTCAAGCAAGGAATCAAGCAGCCCGACTTTCCCCTCTGAGTATTCCTTGGTATCGCCTACATTACGAATAAGCTTGGAGACAACGAAACTCTAAAACAAAAGTGATATGAAAACAATGTAAGGTGATTACTTCAATCATCATTCAAAAGCTGTAACTACAAGACAACTGAATAATAATACATAGTATCACCAAATTTTCTTCTCCGATTAAATACTAAATGCATGTTACCTTTGCAAGAGTCTTAACAGCAGCTAGACTGGCTGGAATTGTGTCAGGGTTAACACTGAACTCATGTATGATCCAATTGGTTTTCTTTCCTTTAGGAGGCAGTCCTGGGTAGTAAATCAGAATTCGCATGAAAACAACAGGTTCATTTTGATTGTTAAGGACATCCTCCACTGTGAATATAGAATAAAATCCATCATCAGTTACAAACTTGTAGTTGGGCTTGAAAGTATAAAAGTACCACTCATTAACGCTTCCCTGCTTAGCACGTGCAAATAAATCATAAATTTCAGCTTTCAGTGCTTAATTATACACGTAAATAGTCAATGTAAGGCTACTGCGACAGATAGAGAAACTCGAAACAGGACTAAATGATGCATAGCTTGTCCTCACATCTACAACTAAGAAAAATCATAGCTGCAAAATCTGATAACTAGATTAAGATACCCTCCCTGAATTCAGTCCATTAATGGAACTTCAAGCCAGCAGTATTACTCAAGCAACTAAAACACATAGGCTTAGCAGACGGATAAACATCCAAGTACCTCGGTAATGTATAGTTGAGGTTAAATTGGCAGGCTGGCTCTTGAATTCACCAATGTTTACCCAATGTCATTTAAAAATTGCAATGTGATAGTAATAATCCTCAAGTCTCACCTCAATCAAATTACAGTAAAAAAAAAAAAATTTGACAGAAAAGACAAAGCAATACAGAAAAATCATGGGAAATGGAAATTAAACGACTTATAAATTTAATATCACAACAAATCCATGCCTTCTACCTATGCTATCCACCTAGAAGCCATTAAAATTCATATTATAAGCTTTCTAATTTACGTCTCCCATATTTTATCCATGGCTAGCAAAATTTGCAAAGTTTGTTACGTTAATTTAATGTGCCCTTCTGTAACTAAGGTTTTGCTGGAAACACTTAATGGAAAGTTTTGGACCAATGTCTTTCATTCAAACTATCAAATGAGATTCTACAAAATTTAAGCTTAATCACATACTCTTAAGTACATTCCATGAAATTTTATCGCCTTTTAATGATTCATTTGCTCATTTAGAGAAGATTTACAATGTTTTTCGCCATTAGACTTGCGAAGTACACGTTGTTAGACATACACACATTTTTTTTATGCACAGCAAATGTTAAATTGGGATGAAATTTCGACAAGAAAACAAGAATTAATCTAATCTAACAGGGAAGAAAATACCGCTTTAACAATATTTTAATTGTAGACATCACAACAGACGCCATGCACATTCTGACACTATAAGAGATTCACAGTTTACATTGATTTACATACATGAACATGAGCATAATCAGAAGAATCACAAGTATAGAACTCATAAAAATAAATCAGCAACAAAATGTAGGATCACAAATTCACAACACTAAAATAACTTTAGCATATATAACAAATGGTTAAGTAATTATAATACTCCACTATATTCTTTGTTCAAGCAAAATAATGGTACCAAAAACAAATGCAACAAACACATGCAAGTTAAGGGCACACTTTCTTTAAAGTTTCACACTTTCTTTAAAAAGGCATGTAACCTAGTTAAGCTGCATGTTGTTCATCTCTTGGTACTATCAAACAAATCGAGCAAAGCAAAGACCCAACAAGCATGTGAAATTAAATGCAACATTATAAATTTGATATAAAGATTACTTACAAGGCCGAAGTTGATCAAGGCTTTTGAAGTAGGCATCATCAATGGCTGGAATATCATCCCCGCGAAGTGGTTGACCAAGAATCTCATTCCGCAAATAGCCAGTCACCAGACCCTGTTTTGTTGGAATAAACGAACCCATTACTTTGCTTTTTGGACCTTTTTCTAGTACTCATATATTTATATATGTATAAGACTTAATTTTTCTTTCTTATATGTAAAATTGTGTCTATAAACATGCAAAAACAAAAAAAGAACATTGGTTCCCCACTCCTCATCTTACGCATTCGGTCCAAGACCTTCATTGAATCGACTGAAAATGAACCCGCATCATTTCAATTGAAAATTCAGTTCCTTGCACATATTTGTAGCAGAACAAGTTAACTCTAACAAAATATTCAGAGCCAATATCAATTTTCCTTAAAGTTAGCTTAACGATCGTGTTTTCTTGCAGAAATTAAAATAACATTATACATGAGCTATTGACTTCCACACACTATCTGAGAGATCTTCATTAAATTCCTATATTTAAAATCTTATAGCTACACAGATTTTCCAATCAATATCACATAGTTAAAAAACGAAAGTGCGCATTTTTCAAGTTCACAACAACGTTAGGGGAACTGAATTTTTGCTTGCAGAGTCCTTTGTGAGAAATTCTCTCTCTCTCTCTCTCTCTATATATATATAATCATTCTCAGGTACGGACATCCTCATTTTTTTTTTAATGTGAACACACTTTAAAACTGCGCGGTTTAAGAGAGTTAATTTTTAATGAATTGTAAAACTGTACGGTTTAAGAGAGTTAAAACTTAACTCTCTTAAACCCTGCGGTTTTAAAGTATGTCCACATAAAAAAAATGAGGGCGCCCGCACTAAATAAGGACTCACTATATATATATGTGTGTGTATGTACATGTATACATGTATATATATACTTTTTCTTATATATAAAATTGTGTTTACAAACATTCAAAAACAAAAAAAGAGCACTATGTCCCGATTCCTCATCCTATGAATTCCGTCCTTGACTAGGGATGGCAAAATCCGGATCCGAATTCAGATTTAGGTGCATCCAGAAAATATCTGCACGAATTGCGGCCAGATATCCCGGATATCATGATCCGCAAAAATTAAAATTTAATAATTTAAAGTTTAATTTAAAAATTCAACAATTATCTAATAATATAAAAAAAATCCAATCATAAATTCGTAATACCATAATTCACAATTTAACATGAATAACATACAACAACATCATAAATCTACAACTAAAAATATGATGACATAAATCAAACATAAAAAAACATAAATTCAACAATTTACCTAATAATATTAAATAAAATTCAATTATAAATTCATAATTTAAGAATTAACAATTCAACATGAATAAATTTAGGGTTAGGACTTAGGGTAGATTTTTTTTCATTTAAGTTAATATATATTTTAATTTAATTTTTAATTTAATACAAAATTTAATCAAATCTGGATATCTAATTTTTCAGATACACTTGCACCCGGATCCGGATCCGGATCCGGATCTGGATTGACATGGATCCTACTTTTCAACATTTGAATCCGCATTTTTTAATATGAAGATTCAGGCCGGACCCAGATATTTTTAACATCCCTATCATTGACCTTCATTGAATTGACCGAAAATAACCCTCGTCATATCAATTAAAATCTAGAAACATTCATGTTGTGTCACTAAGAATCAATAAATGAATATGTGGAAGCGCATCTGAATCCATAATGCTGAATTACTCTCTAGAGTTATGTGGTTTGTCTTCCAGATCAACATGTTATCCTAGAGAATCCTATAAATTTCTCACTACACTCTTTCTGATGATAGGATGTCAAAAGAGAATAAAATGTTATATATGATCTGGGGACCATAACAACTTATATGGATAACTTTTCAATTATCATTAAGTATTCATATTTCAACCTATCATAAAAATAAAAATTACTCTTAAGTCTCTACACATTAAAGGTTCATACCCTATCAGATACATTAGAATTCAAATTACTAAAAATCTTAATAGATCACTTTTAATTGGGTTTAACCTTATACGATGGTTCGCAACACATTATTATTTACATATAAGTACAACATTGGATTAAGGATCCAATGAGAAAATAAAACGAAAAGTAAATCTAATAGAGAGAAGATGAGAACTTTTCAAGCTATTTTATATTCATAACAGTTACAATTAGCTTGTTTGTAACCAACTGATCAGCTCAGAGCTGCTTCTGATTCTGTTATGCATCTGTTAATGCTTACTGCCACGCTGGCAGTTAGTTATACACTCTGCAGCTCATGCAATTATCAGCTGAATGCACCCTCATCATAACACTAGCTATGCTGCTGCTTTTTGCTTCATCACCTATGCCTAATGAAAGTGGTTTAACAACCCACGAAAATGGGGTCCTTATTTATTTATTTATTATGTTTCAACTTTTTTTTTCATTACGACTATATTTAACTTTTTTTTTATTAATCGTAATTCTTACTCCATGTTCCCGTTTTACCCTTGTTTATTGCTTCAATGATGTGTCACATATTATATAAAGGATCATAACTGTAACGTGTAAGATGTTGATTGACTTTCACGCATTCTTCATTTATGGGCTAATTTTAAAATACTTGATGTCTTGATGTTACAAGTTGTATATATCACCATCTCGAGTGCAATATTACTTTTCTATGACATGGGTAAATTGATGCATTCAATCAATTAGGAGGAACTCGGAAAATTTCAATCCATTTAAAAGTTTACCCAAATTCCAGTGTAATAGGAAGATGAAAGTTTCCAAATAATATATTATAAATTGAGGATTAAAAACTAAATTTAGAAATTGGTGTTAAGAGACTTGTGATTTTTCAATGGAGAAGGACAGAGAGAAAAATCTAAGATATATCTATTTCATTTAAGCAAACATTTAAAAAGATTTTTTTTTTTAAAGTTTCCTTCATTAAATTGTTAGTAACAAAATTATTTTAAAAAATTACTATAAAAATGATAAATATTTATTGTATTTACAATAATGATAATAAAAATAGTACGCCCGTTAAGAGTGCTGAACAGCTCTTATGGGACACCCGATTCCTACTATCCCAATAAATAAAATTTACCCTCGTTACAAACTCCATAGCTCAAATAAATATTTCATAGTTTACCAAATCCATTGCATCTGTAATTAATTTATCAAATAAAATCCAAATTTTACTCTTTTTCGCAATGTATAAAAAATTAATTCTCAAGCTCATTTTCCATAGACAAAAGGGTTATTATGAAGAAAAAAAAAATTTTAAAGAAAGAAAACTACAAAGGACGAACTAAATATAAACTTATTCCTGCCAGTAAATAAACTTTATTTTCAAAGTAAATTTTTCCTTAAGTTCAAGACTTAAACTAAGATACACAACTAATAACTCAAAACAGTGTCATTAGTCAGCGGATAAAACTACCAATGCTACTGCCTCAAATAACCAAAAAGAGAAGGCTAAAACCAGACTGAAGGCATAGAAATTGATACACTATGATGGGGCACCGAGATATGAGGCCAGCCGCAATATATCACTGAAGATTCCACCGGCTGTGACTTGAGCTCCGGCACCAGGTCCACGGACGATAAGTGGCTGCTCCTTGTACCGTTTTGTTGTGAAAGCTATTATGTTATCGGAACCAGAGAGCTGTGAGAATGGATGATCTTTCTTGTATCTTCGCAACTCTACACGCCCCTCCTTGTTGATAGCATCTACCACTCCCACATATCTAAGGACCTGACAAATACAAGTTTGAAACAAAATCAGGATTTTGTTTCGTAAGGGATAACAGAAATAAGAAATAATGTTCCTAAACATAAGCCACACATCAAGGAACCAAATCATAATCAAGAATTTATTGCAGTTATATGTAAGATTGTAAAGTTCTTTTTCCATAGTATCTCTGAATACGTCTTTCATAACTCAAATTTATTTCACCCCTCAAATGATTGACAAGAATTCAAAACTGATATCTCATAAAATCATTTTTTGGGTTGTAATTATTATATCAGCATCTACTAGCACTACTACAAGTTAAACCAGCAAAGTGTCTCATCAAAAACTCACTTCCCCTGCATCCTCGGCCTCTTGTCTTTGCTTGGCCAATTCTTCGTCAAATTGTGGTAATTGCTTCATAAATTCTTCAGCAGATGCACAAGCCTGTGGCAAAAATCAAAACATTACATTAGTGATGAAGTTGATCCTCAGTGGAGTCGGATTGAGCAAAACTGTTTTCTTACTTTTAATGGTTCTGGCACAAGACTTCGAACAGGGAGATCAGAAAGTTCCAGCTTAAGACCAGATTCTCGGGCAAGAATTATCACCTGCAGAAAGAAAGTTTTTTCAGTCTGATTCTCGTCCAGTTACATTCAGCATTCAGCCATGGGAATAAATTACAAACAAATATGGAAGCATCAACTGTAGTCAGTTTCTCTGACAATTCAAAATGTTTGACATTCTTGGGAACATCATTCAATAGTGACTAATTATAGAATTTTAAAAGGTAAGAAAGCTCATGTGCCAACATTATGTCAATTATCTGACACACGCATTAACATACAAATCTATAGAATGGCAATTTAGTAGATGTCTTAAGGAAATCCTGGGCATTTACCAATCAATAATAGCTGTGGTAGGATGCAGAAACTAATTGACACTGAATTGTAGTAATCATTTGAATAATATAACAAACAATTAATGCATACAGTACCTTTCTAGCAACATCTGTTCCAGATAGATCATCCCTTGGATCAGGTTCAGTATAACCTGCTTCTTTCGCCTCTGCCACTACCTCACTGAAGGAACTTGTGCCTACAAAGCTGTTAAAAAGATAACTCAAAGTCCCACTGCAACAGCAAAACACACAGGTGAACGCTTTTGGCAGAAGACACATGAGTCAACTTTAAGGCAAAATATTTCAGTACACAATGAATATATTGATATTTCATATTTTTCCTGCATGAGGGTTATTTGCAATACGACCCAATACATATGACCAACCTGAAAATGCCTTCAATGCGCAATATACGGTCCCCAGTTTCCAGCAGACCCCTTAAAGTGCTGATGATTGGAAGACCAGCTCCAACAGTTGCTTCATAGAAGTAATGAGTGTAGGATTTCCGTTGAAGGGATCTCAGCTTTAAATACTGGATTTATGCAGAACTACATTAATAAATCTCCCAACAGAAGGATCAAATGAAAAAAATCAACAGGGAGATTTATGTACTCCTAAAAATTGTCCTTTTCTAAATTAACTATTAGGTGAACCAGGGTACAGTTCATCCAGCTGGGTAACACACAGACATCACATCAACCACGCCCCAGCAGGAGATTGATATTAAAAAAGAAGCAATTGTAGATGAATAACCATCAAGACGTATATCTGTAGTTTAAATTTATTTCAAAAAATCTGGAATGTTGTATTTTTCCCCAAAAGAGTAAGACTACGAAGAGGCTTCTATATGTCAATGATGATAGTGATGATGAATGATCATATCCCAAAGACAGAAGAATTTCATTACCTGGTCCAGCGGTCCAGAATTTGCTTTTTTGTTCGGGGTGATTACATGAATTCCTCTTCGCAACCAATCATGGTAACAGCTGGCAACATTAGAGTCTGCTGTACAGTCTACCAAGACTGTATTAGGGATAAAATGATTTCCATGCACAAGATGAGTAAATTTCTCCAGGTCAGCCACTTCTCCTTTCTCCTTTAGAAGCTCTCTCCATGTCGACAAGTCAATTCCCCTACAATGAATAACTAATGAGATGAAGGATTGCAGTAACGTTGACCACATTCCAAAGTAATATGCTTATACTTAATGAAATAAGCATGCTTATTCATCAATTAGGAAGTCCCACTGTCCCAGCATATATTAAAAGGGAAAAAAAAAGGTAGCTTTACAATATTTATTAAAACAACGTAAAAGGCAGGAAAAAAGAATACAATTGAATAATGTCTTCAGTCAACAAAGAAAAGCAAAATAATCTCTGATGCATAAGTGAAGTCCAAACAGACTGGTCCCAATAGCAAATCGTCATGATCTTCAGATTATACAACTCAAATATGCGCATTCATTCCCCAGAAACTCAACATAATATGCGAACCATGTGCCCCAAACATAAAAAATTGTTGTTGTTGACCTATGGAAAGCATGTGGGTAAAAATGGGCCTATGGAGTTCGGTTTATTGCACTTTCCACAAAACTTTAGAGGATTCCGGAGGACAGAGGGAATTGGCAGTTAACAATGAAAAACATTGTTATAGGTTGTTTGGAGTGAAGGAAATAGTACAACATTTTAAAGAAAAATCAGATCGGTTTGCAAAAGCAGAATAATGAATTTCACTTCATCATAGTTTCCAGTGTCAACCGTTTTGAAGACATTTTCTCTCTTACGAGGAATTGGAAAACTGTTATTTAAGACTCAGTTCCTTCTTCCTTTGACTTGATATATTGTTTTTCTTTAATATAGTTACCCGAGCATAGGATGGTCTGCTGATCCCCCTTATTTTACATTGTACACCTCTACTTCTGATATAATTGTTTCTTATTAAGAACAAAACAATAATTACCAAGGTGTAAAAGAAGGAATATAAGATAATATCTTATAGAACTTATGAACATATTGTTGGATACTGAACCCCGACAGAGCTCCCAACATATAAATAATCATATGAGCAAATTTTTGTTAGTCTGAATAACGGTTATGTTTATGCTCAGAAGGAAGAGCAGAGTTACCACATCTTTCTAAAACCCATCTGGTGCAGTGATATCAAAGAACCATGAATACTCGAATGAAGCTTCTAACTTACGTATCACTCAAGACCATTGTCCTTGAGCCAGTGATTCCCATGACCCGCAAATCAATGTTAAAATCTTCCTTCAGGACTGCTGCCTGCCAGAGTAAAACAGAAATTTCAAAACTTGTTCAACTACCAACAACAAAAGCACATTTTGCTTTAAAGTTTAAAAACCAATTTCATATTTTTATCTCGAGTTGCTATATTTTGAGAGAAGATACCAATATGGCAACCAGATTAATGAACCCCTTGCTCACTTAATGGCTACTGCATGCCTAGTCATGTCAACTAATTGTCCCTAATTTGTCTAACAAAGAGCAGATCTATTTTATTAATGTCCATAATAGATTTCTTTAATGTAATACAAATCAATAGCATTACCACTGTTTATATTAGAATTCCAAGAATTTACAACTATTGACTATATTCATATTGACCAAGACTAAAAACTCCATATATTCTCAAACTCCAGCATTGATTTATTCATAGATGTTATCATATAAACCAAATATGAAGGGAAACTGTCTAATACTGCACCTGATCCCTGAGCTGGTCAAGTAATGTGGCACCTATCAAACCAGGGCCAATAATCCCCATTGCTATGGTGGTTCTTGAAAGATAAAACCTTGAGTGGACAGCCCTCAAAGCTCTAATGCAATCTTCACGCTTAAGTACTACAGTAATATTGTACTCGGAGCAACCTTGAGCTATTGCACGGATGTTGATATTAGCCTGCATTATTGATACTTCAAACACTTGTCACACAGATCATTAGAGATTAAGATCAAAGCAGAAATAAGGGATTATAAAGAGATGATATTTTTACCTTGGCCAGAGCATTGAAAAGCGTGGCACTAACACCAGGAGTACTCGCCATTTTCTGGCCAACCGCTGCTAGAATGCTACAGTTTGGAATGATTGCCACCTAAGAAGATTTGTCTTGAGATAAAATAGAAGTAGAAAACTAGATTTGCATTGAACTTGGCAAAAACTGAGCTTTAATGTAATTACAGGAAAAGGAAAATATGAAAACGCAGCTTCTACTACAGATCTCACAGAACAAAAAGCAAGCTAAGAATTTGGATTATGACGAATCACAGAGACATGAAATGCATTGGCTCTCAATTATTGCAACAGACAGTAATTTTCTTATGATTTAATACTTTAAACTGTGAGGTCGAGAAGTGAAGGCTTAACAATTATCTTCAGCCAGAGTCTTGATATATTTATCAAGTCTTGTAAAAAACAAAGGAATGATGATAAAAGGAGGTTAAAATAAAAGATTACTAAATTAGAACCAAAATCTTACGCATAATATGAAGTAAGGGGCAACCAGATAAGCAACCACAAGATGAAAGATGGTATAAATTGTTCAGGTTTGAAAATTTGTAAGATTGTCAAGTATAATCGCATAACCAAAATGACAAACATACCTGGGAAAGACGCCCAGCATTTAAAGCATCACGAAATCTAGACTCCAGTGCCTCAGCAACAGCTTTAACTTCCTTCTCGGGCACAGCAAAGCACACAGAATGCTCACTACTAGCCTACATCATAATCAGTCACTAAGCATCTGTGTTTATTAAACAAGACTCTCCCTTGAACTTAAATCCGAGGATAAAGGTACCTGGGAAATCATGATGACATTAGCTCCAACATCTTTCACTGCACCAAAAATCGCATTTGCAGTACCGGGAACACCAGCCATTCCAGTACTACCAAAATAAAAAAAAAAAGCAATTTAGGAGATAAAATTGATTTAAAATTGAAAAAATTTATAGTCCAAAGAAAATAATAGAGCTGAAACTTGAACAGGCAGCTCACCCCTCAACATTTACGAGAGCCAAATTATCTATTGTTGCAAAACCTTTTACGGGAGAGTCCATTATTTGCTCATCTTCATTTTCATCAACAGGAGGCCGGCATATCATTGTTCCAGGTGCAGAAAGGTTGAAAATGTTCCTTATCACAATTGGAATGTCATATCGCATAACTGGTATAATGGTTCGTGGGTGCAACACATTTGCTCCAAAATATGACTGCAAATACACATGAATTTAGTGTAAGAAACATAAGTCCGAATTCTGCAAAACTTTGGCAGGCATAAGAGTAGTGGTCAACTCACCATTTCCCAGGCTTCTTGATAAGACAGTGTCCTCAGTATCACAGCTTCACTAACTGCAGAAATTTAAGTTACAACAATATCAAAGTTATGATTCATTAAAATTCTAAGCAAGCATCCTATACATTGTACTGAATTTGCAATATACAAAAATATTGAGGATCTTGTGAAAATGAAAATAATAATTTAGGAGACTGCAGATTAAAAAGGCATACATATAATGCTCTATGCAAACCTTTTCTTGGGTCAGCACTGTAAACTCCATCCACATCTGTCCAAATTGTAACTTGACGAGCCCTTAGTAGAGCTCCCATTATAGCTGCAGAGAAGTCACTTCCATCCCTCTTCAAAGTTGTGGGAATATTATCAGGTGTGCTGGCTATAAAACCAGTTGCAATTATTGTATTTGATGGACTCTGAGAAAACCATTTCTCAAGTCTTTTTCAGATTCCGAGAAATCAGGATCAACTTGGTTAGAGCTAGTTGGATTTACAATAAGGACTTCCCTTGTATCCATCCATTTGCAATCAATGCCATTCTGCACCAGAAAAGATAAGTTCAAGTATACCAGCTTCCAAAAGCTAAAATCAACAGATATTTCTAAAACAGATATTTCTAATAACCAAGTGCAATAACTGCTGGACCTTTCTGACAACAGCTGCTAACATCTGAGCAGACCACAACTCTCCATGTCCGACAACAAAATCTGTAAAAGATTCTGTAGCATGGCCAGCTGCAAAAATAAAACGATTAAAATTGGTTTGCAACAAATTGTTAAATAAAAGATTAGATTCCCATGACCAGTTTGCCTCAATAAAGAAAAAGGTTGATGACAGAATATGCCATAGAAATCCCATCCCACCAAACAAGAGAATCAAATCAATGTATCAAAAATATACGAATAAACAATTAGTATACACAGTCCACATTTGACAAGAAATTATATGTAGACCTTATGAACTCATATGACAACTCAGAGATAAATAAATAATTCCTCATCTAAAAATTGAGCAAAACAAATAAAAAGGATAACTTGTAACCAATATCCAAGTAGATATTCAACTGATAGAATGATATACAAAACTTGGAACATGAAAGCACGACTTGTATAGCCCAGAATAGAAACTTAAATATCAAACTGTTAAAGCTATATGCAATCGTTTTGTAAAGAAAAAGATTTAACAAGTAAGAAACTCAATTTGTAAAGACAGAGTTAGATGAAGGAACAAACTCATGATAAATTGCAAGTAAGCGGTTTTTTTATCACTCATTGTAAAGATAGATCCACACAAACAGAAACAGAATTTTCTCCACCAATAAATCCCATGAATATGCATCATGAGAGCACTCTGTTACCAATGTATATAGCACGGAGCATTGCTTTGAGGTTGTTTATGTCATGGTGCAACCGAGACAAAAACCCAGCAAGTTCATCTCCATCAAGTAGATCATGTGCTGTTAATCGATGCTTTTCAAAAACAGCATCCAGGGCAGATAAGTAAGAATCATTCCGCGACTGAGCCTTGTAGATGAGGTCATACATCATATCTGTCACTTTTGACATAGCTGACACAACTACCAACTTCCTTTCTGTATCATCATTAACGATTATCTCACCAACATTTTTTATTCTTTGGGAGGTTCCAACACATGTGCCACCAAACTTGTGAACAGACCACATTTCTCCTTTGGGAATGTGAGCTTCTTCGGTTGATTTGTCCACTGAAACATCTGTAAACATAGGAAAAAAAAATGGAATCAACTAAACAAACGTTTGCCAATTACAAGATAGTAACACTTTTAATAGATTTCGACAATAGATAGAGCAGCTAATGGACCTGTAACTGACGCCAATATGCGCATATTCAATGACTGCCTTTTTCTCCTCTGAGAGGCATAACTCAATCTGAAACATGAAACACTAAAATTAAGTAAAAG
Organism: Clausena lansium; assembly: GCA_030449835.1. Classification (NCBI taxonomy): domain Eukaryota; kingdom Viridiplantae; phylum Streptophyta; class Magnoliopsida; order Sapindales; family Rutaceae; genus Clausena; species Clausena lansium. The sequence continues at coordinate 5,350,635 of JASUUF010000259.1, read as the reverse complement.
AAAGTATTGAACTTAAAATCCTCTTGAAATGTTAAGAAAGATATATCATATCCAAACTCCAGGTTGCAGCTTTTAAAGCCTTACATAGAAGGAGCTTAGCTGCCGATTGCCTTAGAAAACTAATTGAAATGTAAACATAAAAAATAAAAACAGTCCAAAAAAAGCGCTTACGAACATAAGTGCTTCCTGTGAAAGCATACAAATTCATTTGCAAGTCGTAAAGCACTTCTCATAAAAACTAGGCATAAAAGTGCTTCTGTTTTGATTCGTAGTTTTATCCATTTCAACCAAAAATAGCAAGAAAGACATAAAAGCACTTTACCAGAGGCACTTCCAAACACACAACAAAGGCAAAAAAACAAAATCTCAAATTTTCAATTTTTTGTTTTAAATAAAGCATAAGAAAGACAACTAGACAAGTCACATTTACATACACAAACACACACCGTTGGATCATCATTTCGAAACCAACTCCAAGACCTCGAATCAATTCAAAGAACTATCAAAACGCACCAAAACGCATCGTTTTTGTAACACGCTCACATCAATTATAAATAGACAACAATCTTAAAGCCGCCAAATTAATTATTAAACGCATCGTTTCGAAGCAGTACGGAAAAAAAAAAACAAAAATCACCTGGAAATGAAAGGAAGAGGAGAAAAAGAGCGGCAATGAAAGATCTTATTGTTGTGGTTGTTGTTGAGCTTCGATTGGTAAGCCAATGCAGCTGAAGAGTGAACGATACGCGACGAGGATATCGTCGAAGAGAACGCCATTGATTTGTTTCTTTCTCTCTCTCTTTTTTTTTTTTTTTTTTTGCCTTCTTTCTCTCTCTCTTTATCAGTGAACTAATAATTTGGCGGCTTTGGTGTAGAGAGCTAGAGGCTGAAGAGAAAGAAAGTGAGTCACTTGCCGCACTACACAGATGATGAAGTGAAATTAAATGGAGGAGGAGGCATCTGATGTGTGTCAGTGTGAGAGTATCTTTGTGATAGCCAATAGTAGAATGACACGTAGTAAATGATTTTTAAGTTCACCGCGTCACTGGTCAGGTGTGTTGACAAATACAATAATTACTTTTGGATCCTTATATCTTTACTTATTCTCTAATAAGGATGTTTATTTTTCATTTGTAATATATAGGCCCCTTTCCAGTAACCCTAATGAACTGATCAAATTACCCGTAAGGCTTTCTTTGGAATTTGTGGTGTCATGCCTTTTGAGCTATGTGTGTTTGGTTTATGGTATTATCATGTATTAAATTGTTGTTTATCTTATTTTAATACTAATCTAATGTTTGACAGGGAGTGGAAAGGAATTATGGGGAATTGCTAATGCGGTTTTATAATAATAATAAATAAATATTAATTTTTAATATAATATAATATTAATTTTTATTTTTTATTTTTACATTATAATTATTAATTATAAATTAAAAAATTTATTATTTTTATTTTTATTATATTAAAAAATAACTAAATAATTTATTATTTAATTATATTATAATAATTAATATATAAAATTGATTAATATTTAATAAGTTAATATAAATAATAATAATAATAATAAATACTTAAATAATATATAACAATAAAAAATATAATATTACATTATTTAATTATATATTATTAATTTTTAATTTTACATTATAATTATTAATATAAATTAATAATTTATTATTCAATAATATTTTATTTTATTTTATTTTTACATTATAATTTATTAATAAATTTATAATTTAATATAACTAATAATAAATACTTAAATAGTATATAAAAATATAATAGAATATTATATTATTTAATCATATTATAATAATCAAAATATAAAAATTAATTATTTTTAAATAATTTAATATAACTAATAAATATTATTTTCTAAATATATAATATAAATTAATCACAAAAAAATAAATATAGTATAATAAAAAATTAATACAATAAAGTGTAGCACCAAACATAGTATAACATAAAATTAATACAAGATAACGATGTAGACCAAACACTCGTATGCGATATTATTATAATACAGTGCTAATGCAATACAGCATAATACAATACACCTATATTAAAATAATGTAATATAGTATGCCAAATGCACCCTGTAGTTATTAAAAAATGAAAGCTCTAGTGTTAAATAAAAATTGATAATATTTGAAATTATGATCTTTAAGTAATTATTTTGATAAAAAATTATAAATATAATATAACTTTTTTACCAAATAATGGTTGCGTAAAATAATCTTAATTTCCAAATCCAAATTACAATTACAAATTTTTATTAATATTTAAGAATGGTAATTTAAAAGCCACTAATGGCAGACAAAAATTCTAAACGGAACCTTATATAAGTAGGACAAAACTACCCTACCCCCCATATGTCAAACACCCAATTTTGACATTTTCTTTAGCAGTTCCTCTTGTTTTCTATAAATAAAAAAAATAGTTTAAAAAATTTTACATAATGAGTCCCAATTAAAATATAATAATTTTAAAAATTTATTTGGCATTTTCTTCAACAATTCATATGGTTTTATGTAAATAATAAAAACTATGAGTTTCAATAATTTTATATAATAAGCTCCAATTAAAATATAATAATTTTAAAATTCGAAAAAATTTATTCTCTCTATGTCTTCTTCTCAATCATGCTATCGTACTTTAAATTTTAATTTATTCAATATCAAACATATAATTCTTTCAAATATAAAAAAATAGAGAGTATTTTAACCGCATAAATTAGATTAATTTCTTGAACACAAAAACTCAAAAAAATAATACTTTCATTCTCTTTAAAAAAAAACTATTGCGTTTATGTTTTTTCCTTTACCGTTGTAATAAGAAAGGAATTCTATCTTACTTCCTATACAAAATCTAAAAAACTAGGACTTGCTAAATGCAGTTAAAGGTAATGCAATAGGCTTATTTTACTTAAATTTCCTCTATACACACCCACCAACTATTATTCACACACATATATATATTGAAGTGGTTAGATCCATAAATTTTTCATTTTTTTACCTCCATCTTCTTGTTCTCCATTAACTATCTTTCCGGCAAAAGAAAAAAAATAAGTATCACAACATTCATGGAAGTTCAATATTTGTTTCAAAATTCATCTCTCTAAAAGGAAAAAAATTCATCCCTCTAGAAGGAAAAAAAATTGCCATAAAAAAAGTTTTGATTTATAGATTCATCAATCACCACCAAAATATTTTCATTTCTTATGTGAATATTACACAAATTGATCAATAAATGTAGAAATGTAGATACTATAAATGATAAAAATGACTATCGATAAAATACATAATGAAGGAGAAAAGCTAAATTTATTCAAATAAAATGTTATATCTTCTATTGAAATTATAGCTGGCACCAATAACCATACTGCCTTAATTTTTTGGAGGATTAAGTGGATTAAGGTCTTAAAAATTTTATGTGATTTATAAAAGAAAAATCTTAAATAAAAAGTATGAAAGAGATGAGAGTTATAAGGTTATTTGATGTTGAGCAAGTGTATAGAAATAAAAGTTAAGTTTGATTTATTTAATTAAAATAATTATTTATCCTTATAAGTAATATTGTTTTAAATGGTAAAACATTAAATGGGTATTTTATTTATAAAAAAATACTAAAAACTGGGTATTTTTGTATTGATATTTTAAGTAAATGAGTGTGGAGAGTATTTTAGTAAATTAAAATAATCCATGCATATTTTTAATATTTAAATATGTTCATTTACTAAATTAACCTTGACCCAATTAAAGATAATAAAATATTTTAACGGACTTATGTGTCAAAATTTTGAAAAATAACCTTTTTATTTTTTAGAAAACAAAAGGGGCTGCAACTTTAATAACCAAGTATTTGCATCTATTGGAATAGCTTTTGCAACTCTTCGGTTGAATCACAAAAAGACAAGAAATGAGATACCAAATCACGGTTGTAAAGTAAATTGGACCCATATAAGTAACGTAATTATGCTATAATTTGTTAATAGATCTAAAATGTTGAATTTAATTTTGCAATAATTTGTTAATAGATCTAAAATGTTGAATTATAAGGATGGGGATATTTCCACCTCATTATTTTTTTTAACTCACTCCACTCACGAGTAACAATTACAATAAGTTCACATTACTTTAAAAGAATAAATAATGAATAAGTTTGGATATTTAATCAAATAAAATTAAATACTTAAACTATTAGATCCAAGAGCTTATGTTCTTGGAGTAATTTGGTTATTTTAAATTTTTAGAATAAGATAGTCAAATAAATTCATCTTAAAGCAACTTTAATAGTAAAAAATATCTAAGTAAAAAGGTTATAATAAAGATTTGATTTAATAGTTATTAAAATTTTTTTTTGTTAATTTGTATATTTTAAAAATAACATGAAGTTATTATTATTATTTTCTAAAGTAGACTTAAATTTACAAAAATTGTGGGATGAAAACATTCTTGCCTGAATTATAAAATGATTTCAAAGAATACTATAAAGTATTCCCCATCAACTTAATGATTAAACTTTGTGGGTATGGAATTTAATATTGCAGTGTAATTAGACATCATCAGAGTGTGTAAGATTAGATTTGATATGGAGAACGAACTGTGATATATGTATTTTTTTTTTTTTTTTGGGAAAAGGGACTACTGTAAATTTAGATTTAGAAGGTCAGTATTTGAAAAAAAAAAAGCAAAATAAAAACAAAGAGGTAGAAGTAAAGTAAAATAACAAATTTGTAACAAGAGTAGAGATGGCAAATTTCGGATATCCGGATCCACAATTTTCAAAATTCAATAAATTAAATTTTAATGTAAAAATTCAACATTTTAACTAATAAAAATAATTAAAATCCAATCATAAATTTATAATTGAACAATTAGTAATTAACAATTCAACATCATAAATCTATAATTAAAAATACTACAATATAAATCAAAAATAAAAAAAATCAATAATATAAATTCAACATTTTACCTAATAATATCAAATAAAATCTAATCATAAATTCATAATTCGACAGCTAAGATTTCAACATGAATAACATATAATAATATTATAATCCATAATTAAAAATACCACAATATAAATTAAACATAAAAATAACATAAATTCAACAATTTACCTAATAATATTAAATAAAATCCAATCATATATTCATAATTCAACAATTAATAATTCAACATGCATAACATACAACAACATCATAATCCACTATTAAAAATACCACAACATAAATCAAACATAAAAAATAACATACATTCAATAATTTACCTAATAATATCAAATAAAATCCAATCATAAATTCATAATTCAACAATTAACAATTCAACATGTATAACATACAATAATATCATAAATCCACAATTTTAGGCTTTTTAGTTTATATATTTTTCTATCGAAATTTGATTATATTAATAATTTAATTAAAAATAATACGGATCCGGATATCTGTATTTCTGAATGTAAGTACATCCGCATCCTCATCTACACGGATCTTAATTCTTAAGATCCGCATCTGTATTTTTTAATATGCAGATCTGAATTTTTTCGGACCTAAATTTTCTAAATTTTTACGGATCCGAACCAGATCTAAATTTTTTTGCCATCCCTAGACTAGAGATTTAGTATTTAAATTTTATAAAAACCCAATATGATACCATTTTATTTAACAGGAACAAAAAAAGAACCCACCTACCACGATTGGCTTGTCACTACCATGAACGGGCTTTTTGTCATCTTTCGAAATTAAAATAAGAAAGTTCAAATGTGATTGTAGGTCCCGAGCATAAGACAAAAACGCAATCTAAAGAATCAAGCTAAGGATTGTCACATGTCCATTTATCACCATAAAAATTTAAAAAAAAAACATGCTTTTACAAAATGCTTCACGAGTCCGATAATTGAAAAACGAGGATCCACACTCATTTTACACTATACGAAAAAACACAAATTCAATTTTGTATCATTAGACTTTTTAAGGGTCGCAAGTAAACAATTCACAATGGCAATCTAATGGACAGCAATAATCATTGGGATAATAATGCGTGGAGTCCACCTATTATGTTTGTTTTTGTTGATTATTGATGTGTACTACATATAAGTTATTAAGGAAATAAAAATTTTGGTTTCGGTGAGGTTAATTAAGACCGTATGATAACTTAAATCCACGAAAATGGTTGTTATTTGTTAAGAAGATGGTAAATACAAATATTCAAAAAAAAAAAAGAGGTAATTAAGGACAAAGAAATATAGTAAAATAGAAGAATTGAAACTTAGTTCTTGTTTTTTGCATGTTGAAATGTAGAGTTGAGATAAATATGAGAAAAGGGGCATTTAAATTTTAAAGTTTCACTCTATTAAAAAAATAAAATTCACTCCATAAACCCATTTTTAATATCTAAAATACGCTTGATAAGTTAAATTATATAAAAAAAATTATTTAATATTGTATAATTAAACAAAAGCAAATTTCCATTTGTATATTCATTTACCTTTGATGCTATTTCTTCCAAATTTATTGCTGATGATGTTACATAATTTTAGTTTTTAGCATTAAAATTTTTTGCCTTAATATAATTAGGCTTGAGGACAACTATACATTTGTACAAAGTTGTTGTGGCTCTATAATTATTCATTTTCTATAATGTTGCATGATTTTTTGTAGTATGGATAATGTGTCTAGATCTTTAGATTTAAATATTTTAATCTTTATCATTGATTTAATTTAGTGGATATATAATTAGTTAATTAATAAGCAACAAGTAACCTTTAATTTAAAATTAAGTTGATGAATTTGAATTAAATAGAGAGACTTGTGAATTCAACGTAAAAAAGAGAAGTTGTGATTCATTACCACTCTTTTTATATTCTACTTTTAGCTTGTAAATTATATTCTTGTTAACCAATTTATTAATTAATTAAAATATTTTAAAAAATTTATATCTTTTTATTTATACAAATATTTTACCCATTAAAATCCAAAAATTTACATTTGTTACACTATTGATGTCGTAAAAAAAGTAATGGCAACATAGATTGACCCATAGGTTTTTGCTTGCTCGTTCATGGTCGATCGACCTTAGAACTTAAGGGAAGAATTGAAAACGCATACAAAGAAAAGAAACCAGGCTGGCAAAACAAAGATTTTACACAGGAATATTAATTAATTACAGAAAAGTTCGTAGCAGCTGCATGCATGCAATGAATGTCATACGAACACTCAAAATTTATAAGGAGAAATCAACTGAAATAGAAAAATTTGATGACAAATGGAGTTAATTCGAGAAAATTCAATCTCCAACTAAATATTAGTTATTCGAGAAACTAACAAACTCCCAAATACAACTTTTACGTTGCCAAAATAATAAACTCATAATACCTTTTACATTAAGCTTTATATAATAAAGTCTATTTAAGATTATAACCTAAAAATTAATAACAATAAGCATGTTTTCACATAATGCTCCACTACTTACATATAGTTCCACAAAATAAGTACAACTATTTTGACTAATTCAAAATTAACAAACACCATGAAATTAAATAAATAAAATAAATAATTTTAATTATTTTAAGAGTTTGTATCAGGATGACTACTAGCTTCAAGAATATTTCAGTCTTTTGCTGGGGTGTTGTGCTGTAGTTCCTCTTCTTGTTTGCACTTGAAAATTTCGCTTGGGTCTTCCGTTGAATCTGGGGCGTAGAATAAATGAATCCCACAATTTTTCACCGGGCAACACTCCAAGCATTCAGAAGCATCACCATACATATTATAATAAAATTGGACTGCCTCAAGAACGAAAGTGTATTCCCGAAAAGCATTAAAATCATGATCACTAAAGAAATACTACCCCATAAGCAAGTGATCTGATTCTAAATTTCTAACTACCACCAGATATCTCAGTATGACATGCGGATTGCAATCTCTGGGTTTGACTTTGATTTCACAAACCAATTCAAATAGCCCTAATTTTTTCACATCATGATGGTCTGGAAATGATACAATAGTGCTAAAAGCAAAGCCGATTACTTTACCATTACTGAACCAATTATCTGCAGGTGGCGATGGTATGTTCAAGGTTATCAAAGATCCCACAGTTTGAAACCTAAACCACTTTGGAATTTCATTCCCTGGTAAATAGACGTAACCTCTATTTTCTGTGCAAGATATCTGTATGTACCACAAAATTCATTATTCTAAAGAAAAAATATTACTAACCATCTCAAGAGTATCGAAAGTATAAGTTATCACCACGAGTTTTTGGTAATAGAGTTAAAGTGACTGATTAATATAAAACTAAAATTTGAGAGAGTGTAGAGATATTATCAGAAACTCTTGGGGACTACTTGCTCATTCAATTTTCTTGAGGTGGTTTGTGGATAATAGTTTCCCTTAGAAGAAAAGAAAAGTTATATTATTAAATTAAGATGAGAGAATTAATTAAAGATACACCTTTTCCAAATTTTCATATAATTGTTTCCAACGTGTTGTAGTTGCCATATCCTGTATTTTTTGCAGAGCATCTTCTAGACCACCTCTGAGCCCATTCCGGTCCAATTTATAACTATTGCTTTGCTTAAAACACCGGATATAATATTCATAACTTATTGAGAATAAACCTGATAATGATTCCAGTGCCGTGCAATGATCAGCATCCAATTCCTCAAGATTGCATGGAAGCTTCGGTAAGGATTGAAGCCTCTCACAATAACTAAAGTAGAGAGAATGCAACTTAGAAAGATGTATGACGCTTTGTGGTATTTTCTCAAACTTGTTTTTCGTTAGATACAATTCTTCCAGCGAGAATAACTGACCAAGATTTTCAGGTAAATGTGTGATGCCGCAACCATTGAGAATAAGAAATTTTAGGGATTTCAACTTACACAGGCCGTTGGGGAGACTCTTAACCTTTTACAATCTCGGAGGCCCAAGTGCAAAAGCCCTGTGAGACACTCGATGGATGCGGGCGGTTCTTCAATTGCAGTTCCATTCAAAATCATCTCTTCTACATTACAAGCTGATGAGATCTCTGCAGGAAGCCTCTTCAGTTTTGAGCAGCCGCTTAGATTCAAGATGACTAGCTTGTTCAGACTTCGAATAAATGATGGGTTAGGAGTTTTGGTTAAAAAATTACAGGCAGCGTTTACTATCTGGTTTAACTTACAATGATGCTGTCGTCAAAAAAAAAAAAAAAGGGCCATTCGTGATGACAAATCATTAGATAATTAAACGTTAATTTTATAAAGACATTGAATAAGTTTTAAGATATATATATATAAATATACCTGTCCACCATCCCAAAGTTATTGAATATTGCTATGAGGTACTTCAAGTAAAACAAGTTTATCCGGATGAATATTGGATGGTAATGATTCCAATGGATATCCATGCCAATATAGATACCTCACTTCAGCAAATACAGGGCCTTGGATATCTGACACCTTAGATTTGTTCTCTCCATTGATGGATAAGCTATAGAGTTTCAAAAATCTTAATTTATGCATCTTTGTGAAAGTATCGGGATATAGATGGATCTCTTCCACTTTAGACATATTTAAACATATGCCCTCAATTTTTTCAGTCCCCTAATAATTAATGAATAAATACCAAAAGTTAAAATCAAATTTATATGATTGAAGTTGGTAGCTAGTTACATTAAGCTGTCAATCTCATTTTAACCATATTAAACATAAAATCTATGAAGCTCCGTTTGATATAGCTTTTCAAATAGAACTTATTCAAGTAAAGCTTTTACTAGTAGAGTTTTTACAAGTAGAGCTTTTACAAAAAAATAATAATTATTATTTTGTTGTCAATAAGAGTTTTTATTAAAAATTATAAAATTACTTTAATAGACAAGTTTCTTAAAGTTATGTTATGAAACAAATAAAATGAGATTGTGAAATAAATAGAGGATATTTTAGATAATTTTATATTTTAAAAAATTTTTCCAATCTCTATTTTCAAAAGCCCAAAATTTGAACTTTATAGTAGAGGTAGAATAATTTATTATATGTATCAAAAATCTCATTCCTTGATCAATTAAATATTATATGTATCAAAAAATTTATCTTAATTTAATAAATAAGGTAATAGTTTAATTTTTATTTATTTGTTTATATTAATTACTTCACTAAAGGGTAACACATTAATTACGAAAAATAATAAAAAGTGAGTGGTTATAAAGAAAAAAAAATGGGGGAAATATCGCCACTCCCCATTGTTTCAATAAATTAAGCATTTCCCCTCGTATTTTAAAAATCATTAAAAATCTACTCCAGATTAAAAACTGTTAATTCTAACTTTTGCGTTTTTTTTACAATTTTTCTCTTGATGTAGAAAGACACACACTCCATTGACTAATATTTTATGGATTAAGATTATCTCATAGTATTTTTTTGTCATAGTCTCTCTTAATATTTTAAATCTAGTGAAAAAATTGACTTAATTATGAATAAATCGGAAAAAATTGACTTGATTGCCAACATCAAAATTTAAAATTCAATATTGACCGTGTATTTCACTAAAAGAGACTAAGGTGCTGTTTGTCTTTTAGTTTGAAGTCTGAATTTAACTTTTTTCAAACATTTGCTTATTTTGGCGGTTTGTTTTCTCAGTTTATCACTTAGTGTCAGACAATTTTATCTAAAAAGAAAAAGTAGGAAAAGTTCACTTTTCTCTATTCTGAAAATTAAATAGAAAATTTTAATTTTAAATCTCAAAAATACCCTTAACAATTCATGTATTTCCCATATTATATATAAACATAATATTTTTGTATTATTCGTGAAGTTATTTTTTAATTGATTTAAATTTTTATTCATATGGTAACATTAACTAAACTAAAATACTGAACAAATCCATTGTGATGAATCGAAACAAAAACAACAGTGATTACTTTATAATGAAAGTTGATGTTATAATTACATCCTTTATTATAAAATTAAATTAAGAAACAATGATAGTATTATTTTTTTAATGTTATCAAACTTATCAACTTGTTAAATTTCTAAATTGTGAATAACAAATAAATACACCACTTAAAATGATAATTATGTTAATTTGTTAGTTTTTAAATTTTTTTTAGATATTCAAAAAAGAAAAATAAACATATCATTTAGACTGATTCAAAATTCAGTTAAACTCAGATTTATTTAGATTTCAGACAAAAAGAAAAAACAGAAGCTATTAAGAGAGAAAAAAAACATAAGGAAATCTTTTTCTCCCATATTCATAAGTGTAAAATAGTAAAAAGCACAAAAAGTTGCACAGATTTTTTCGGAGGGTCAAGCCAAAGGATAAATGTTACCTAATGACATGAGAATTAAAGCCAGAGGCGTTGGCTGCTTTCGTCAAAGCACTCCTCCATCTTTGCATCTTGTCTGGAAATCTTTCTTCAAGCTTCGAAAATGAATCCCCAAAACTCCCAATTCGCTTTCTCACATGTGATGGATCGACCCGATAGAAAACTGGTATCGCATTCTGTCCATAATTGTGCTTGCATTCGAGGATCTTTAAAAGTTCATCAAGACACCACCCTGGAGAAGCATATCTTTCTGAGAAAACGATAATTGAAATGCTTGATGCTTCAATTGTATCAAGAAGAGACTATGAAATTTCATCTCCTATCCTAAGATCATTGTCAATGAAAGTTTCAATACTTTTTTGGCACAAAGCTGAATAGAGATGGCTGGTAAAGTTGTCACGGGTGTCCTCTCCTCTGAAACTAAGAAAAACATCATACTCATTCTTGTTTCGAGGACAAGAAAAGAAGCCATAACATAAAAAATTCAACTCCTGATTTGATCTGAAAATTTGAGATGTGATAATAATTGAATCAGATTGCAGAGTTTACTTATAGTTGCTTTATCCACTTTCCTTACCTTCCGGAATTTTCGTGATGATAATTGCATCTCATATTTTTTTTAATTATCCTTGGACAATAATTTAAGGGAGCAGATTTGTTGGCGTTTCCGTTCTCAGTCAACAATATATATTATATTATGAGGTTTATTAAGAGGACTTTTAGGATTTAGATTCACTATTGTATTGAGTTTTGTGTTGATAAGCTTCTTATAATATCGTGATCGATAAATGTACGAGTGGCAGGATACTATAGAAAATAATGTATAATTAATATTGAATACAATACATACATATAGTATAATCTAAAAATGTACTAGAGTTCAAGACTAGCTAATTTAGGGCTCGTTTGGTATTGTTTTTGGGAGGTTTAAAAGTAATTTTGAGAATCTAAAAGTTACTTTTAGATAGCGTTTGTTTTTTTATCTGAAATCTGAATGTATCTGAATTTTTCTGAAGACTGAATGGGTCTGAATACGAAAATCTGAAAGATATATTTGTTTCTCTTTTTCTAATATCTGAATATATGTGGCATTTTGTTTGTTTTTATAATAAAAAACATCTTAAACTTGATTATTTGACATTTAGATCCTTGTATATTAAAACCTAAAAAAGGGATTAGATTTTATAGTTTAGGAAATAAGTTATTTTATACAGACAGTTTTGGAATATAATATTTACTTGTTATTCAGACATTTTTTCACTCAGATAAAAGTCACAAAAGTTTACTTTTTTTATTCAGATGTAAATGTTTGAAAATCAGTCATAATTTACAAAAAACGAACAAGTATATTTTAAAAAAAGTCTGAAAGTAATAAAATTTTAAACTTCATATATTTGACAAACAACCTCTTAGTGTTTGGTAAAAAAAATTTAAAATCACTTTTATCAAAATCAGCCCCTCCTACAACTGATTTTGAAAAGCAGGTATGAGTAGCTTTTAGATTCTGATTTTGAGAATCAATTTTTATCCTTTAATACAATTATATAAATATCCTTACAATTATTGCCTAAACCCAAGACTATTCTTATTCAAATTAGAAAAAAATCAATATTTCAATAAATTTTTATTATAAAAATAAAAGAAATAAAATCAATATAGTATAAATTTTATTTTTAATTAAATTATTATAATGCACAATTAAAAATATTGTATGTACATATTTTTATATATGTAGGTAAATTTCATCCTACATTATGTCAATTTTAGTCATTTGTTTTTTTATATCCATTTTAGTCATTTGTTTTTTTACAGCAGTTTAACAGTAAGATTTACCAAACACCCACAACTATTTCCAAAACTCATAGTACTTCTGAAAATAAAATTTACTAAACACTTGATTGATTCTCTTCACAGCTGATTATTTATACAGCACAGCTAACAACAATTATTTTAAATGCTACAGTATTACCAAACTGGCCCTTAATTATCTATTCAGGCTATTTATTTTAAAATTTGAACTTGTGACTCCAACTCGCCAGTCACTAGTGGCTAAGGGTGGCCAACGGGCAGTGCCGACATCAAAGGAAGGCCCATGCGTGCTCGTGCCCTTGCCTGTGACGTGTTGTGCCTGCTATGTATTTCGTACCGTACCGTGCCGTGCTTAATTTTTTTGCCTAGGCCCGACCTGACACACGTGCCATGCCCATGCGTACCATACTTATACGTACCATGCCACGGCCCGTGCCGTGCCGTGCCGTGCTTAAGAAAAAAAGCAGGACAAGCTTTTTATTTAAAATTTTTTTTAAGAAGGTATGTTAAGTTATTGATGTATTTTTTTTAATTCTATGTACCTTTTTTGAGTCCATGTGCCTTTAGTCAAGTTCAATAAAATTAAAAATTCAAAACTCAAGTCCATTTTCAATAATAAAAACTAATAATAGTAAGAGAACTATTGTATTAGAATTCTTTTTATTCTTAACAAACAACAATAACAACAATAAATTTTTCTCAACGATTAACTTTATTGTTAACTTAGATTTATATAGAGTCATAGATCATAGGTCATAATAACATTATTATATTCATTTTATAAAATCACAATATTTATAATTTTTATTTATTAAAATCATGATATCAACTATTCACTTAATAAATTATAAACATAAAATAATTAGAGTGTTTTTTTTAAACTAAAAGTTAAATGAAATTAAAAAAATTATGCAAGCAAAAAAATATATTAAAAGATTCAATTTCAAGTTATTTGTAAAATCATAAATTTAAATTTACTTTCATTAAAAAGTGAAACGTGCTTATTGCGTGTTTTTTCATGTGCCGTGCTTTAGCCCATCTCTAACCGTGCCATGCTTTTAAGGCCCACGTGCCTAAATTTCTAAGCCCGGCCCAGCCCACATGCGTGTCATGCCGTGCCGTGTGCCTCATCGAAACGTGCTCGTGCCGTGCCACGTGCCGCCCGGCCCGTTGGCCATCTTTACTAGTGGCCAAGGGCTTAATGGTCCCAATAAGTAAATAATTGATGATAGCAAAAGAATGAGGCTATTTGAACCCACTAAAATGTTCATTAAACTCAATTACTTAACAAAACCATCACCAAATTTTAAAATTTTGCATTTTACTCTGTATACCTATCTCAATACCTATTTTACCCTTATTAAACAGATTTATTGTAATTTTTATAATTTCTTTTTTCCGGCTTCTTCAACTTTTCTCCATCTCTACAACTATTTATGGATTTCTCTCCACCATTACAGATGTTAAGGTTTCACTCTCATATTCATTTTTTATGTGTGTTGTTTGTTGTCCCATTAACCTTTGAATGTATTTTCGTCAATCACACCAAATAACAAAATCTCTCCCATCATAATGTTAGAACTTCAAGTGTGAAGTCGAGTGATGAAGAATCTAATTCAGAAGCTGAAAATAGTCACGATGATAATGATGTTGTTAGATCTTTAAGTAAAGCATATGATCGCATGTATTTAGAATGGATAAAGATGAATGAAAAATGCTAGACAATGCATGAATGAAAATGCTAGAAAATGCAAACTCAAATATTAGAGCTTTTTGTGAAAAGTTAAGGTTTGAAAGTGAGGCAATCAACCTTCAAACTACTATTCTTGAAAAAGAAGAAAAATTAAAGGCAATCTCATCAGAACTAGCAAGTACTCAAAAATATTTGAGAATGATGAATTTTGGAATTGAACAACTTGATCAAATTTTGACTATCGGAAAAGCTAGTTCATATCATCATGGTCTTGGATATCAAAATGGAATTGCTTTAAGTTCAAACACGATTTTTGTTAAAGCCTCTCCATCAACAACCGAACTACCACTACCTATGACAAAGCTCCTTAAAGAAGTGAAAGGTAAATCTGTGGAACATTATACATCAAGCTCACATGGTAAGAATGAAAGGTTTGTTCTTACTTGTCACTTTTGCTATGTTAAAGGACACATAAGACCTAGATGCTTTAAGCTTATGAAGTACATAAAGAAAGTTGTTTCATCTAATTTATCTTTATATGATAAATCTAGATATGCTTCTAAATCTAAGCTTAAATCTAATAGTAACTTTACTTAACCAATTTGTATTAGGGATCTGAATTAAAAGCATATGTGTTATTTACATCTTTGCGAGCTTGTACTAATAATTTCTTGTACTCTGATAGTGGTTGTTCTAGACACATGACTGGTGATCGTAATACATACATTAATTATGAAAAATGTGGTCAAAAACATTAATTAATTATGAAAAATGTGGTAAAAAACATGTAACATTTGTTGATGGTGTTAAAAGTCATGTGCTTGGAAAAGGAACCTTAAATGTTGAGGTTTTCATATACTTGAAAATGTTTTACATGTTGAAGATTTGAAAGCTAATCTTTTGAGTATTAGTCAAATTTGTGACCAAAACTTAATGGTAAATTTTGATAGCAGTAAATGTCAAGTTTTTAATAACAAGGGCGAATGTATACTTGAACGAACTAGATTGTCTGATCATTGTTATAAGTTGATCCAATTTATTACTTGTCATAAAACAACTTTTAATGAGACTGAGATATGGCACAAAAAACTTACTCATTTGAATTACAAATTATTGACTAAACTCGTAGGTGTAGAAATACCTAAGCTCAACAAGTAACAACTTGGAGTATGTGATTCTTGTCAATTCGGTAAACAACAAAGAACATTACACAAGGCTGTGTAATACATCGTCACATCTAATGTACTCAATTTACTTCATATGGATCTCATAGGTCTAATGCAAGTGGAAAGTGTTGCTGGAAAAAGGTATGCTTTTGTTTGCGTAGACGATTTCTCTAAATACAATTGGGTTTATTTTATTATAGAAAATCTGAATTGTTTGATGTGTTTAAAAAATTATGTTTTAAATTAAAAAATGAAAAGGATCTCAACACTAGCAAAATTAGAAGTGATCATGGAAAAGAATTTGAAAATGCCAATTTTGCAGAATTCTATGATATCAGCACCTATTACTCCTAAACAAAATGGAATTGTTGAAAGGAAAAATAAGACTTTACAAGAGATGGCACATATGATGTTAAATTCTAAGAATTTAACTAAAAGTCTTTGGGCTGAAGCATTTAATACTGCATGCTACATTATTAACCGTATGTACTTGCATCCAGGCACTATGAAAACTTCTTATGAATTGTTGAAAGGTAAGAAACCTAATCTAAGCTATTTTCACATCTTTGATGGTACATGTTATAACTTGAAAGATCGTGAATACTTGGGTAAGTTTGACTCAAAAAGTGATGAAGGTGTTTTTCTAGGTTATTCTAATAATAGTAAAGCTTATCGTGTGTATAATTTGAGGACTCAAACTATTGTGGAATATGCCAATGTTATTATTGATGATTTTAAAGATTTTGCAGAATTTTTCGTTGAAGAGAGAATCACCAAGTTCATTGAGAATGAAGAAAAGTCAAACTTAAATGATAATTCAATAAATGGTCGAACCCTCATTGAAAAAGAATCCAGTCAATCAAACTCCAAAGATTAGAGTCAAGTAATTGAATTGACAAATGGTAATTCTTCCCAATCATCTCAAGAAAATAATGAGGAAGAAAATATAAAATCACGGATCAAAATTGATGTTCATGATCAAGTGAAGAAAGGACCATCTTCAAGAGTTGTAAAGAACCACCCATCAAATCTTATTATTGGAAGTCCAGAAAGCTCCATGGTAACTAGAAAGAGGTATGCAAATCTTGCTTGATTTAATTGTTTTACCTCAATAATTGAACCAAAAAATGCTAAGGAAGCTTTGTTGGATGAATTTTGGGTTAAAGCTATGCAAGAAGAACTTGAACAATTTGAGCGTAATGATGTTTGAACACTAGTTGCTAGGCTAAATCACACTAATGTTATTGGTACCAAATGGATTTTCAAGAATAAAACAGATGAATTTGGTAATATAGTAAGAAATAAGGTTATACATAAATTGAAGGTTTTGATTTTGATGAAACCTTTGCTCTTGTGGCTAGACTAAAGTCTATTAGGCTATTACCTGTTTAATTGGCTTTAAATTATTTCTAATGGATGTTAAAAGTTCATTCTTGAATGGAAGTTTGAATGAAGAAGCTTATGTTGAACAACCAAAAGGCTTTGAACATCCATGTCATCCTAATTATGTTTTCAAATTGAAAAAGGCTTTATATGGATTAAAACAAGCTCATAAGGCATAGTATGAAAGATTAACCAAATTCTTGATTGAAAAAGGCTACAAGAGAGGGAGAGCAAACAAGACTTTTTTTATTTAAAATCTTAATCATGGAATTATGACTGCTCAAATTTATGTGGATGATATTATCTTTGGCTCTACATCTTTAATGCATGTTCAGGAATTTGTTAATCAAATGAAAGATGAATTTGAGATAAGCATGGTTGGTGAGTTAACCTATTTCTTAGGTTTACAAGTGAAATAACTCGAGAATGGCATCTTCATTTCTCAAAGTAAGTACTCCAAAAATTTGGTTAAAAAATTTTGACTAGATTCTGCCAAACACATGAGAACACCTACGAGCAGTAATTTAAGATTAACACAAGATGATGGTGGTTCTAGTGTTGATCCAAGTCTATACAGAAGTATGATTGGTAGCTTACTTTATTTAATTGTAAGTAGACCGGTTATTTGTTTTAGTGTTGGTGTTTATGCTAGCTACCAAGCAAATCCAAAGAAATCTCATCTATCTGCGGTCAAACGTATCATTCGTTTTGTAAATGGAACCATCAATGATGGAATTTGTTACTAAAGACACTAATTCAAGTCTTGCAGGATATAGCGATGCTGATTGGGCAGGTAATTCTGACGACAGAAAGAGCACCACTGGAGGTTGTTTTTATCTTGGTAACAATCTTGTATCTTGGCACAATAAGAAACAAAATTCAATTTCTTTATCTACTGCTGAGGCCGAATATATTAATGCTGGTAGTTGTTGTACTGAATTGCTTTGGTTGAAGCAAATGCTCGAAGATTATGATATTGTTCAGGATGTTCTTACCATATATTGTGATAACAAAAGTGCTATTAATATTTCAAAGAATCTTGTTTAACATTATAGAACAAAGCATATTGATATTAGATATCATTTCATTTTTGACTTAGTTGAAAGCAAATTTATATCTCTGGAGGACATTAAAATAAAAAATCAACTTACGGGTATGTTTACTAAAGCTTTGGATGCATCTAGATTTGATTCCTTAAGAAAAGCTTTAGGTATTAGTTCCATGTAGTCATGCTTTACAATATTTTGTATATGTATTATTATTTTTTTTGCATCTCTTGGTTAATACATTATTTGCATGGGTTTTTGCATGACATGTTCTCTATATTTGAATCACTATGTGCATAAAAGTCTTGATTTGGTGACTTGAAAGCTTGAAACAATTTTTGATTGGTCTAATTTAAACTTATCTTTATGCACATATATCTTTGAAGTCTTGATTCTAACTTGATTTTTAATTTTGAGACTTCTGATGTTGAGATTGATGGATTGAACATTAACTATATACTTTTGACTCTTATCTCAACTATAGATATCAAGATGTGCAGACACCTCAGTCAGAAATAACTACCTACAACTCTTAAGAGTGAAGCTATCCTTAAGTAATCTGAGTCTGCATATCACAAATATGACAGAGGACAAACTATCCTAAGAAGAAGGATACCTTAAAAGATAAAGTAAAAGCTACTAACTGTAGGCATCTGGAAAGGAAAAGAAAGAAAAATCTTGAAAATTTACATATGCAGTAGAAAGGAAAATTTTATTGCTGCAATCTCTTCTCATGTTGCCTGTTACATTGAAAATATCAATTTGAAGATCAAGATGATGAGGTTAGTTTGACTTTTTCATTCTATTTTTCGATACAAAAGTTGTTGATTTTTAGAAAAATCGAGATTGATTCTTGATGGATTTGTATCACACACACAAAAGTTTAAATTTCACTAATCTTCTATTGGTTTGAGTGATTAAGGTTTTATTAATTATCTTGATTTTGTGTGTTTTATGATGTTTATTGATAAACATGCCTCTTTAAAAATCATGTTTTATTTTACAAAAATTGCATATTAACTTGTTTTGCTTTTAAATTAAAAAAAATCATCGTGAGTTATTGCATAAAATTTTTAATTATGTGTTTTATTTATCCAAAGGGCATTTTAGTCATTTTTGCATAGATAATTGCATGAAACACATACGCATGCATTTTTTTATGATTTTTCACGATTTAGGATTTAAATTGATAACATTTAGTTATCCAAGGCTATTCGTGGTTTCTGCAACCTTTAGGGGTTTTTCAGTAATTGTTCCACAATCACTTGACCATTTTCGGAAAGAGCATGAACCTTTCCTTTATTTGCGCGGTACTCCAGATTTGGACAAGATTCTCAGACGTCCTTCTGGCGTGTTTGTTTTGAGTTATAGTTGCGGTTCTTGCAATTTTTCTTGAAAATAATTCTTATTTATGATTTTATTTCGGGTATATCTTAGTTATTATTGTTATATAAATATTATATGACCTTATTTGAGTTTTTTTATTATTTATGAAAGCATAATAATTGATTTCTACCCAAAAATATACTTTCCTACCCATACAAGGTCTAGAGTTATCTCTCTATATAAAGGCTCTTACTTAGCTCGTTTTTCTCATTCTTTCTCACCCAAACAGCAGCCTATATCTCCAAAGCTTCTTTGTTTTAGTTCTTTTTCAGTTGTGCATCATGGTTTCCACAAGATCAAGAAACTATCTCTCTCTCCCTCTTTTCTTCTTTAATTTTTCCTTTGAGATTTCATCATGGCCTTGCGTAGATAAACTATTATAGATGGTCGAAGGAAACGGAAGCCTCGGAATTAATAAAACTGTGAGACTTAATTTGTTTTTATTGTTTAACTTATGCTTTGAGTATCGGAAGTTCTTCTGCACTTATTTTCATGATTGTCTCGTTTAATTACTAGGAGGCCTACCAGTTTATTATTCGTTGCAATCTACTGCTAGGTTAGATATCAAATCCGTAATTATTTAATCACTCTAATTTGAGAACCAATTAAGATTTAATGATTTGCTACGTCATAAATTATTAGACCTTAAGAAGAACGCTCGACTAAATTAAATGCAACCGCTTCTGCTAGTGTTGTTTAGCTTGATTGATTAATCTAATTCTTAAGGTTGCTACTAGATTAAACCTTTAGCGCTTGTCTTGGGTTATTTGGTAGTTAGGGTTAATTAGATCGCCTATGTTCTAATTAAATTTTTCTAAGGAGAGATAGAAAAAATAGTTCCAACAGTAAGTATTCAAAGTGTAAATTGATATATATTTGCATCGATGATCAGTTGTAAAATTCCGATGGTGGATGTTGACTTAGACCAAGGTTTATTCGTTTGATTGATTTCGATAATTTTAATTTGAATTGTTCCTTAGTTGTTTTTCTTTAAATTGTTTTCATTTTATTCAAAGCCCCTATCCTCATTCACGAAGCATAAAACTAGGCTGGATACTTTTTGTGGGAACGATCCTTACTCACACCACTACATATATTTTTAGGAGTATAGGTTTTATTTTTGGTTGCCTGCGACAGCACACCAAATTTAAACATATCCAACCTATTGTTTATCTCACTCTAGAAACTGTCTACTTGCAAGAGTACCTGATTGTTGTGTTATAAACAAGTAAACCTAACCTCCTTATATATAGTGATTATTTCTTGTTGGAGAAATATTCCTTTCCTTATACTAATTGTATTCCTCCTTAAATAAGTCAAGTCCCAAAGGAAAAATTATTTATTCCTTAAATAGGAATCCTCTTAAATAAGAAAGCTACTAAATAAGAAAAGCTTAGGAAATATCATAATTTAGGATTTATAAACCCTCATTGAAAAATGAGACATATTTCCTAACATACAGATCTCGTATCACACATAAACTACCTAAGAATTTGGACTACGACGAATCCCGGAGACATGAAATGCAATAGCTCTCAGTAATTTCACCAGACCGCAATTTTATGATGATTTCATACTTTAAATAGTGAAGTAGTGAAGTGGATTGCTTAACAAGTATTTTCAGCTATATGCCAAAGTCTAGATATATTTATGAAGTCTAATCAAGTCCTGTGAAAGATCAAAGAAATGATGATATAAGATTAGTAGATTATAACAATGAATTCAAATGATAGCCACAATGAACTCAGGAGATAAAGTACATAATTCCTCACCTAAAAATTAAGCAAAACGAATATAAAGGATAGCTTCAGGGGCGAAGCCATAAAAAATATTTTGGGTGGGCTAAATTTTTTCCAAGTCCAAATATTATCACAACTAAAATATAAAATTTAATGAAAATTTCATTAATACATCAAAAAGTATATTAAAAGCAATCCAATTACAATTAAATACTATTTAAGTTGTAACTTACGATACTTTCTAGAATTAAATTCATTTATTATTGAATTTGAATTGATAGTGTCTACAAATTCTCTTTCAATGTAAATAACCATACAATCTGACATAAAGCAAAATGCACCATCACTTTCTTTAGAATACTCAAGCCAAGGAAATTGTGCATACCAAGTGTATTGAAATCGACGAAATTGTTGCCCATCAAATGAAGGTGGAAATTCTTCTAACTTCGGTTGATATGAACCCATGTTGATATACATTCTCCGAACATCATCTTGTTGATTAATAGGATATGTCCATATTGGTTTATGTAACTTTGGATCATGTTCTAATAAAGCAATATTTTCACTTCGAGCTTCAACTCTTCGAGACTTCGATGCGGGTTGCTAATCTAGTTTAGGATCATCAACATCACATGGAATCTCACTTGATGACTGTCCACCATCTTTTTTTCTTAAAATATGCAAGAAGAGTTTTTCTAGGTTTTGATGATTGATTGTTTGACATTAATTAACACCTAAAAAGTAAATAAATATTTTATAAGAGCACAAAATAGAAAATTACTTATTCACTTTCACAAAAAAAAAAAAACTATCTCTAATCTATGATGTATCAATAATCAATTTAAAAATTTGATTGCTAGAATTCAATGATTTGACCTAACAATAATTTAATCTTATCCAAATACACAATAAAATTAGAACAAGAACTAACTAAAGAATATAAGATTTAATCTTCACTATCTTACAATTAATAAAATATATTGTAAATGATTAAATAAAAAATAAATTTTGTTATATATTCTTACCCAGAGAAGACGAATAATTGAAGAAAAAGCACCGCATGAAGCCATGAAGAAGCCAAGACACAGAGACGGCACGTTCTGGAAGCGTAGAGCAAAAGCAAATGCTCTCTTTTTTCATTTATTCATATGAACGGCAAAGTTGTAAATTAATAGAATGGCAAAGTTGTAAATCAAGATATAAAGCAATGACAATTTTATAAATTTTATACAAGGGTAATTTTGCAAATTTTTGAAAGTTTTGGACGGGCTACAGCCCACCTTAGTCCACAAGTAGCTCCATCCCTGGATAACTTATAACCAGTATCGAAGTAGTTATTCAACTGCTACGTACGACTGGTATACAAAACGTAGAAAATGGATAGCATGACTTGTATAGTTCAGAATGGAAACAGAATTTTATTATGAATAAAGAAAACTCATTTGTGGAAAAAAAGATTAGCAATAAGCAAAATAGATTAACAACTAATAATTGAATGTTTAGTTTGCAGAATGTGAGAATAAAAAGAATATGCAATTGTAAGATATAGAGAGAAAGAGATTAATGAGTAATGATTTTGAGAAATATAAATTTTTAATTTTTGATAATGAATTTATTTTTTACAATTGATGTAGAGAGGAAATTGATGGGTTTAAATAGCCCTACTCTTAATAATAATTTATATTACTAAAATGTCCCTTTAGCAAATTACTAATAAACCTTTAAAAAAAAAAAGACAAATAATTAGTATTTTATAACTTATATACACCCATTTTATCTTTAGATTTCGGTTGAATTGTGTCTTTTGGTGATAAAAAGCACCTAAGTCGAGAACTAGGGTATAGGCTTTGCATCAATCAAGTTCGACAAAAATGACCAACCTGAAAAAAAAAATAATAATAATCACACTAATGATGGTTCTATTGAGTTGTACAATTGTACAAATGCATCTCAGGGAAAGGAGAACACTCGTTTGAATTTTATTAGAAATCATTAAAGTTAAAAAGGATTTTACACAGCAATATATCATCTGTTAAAAATTTCTTCTCTAAAATTTAAACGATTTTATCTTCTCTATCATTTATAAAAAGTAGCAAGAATAATAAACGATTTTATCTTTTCTATCATTTATAAAAAGTAGCAAAGAATAACTACGAAGGAAAAAAAAATTGATGTTTAGTTGCAGAGGATAAAATACACGCTCATTTTACACTTTCCCAAAGTCAAAATCAACTTTTTATCATTATATTTTATTTTTTAAGGGTTACAAGTCACAACAACACTAATCATTGTGATAATACTGTGTGGAGTACACGAAATGACCCGTCGTCGTGAACTGTAAGGACAAGTATTTTGTTGAACAACAATGATATTCTCACCAAGTTTTTTACAAAGCTTTACACAAATAAAACCCTTTTGCAAATTTTATCAAAATTTTATGATATTATTAATTTTAGATAATTGGACAATTTGTCCTTCCATTTTTTGGACATATTTCTTTAAAATTTTTTAAACCTTTAACTATAATTTTATACAGATTTAGATGATTATCATATTCATAAAGATCTATGAGTTCTAAATTAAGACCTGCATTAATAATTATTTATCTTTTTTGTGACAGAGATCAAATTTTTTCTTCTAACATATTTATGTATATTCCTAGACTATCATTCCAACTTAGATACATTTCATCAAAGCCTTCACATAAAAATTGTAATCTAAATTTGACATTTTGAATTAAAAAGTTCATATTATTGTTATTCATTATCGGCGATTTTCAGTCTTGTTATTAATTCTACACCTATCTTGAATTACTTCAAGACTTGTTAAAATAGATTCCATTAATGCTATCCTAGTTTCTTTTTCAAAGGCATAAAATATATCATATTCATTATCACCATTTATTCTAGTCATATTTCTGTATTGAATTTTCTTGAAATTTAAATGATCTTTAATCATAGTAATTGTATAACTAATTTGGTATTCTTGACTAAAATCTAGATTATCTAAAGCATTTAAAAACTTGATAACAGATCGTTCCATGTTTTAAGAATTAGAGCTACTTTTATCACTTCCAAGCTTATATCATCCAAGAACACAACCAAGGTCCAACATGCTTCCGTTTGTTGCTAAAATTTAAGAAGATAGTTCAAGACTACTAACCAATGTACTATCTGTCGGAATTCTGAGACAGACTAGCTAATTGCCTTCAACCATAGAGAGGTCCATGGTCAGTACCGTCATAGCTCCACACGTCCAGCAAGATCACCTCAGCGACTGTTCCACACGGCCTCACGCAACACACTGCTCTACGGCCTAAAAGGATATGTCTGAGTGCTTTCCTTGCAAATGTCACTGGAAGAGTGCTTAGTAATAAGAAGTTTTATTCGATTAGCACAAGTGCTAGTATGTAAAGTACATGATTTATTTCTTAGAATATATTAGGTAGAAGATGATAATTTCACTCAAAATATTTATTTATTTCATAACTGGAGATGATTATAGAGAAGGGATTACAGAAGCTTTGAAGGTTAGAGATGGCTACAGGGTTGATTGCCTCTCTCCTTCTTACATGATTTATTTATATCTTTGAAAAGATAAGAGTACATGATAGGATTACATCACACGTGTTATCTTTTCTGGAAGCTTAGGGATTTCCTTCAGATAAAGTGTCCTTTCATCTTTTCTACTTAATGACATCTATCTTGTGTAGCAGACAGCTACTGCATAGCTAAGATAAGAATTCTGAGCTTTATCATTTTTGCTTCTTATTTTGAATTATTGAGCTTTGTCAAGCTGGTATCTTTGATTAATCTTGTGGACCTGCTACATGCCTATTATGAGCTCTTCATCTATTGATATGTTTCTTCACTAGACCCATCTTTAGATTTCTCGTAACAAAAGCCACAATCATTCTAGTGTTTTAACACCTTGCATATCTCATGGTGTGTTGGCACACTGGACACTACGTGATTTTCGAATATTGCTTTTTTCTTTTTAATAATGGCATGTTTGGCCAGAATATTGTCATTTCTGCTCATCGAAAAGATTAAATGCTCTTTGGTAGTCTCATAGAGCCATACACTTCCTTTGCTTATCCTCTCAAGTTGTTCGTTGAGGACTTTCATCCCTATGGCACGTTTGGTGGTGAGTGTTTTGGGCTCAAATAATTCTGATCATAATCATTATAGACCTGATCTAAATCAATTGTGGGACTAATCTTTTTGTTGCTGAGTCCAACTTGTATCATGTGTTTGTTATCACAATATTCATGACAAGCACTAAGGAATTTGACAAAAATAGCTTATTTTGCCCTGCTTATATTTTTGAGTTCAATGGCGGCTTCTTTGATCTTTTCGGGAAGTAATTCTAATTCCCTAAAATTTTCATCAGTATAAATGAGATTAAGAAAACTATAATCAAATATATCTTTTATCATTTTAGGATCACCTCCTAAAACGAAATTAATCCTTAGGTATAACCCTGAATGATCTAGTATTATAGCCTGACTAGAACAAATCCCATAGGCTATTTTACCAATTCTTCTATATTCATAATAGTAGTAATTTTCACATGGGATTTTAACCATTAAATTGGCTGTCTGCTTTTAATATATTGGGGCTTTAAACTTTGTGAAGAGCTTTGGGAACCCTCTTCGTTTATATACTGTTCTTTGAGATCATGGATTGAGAGGAACTTCTCTGGAATTGAGATCTTTGTATCCTGTGAAGAACACTGGGCGATTTGACCCTCATTTTGGTCCTTAAAATAGACTCTTTTTAGCATTTTACTAATAAATTCTTCTGAAATTTGTACTTTTGGATTATTTTACAAACTTTTATCTGGGCAAAGTTTGCTCAATTCTTCTTGGGCAGCATCAATCATAGCAAGCCCATCATAAATCATTTCATTGCCCTTAAGAAGCAATTCTTGACTATCAGCGCATATCATTATGCCTTTTATTATTCCGGAAAGACTTTTATCCATTGTATTCTCTGCTGAGAAAATCTACAATACAATTGTTAGATCCTTTAATATACTCAATTTCAAAATCATATTCTGTAAAGAATTACTGCTATCTAATTAATCTCTTATATTGAGGGAGATTAGACAATTTATTAAATATAAATCCTTTAACCCGAGTGTTATCAGATCGAACTTTAAATTTCTTTGGTAATAAAAACAAAGTAAATTTAGCTATTCCATTTTTAATAGCTAATAATCCTTCCATTACTATGATAATTCTTTTCTGCAGGCTTTAATGTTCCGCTAGTATATCTACAAATATTTTCTAGATCTGTTTTTAATACAGCACCTCAGTGAGTATCAGAAGCATCAGTTTCAAGAATTCAACGATCACTGGTAGTAGGGAATTCTAATCTTGGAAGATTTTTATATTTTTCTTTTAATCTTTTAACTACTTGGATATGAGATTCTTCCTAAGATTTTGTATTATTCTTTTTCAATAATCCTTGTAAAGATTGTCTTTCTTTTGCTAAATTTTCTATGAAACCTTCAGCATAATTAAGACATCCTAAAAATCTTTGAATTTGTTCCTTAGATTCTAATTTATCGAGGAACAAATATATTTTTTCAGAAATATGAGGTTGCATCTCTATTCATGTTTCATCTATTATTAATCTTAAAAATTCAATCTTAGGTTTCATTATCTCAGCTTTTGTTTTAGAAAGTAATAACCCATGTTTCTTACATTTTTCTGCAAAAGAAACTAAATGAGTAATATGATCAACTTCATTATTAGAGAATATTAATATATCATTCACATAAACATACAAAATTCATGAAATTCTTTAAAAATTTTATTCATTCTTCTTTGAAATATTTGCGGTGCATTTTTTAATCCAAATGGCATTACAATCCATTTATACTGTCCCTGAGGTGTACTAAAGGCAGTAAGTGGTATACAATCTTCTTCCAGCTTAATTTGCCAAAAGCCAGATTTACAATCAAATTTGCTGAATATTCTTTTATTAAATACAGAGATAATTAATGTATCTTTGTGAGGTAAAAAGTATCCATCAAATTTGCTATATTTATTTAATTCTTTGTAATTAATAATCATACGAGCTTTTTCTCGTTTAATTTCCGCATGATTCATAACCATAAAGGCAGGGCTACTATGTGGACTTTTATATTTCGGATAAGTTTGAGATCTAAGAGTTCTTTAATTTTTTTATCAAATTCTATTCTATCTTTTTGCCCATATCTCATAGGCTTAACTCTTATGATAACATTTCGGCTTTTTAATTCCATCTTGGTATAAGTTTTATTAATTTCCCATAATTGATTGGATTTTCGCCAAAATTTTTATCAAGTTTTTCTAAAATTTTTTCATAATCAGATATAATTTGATTAATTTTTATATTGAAATCACTACGCTGGCTGTGGCGAAAATGAAATTTTCGGGCAGTGCGCCGGACAGGATTATAAATCCGTGGTGTGGTAAGTATATGATTACAAGGGATTTTAAGAGTAATTACTTCGTTAGTCATTATATAAATGAATTGACGAAGGAAATTAACTCCTAAAAGTATATCAGCACCCATATAATCATAAGACCATAATATTAGTATGCTTAGTATATAATCACTTATTTGGATTAAGGCTTTTATTCTACATGTTCCTAGAGAAATTTGTTCTCCATTAATTTCTTTTCCCGTTAAAGGTTTATAATCTTTCCAATATGACCTTGGATAAATTCTTGAATTAGCTAGGCTCACTCTAGAACCCGTATTAATTAAAGCATTGAACCATTCTGATTTATGCTTATAATATGGTACTATCACTTTTATATATACTATAAAAGGATTAGACATATCTTGATAGGGTTTGTTTAATCCCTTCAATTGTTATTGATATTTCTCTATCTCCTATGCAGTAAGGAGAGAAACTTTCAAGGAAGTTCATTCCTAACAATAAAGGACTTATATCTGATTCATATTCTAGTTCTATAATGAAAGGAAAGATAAATTTTATTCCTTTAATTTTTAATGGTACTTCACTGTATTGGGTTAACATTTTTCTTTCTCCATTATACCCTATATAAGTATGTGGTTCAATTAAAATCTTTCTATCTAAGTATTTAATCATCTTGACATTTACATAAGATTTTACAGCTCTAGTATCTAGGATGGCAAAAGTCTCATGCCATGACTTTCCATTATTCTATTCAATTTTGATTTTTAGATTTTGGTTATTTTTTCTTAGTGTTGTTAATATTTCTTGTGATAATAGTATCATAAGAGGGCTACATCTTTAGAACTTTGTGTTCCACTTAAATTTCTTGGCATGGAGATTGATTCTCCACTCCTTATTATTATTCTACCTTCCGGTGTATATTCTATAGACCTAAAGGTATTCCCTTTAATTAAAGTAGGTTGACTCCTTAAATTCGTATCCCATTTCTCGGGTAAATCAATTTCTCTTAATAATTCAGCAGTTGTATTTTTCCAATTTTATTAAAGAGTTTGTCTATTTCTATGAATTCTTTATCAAAAAATATTTCACTGTTAGCTGAATTTGTTAATGTATATTCTATAGCATAGGTTATGCCATAACGATATGATCCATCATGCATTATATCAAAGTATTTGAAATCATGACATAAAGTTAAAGTTTTGTTTTTATTTCTATCTCTTAGACTTATAGAATATTTAGGATATATCTTAAATATCAGTTTCTTATAATTAAGATTTCCTTGGATTACTCCAAGAAGTGCATTTTTTCTATCTTTTATTCTATTATCTAGTACAGCAAGATTTACTAGACTATCAATTCATTCTCTGAAATGAGATTTTATCATAATTTGGATTCCTCCAATATAAATATATCCAATTTTATGCCTATCACTAGGTCTAATTTTATTAATTTTTTCTTCTATATCAGATTTTAATAATAATGGTATATTTGTATTTTCTCGTGCATGCCTAATGTCAATTGGTATTTCTCGTATAGTGGCACCAAAATACATTATATTTTTTCTTTTAATTATGTTAGCTATTCCTTGTGCTAACTTATTAACTGAAGTCATAGATGTTTCTAATCCCTTTTTATTGATCTTTAGATATTGTTTTTTAATCAAAGGTTAACTCTTTATTAAAAGAACTCTGTTCTTCTATTGCTTCATCCTGATATAAATCATTATTATCTATTTCTTCTATACTCATTCTGATTCTGAAGTACTTAAAATTTCATCAGACATGTAGTATATGCTATCATTTTCACTAACATCTTCACTATCGGTGATTAATTCTAATTCTTCAAAAATTTCAAACATTTTAATGTTTAATTTCTTTTTCTTAGGACACTCATTTGCATAATGTCCTTCTTCATTCATAACCAGCATTTATATTTTTATAGGCGTTTTTGCCTTAGATTTTTCATATTTGTTCTTTTTAAAGAACTTTCTTTTATATTTTTTTCCTTGCAATAATTTTTATTAGTCTTGAAAAATTTTTTCTTCTTAAATATTTTCTTATGTTTATAAATTTTTTCTGAGCATCCAAATCTTGGAGGTTCTTCTAATCTTGAACAACATAATCCACGATTTTGTTTTTTCATTAATCGTCTATCTCTTATTTCAGAATACCAGTGATTTACTCTATTTCGAGCAAACCTAATTCTACTTCCAAGGGTATCAGTATTTGTAGTATCATCATATTCTTGGTTATATTCTTCCATAATCTTTTTACCCCAAGGGTCTGGTATTTTTATAAAATATAAATTATTATAGTACATTTTTGTACTATCTTCTTCTCTAAATTCAGATTTATAATATAGTTCTTCGAAGCTACATGTGAATGCTTCTAAGTAACATATATCACATATTTCAAGCCTAGTCAGCTTTCTCATATTTTCCATTCTTTTTCTTATTAATTCTTGCTGATAATCGGCTTCCCAATCTTCTCCTAAGAATTCTCTTCTTATTTCACTTTCAAATCTCATTAAGATTTATTCTTGGGATTCATTTTCATTAGAGTTTTCCCCATATAATACTATATTTTTATTATTTACACACAATCTCATAAACCATTGTGCAGCTATTCATACAAACAAAGTTTTAAAGAATTCAATGCTATTATGTGTATTTAGATTATAAAATGCTAATGCAATCTTCATGGATTTTACCCAAGCAGTTATCATTTTATCTCTATTTTTAACACAATCTAAGTTTAACTATATACCCTCATGACTGATGGGTCTTTCTTGATATTCTCTAGGTATTTTATATTCTCTCTTAGGTCTTTTACTCGGCCTAAAATATTGACTTTGTGATCTTTCATTTTCGTATGTTGGTATTTTTTCTCTAGCATAAGAAGCTCTATTACTAGATTCACCTCGTTCAAAGACTCGTGGTTTTGATTCATTCATTTTTAAATGTTCAATTCTTTTTTCAATATCTTCTAAATTTATGAAGACATTATCATCTTCTTCATCTGTTTCATATTCCTCATTATTATTAGATAGCTCTTTTAATCCATTATCAGCATCTGCGCTTAACGTTCTTAAACTTATTAATTTTTTATTTTCTTTTATTTTGTTAAATATTAGCCTTACCATAGGCTGGATTTCATTGCTTTTCTTTTCATTAAAATAAATTATTGTATCTTGTAAAATTTTATTCTGTTCTTGAATTATCATAAGTAATTCTTCCATATTATTATCAATTCTTTGTACTTTAATTTTCTTGTAATTTTTCATGTATGTTTATGGTAAATTTATTACTAAGTTGTTCAACAATTTTTTCTATTTTATTTAGTTGACATTCTATCTTATTCAATCTTATTTCTATAGAATTCTTATTTATTATATCTATAATTTTTTGTTTCAATAATTCCAAATCTTCAATTTTGTATTCATTTATTATTTGTTTAATATGTTCAAATTTTTGACTCATTTGATTTCCTAATCTCTTGATTTAATTTATATTTTCATCATTAACATTTTTTATTTCTAGTATTTCATTGGCACTTTTTATGTCATTTATGCTTAAATTAGGGTTTTCTAATTTATTTAATAAATATAGAGATATTCAGTTTAACTAATTATTTCCCCACATATCAGAATCATTTACGAAATCAAATAGTTGAAGTCTTCCATATGTATATCCTCTTTTTCTAAAACTAGAAGGTGGAAACCTACTAGCTTCAATATTCTGTGAAATTATTAATGGGTCATGTAATTTATTCATTGTACCATTTACAGAGTATTTCATTACTTTCTATCAAATATTTGTGACATATGATGTCTTTTATTTCTTTTAGAATATAATTCTTCTCTAACCCTTTATTTATTAGGCAGAGTTTATGCATAAATAAATATTTATATCCTAGTAACATATTACTAGAAAGGTAATATTTACTTCTAATTCTTTTATTATTCCAATTATATTCTTCTCTTTGCTTAATAGACAAAAGTCTATTATAATCGATTATAAGATCTTCATGATAATTTTCAACGGAATTAATATGCCATTGTTTTTAAGAAAAATTATTTCTTGAAACTTCTATTCTTATCCTATCTAATAGAAGAGGATCTATATTTAAATTTCTTCTATTTATTATCATTAATTCTCCAATTCTAAAATTTTGAGCTTTTGATAAATATAATTGTATTAATTCTTTAATATCTAAATCTCTTCTCTCATGAGAATAATATTGCATATGTTTAATAATATTATATTTTGTTACTCTATTATCTATTAATAAATTATATCCATTAGGATTAATATTATAGATAATTATCTCATCATCCATTGTCAATTATTTATATCAATTGCTTGGCTCTAATACCAGTTTTGCGGAATCTCAACCCAAGACAAATCTAAGGGTGCAAATGATTAATCTTCAAAGTTTTTAATAAGTTTTATAATTTTAACAAATTAAAGTGCACAGTTTTGTGCATTCTTTTGTAAGAACATCTTTTTCCTTTGTTGAAAATTCGACAAAATCCTCTTGTATTTTTTACATTTCCAACCTGTAAATCTATAAAATAAGTACTTTCAAAATAATTTAATATTAAACTAACTTCGTTGATCAACCTCCTTAACTATAACAAACATTATAGTAAATAATATACTTAAATGAACTCATCCAAATATCACTCAACATTTCCAAAGTACCAAAAAAATAAATTGTAGCTAATGTCAACATACATTAAACATTAATAAACATCAAATTATATTATAATTATACAAGGGAAAAGAATTGCTACACCCTAAACGTTTATGAAAAGGGACATAAAACTCTCTAACGTTTTGAAAAAGATGCTTAAATCCCAATTTGTTAACAGAATCGGCTTGTTTAAGTAATTAAAAAGTTAAAATGGTACATTTACTAATAACTGATGAATTTACCAAAAAACCGTCCTCCAAAAATCACAAGTCTAAAGCACTAAAATTCAATCAATTACTAACTATAAACCCTCCTCCCTATCAAAAAAATCACAAATCCTTAATAGAATTCCTTGACCCACTGCACGCAGCCTGGCTGCTCGGGCCACTGCTCATGCCCAGCCGCTGCTTGTGCCGGAGTCTGTCTAAAAACTACGTGTCTCTGCCAAAACTCCCTGCAGAAGGAATCCAAATAACGGATCACACCATTTTCGTCGTTAAAAACTTCCAGAAAGTTGATCCTTCCAAGGTTACAACTAATGCCCATTTCTAGACTGATCTTGGGTTGGATAGTTTGGAAGCTGTGGAGATCGTGAAGGCACTCGAAGAAGAATTCGGATTCGAGATCCTAGACAACGAGGCAGACAAGATCGATACCATCAATATGGCTGTTGATTTCATTGCTTCTCAATTCTCATCCTCAAGCAAAGGGAAAGTATGAACTTTGTTTGAAGAATATTGTTTTTGGGATTTTTGCTGCATTGAAAATCCTTTAAATTGGAAAATTATAATGGTATAGTATTTCTACTCGCTCTCGATTTGCACATGGTGTTTGGAATGGAAGACATGTAATTTGGTCTCTGTTTCGTCCTATGCATAATGCCCCTGATCTATTACACTGAATCATGTAGAATTTTTTGGGAAAAAAAGTGAGTTTCATTTTAATAAAGATCGCGTAGGACAAAAAAAAAATTATGAGTAAAATGGACAAGTCAATATATTGACTTGTATGTTGAAGGGAGATAATAGTAGTTATAAGATGAAAATAAATTTTTGATTAAAATTAACGGAATCCGTTAATAATTGGGATTCAAATCTCTTTTTCAAAACGTTAGAGAGTTTTGTGTCCCTTTCCATTAACGTTTGGGGTGTATCAGTCCTTTTCTCATTATACAATCCAAAATGAGATGACCAAAATGCCCTAATAATATTATATGTCTCCTAGCACCATCAAGTGGCGAAAACTCAAAATAAGTATAGCTGCTAGGTTGACTGGTGTACTTGCTACCTCTTGTAAGGGAGAAAAATATAATAAAACGAGGTGAGTGTAAAACTCAGTGAGTGGATAATAAGTTTTGAAAGTAAACTTATTTTAGAATAATTATATTATTGTAATATACAATTTCATCATGCCATATGTAAAAACATAAATAAATTGTTTAACCTTTAAATCAAGTAATTGACATTAAAAAGAATACATGATACTATACGTAATAATTATGAAAATCATATCAAAAGATAATATAAATACATGATTTTAAAACTATCATTAACAAAAAGATACCCAGAGGACACTACAAGAATTTCATTTATTTACAGCATCTTATATACAGCGTTCCTTAAAGAAACGCTATAGTAAATAGTATAGACAGCGTTTTAATTTGAAAATGCCATTACAAATTATTTATTTTGATTAATTGTAGCGTTAAATTTTAAAACGCCAGAGAAGCTATTTGTTATGCGCCACCCCAACGTTATTCCCTGCACCCTCCAATTAAAAATAACATTTACTTTTTGCTGAAGGCATCTTTTTTTTTTATTATTTCACTTAAAAGAAACTCACGCTAAACTCATGATCTTGGGTTCACTCTCAAATTAAAAAAAATATAAACATATAAACTCACAATCTTCAATTTCAAAAAAAAAAAAAAAAAATTCACGAGCTTTACTCTCAATCCCCATAATACTCATATTGTTAACTTTAGATTCAATTTCATTTAACAGAACCAGAAAGATATTGCAAGGATTGTTTAGATCAACAAAAGCTTAAAGCTGAAATTGCAGTAATCGCTAGAATTTCTGGTAAATTTTCTCTCATTATCTCAGCTGCATATGTTGATCAGGCAATTTTTTCTCAATTTCTTACAATTTCAAGTAATTTCAGATTGGACGTTGATTTGAGAGAAACAAAAGTTGTCTTCAGTTTCACGATCTAGTAAATTCTTTAGCTCTATTCCTTTTAACTTTCAGCTGTATGTATTGATTAGGTTTATTTTCTCAGTTTCTTAAGATTCCAAGTAATTTCAAAGTAATTTCAGTTTGGGCGTCGAAAATGAAAGCTGTCTTCGGCTTAATCTCTTAGTTTATTCATTTAAATTTTGTCTAAATTTTTAGCTGCATGTGTTGATTCAGGTAATTAATTTTCTTTTCATCTTCTAGTTATGTATTTCGAATTTGAGTTAAATTTAAATATATTCAAACTATAATGTGATTTTGGTACCTGTGTTGGCTGAATTATGTAATTTATTTACTAAATTTTAGTGCTTATTATTTTATACGTTTAAATTGTAGTAGCAGGTTATATATTAACAAGTGAAGGACTCATAATGGATAAAACATGGGTGAATCTTCCAAGGTTTTAACATGAATTGGTATTATAAAAAAATTAAATCAAACAATTTGTACTCAAATAATTAAAGTATAAAATTACTTTTTACGTGTAGATTTTCTAAGCAGTATAGGGATGGTGCTCGAAAGTTTGTCAACATGGCTCAAGCAAGTACAGGGGATGGTGATTATATCACTTGCCCCTGTGCTAAATGTCGAAATCTCCGTTCTCAACATGTTGGCATTGCTTATGAGCATTTGGTTATAATTGGAATCAATCCTAATTACACTACTTGGGTTCTCTATGGGGAAAGTCCAAACGTGCATTTACAACATACAAATTTGGAAATGTCTGATTCTTATGAGATGTATAAGGACACTTATGATGAGCCTAATGATGAGCCTAATGAAGATGCTGATCAATCTGGTGATGCTTATGAGCAGCCTAATGATCATGAAAAAGTATCTTATGAGAGAAAAGAGGGTGTTTTTATTCAAAAGGATGATGTTGAAGATCATCTTTATCCTGGCTGTACAAAGCACACAAGGTTATCAGCTGCTACAGTTTTGCTCAAACATAAAGTTGATAATGATCTATCTGATTAAAGCTTTACAGAGTTACTTCAAATCCTTAAAGATATTCTTCCTCTAGAGAATAATATTCTATCCTCTAGAGAATAATATTCCAGATTCTATGTATTCAGTAAAAAAGTTACTAAAGGAATTTGACTTAGGATATGAAAAGATAGATGCATGTATAAATGATTACTGTTTGTTTAGAAAAGAGCTAAACAAAAAAGTGTTCATCGTATAGGCCGTAAAGGACTTCCTCGTTTAAGACATGAAATGGTAATTTTTCTTGTTTAGTTTTTTATTCTTATGCATTACTAGTAGTTCTGTAATCAAATAATGATCTGTATATTTTGTAGATAAAATAGAACCCAAATTCATCTATAACTCGAGTTGATGTTTGGGTTCGTGCCTATTCAAAGAAAGATGGAACTCTAATTGATGAGGAAATTGCTGATAACTTGGTGATTAAAACTTCTTTTTATAACAATTTTATTTACCAATTAATTCTTTTGCTAATAAGAATTTAGGAACACATGTTACAGGAAAAAATCAAAGAATATGGGAGGACACATCCTAACTTAAGTAATTGTACTGTCAAAAGCGATGCTCTAACTAACGTATTGGGAAAAGAACGTCCGGGACAAGTTCGAGGATTTGGATTCGGAGCCACACCTTCTAAATTGGCTTTACAAGCAATTACCCACTCAAATGTTTCTCAGCTTGAGAGTAGACTAAATGATCTTCATGCCAAATATAATGAACTTCAAGCAGCATTCATCAATTACATGAGCACACATTAGGTAATGAAAGTATATGTTTCTTTTTATATGTTTACATTTGCTCAGTTGTATAATGAACTTCAAGCCTCATCTATCAATTACTGAAAGTTGGTATTAATGATCGAATTTAATTTGAATATATAAGTTATGACACTTTATATATGTTCTAAAAGTTGGAAGCCACATTGTTGTTTAGTATGCTCTGATTTACTTCTTTGAAATGATTTATGTGCTTTTAATGCAAATTTTTCACTTTAGTTATAAGTAGAAGTAATCTTAACACATTTTTTGTACTTGTAGGTTCAAAATGGTAGAAATGAGAAAATGCAAGATTTTGAAGATAATTCGCAAGTAAGTTTTGGATAATTTTAAGAAGTCAATAATTATGTTCTAAGACTAATACCTTTGTTTTATTCATCTTGTTTGCGGTAGATACAAAGCTCCAATAGACATGGATTTAATAAATCTACTGTGGAGAATACACAATGCATATTGTTGGATTGGAGGGGTACAAGAAAAGTCGTCGGAGAAGGAACAGTTGCATCAACAAATCCACTTTCAAAGGTACATCACATGGATCTTGGACCAGATTGCTGGAAAGTATGGGTTACAGTAGCAACAATAGGGGAAACTCCTTTATATCATACAACATCTGATTTTCATGTTCTTGATGATGTAATTAGAAGCACCATTACTTGGCCAAAGAACTATGTAGCCTTAAACTAAATGGTTTATTGATGTATTGAATATTGTTGACTTGATGTGTACAATCTATATTGAATATTCAATTTTAATATTTGTATGGACATATGCAGTAACTTTTCAGATCCGTATATTTGTATGGATATTCAATTTTGATATTTGAAGGAACAAATGAATGTTGGTTTTTTGCAGGATAGTTTTTACAACATTTAACTAATGTTATTTTTATCTTTACAGCATTTTTATTATAGTTTTTTTAAAGCATTTGTTGACTGCTGTATTAGACCTATTATCTTTTGCAACATCGTCCAAAACAGCGTTGGACAAAATGTTACACTTGACTTAATGCAGGGTTGGTCCAATGCTACAAAAAGTAAACTTTCTTATAGTGGGAATAACCTTGTCATACTCGAACCTCATACGGGTAGTGCAATGATGTACTGAAAGTGTACTATAATACCTAGATCTACAACGGGTAGACCAATGCTGTGTCATTTTATATATTTCATCATATCTCATCATATTGCATGCGTAAAATAGCCCCCAAAGGACAGAAGCGCCAAAGCACACAGCCCAAAGCCCAGTGTGTAGTCAAACGGAGGGCCTCTATCTCAACTGTATCTCTGTAACTGAATCTCTATACTCATCTCTGTATCTAGAGGGGAAGGGTACTGTCTAATTATTTTGAAAAATAAACTTTTATATAAATATACATAAACATTTTTAAAATACTTTAAATATACTTACATTTTCATTAAAATACTCTCATGGATTAATTTATAATCAAAATAGGTAAAGAAAACTGGAAAACCAATCATCATACACCTTTAATAAACATATCAACATGTAAATAAAATCTCTATTTCTAGCAAAGCTTAAATCAAAGCATCAAACTCTTACTTTGTAAGCATACTTTACTCAAATTAAAATCATAATAAAAATACAAAAGATAAGTTTAGTATATTCCACTCACAACAATGATGCTCAAGCTCGCCTATCGTCGACGTCTACGGGTTGACTCACATTCGCGGTTCCTCCTAAATTAAGGAAATGGCATAATTATTTTCTAAACATGTGAAATACAACTAACTTTCTGCGATATAGCTCGCAATGAATATTTACCCCACAACATACGACTTCAGAATCCATACTTGTAAATTAAAATTACTATAATACCCTCAAAGCCATAAATTACAGCTTATGCTCAAAATTCCATACTCCACCTCAATAATTAAATTTCCATATCTTATAATACTAATAAATCATCCACATTATCAACCATCTCATTATTAACCATAAACTACCTAAACATATTATAAAACCATAAGCTAATAATATATTGAAACGGGAAAATTGTAAGGGTTATGAGTCTCTAACCCTACAATGCCTTGTTGATGCCCTTGTGCGCCTAAAATAATCCACCAATTACAAAAATTAACTTGAGACCAACTTTGACCATTTGTTAGAAACCCTAATTAAAGTACACTAATCTTTAAATAACTTCATTCCCATGAAATCCAACTTCAAATAAAGATAAAATGATAGAAATCTTACTCACTTTGGTCAGAAAACCAACTTAAAAGCTTAAATCACTTCCCTCTCACTCATATTCTCTCTCTACACTTCCTACAATTAAATTCCTCTCTAATGCATGGGTGTTCCCAGA
Organism: Clausena lansium; assembly: GCA_030449835.1. Taxonomy (NCBI): domain Eukaryota; kingdom Viridiplantae; phylum Streptophyta; class Magnoliopsida; order Sapindales; family Rutaceae; genus Clausena; species Clausena lansium. The sequence continues at coordinate 5,311,643 of JASUUF010000259.1, read as the reverse complement.
TGAATTTAGGGATAGAAATACTCTAGAATAGCTTCCCAAACTCAATTTTTGTTAAAATTCCCAAGACTTGAATATTTTCCTATTTTCTCTCTCTTGCTCGCGAGCTCTTGCTAAGAAATGGTAAGTGCTTCCTTTTTTTTTTTTTTAAATTTGCTTTATAGATAGGGCTTTTTATTTATGGGCTTTATTATTTGTTTAAGCCCAACACTAACTAACTTGTATATTTATAAGTTATTATCAAATTAACTTATATTAGGGGTAAGAGTTCACATATTACTTTCATTTTTGTTGATTAATTATTAATATGTACTATATTAGCTAGTGAGGGAATTAGAAATTTGGTTTCGGTGAAGATAATTAAGATGTATAGAGTCTTTTTAAGTTCAATTATTGTGAACTTAGTCATATCTAAACTTGAAATATAAGAGAATATTTTATTGATCTCAGCAATAAAGAATAATAATAAATTTTCACCTAATTAATTTTATCTAAGTAATAAAGACCCTATGATAACTTAAATCCACAAATATAGTTATTATTTCTTAACAAGATAATAAATACAGATAATAAAAAAAAAGTACAAAGAAATATATATAGTAAAATAGAAGAATAGAAACTTAGGTCTAGTTTTTTGCATGTAAAAATGTAGAGATAAATATGAGATAAGAGCTCTTAAAATTTAAAATTGTACTCCATGAACCTATTTTAACACCTAAAATAACCTTAATATATAAGTTAAATTATAAAAAAAATTATTTAATAATTTGTATAATTTAACAAAAATAAATTTCCATTTCTATATTCATTTACATTGATGCTATTTCACGCAAATTTATTGCTGAGGATATAAATTGTTACATTATTTTTAGATTTTAGTATTGAATATTTGTGCCCTAGTATAATTAGGCTAGGGCGCAACCATTTTTTTAGGCAAGCAGGTATAGGTGGATGTTATTATATGCACTGGCAGATTAGTTCATGATTAGCAGGAGCTCAAGTCCCGCTGGAGAAAATAAATTCTAAAAATTATAGAGAAAATTACTTGTCCTTATTATTCAGATTATTAATTTATTGTCTCTAGGAACCGAAGAAAAGAATTGAAAACGCATTCAAAGAAAAGAAACCAAGACAGCAAAACAAGCTATATGTAGGAAGATTAATTAATTTACAGAAACGTACCTGCTGCATGCGATGGATGATTGTTCAAGAAAATTTCAGTCATTTGCTGGGGTTGTAGTTCCTCTTCTTCTTTATTATTGAAACTTTCGCTTGGGTCTTCCGTTGAATCTGGGGCGTACAATAAATGAATCCCACATTTTTTTACCCCGCAGCACTCTAAACGTTCAGAGTCATCACAATCTTTCTTAAAATAGAATTGGACTGCATCAATAACGCAATCCCGAAAACCATTCAAATCGTCATTACCGAACAAATAGTACCCCAAAATTAAGTGATCTGACTCTACATAACAATTCAGCTCCAGATATATCTGTATCACATGTGGATCACAATCTTTGGGTTTGACTTTGATGTCACAAAACAATTCAAACACAACATCATAATGGTCTCGAAATGATACAATAGCACTAAAGGCAAAACCCATTACTTTATTATTATTGAACCAACCTGCAGGTGGCGTCTTCAATGTTATCAAAGATCCTACACTTTGAAACCTAAACCACTTTGGAATTTCATTCCCAGGTAAGATGGCAAAACCTTCAAATTCTGGATAAGATATCTGTACCGCAAAAATCATTATTTAAAAAGAAAAAATATATAAGTGTATGATTAAATTGAGATGAGAGAGTTAAAGACACCTTTTCCTGTGCATGCATGTGTTCCCAACGTGCAGTTCCCACAAGCTGAATGTTTTGCAGAGCATCTTCGAGAACTCCTCCGATAACATTCCGATCCAAGTTATAATTACCGTTAAGCTCAAAACGCGGCAGACAATATTCATAACTTTTTGGGAATAAACCTGATAATGATTGCAGCGCCGTGCAATGATGTGCATACAACTTATGTAGACTGCATGGAAGCTTTGGTAAGGATTGAAGCCTGTCACAATAACTTATGTAGAGAGATGACAACTTAGAAAGTTGTATGATGCTTTTTGGTATCCTCTCAAAATTGTTCTTCGATAGATACAAATATTCTAGAGAGGATAACTGACCAATATTTTCAGGTAACTCTGTGATGCAGCAATCAGTTAGACCTAAATACGTTAAATTGTACAAGCCATCTAAAGATAGTGTGATCGGCAACAATAAACCCATCTGCTTATGACCCTTGCTTCTATTGAAATATATATCACGAACGTTGTTCAAACGGACAATGGATGAAGGTACTTCTCTTATAGCTGTTGTTATAGCAGACAAAAACTCCAAAGCTTCTAAATCTCCAAGTTCGTCAGGCAATCTTTGAAGATTTGAGCACCCATTGAGATACAGACTCTTAAGAGATTTCAACTTACATAGGCTGTTTGGGAGACACTTAAGCCTTTTACAATTCTGAAGGTCCAAGTCCAAAAGCCCAGAGAGACACTGAATGGATGAGGGCAATTCTTTAATTGCAGTTCCATTTAAACGTATCTCTTCCACATTACCAGCTGATGAGATCTCTGCAGGAAGCCTCTTCAATTTTGAGCAACCGATTAGGTTGACACTAACTAGCTTATTTAGATGTGGAATCAACGAGGGGTTTGGAGTTTTGGTAAAAGAATTCCAGGCAGCAATGACTATCTGGTTGAACTTACCATGATGCTGTTCGGACAAAAAAGAAGCCATGACGACAAATCATTCGATAATCAAATGTTATCAATAAGGCATTGCATAAATATAAGATATACCTGGACACCACAGTCCCAAAGTTGTTCAATATTACTATGAGGGATTTCAAGAAAAACAAGCTTGTCTGGATTAATATTTGACGGCAATGATGTCAATGGATAACCATGCCAGTGAAAATACCTCACTTCAGCAAATATAGAACCTTGGAAATTAGACACCTTCCATTTGTTCTCTCCCTTCGAGATTGAACTATAGAATTTCAAAAATCTTAATTTACGCATCTTCGTGAATGTATCGGAATTTAGACGAATTTGTTTCACCTTGGACATATCCAGGTAGATGCCCTCAATTTTTTCAGTCCCCTAATAATCAATTAAAGACATAAAATTAAAATCAAATCTATAAATTCAAGTTGATAGTTATCATTAGGCAATAAATGCAAACCTACCTACAGAAAAAAAAAATAATATATATGTTTGACTGCAAACTTTTATATACAAATTGACATTGCAATTTTTTTCCTTTTACTAGCGTCACTCTTCTATTAGTTTTATAACCCATCTATTTATGTATAATTATCAGCAAAGATTACATATCCAATAGCATTCCAAAATAATATAACAATATATATATATGTCTCAAATAAAACGCTTACTGTATTAGATGTCAAAACTTCGATAATATCCTCATGATGCCAAAGTCGACTGCGTTCTCCTGGATTATTTGCAGATTCTTGCCGGACAATTTCTCTACCCATTTCTTGCAGCAAATCATGCATTGTTATACTGTTGCCATGTATGATGATAAGAGACTTATCAACAAGATCACTTATTCCTATTTGTGCAGCGAAACCACAAGCATCAAGGAACTTTATCACAAATTCTTTATCTTCACCTTTAAAGAAACAAGCAATGTCCAGAAAAATATTTTTCTCTTCATCGTCCAAATCATCGAAACTAATTTTTAGCACCTTTTGGATTTCCATATTAAGAATTCTTTTCAATTCGTTTATTGCACCTTTCGAAAATTCCATTTCTCTTCCAGATAGAAAGCAACCCAAAATTTCAAGTGCTAAAGGAACACCCTGAGCATAGTTAATTACCTTTTCTGACAGCTCCTGATAACCTACTTCAGTAGGACGGTTTTGTTTGAAGGCATGTCGACTAAAAAGCTCAAGGGCATGACCACATTCTAATGCCTTCACCTCATAAATGTCTTTCTCTTTCACTCCCCCATTTTTAAGAACCTTTTGATCTCTTGTGGTAATTATGATTCGACTCTCAGACATAAACCAATCAAGACTTTTGATTAAGTATTTTATTTGTCTGAAACAAGTCACATCATCAAGAACAATCAGAGCCTTCCTACGGCTAAGCCTTGTAAAGTTGAACTCAATATCAGGAATCACATTTTCATCCTTCAATACTTCTGAAAGAAGTTTTTGTTGCAACCTAGCCAATCCTCCCGGGCTTTGTGATTCTTCTCTAACATTCTGAAGGAAGCAAGAACCTTCAAAATTTCCAGAGATTTTATTGAAAATCGCCCTAGCAATTGTTGTCTTGCCTATACCACCGATGCCCCAAATCCCTACTAGAGGTGCAGCTGCTAATAGAGATTCAATTTCCTCAACTCTTGGTTCTACTCCAACCAGATGGTTTTTGTTATTACATGAAAGTACTTCAGGCAGATGGTTTTTGTCATTACATGAAAGTACTTTATGCAGTTTCACCAAAATGTCATTAACAACTTTCTTTATAAGTTCAGATTCATTCCTAGCAAATACAAACATAGTATTAGGTTAAAGAGAGCCAAAAACAGAGTGTTTTTAATTAGTTCCAATTTTTAATTTGATGCTGATTGTTTGCTTTTAAATTAGTTACATTACACTAGAAATTGAGTTTTAAAAAAAAATATTAGAAAAAAATGTGTAAGATACGTTATAACCTAGTAATCTTCATCAAATGATTTAATATTTAATATTAGAATGTTTGATATTGATGAGCACCCTAATAATAAAAAAATTATATAATTGATAATAAATTGACTGTTACCTGATAACATGAGAATCAAAGCCAGATAAATTGGCTGCTTCCGTCAAAGCAATCCTCCATCTTTGCATCTTGTCTGGAAATCTTTCTTCAAGCTTCGAAAATGAATCCCCAAAATTCCCAATTTGCTTTCTGACATGTGATGGATCAACGCGATAGAAGACAGGAACCACAATCTGTCCATAATCGTGCTTGCATTCGAGGATCTTTAAAAGTTCATCGAGACAACATCCTGAAGAAGCATATCTTTCTGAGAAAATGATAATTGAAATGCTTGATGCTTCAATTGTATCAAGAAGAGACTCTGAAATTTCATCATCTCCTGTGATAAGTTGGTCATCAATGAAAGTTTCAATACTTTTTTCACACAAAGCAGAATGAAGATGACTAATGAAGTTGTCACGGGTGTCCACTCCTCTGAAACTAAGAAAAACATCATACTTTTTGTTTCGAGGATTCATCAAACTCAAACTGCCGGATGGATGAGAAGAAGAAGCCATTATAGAAACAGTTCAATAGATTAGAGAGATTTTGATCAGAAAATTTGGCATGTAATATGAACTAAATGTCATCGCAGGTGCAGGGCTTATATTGTTGCTTTAGCTACTTCATCCCTTCCATGGAACCTTGCAAAATAGTTGATGACAGCTAAGAAAATATACTGTGGCATATACTTTAACTTTTGTCAAAAGTTGTATGTGTGTGTGTGCATGTAATCTATGGTGGGCATTTGGTTCGGTTCGGACGGAATCGAATAGAACCATATTATGGCGGTTTAGTTTGGTATGATTCGAGATAAAAAAAAATTAAATGATTTAAAAATTTTAAATCATTTGATTTTTTATTTAGTTTGGTTTTAAATCGAATTAAATAGTTTAATGAAACCTTTTAATTTTTATTTGGTTTAGTTTTAAACCGAACTAAATGATTAAAAAAATAAAATTAAAATTAAAAATACAAAAAGTTTGTTTTGTAATATGTAGTGGATTTTCATATTAATATTAGATTTTGTTATGCTAATTTACTTTTATTAGATTTTATGTTGTTTATTATTTGTGTATTTTTATATTATTATTTAATTTTATTATGTTAATTTACTATTGTTAAATTTTATTATGTAGTTTATTGTCTGTAGATTTATAGACTCAAAATTAGTATTATATCTTTTTTTTACTGAATAATGAATAATTGAATATATAGGATAAAATCAAACTAAACCGAACCAAACTGAATTAAATTACACTGAACCGAACTGATTTAATTTTATTCAATTCGGTTCTATTCTATAATTTAATTCGTATTTAGTTCATAAATTCTTGAACCGTTTAGTTTTAGTCCTGAGCCGAATCAAATTAAATAATGTCCACCCCTAATTTATATACACCTTTTAATTTTCATTAATAGAACAATGAAATTTAAAAAAAAAATGAAAATTAATAAACATGTAAAAGTTTTTTTTAATAATATAACGTGTAAAAGATTAATTTCAAGGTAATTGATTGCTTTGACTACTTTTTTAAACCTTCCGTGAAGCGAAGTTTTAAGCTAAGCAACCTTATTTTCGCTTTTTCAAGTCCATCCAATAATTTCATGGGAACTGCCTTCAATTAGGATGGCAACGGGACAAAGACCGGTCAGGATTTATCAATCTTGATTATGTTTCAATTGATAATTAGGATAAAAATTATGTCTCGAATCTTGTATCAAATAGTAAATCAAGACAAAATTACATCTAGACCTCGTCCCATCGAAATCTCTAATCCTAATCAAATCTCAAATCAAATCGAATGACATAAATTTTCTGTCATACGTTGCAGATTCTATCATAACGATATATCATACGTTTATAACCGACAAGTCATATACATATTTTTTATCAAAACAACTTATCATACACATATGACTGATATATCAAATATATTTGGTTCATTAAACTGACTTGTCATACATTTCTGGAAACTTAGATTTCGAGAAATTCGTGACCCCGATCAGGATTTTCAAACATCTCGAATCCCATCCCAAACTGTGAATAAGGATAAATTTGAATCCCGAATCCTAACTCAAATAGTAAATCAAGATAAAATTTTGTACCAAATCCCGATCCAGGTGGACTTGGATTCCGAATGCCAATCGAGATTACAAGGAATTCTGCCACATTCAATGGTCGTTGAGTCACTTGAGTTAAACTCTCGGTTGATATTCCAAATACAAGACGAGAGTTTCTTTTTTTTTTCTTTTTTGGGAGGGGGGGAGGAAGGGCCACCCGCACCCTCAAAATTTGATTAAATAGCCACACCCCTTTAGTTTCATAAATAATCGGCCACACAAATCCTTTTTTACTCGTTATACCATTGATTACAACAACACAATAATTAACTTTAAATATTATAAAATTATTTTGAATATTAGAAAATTATTTTAACATCATTAATCTATCATATTCTTTCAATAATAATAAAATATATTTGAGATATTAATAATACTAAAATAATTATGCCTAACATTCACACTAATTTATAAAAATTTATATTATTTTATTTACAATATCTTTTTTAATGTATATATTAGTATAAATCTTAAAGTCAACTTTTGAATTAATAGATTTTAGTATTAATAAAATCCGTCGGGATAGGCTAATAATAACTTAATATTAAAGATCATTTTCATTATATTCGTTATTTTATTAATTATACTTATTATAATATTTTATTTGTATCATATAATATTTATTTATTATTTTTATCTTATTACGATATTTTTATTTATATGGATTGTTATAATAAAAGGATATAATAATTATTTATAAAATTAAGGGAGTTTGTGTAATCCTCTATGAAACTAAAGGAAATGTCTGATCATTTAAATAAAACTTAGGGTGGGCAGCCTTTTTTTTTTTTTTCATTTTAATTGCTTGGAAAAAATTCAAGTATAGACATACGCACAGTACGTAGCGTACTATAAAAATCAAAAGTTATCTTAATACCATACTTAACGTACTAACGTAATTATTTAATATTAAAAATTTGTAAGATCAAAATTATATATAAAAGTAATTTTTCAACTTTTTTTTTCTTATAAATCTGTACACCACATGAATACTTTTCGATACTTGTGATCTCTAATTAAATTTTCATCCGAAAAGTTGTATGCCTTTTCATTTCCATTCAAACATTAAATTTTATTAAAAAAATCACGCACTAGTAAATACTTTCTTCAAACCTCCTACGATGGCTCGAGGCAATTTCATGTTATTTACGGAGTATCGAAAAAACACAGTTTGAGTTCTTTGAAATGTGAAATGTACAAGTGTTTATTGTAAACTTCAATTGATTGACCCCGCAAAAGGGGGCATACACTTTGCCATAGTTCTCTTAGGAACAATCACATTCTTCAAAAAGAAATTAATAAGAAACAAGTTAGAGAGCCTCAGGATGAATGGTAATAATTAAATTTCACAAATAATAAAGAACACTAAAGATTAAACACTAATAGTTAAGTATGAACAAACATACAATCCCTGTTTTACTTTGCAAATTCAACACTCTGGAGAACTGATGGAACTTAGCAAGAAGTTCAACAAATCTGACATACCATTGCATATCGATATTCTTGGAGTCAAAATGGAGATCAAATTCCTGCTAAAGCCAAGTCATTTGGTGAGAAGCATAGTAAATCACGAACAAATCTAAATATACTCAAAATGGGAGTCTCAATCTTATGCGCAATGTCTTGAGACAGGGACTTGAAGCCGTAATACTCTCCAACTTGTGGCATTGCCATTTGCTCAAGAACTCAAGCAGGGGAAATTTCCTTGCCGAGCTACTCATCTGTTGTAGACAGCCGTTTGAGGTTCTTACAATGAGCGACAATGATCTCATATGAACTAGATGGTGCAAGATCAATAGATAATGTATGAACATTCAGTCCTCTGACTTTCAGTCGCTCAAGTTCACCACTGTTTTGTTGGAGTTTTATTGGTATTTCAAAAGATTAATGTCCCACATTGGAGGGAAGCGACAGCAATTACTTTTATGTTTGATTTGAATTAGTCATTTGTTTAATTTTATTACAAATTAGAGTTGAATAAGTCAAATTTAGATGTGATTTGAATTATTTAATTTGAATTAAATTATAAAACACAAGGATGGCTAATTCAAATTAAATAAAGAAAGTCTGTGACTAATTCAAATTGAATTAGGAAAATGATTATAGAAGATTTCTCTGTATAAAAGAGACATATAATTGTTGTGTTTAGAATGCAACCCCACAACAGTATCATTGTATCCTGAATGTCAATCCGCTTTATTTGTGTCCAGCCTTAAGGATAATGTTTCGTGCATGCCTTAACGAATTTATGATTGTTGTCGAGGAAATTGTGCTGTGAATAGTTTTGGGTGAATAGTAGTATTAGTAAATAGTGATATAAATTGTACCAATAGCTACTATTTATATTTTGGACTTTTAAAAAAATAATATTGACCCATATTTTCATTATATTTTTGTCAATTGGTACTCTAATTTCATTTATTTTGCTAAGTCTAGGTAACTCTAGACTTTTGAGCTCTTTACAAAACCAGATATCCAAACACTCAATTAAGGAACTGCTTGTATTTTTGACTTAATTTCAATCAATTAAGTCATTAAGTCGGTTTGTTTTTTTAACTTAATGAAAATTTTCAGTCATTAAGTTATTAAGCCAATTTTTTTAACTTTTTGCTTTATCTAAAAACCTTAATGATATCATTAAAAGATATTCTCTAAAATATTCCTATCTAATTAATTAATTTTCATCCTTATCTAAATAAAATTTAATAATTTACATTATTACCAATCTTTATAACTTGTGATAATATAATGTTATACTATTAATATTTTTATTTTTTACTTTCTTTAAAATAGTATTATTTATCTTTATAATTTTTTATAAATATTTTTCATTTAAAAACATCATAAATTACAATAAAATTGATTAACTTATACTAATTTAGAATATAAAGTGTTGTAATAAATTGAACATGATTTATGTTATGATAATATATTATCTTATTTAAGCTCTTTGACATATTTATATTTGTCTAATGTTTATATTTTGTCTGGTTTTCAGATTTTTTAAGTTAAAAAAAATAACTTAATATTTTTTTTCAACAATTTAGACAAAAAAATAAACATATCATTCAAATTCAGACATTTAATTCTAATCAAAATTCAGACTAATTCAAGTCTATTCAGATTTCAGACAAAAAAATAAACGCTACGTAAGTGAGGAAAAAGACATGTGGACCGGACCCACCACCTCCGATTAGAATATAAGTGGTTAGTGCAGCCAATTGGAATCAGCCAAATGTCAAATAGATAGTTTTCACAGATTTTTTTTTAAATTGGTATTTATTATATCATTAAAGTGAAATGGTCTTTGCGTCACTGCTGATCCCACCACGCGCCTAGGCTACGCTGTTTGACAGATTCCAAGCGTGCGCGCCTGGTGAGCGTAACCCACAAAATTTTCTTTTTCGGAAGATATCTAATTGGATTACCTACCAATGTCGGTAATTTCAAATAAAATAAAAAAACAAAAACTTAAATTTTATAATAAAAGTCAATGATTTGTTTCTATTTTCTAACATATCTAAGAAATATTTTTATTAATTACTAAATTTTTTCGACTTTTTTCAAAGCTTGATTTTTTTTTCTTTTAAAGGTAGGTGGGTAAAGCCTAAATTGATTGTTCATCCTTACCTCCTTAATCAATCAAAGAGAGTTTGATTGAAAACCTAGTCATGTTGTTGCTAGAGGCTTTTTAAAGCATAATTTAGGTAGTGTTTTATTTTTTTTTATCTAAAATTTAAATGTATCTGAATTTTTTTAAAATCTGAATGGGTATGAATACAAATAACTAAATGACATGTTTGTTTTTGTTTTAATATCTGAATATAAGTGGCATCTTTTTTATTTTTATAAATAAAAAAATCTTAAACATGGTTATTTGATATTTATGTCATTGTAAATCAAAACAAAAAGAAGATTATATTTTATAGTTTAGAAATAAATATATTTTATAAAGATATTTTTGGAATATAATATTTACTTTTCATTAGACATTTTCTCATTCGGATAAAAGTCACAAAATTTTTTTATTATTCAGATATAAATATCTAAAAATCAGACATAAGTTATAAAAAATAAACAAGTAAATTTTAGAAAGGGTCTGAAATTAATAAAATTTCAAGATTTCAGATATTTAATAAACAATCCCTTAATGAAGATTTATCTTATTAAATGATTGAAAGTTCATTTTATCCACTAATTAATAGTGATATAGGAAATTTATACTTAGCCGGATTAAGGCCAGTCCTCAACACATTTAATTATTTTTATCATTAAATTTTATGACATTGCTGTACATGGTTTGCTCCTTTTTTTTTTCTCCCCTGAGTCTACATAGTTTGCTCCTTAAAAGGTGAAAATTGGTGAAAAGAAGTGAACTCTTCATACAACATTATCATTTATCAATTTATCATATTTATATAAACAAATGTGATTTTATAGGATGCAGCAATTTAATCACATACATTATAAACAATTTGCCATTATTCATTTGCCTTGATGCCATTTCTCACAAAGCAGGGGAAGCCCAATGTATTTGATGTCTTACAGTATATTTATATCCAAATATAGTGGAAACGCTGTTGAAATTTTTTGTTCATAATAATTATAATTACTTTGAGGTTGTTTGATTTATAATGAGGTTCAATGGCAAGTGTGAGTACGTGTTCTGTAATTAATTATTTGTGCTATAAAATCTGGATTTTGATGGGTGCTATAATTTATCGAGAGTTGTGCAATCGTTGAGAGGTTTTGTTGGAAAATTGTTGTTTGATGAAAATATTAGTTGTGTAATCTTAAAGAATTTTTCATTAACTTGCCTAACTTTGGACAGACAATTTTTCCATATATTCCTTTGCCTTGACGCTATTTCTTGCAATGGTTATTTAGACCCTTTTGGTGGTAAAATATAAACCAGGGGTATTGAGGGCATAACACATAGAGAACATGACTCATGAGGGTGATAGATGATAAAGGGGAAGCTGAAAGGGGAGGATGAAATGGGAAGATCTAAAAAATCTAGCATTAACCACCAAAATAGTTTAAGGATACACATCATTACAATACGGTCTCCACCTGGATTATCTTCAAAATATAATCTTACGAGTAGCCAAAGTCAGAGTTGATGAAGGGGGACCGCCGGCAAAACCACCTACACCATCTCCAGTGAAATCATATGTTCTCCAACCCAATTGGGTCATTCAAAATGGGCCAATTAGAGTTAAGGACGCACTGCTAGCACAGACTATCCTCAAATGGACAATTGTTTCCATAAGAGGTGGTCAAATTACCTTTAAAACCCTACATGAGGGGAAAATCCACCAATAGCGGCTCGCCACGGGTCCAAAAGGACACAAAGATGCTATTAGGGGCACTCCAACTTTAAAAGGTCAGGTTGGTCACACAAGGAAGGTAAGTTGATTCACCCACAAAAAATACTCAACTTTTGTCTGGTTCTAGGGTTTCTTAGAAACCCACCATCTCCTTAACCTTCCACTAGCTTGACCATCGGAGTGGCTATTTCCTTGTGATTTCAAGTTATTCCAAGCTATCACCATCCCCAGAAAACTTACCCGAAGCAGCATAGTCTCTATCTTCACCAGAAAGCAACATTCTGCAGAGAAGCTCCATAATGTTTTAGGCTGAACCAAAATCAAGCCAATAGAGACCCCATTTGGAATTAAGGTTAAAATACTATAAGCGATTTATTTCATAAATTTTAACAAAAATATAGTTTGCAAAATTTTTGAAAGCTACTTATTTCATGAGGTCCCGTTTGAGATTGGAGTTGAAATTCTATAAACTGTTTATTTCATAATTTTTGACAAATATAGTATGTGGTAAAAATTTTAAAAACTACTTATTTTATAATTTTTTTAATTTGGACAGTAATTTTTAAAAGCAAGTAAAGACTTGCTTTTTATAAACAGCTTATTAAATAAACCACCACACATTTTTAAAATTTCTATTACAACCTTAATATTTAACAAAAAGACGATTATGTCTTATTTTTTCATAAATCTTAATATATAAACCATTAGATATCATATAACTGCCACGATCATATTACTGCCATAATTACTAAACATTTTCTCTAGTATTTTACGTTTATTTCCTATCGTAAGAATCAACAAAAATCTTCGTATAGTTACATAAAATTCTCTTTAAACTATGAACAAGTTTAATGTGAATATAATAAATATTACTTTTTATTTTATTTGGATTTATGCATTAATATTACTTCTTATCATAGTTTATGTAACATATTATATATTTCATTAGATTTCTTTTAATTGAATCTTTTTCACTTTATGTAATACAAGGCATGTCTAAACAGTTTTATTAAACTAGTCTAAAAGATAAAAAGTAATTTTGGTTATTATATAATAAAACAGTACTTTCTTAATAAAATTTACTAAATGCATGTAACTCTAATTTCAAACTCACATAAACTGCAATAATACAGTTTACAAAACACTTATATACTTTTGTAATCAGTAGCTTATTTCATCCGTATAATAGAAACAGCTTATTCCATTAGCCAATACAATTCCAAATTGGCCATAGGTCTCTCCATTTTAACAGTAGCTTTTACAAGAAAATAAGGAGTTACTTTTCATAAATAACTTATCAAAATAAGCCACTATACACCTTTTCAAAGTTTCTATTATAACTTTAATATTTTAACAAAAAAGACAATTACGTCTTATTTTCCATAAACATTAATATATACATAAAAGATAATTTACACTTATGTCTATTTTGTTCATTATATAATAATAAAATAACACTTTCATAATAAAATTTACCAAATATATGTATTCTACTTTTCAAACTCACAACAATTACAACACCACAGTTTACTAAATACGACTTTTTTAGTTATTTCATATACAGAGCAAAAGTAACTTATGTTATTAGCCACCGCAATACTAAACTAGTGAGGATATAAATGTTTCATATTTTTTGCTTTTAGCATTAAATATTTGTGCCTTAGTGTCTGTGTTATAATTTAAATATATGTACAATACAACCAAAACCCAATACATTGTATAATTATGAGTGGAGCAATTGGCACCCTCTTTTGCTCTCATAAAACCCCTCTTTTAAATACACCTGCTAAAATATTAATTAAATTCTATTTGCTGCTAATAGCACCCATTTTAATTCCACAAATTTCCTTGTACCCTTCTTTCTTAGTAATTTCAGTATATATGAAAGAAAAAAGAGTAAAAGAGAATTTTTTTTTCATATAAGAAAAGGTTGATAGATGCTACTCCAATTTTTTTACACTCTCAATGTGAAAATTCTACATGCTTTTATCTGAAGACAAAAATCAATAACAAAAACAAGATAACAAATTACTATAACAGTAGAAGAAAGCAAGCCATCCATAATTTTAAAATAAATAAATAATTCAGTCCAACAAGAACCTAATTTAAGGATAAAAATAAAAAATATTTTGATCATAACAACAAATTGTGTTTTATTTAACAAAAATAAAAACTCAAGTGGGGTTAGAGGAAGAGAGATGAACCATAAATTTAATTAAGATTTAAAATGTAAATTTACGATATAGGGGTTTAATAAGAATTTTTTAGAGGTGCTAATAACTCCACTTTATAAATTTCATTCAAAGCCCAATAGATAATTGAAGCCCACTAAAAGTCAAGATAAAAAATCAAAGAAAATAATCCAAGCCACTTGAGAGACTCAAACCTTCACGGGAGATGCCAACCAACCAACAAAGTGTTGTTGGCTTAATATATTTAGGCTTGGGGACAATCATTTTTTTTTTAAGCCATACATAGGTGGAGGTTATTATATGATTGATTATTTTGGATATATATGAAGTGTGTGTTAATATTTGCTTGTTCTTTCATTATTTGTCCTTAGCATTTATTAATTTTTTTCGAGAATAAAGAATAGTAGTTCTAAACATCCTAAAATTTCATCTCAAATAATGTGATATTCATCAATTGGATAGTGAGATAATACAATTAATTCACTTGAACATTATCACAAATTATTAACAACTCAATAAATAACACATCATATATCACATTATTTGGGATAAAATTTAAAATAATTTGGGATGTCCATCATATTCAAAGAAATGTATTGAAAACACGCATACAAAGAAAGAAACCAAGCAAAAAAAAAGAGTTTACACACATACACATAAATGTAAATAGGAAGAGTTATTTATATTCCGAAATGTATCAGCTGCGATTTCTTCGTTATAGTTGAAACTTCCGCTTGGATTTTCTGTTGCATAATTCCGTAAAATCTGGGGCGTAAATTAAATGGATCCCACATTTTTTTACCCGGCAACGCTGAATAATCATTAAAAAATCCCTTTAAATAGAACTGGACTTCCACATGATCACCAAAGAAATAGTACTCCATAAGTAAGAAATCTGACTCTACATAATTAAATCCCCTAAGAAATCTCCGGGTGACATGCGGAAGCAAAGGAGTGATGCTAAGCTTATTTTATTAGGATACTTAATTTGTATATTGTCAACAATAGAATTTTACTAATTAAATTAAAAATAATAACGCTTAATAATTATCTATCACTTGATTTGTTAGTTTTATAAGATATGAAAAATTTAATTATTGAGGTGGATTATAAAATTTTGAGCATAAGGTGTAATTTATGGTTTTGAAGGTATTATAGTAATTTTTTACTTTCAAGTTTGGATTCAGGAGTTATAATATGAGGCAAAAATCCATTTAGAGTTATATTGCATAAAGTTAGTTTGTATTTTCTCATGTTCGGAAAGTAATTATGTAATTTCCATAGTTTAGGAGGAGCCATGAATGTGAGACAATCTGAGGATGTTGACAATAGCTTAGCTTGGGCATCATCATAGTGAGTGGAATATACTAAACATATATTATATATTTTTCTTTCGATTTTAATTTTAGAAAGTGAAGCATGTGTACAAAGTAATGGTTGATGATGCTTCAATTTAAGTTTTCTGAAAATAGATTTTATTTGCATATTGATGTGTTTCTTAAAAGATATGATAAATGATTTTCTTTATTTATTTTGATTATAAATGCATGAGAGAATTTTACGGAAAAGAAATATATGCTTAAAGTATTTTTAAAACACTTATCTACATGTGTATAAATGTTTGTTTTCAAAATCATTAAACTCCAGTTACACAGATTTTAGTTATAAAAATATAATTGAGATAGAGGTTTTTGAGGTCCATCTAAGCACACACAGGATTTTGGGCTGGGTCCTTGAGTCCTTTTGCCTTTTTAGGGACTATTTTACACACATGATATAATAAAATATGATGAGATATATGAGATAACACGTCCTCAATCTACTCGTTGGAGCTCCAAGCACAATAGTACACTTTCAGTACGTCATTGCACCTCCGGTATGAGGTTCGGATATGACAAGGTTATTCCCCTAGGTAGTTGTTTAATGACAATTTTATAATCATGTATATATGTTCTCTTTGGTATGATTTTGGTATCACTGTGATACTAGCTCCATCCTTAGGTAAATTAGGCAGTTGCCTATGGCCTGCTATATATGAAGGCCCCACATTTATGTTAAACTATTTTGTATATAAGAAATGATTGTGAATTCTAAAGTTATTATTATTCTTTTAATTTATTATTATTTTGTAATTATCTTTTCCTAAATAAATTATCAAATTCCCATAAAGTCTATTTAATGTAATACTTAATAGTTTTAATTTTCTATAAAACCATTAGTTGCAATCCTACAAAATCTCTGATTTATCGTTAGAATTAATATGTTATAATTAAAAAATTATGTATTCCTTTTAATCCTCCATAAAAGCCCCACATTTTGTCACTTATCCATTAAATTTTTTTATCCAATAACCTAGACAAGATATGGTCTTGGTGCTTAGGGGGAAAAAAAAAGAACTGCTTCCTCTACTTTCCGCTCAAGAAAAAAAAAATCCTAATAATTTTCTCTATTCTCCATGTTATTTGTCACAGCTCAGATCCTCAAACAATTAAAGATAAAATTATTTTGTGATTTCATCTCAAATTCTAGGTTTTATCTTTTTTTTCCTCTTAATTAATTGTGTTATTTGCTTGTTCTTATTTCTTTTTAAAATATTCTTGTGTTCGTTTATTAATTTTTTTTTGGGAGATTGCTAATTTCCCCCCTACTATAATCAATATATACTATTTACCTCATGCTATTTTTATAATAGCCAATAACCTGACATAGACTAATAACATAATCAAATAAATCATATGAATGAAAAAATGCTAATTTCCCTCATACTATAATCAAGTACACTTTTATTCATATTTATTATAAATTAAATAAATCATATGAATGAAAATTAAAATAAAAAATTATGCAGTAAAAACAAGAAATATATGTTTTGATGTAAAAAAAATTAGTAATAAAATATTTTTTGAACTTTTTTATTTTATAAATATTTTCTTATAATAAATATATAAGAAAATTACTATAAAATGATAAAAAAAATTTATTATGAGAAACTTGAATGATAAATAAAAAAATTGAATGATAAATAAAAAAATTATTATAAAATAAATAATAAAATTATTTTTTTGTATTTGTTACATTTAATTTTAAAATATTGTAAAATATTATTATTATTATTATTAGTAAAATATTTTTTTAATTTGTTACATTGAATTTTTTTGTATTTTATTATTAATTTTTTGTTCCCAACAAAACGTATATTTCTTGTTTTTAATACTTAATTTTTATTTTAATTTCTAATCATATGATTTATCTCATTTATAATAACTATGAATAAAAGTGTATTTAAAAATAAGAATAATATTGTAAACTTATGTTGTCATGGTGGCTATTGGCTATTATAAAAATAATAAGGGGGTAAATGGTATATATTGACTATAGTAGAGGAGAAATTTGCAATCTTCCTTTTTTTTTTGTGTGCGCTTGTTTTATTTATTTCAATAGAAAAAATTTGTATAAAAAACTTTTAAAAAATAAAAGAATAGAAAAGTTAGTTTAATATGAAAAAGGAGTAGTAAAAAAGATATAATTTGAGTAAAGAATAAGAAAGTGAAAATGTTACAATTGAATTAAAAAATCATGGAGCAATTAATGAAAATTTTATTGTTTATTTTGTAAATATTTTAGCAATATTAGAATTAAAAATTTTATTTAATAATTTTACATCTTAAAAAGTTAGAAGAATTGACTTTAAATAAATAATTTTTATAATATAAATAATATATATTTTTTACCTCAAATTTTAAAATGACCTAATTAAAATCATTCGCCTGAGGCCCTAAATATGATTGTGCCGCCCTTGGTATCACATATGAGATTTTAATACCTAGATTTTCACAGTTATTATATACAGCATCATGTGTTCCTTTTTAAAGCTAATAACTCGATTTAAAATTTAAACATTTTTACTTATATTTTAACACACAATTTGATAAAAATTGTATATTGCAATAATTAACATGATTATTTTAAAGTAAACTTTATTTTCAAAACCTACTATCCACTTACTGAATTTTATAATCACATGTTTTACTATATTTTCCCCCCACAGAAGGTTGCAGGTGCATAAGTCGACCCAAGGACTATAGTTATTATGAGTTTTTACCACGTGATGGTGCTAGGAGTCGTAGATCATATTATTAGGGCATTTTGATTTTCTCATTTGGATTATGAATTGAATATCATGAATGTTTAATGTATGTTGGCATTAGCATGGAATACTATTTTGAAACTTTGAAAATGTTGGGAAATATTTGGATGAGATCATTTAAGTATATTATTTTGATTGAATATTAAATTATTTTGACGATGCTTATTTTACAAATTTGCACGTTGAAAATATCATAAATATAGGGGAGACTTTGCCAAATTTTTTAGCAAAATTCTTATTAATAATTTATCTAGCCATGTTAAATAGATTCACCCATAGAGTTCAGGGCAGATCGATTCGGTTGCTGATTAATAGTCTTCCAAGTACTGAAGAAAAGATTTGAAAACGCATACAAAAATACAAAAAAAAAAAAAAAAAAAAAGAAAAGAAACAAGCTAGCAAAACAAGGTTTACATACATAGAGTATAGGAAGATTAAATTAATTTACAGAAGAGTACCAGCCGCATGCGATGGATGATGGGTTTCAACCATACCTCAGTCATTTGCTGTGGTGTTGTTCCTCTTCTTCTTTACAATTGAGACTTTCTCTTGGGTCTTCGTTGAATCTGGGCGTAAAATAAATGGATCCCACATTTTTTCACCGTCCAACACTCCAAACATTCTTGAGCATTATAATCTTTCTTAAAATAGAATTGCACTGCCTCAAGAGCGCAATTGTATTCCCGAAAACCATTCAAATCCTTATCATCGAAGAGATAGTACCCCAAAAGCAAGTGATCCGACTTTACATTTCTAACTTGACACAGATATCTCTGTATGACACACGAATCACAATCTTGGGGTTGACTGTTAATTCACAGTGCAAAAAAGAGCTCCTCTCTTCTCCGAGATGATGGTCTGCAAATGATAGAATAGCGGTAAAAGCAAAGCCGATTAATTTGTTATTATTGAGCCTACCTGTAGGCGGCGTCTTCAAGGTTATCAAAGATCCCACACTTTGAATTCTAAACCACTTTGGAATTTCATTCCCAGGTAAGTAGACGTAACCTCTACGTTCTAGATAAAATATCTGTACCTCAAAAATAACTGTTTTATTAAAAGAAGATAACACTATATGATTGAATTAAGATGAGGGAGTTAAAGACACGCCTTTTCTCGTTTATGTTTCCAAATGCTGTTGCCAAAAGCTGAAAATTTTCTAGAGCATCTTCAAGAATTACTCTGACCTCATTCGGATCCAATTTAAAATTATCGCTCAGGTCAAAATCAGATCCATAACTTATTGACGATAAACCTGATAATGATTCCAGTGCCGTGCAATGATGTGCTTCCAACTCACGAAGATTGCACGGAAGCATTGGTAAGGATTGAAGCCTCTCACAGTAATTTAAGTAGAGTACTACCAACTTGGAAAGTTATATGATGCTTTCTGGTATTCTCTCAAAATTATTTTTCGACAGATACAAGGATCCTAGAGAGGATAACTGACCAAGATTTTCCGGAAACTTTGTGATGCAGCAATCAGTTAGATCTAAACATGATGTGACCAAATATAATTCATGAACGTTGTTCAAACGGACATTGGATGACGGCAATTCTCTTATTGCTGTTCCTTTAGCAAACAAATCCTTCAAAGCTTCAGGAAATCTCTGAAGATTTGAGCAACCATTGAGATACAGATACTCAAGAGAATACAACTTACATAGGCTACTTGGGAGACTCTTAAGCCTTTTACAGTCAACAAGAAACAAGGACCGAAGTCTAGAGAGACAGTTGATGGACGAGGGCAGTTCTTCAATTGCAGCTCCACTTATAACTATATCTTCCACATTGCCAGCTGATGAGATCTCAGGAAGCCTCTTTAGTTTTGAGCAACCCCAAAGATCAAGTTTTTTAAGAAATTCCAATTGGAATATTCCAGCTGGAAGACTTTTCAAGCTTTTGCAACCACTGAGATAAAGATATTTTACAGATTTCGACTTACATAGGCCAGTTGGAAGACTCTTAAGCCTTTCACAATATCTAAGGCTCAAGCGCAAAAGCCAGGTGAGACACTGGATGGACGAGGGCAGTTCTTTAATTGCAGTTCCGTCTAAACATATCTCGTTTAGATTACCAGCTGATGAGATCTATGCAGGAACCCTCTTCAGCTTTGAGCAATCGCTTAGATTGAGCCTAACTAGCTTGTTCAAATGTGAATTCAACGTGGGATTTGCAGTTTTGGTAATGATATTGCGGGCAGCGATGACTATCTGATTTAACTTACCATGATGCTGCTCGGACAAAAAAGAAGCCATATATAATGACAAATCATTAGATAATTAAATGTTATTACTAAGCCATTGCATAATTATTAAGATAAATATACCTGGACACCACCATCCCAAAGTTGTTCAATATTGCTATGAGGCATTTCAAGTAAAACAAGCCTCTCCGGATGAATATTCGATGGCAATTATTTCAATGGATATCCTTGCCAATGAAAATACCTCACTTCAGCAAATATAGGGCCTTGGATATTAGACAACTTACATTTGTTCTCTCCCTTGTAGATTGAGCTATAAATTTTCAAATATCTCAATTTATGCATATTTGTGAAAGTATTGGGATTTAGACTGATTTTTTTCATTTTAGACATTTCGAAACAGATGTCCTCAATTTGTTCAGTCCCCTGATAATCAAATCAGTAAAAGAGATTAAAGTCAAATTTACATATTCAAGTTGATAGTTATTGTTTGGCAGTAAAACTGTTAATTGTAAACCTACATACAAAAGAAACCTATTAATACAAGTAATACTAAATGTACAAACTATCTATGTTATGTCTGCAAACTATTTACCATGCACCATTAAACTGACATTGCAACCTTTTTTTTTTACTTTTATCCCAACTTTGTTTTCCTTTTATCACTGTCACTCTGGTATTGATTTCATAACCCATCTATTTATGTATAATTATCAGTAAATTTTACATATCCAATAGCATTTCAAAATAATATGATGATATACAATCTCAACAAAATGCTTACCGTATTAGATGTCAAAACTTCAATAAAATCCTCATGATGCCACAGCCGACTACGTTCTCCTGGATTATTCGCAGATTCTTGCCGGACAATTTCTCTACCCATTTCTTGTAGCAAATCATGCATTTTTATCTTGTTATTGTATGATATGACAATGAGAGACTTATCAACAAGATCCGTTATTCCTGATTGTGCAGCGAAGCCAAAAGCCTCAAAGAATTTTATCACTAATTCTTTATCTTCTTCTTTAAAGAAACAAGCAATGCCTAAAAAAATATTTTGCTCTTCATCATCCAAGCCATCAAAACTTATTTTTAGCACCTCTTGGATTCCCTTTTTGGCTTTTCTTTTCAGTTTGCTTATTTCACTTGCCCATACTTCTTTTTTCTTTCCAAATAGAAAACAACCCAAAAATTTAAGAGCTAAAGGAACACCTTGAGCATAGTCTATTACCTTGATTGACAGTTCCTTATAACCCTCTTTACGAGGAAGGTTTTGTTTGAAGGCATGTCGACTAAAAAGCTCAAGGGCATGATCATATTCTAATGCCTTCACCTCATAAATGTCTTTCTCTTTCACTCCCCATTTTTAAGAACCTGTTGATCTCTTGTGGTAATTATGATTCGACTATCAGGACTTAACCAATCAAGACTTTCAATTAAGTATTCTATTTGTCTGAAACAAATCACATCATCAAGAACAATTAGAACCTTCCTGTGGCTGAGCCTTTTAAAGTTGAAGTCAATATTAGGTATCAGATTTTGATCTTTCAATATTTCTGAAAGGAGTTTTTGTTGCAATCTTGCTAATCCTGCTGGGCTTTGTGATTCTTCTCTTACATTTTGAAGGAAGCAAGAACCTTCAAAATTTCTAGAGATTTTGCTAAAAGCCGCCCTAGCAATTGTTGTCTTGCCTATACCACCAATACCCCAAATCCCTAATAGAGATGCAGCACCCAATAAAGATTCAATTTCTTCAACTCTTGATTCTACTCCAACTAGCTGGGTTTTGTTATTACATGGAACCACTTTAGGCAGTTTCTCCAAAATGTCATCAACAACTTTCTTTATAAGTTCAGATTCATTCCTAGCAAATGCAAAACATAACGTTTAAGTTCGAAAAGAGACAAAAAAAAAGAGTGTAGTTTCAATTTTTAATTTGATGAGGAGTTTATTGTTCTTAAATTAGTTACATAACAATCGAACTTGAGTAAATAATACAATTTGAAAAAATGAGTAATATATGATGTAACCTAATAATCTTCATCAAATGATTTAATATTTAATATTAGAATGTTTGATATTGATGATTACCCTAATAATAAAATAAGGTAAGTTCTCGTTTAGTCCCTATATTTTAATTTAAACATTTGTTTAGTTCATATATTTTAAAAAATACCTTAAAACCCTTGCTGTTAAATATGTTACACTCTTATTCTCTTTTTTTCTTTCCTTTTACAATAATACCCTTACAACAATATTCTTGTCTTCGTGAGGATATCAATGAAAAGAAAAAAAAATGTTAGTTTACCAAATTTGCCTAAAAGTAATATAAAATTTTTTATAAATATTTATGTTATTATTTTACTTTTAAGATTAATTTGGTAAATTATTTTTTTTTATAAAATAACTATTAATAACAT
Organism: Clausena lansium; assembly: GCA_030449835.1. NCBI lineage: Eukaryota > Viridiplantae > Streptophyta > Magnoliopsida > Sapindales > Rutaceae > Clausena > Clausena lansium. The sequence goes on along the minus strand of JASUUF010000259.1, from coordinate 5,288,402 downwards.
TGTTGCAAATATATTAAACATTGCTTTAAGTTATTTGATATTAATTTTTATTTATAAATAAATTATTAGCAAGATTGTTGCACGAGTATAAAAAAATATTTGTTCTTTCATATTGAAATTTTTTGGTTAATTTACTAATAAATAATTATTGGTTAATTTTCTAATTAAATTTTTATAGGTAAATTAATTAATGTCAATAATATTATTGCAAAGCTATTATTGTAAAAGCATATGAAAAGCAAGGGTAAGAATGTAGTATACCCAACTACAATAGTGTTTTGAGGTATTTTTTAAAATATAAAAATAAAATATGCGTCAAAATAACATTTACCCAATAATTATAAAAAATAGGGAATGAATTGACTTTTACCTAATGACGAGAGAATCAAAGCCAGAGAGACTGGCTGCTTCTGTCAAAGCAGTCCTCCATCTTCGCATCTTGTCTGGAAATCTTTCTTCAAGCTTCCAAAATGAATCCCCAAAATTCCCAATTTGTGTCTCACATGTGATGGATCAACGCGATAGAAGACAGGGATCACAATCTGTCCATAATGGTGCTTGCACTTGAGGGTCTTTAAAAGTTCATCGAGACACCATCCTGAAGAAGCATATCTTTCTGAGAAAATGATAATTGAAATGCTTGATGCTTCAATTGTATCAAGAAGAGACTCTGAAATTTCATCTCCTCTGATAATTTGGTCATCAATGAAAGTTTCAATACTTTTTTCACACAAAGCAGAATGAAGATGGCCAGTAAAGTTGTCACGTGTGTCCACTCCTCTGAAACTAAGAAAAACATCATACTTATTGTTTCGAGGATTCTCAAACCCCAACTGCTATATGGATGGGAAGAAGAAGATTAAAAAGCCATTACAGAAACAGTTCAATTGATTAGAGAGATTTTGATCTGGAAATTTGGGGTGTTATATGAATTGAATGTCACTGCAGGTGCAGGGCTTACATTGATGCTTTAGCTACTTCATTCCTTCCATGGAACTTTACAAAATAGTTGATGACAGCTAAGAAAAGATTTTTGTGGCATCTACTTTATAATAAGAAGAAGAAGAAGAAGAAGAAGAAACCATTAGAGAAATGGTTCAATTGATTAGAGAGATTTTGGTCAGAAAATTTAGGATGTTATATGAATTGAATGTCACTGCAGGGCATATATTGATGCTTTAGCTACTTTATTCCTTCCATGGAACTTTACAAAATAGTTGATGACATCTAAAAGAAGATACTTATGGCATCTACTTTATAATGAGGAGAAGAAGAAGAAGAAGAATTAAGCCATGACAGAAACAGTTCAATTGATTAAGAGATTTTGATCGGAAAATTTGGGATGTGATAAGAATTGAATGTGACTGCAGAGTGTATATGTGTGTATATATATATATGCGCACACACACACACACGTATTGATGGTTTAGCTAACTTTCCTTACATGGAGCTTTACGTGTTCGTTGAGCAGCACTGTTGATTTCTTTTGTTGAAAGTAGAAGGCAAAAGAAAAAGATAAATGAAAGTTTACAATGATTGCTTTGCCTGTACTTTTTTTAACTTCTTTTTCCATTTTCAAATCCATCCAATAATTTCATGCCATGCTCCCTTCAATGATCGTTGGGTTAAACTCTCAGTACATACATCAAATATGAGATTTAAGGTTTCTTTTTTTGTTTTTTTCAATTTAATTCATTGCGAGAAATTATCATCCAGGTTCTCCAATTTTTTGGAATAAATTCAAGTACATGTATCAAAAGTTATCTTAATAGCCATAGGTACTAAAGTAATTATCTAATATTTAAAATTTTTAAGATCAAATTCGTATATATAAAAATAGTTTTTCAATTTTTTTTTCTTTTAAATCTATATAACACATAAATACCTTTTCATTTTCATTCAAACCTTTAAATTTTATATACATATATATATATAAAATTAAAAAAAAAACACCGGCGAATACATTCTTCTACTTAAGTAGGGACTCCTCTATATTGCAACAGTTGGAACGTGCAATACTTTTTGTATTTATGTATAGAAACCGTTGGATCTAAAGTGAATGAATCCAACGGTTGAAATTAAAAAGTGGATAAATAATGCAACCGGTTGCTGGAAGCAATTGTACTAACTTATATTGATGTTGGGTCGGTTTTAAGGGGCCATCATCAACATATTTGCAGTATGTTGACTCTGTTTCTCCTCCTTCTTACAAAACACAATTGACTTCCATCATCATCATATCAATAAATTAAATTAGAAATTTTTAACAGATTTTGTCACGAATGAATTTTCTGTTTATTGCCTTTTTTTTTCATGCTTAATACCAGAGTTATATCTCTCTTTTTAAACTCTCTTTAGCAAGAATAGCATCTGAAACTGCAATTTCTTTTTAGGGTTTTAGCTTTTTCTTCTATGAGGAATTTTGTAGGCATGAAATATATCTAAGTTCTTTTCAAAAGTAAACACAAAAAATTAATCATGAAGTCCACGCAAAAGTTATATAAGTTAAATGGATCATTACATTGAAGAATTAGACAAAATAATAATAAAGAACTTGAAGATGTAAAGATAAAGTTTCGGGGCAATACCATTAACAACCAAATGATTCCAGCAAAATGAAGAAAAATGATGTACAGAAGATGTTGAAGGAGTTGATGAAAAGCAAAATGACAAAAAAAAAAAGAAAGAAATTATGTGAAGAGACTGAAGTAAAATCTTTTCCCCCCCAACGTATTCCAATCGTCTTCTTCCGATTTCGATCTCTCATCATTATTTCTCAAATTAAATCACTTACACCCGCAGTAGTAACAAAATCGCCATTGGATTGATAGGGGTTACAGCTCAAGTTCCACCATATGTGAATCAATGAAATCTTTTCCCCACAAGAATTTTCCATCTTCTTCTTTCTATTTAGGAGTGGGGAGAGGCTTTACCAATATTCAAGAGAAAGCGGGTCTTGATCACGAATACCTCCTGACTGACCTTACTCTTTCTCGGCTTGCAACTGACTTTTCCTTTCTTCTGCTTGACAAGGGGCGCGAAGAGACTAAATTATTCTTTTGGGGTGGTCAGCTCTGATGACTTCTTGATTTAGGAACGAAAGAAGGTGGATCTATTTAAGAAGAATCAGCAGCTAATCTTGCCGGAAGCATAAGATCTATGACCGGCTTCAACGGTGGCCAGTGAATATCCGTTTAACATTTATCTAATTCCAACCGTTAGGTTTAAATTTTTTGTCATCCAACGATTTCTTTGCATGAAGACAAAAAAGTGTTGTATGTTGCAACATAGGTGGATCCCTTGATTAGTATTGACTATTCAGAAAACATTTTTTCTTTCGTAGAGTAGATGCAATCATTTCATTACTTTAAGCTGAAATTGGAATACGAAAAAAAAAGAGTTGGCACTACACCAAATATGGTCGATGATAATTCAATGTCGTCGAGTAGCCCACACTCACATGACAAGACAAAGATAATATGCAGCGAAAATAATTTAGAAATAAAATTTCAAGGAAAAATGTTATTTGCACATAAAATTATACTTGATAAATAGGAGGAGGATACTCATATATAAAGACAAAATTAATAAAATAATAAGTTTATTTTATGGTGAAATATTTCTTGTCTTTAGTGGTTATGTATAATTTTATATGTGTTGCCATATACAAATAGCATTACTCAAATTCCAACATGGAAGATTGGAAGTTGCCTAAATCTTAATACAATAAAATCTTTCCATGAGGAAACTCTATATAAGAATAATCTTTATATAATCATAAAAAATTTTAATCCCAATTTGGGCTAGTTGTAAATAAGAATAAACCACATTTTACTGTAATTTTCCCCCTAGAGGAGGTTGGAGATACATTAGTCGACTCAGTGACTGTAATTATTTTGAATTTTAGCCACGTGATGGTACTAAGAGTCATAGATCATATTATTTGATTATTTTCACCTCATTTTAGAATGTATAATTATGATATGATTATTATGTATATTTAATGTATTAGTTACAATATATTTTTTTGAAACCATTGGAAATATATGGTGTTTTAGGTAGATTTTGGGAGGTGAAGGAAAGTGACAGGCAAAACCTATCTAATAATAATAGATTTGTTTTTACGGTTGAGAGGTACTTCATTGGGTTGTCGAGTGTGGCTGTTTTTAGGCATTTTAGGGGAGATAGAAGGATGGGAGAGAGTTGATAATGGAGAGAGGTTGAGATTTTGTGTGGAAGAGCTTGGAGAGGTACCTTAAACCTGCAAAACAATGAAAATGAGATTAGAGGTAGAGCCGACGGTGGCCAGCGACCACATTCCGACACTCAAGTTAGCCACTTGAACTTTTATGGAGGTGAGAGTTTGCAGGCTCTCTAAAATGGTGGCTGGAGGTTGAAGAGGACCTCATCTCCTTGTATAATATGTGTGTCTTGTTGTGAATACTAATAATGTGTGAAAGAAAGAACCTTGATGTCCTTATACAGTGTACTCGTGGTACCCTGCCATGTGGCATGTTTTCCAATGGTGATTCTGCTGTTATTTTCAAGACATTCTTCGTCCTTTTGTCTTCATCATACCTTTTGGGCCATTATAATCACACGTGGGGGACAAAAGAAGTGCTATTGGCGGATTTTATCATTTATACACGCGGGGTACAGTGTAGCTGGCACATAATATTTCTGCAAAAGTTGTCTAGACAGTTGTAGGCATGCCAGCCAAAGACCACTGTCCTTGGCGTGCTGCCTTTATCTTTTTGGCAGGTACAACAGCTGTTTGTCTCCTCCAAACTATGGAAAGGAAAATTAAAATAACACTACAAGCAAACTACATACAATATAAAATGAATGTAAAAGTTGTTTCAATTTTAGAAAATACATTAGACTGAGGCCCTATTTAGTATTATGGTTGGACAGTCCTAGCTTAATTCAAATCGATCTAAACATGCAGCCGTAGCTTAAAAACAATCTAAAGATAGTGTGATAGGCAATAATAAACCCATTTGCATATGACCCCTGCTTCTACTAAAAACTAATTCACGACCTTTGTCAACCTTTGGCAAACAAATAGCCTAAACTCAAAGTTTCCATTAATTTTGTCGGGCAAACTCTGAAAACTTGAGCAACCATCGAGAATAGGAAAGTTTATAGATTCCAAGTTACACAGGCTAACTAGATAAGGTACATGTACAAAAGCCCAAATAGACACTTGATGGATGAGGGCAGTTCTTCAATTGCATTTCCATCTATAATTATCCCCTCCATATTACTTCAAGAAATTCCAAATTAAACATTCCAGCTGGAAAAGTACCTACTCTTCGCGCTTTTGTAATCGCTTAGATTGAGACTAACTAGCTTGTTTAGGTGTGAAATCACGAGGGGTTTAGAGTTTTGGTAATAACATTACATGCAGCGATGTTTATCTGCTTCACCAAAAAAGATGCCTTAGACATGCAAATCATTAGCATGTATGATAATTAAACATTATTGACATTGCATACCTGGACGCTATCAGAAAGTTCTTCAATACTGCTATGAGGCAATTCAAGGAAAATAAGTTTCTCCCGATGAATATTTGAAGCCTAGGAAGAAAGAAATAAAAACGCATACGAGGAAAAGAAACCAAGCTAGAAAAACAAGGTTTATGTATACAAGATTTATTAATTTACTGAAAAGTTGCAGCTCCGATGACGTCTTGAAGAATATTTCAATCGAGAGTACTTCTGCTTGAATCTTCTGTTGATTCCGCAAAATCAGGGGTGTACAATAAATGAATCCCACATTTTTTCACCGGGCAACACTCCAAACGTTCATAATAATTATGAACATCCTCTAAATAGAACTTGACTGCCAGATTATCGCAATTGCATTCCCGGAAAGCACTAAAATCATGATCACCAAAGAAATAGAACCCCAAAAGTATGTGATCTGACTCTACATAATTAATTCCCCTTAGAAAACTCCGTCTGACCAGCAGCTCAGTACAATCTTCAGGTTTGGCTTTCATGAATTCACAAAACAAGTTAAATGACCTCTTCTCTTTGACATGATGGTCTCGAAATCCTACAACAGCACTATAAGCAAAGCCGATCACTTTGTTATTACTGAACCAACCTGCAGGTGGCATCTTCAAGGTTATAGAAGAAGATCCCACACTTTGAAAGCTAAACCACTTTGGAATTTCATTCCCAGGTAATAATACTTGACCTGAACTTTGGAAAAAATCTCCCTGCACCCAAAGATCATAATTTTAAAGAAATGTTGTTAAATTTAAATTTAAATAAAAAATTAACAAAATAACATTGGGACGATGATCTAGTGAACACCAGTACCTACCATATGGATGAGCATTTGGATATGTGGCAGAATTCTGTAACTCCCTGTGAATAGTGTTAAGGCTATGGATTATTTAAGCAATGTCATGTGCCACTCTCGCTCTCCATAAGGTGAGCACTATTACCCACTAGAAAAGTACTCAATAACATTGTATAGATTAAAAGGATCGTAAAAGACACACCATACCTTTTCACATATTTGTTTCCAACGTGTTATTGCCATAAGCTGAATTTCTTGCAGAGCATCTTCGAGAATTCCTCTGATCTCGTTGCGATCCAATTTCAAATTATTTCTTAGGTCAAAATATTGAGGATCACGACTTGGGAATATTAAATCTGGCGATGATTCCAGTGCCGTGCAGTGATGTGCATGTAACTCACTTAGATTGCATGGAAGCTTTGGTAAGGATTGAAGCCTCTCACAATAACTCAATTTAAGATATGCCAACTTAGAAAGATGTATGATGCTCTCTGGTATTCTCTCAAAATTGTTTTTTTCTAGATACAATTCAAGTAGTAAGGATAACTGACCAAGATTTTCAGGTAACTCTGTGATGCCGCAATCAGTTAGATATAAAGACGTTAGATTTTGCAAGCCATCAACGTTGTTCAAACAAACAATGGACAAAGGTACTTCTCTTATAGCAGTTCCTTCAGCATTCAAACTGTTCAAAGCTTCTAAATTTCCAAGTTCGTCGGGCAAACTCTTAAGATTTGAGCACCATCTGAGATAAATAGAGTTCAGAGACTTCAACTTACATAGGCTGCTTGGGAGACTCTTAAGCCTTTTACAATGATCAAGGTATAAGGCCGAAAGTCCAGATAGACACTCTATGGATGAAGGCAGTTCTTCAATTGCAGTTCCATTTAAATACATCACTTCTATATTACCAGCTGATGAGATCTCTGGAAGCGTCTTTAGTTTTGAGCAGCCCCAAAGATCAAGTTCTTTAAGAAATTCCAAACAAAATATTCCAGCTGGAAGAATTTTCAAACTTTTGCAATTGTTTAGATTGAGATTAACTAGCTTGTCCAGATGCAGAGTCAACGAGGGGTTTGGAGATTTGGTGAAAAAATTGCAGGCCCCGCTGATTATCTGCTTTAACTTACCATTACGCTGCTCCAACAAAATAGAAGCCAAGACATACAAATCATTAGCATTTATGTATGATAAATAATTAAACAATATTACTGAACCATTGCATAAATATTACGATTTTATATACCTGGACACCATCCCAAAGTTGTTGAATATTACCATGAGGCATTTCAATTGAAACAAGTTTCTCTGGATGAATATTTGACGGCAATGATTTTAGTGGATATCCATACCAGTGAAGATACCTCACTTCAGCAAATCCAGAGCCTACCAAGTAAGACACCTTACATTTGCTCTCTCCATCATCTTTAGAGTTACAAAATTTCAAAAATCTCAATTTACACATCTTTGTGAAAGTATTTGGATGCAGATGGATCTCTTTCACTCTAGACATATCCAAGCAGATACCCTCGATTTTTTCAGTCCCCTAACAATCAATGAAAGACCATAAAGTTAAATTTAAATTTAAAATTAATCTTCAAGTTAATTGCAAGCCTACGTACAAAAGAAACACAGTAATACAAACAATACTAAACATATAAAGTAGCCATGTTTGCCATACTTTTAGATGTAAATTGACATTGCAATAATTTTTTTTTTCCTTTTATCATTGTCACTCTTCTATTGATTTTATATCCCATCAATTTATACGTAATTATAAGTAAGGTTTAATATATATTCTCAAACAAAATGCTTACCGTATTAAAGGTCAGAACTTCGATAATATCCTCATGATCCCACAGCCGACTGCGTTCTCCTGGATTTTTCACAGATTCTTGCCTGACAATTTCCCTACCCATTTCTTGTAGTAGATCATGCATTGTTATTTCGTTGTCGCGTATGACAATAAGAGACTTATTGACAAGATCACTTACGCCTATTTGTGCATCAAAGCCACAAGCATTAAGAAATTTTATAATGAAGTCTCTATCTTTCCCTTTAAAGAAACAAACAATGTCTAGAAAAATATTTTTCTCTTCATCATCCAAATCATCGAAACTTACTTTTAGTACATTTTGGATCTCCATATTAGGAATTCTTTTCAATTTGTTTATTGCGCTTTCCCAAACTTCCTTTTCCCTTCCAAATAGATAGCAACCCAAAACTTCCAGTGCTAAAGGAACACCTCGAGCATAATTTATTACCTTCTCTGACAATTCCTTGTAACCTACTTCAGGAGGGCGATTTTGTTTGAAGGCATGTCGACTAAAAAGCTCAAGGGCATGATCATATTCTAATACCTTCATCTCATAAATGTCTTTCTGTTTCACAACCCAATTTTTAAGGACTTGTTGATCTCTTGTGGTTAGTATGATACGACTTTCAGGCATAAACCAATCAAGGCCTCTGATTAAGTATCTTATTTGTCTGAAACTAGTCACATCATCGAGAACAATCAGAACCTTCTTGCGGCGGAGCCTTCTAAAGTTAAAGTCAATATCAGGAATCACATTTACATCGTTCAATATTTCTTTCAAAAGCTTTTGTTGCAAGCTAGCTAATCCACCAGGGCTTTGTGATTCTTCTCTTACATTTTGAAGGAAGCAAGAACCTTCGAAATTTCTAGAGATTTTGTTGAAAATCACCCTAGCAATTGTTGTCTTGCCTACACCACCGATGCCCCAAATCCCTACCAGAGGTGCAGCAGCTAATAGAGATTCAATTTCCTCAACTCTGGATTCTACTCCAACTAGCCGATTTTTGTTATTACATGGAACCACTTTAGGCAGCCTCTCCAAAATCTCATTAACAACTTTCTTTATAAGTTCAGATTCATTCCTAACAAATACAAAAACATAGTATTAAGTTCAAAAAGAGACAAAAAGGACAGTTTTTAATTAGTTCCGATTTTTAATTCGATACAGAGTTTTTTTATTTTAAATTAGTTATATAACACTAGAACTTGAGTAAATGAAAATAAATATAAACTTGGTAATAAATTGACTATTACCTGAAGACATGAGAATCAAAGCCAGAGAGATTGGCTGCTTCAGTCAAAGCACTCCCCCAACTTTGCATCTTGTCTGGAAATCTTTCTTCAAGCTTCGAAAATGAAACCCCAAATCTCCCAATTTGCTTTCTCACATGTGATGGATCGACCCGATAGAAAACTGGTAACACAATCTGTGCATACTCTTTCTTGCAATCGAGGATCTTTAAAAGTTCATCGAGACACCATCTGGAAGAAGCATACCCTTCAGAGAATACGATAACTGAAATGCTTGATGCTTCAATTGCATCAAGAAGAGACTGAGAGATTTCATTTCCTCTGACGAGTTGGTCATCAATGAAAGTTTCGATATTCGTTTGACACAAAGCTGAATAAAGATGACTAGTAAAGCTGTCACGGGTTTCCTCTCCTCTGAAACTCAGGAAAACATCATACTTATAGTTTCGAGGATTATTCATCAAACTCAAACCGCTAGATATATGAGAAGAAGAAGAAGAAGAAGCCATGACAACCAACAGAAACAGTTCAATTGATCAGAGATTTTGATGATCAGAAAATTGATTTGGGAACTGATGATAATTCTGTAAAGTATATTACTATCAACTATTTATTGTTTTTTCTTTTTTATTTTGTAAAGTGGATACAATAATTTCAATGAGCCAATGGCACCGAGTCGCCCGCGGTCATGATAAACAGTAAAACGCGGAGATTATCGTGAATATGCCGCGAAAATTATTTGGAAATTAAAATAAGATTTCAAGCGATGGTCCAACCAATTTCTTTTTCCTTTTCTTGATGTCCATCCAATAATTTCTTGGAAGCTCCTTATATAATTAGTTGCGGAAGAATTTGAAGATATTGTTTCTGTTCTATTTCTTATTTCACCTGGAAAGTTAAAATTGATGCAAAATAAATATTTAGAAAATTTACTAAAGAGATAGGAAAATGTTGATAAGGCACCAACATTTTCTGTTGATCTCATATCATTTTTTTTTTTGGTAATAAATAAATTAATTAAAAGTAACTACCTGAACTTTGGCTAAAAATAGGGTATTAATAAGAAGTCTTGATCCCTATTTGATTTTAGACATGAGTCTTGATCCCCGACTAATTTTTATTGTTATTGAACTCTTGATTACGTTAAAAAGACTAAAATATCTATTAAAAATATTAAAATACTCATATTTGTATAACACGATAATAAGATAATTTCATGTAATATATGACTATAAAGTGTAGTGTAATATATATTCATGAAATACATGATAATATCGTGTAATACATGACATTATAGTATAACGCAATACTAAATAATTTTGTACAATATATGACACAATTATGTAATATAAGATATGATCATGAAATATATGATAGTATTGTGTAATATATAACAGTATAATATAATACATGACTTCATTGTACATGACGGGTTAAAATTTTTAGAATTAAAAATAAATAATTACAATAAAATATATTATAGGTATTTCACTGATTTTAAAGTCTAAATTTTACCATAAAATTTAAATTTCATGAAAGTATCCTGACAGTATTTTTTGAGGGATCCTTTTAAAAAAAATTTTTAAAAATAAGGTACAAAAATAGAAAAATTCAAATTTTGGTAATATTCAATCCCTTTCGGTACCTTTTAATTTCCATTCAATCAAACTAATCTTTGGGAAAAAAAAAAGTAACCGCCAAACACTTTATTTGATTATTCACCCAATTTTGTCCTTTATTTTTTTTAAAGTTGATACAATGTTTTCAATGAAGATGTCTCCACTAACAGTTTAATTAATTTGCTGACTATTTTAATCCAATGATACTTTGTCACTTTATATATAGCAATGAGTTTCAAAAAGGACTGAGAGTGGATCTCTTTAATATTATAAAATTAGTGCATCCCCCGCCGACCTCATCTCACACACCGACATGCCTATTTCTCTCCAAACCAATTCTTTAGCCCTGAAGTGGAGAATGTGAAGCACGAAGTGCGCCTGTTTGTTTCATGAAGTAGGCAATCTTTATGTCGGGCTCCAATCATGTTCTACATCTTTTTGAGCCATGAAGTGGAGAATCTTTATTTCGGACTCGAATCCTTTTTTAGCCTGCATTTGTTAGTTAATTTCGAATCATGTTTATATATACATTTTTTTTAGCCTGCATTTGTTACTTAAAGTTAATTTATTAAGAGTAGGGGTGGGCATAAACCCACAATCCCTGGGTTTACCCAAACTAAAACTAAAATCAAATTAAATGATTTGGGTTGGGTAAATCTTGAAAATGAGTTAGATTTAAGTTTTAAGTAAAAAATCATTTTATTACGGTTTGGGTATGGTTTACCTATGAACCAATTTCTAAAACTCAAGATGAATTGCCAATGAAAAATAAAATAAACAAAACAAGATATAGTCAAACAAAAGAAGACATTGTGTCGGTGGATAAATTCATATTTTCACTCATTAACTTACATAATGGAGGCTCCATTCATTTTCGTTTCTTTTATTTATTTATTTATTTTAAATTTTTCCTTTTTAGCTCATTTCAATCGATAGTTTCTTTTTTTTAGATCTACACACTTAGCTTTCATCTGGATCAATTTTGTTTAGAAGAAAAATAATTTAAATTCAAACCTTCAATATTAAAGGGAGAAAAGCACTATTTCATTTGAAGAATCTCCTTTGAATAACTTTTTAGAGCCTTTAGTTTAGCATTATATTCTTTTTTATATTGTCATTCTTGAAGGGAGAGAAATATTATAATTGTTTTTATTTTGGTAGAGGAAAATTTTTTATCAAAATATTATAAACTTATTTTTATTTAAAGAATTATTTGGTGATGCTCTTGGTGTGACCACCAACACCAATATCAATTGTCTTCTAAAAACATTCCTTTTATTTTAAAATGAACGAAGTTAGATAAGTCGCTCCAAAAATATAATGGAGATAAAAATTCGAATATTGAAAAAAATTATTTATTCATTTTCAAACGCAAAATAAAAAATACTATTAAGTTTTTATTCAAATTTAATTATTATTTTTAAGGAAAAGCATAGTTTCGTTCCAAAATTTATACCCTCGTATATATTCACAAGCTATATGAAGTACAGAGGGCAGATCTTAATGGGCCACATCTTCAAGTCTGCTTTAGCAAGCTAACCAACATCGTGTTCAAAGATTAATTGTTAACGGATCAAAGCCTCTTATGAATTGATTATCTTGTTTTGATTTGTATGGACATTGTTAGAGTTTGTGTTGTAATAATGTTAATACTATTAGTTTTTTATTTTCTTTATTTCAATGTTTGCGGAAGTTTATTATTAGAGTTTACATTCTCATTTATTGAGAAATAATTATTTTCATAATTAAACTTTATTTTAATTTTCTATTATTCTTTAATTTAAGGATGAAGCTATTGTAAACTTTATTATTTATAATTTTTTGTCCACCATTTTTTCACATTTTAATATTAATATAATGATTAATAACAATTAATAATTATTATAATTTTGATAAATTAAATTTATCAAAATAAAAAATATTATAATCATAAAATTCAAGCCAAATTCAAATGGGTTGGTTTAGGTTGTATTAAAAATATATGGGTTGGTTTGGACTGGGTCCAAACTTTTATGATTTAGTTTGGGTTGACTTACAACCCAACCCATGCTCACCCCTAATCAAAAGTAATGTTATGTTTACTTACTTTGAATACTCACTTATGTGACATCTTATATGTTATCTATTGAGTGATGATAGATTAATAATTAATTATATTAAAGCTTATATTACTATCTCAATTACTCCAGTGAGAAGCTTATATAGAAATTCATAGGTCAAACTCATATTTACAAACTAATTCAAAGATTAAGAGTTCCCTCAATCTTATAATATTAGTCTGTAGCTACTCTCAATCGATGAGATAACATCCTCAACAACGTTATTATACTAAGACCACCGCGTTTTTTTGAGAAAACTAGTTTTGTAGTGTTGAAATATGGACTTGAAATTGGATTCCAGAAGGTATGGTTGTGTCGGTTGGTGATTTAAGTCATGTATGACTTGTCGGTTGGAATATTAAATGGAGCAGACGACTTCCACCCAATGTCGTCTGATGTTGTAAGTGGAGCACATGTTTCTCCACGTGCGACATATTAGCTCAAAACGACAGATGAGGGAATCGTTTTGATCTTATTCAAGGCACAAGCACAGCACGTGGTTCAAGCCCAGTTCAAACCCGTTATTGTTTGTTATGAAAGCGGGAAAAATCAACAAACCCAGAAACACAGCTGGGTTTTTGTTTATAACAAGTCTTGTAACTTGTTCTCTGTGATCGAAATAAAATTGCTGCTCTCTTCTTCATGGATGTAGGCCAACTCCAAGCCGAATCACTTAAAGATTTGTCCCTTGTTTTGCACGTCTTTGCGTAAGCCATTTGTGTGTTTCAATTTACTAATTCTAAATCAATAACCAGAGAGTTTAGTGAGATCCTGGTGGTCCTAGATCGGCCATCAATTGATCTAGGGCTAACATGTAGAATACCAAAGAATGCCTTTCACGCTAGCTACATTCAAAATCAAACATTAATTACCCTAGAATTCAAACGAGGAGAATCAAAGAGGTTGATTGATCGCTTCCATCTACATGAAGAAATTAGAGAACGTAATATGATAACATAATGGGAATTATGTTTGTATTCACACTGCAAGAAAAGGGATGCACGATTCTACCAATGGTATATGCTAACAATACAGAACATCCAAAAAAATATATGGAATCGCCTCTTATAGATTTGCAGAAATGCTACTATTTTGTTATACAGAGCGTTTAGAGCCTCAGAGAAATACCATTATTAGTTTTCAGTACCAAATTGAAATTGCTATTAGTTTGTCTTTTGTAATATTTAAAAGATGCAAGTGCTGTAGTGCCTCAGAACATTTTATATAAAATGCTATTGAAACATTTATAACTACCTATCGTAGCACCTAAATTAGGTTATGAAGATTGATAGTTGATTTTTTATATTGTATGATTTTTTATATTGTATTTTTTTTTTAAATTTCTATTGTTCTTTACTAATTTAGTTATGTAATTGTAACAATGTATAAACAATATAAAGTCATACAAGTCATTCAATCGATGTGTAACAGTGTCTAAACAAACATAATCATGTAATAACCATTCAATCAGTACAAAGAAAATGTACACTGAAAGATAAGGATGGTTCTGTCAAACTTGTATATTTTTCCTGTGATCAAGAACCACAAGAAACTTTCCTAACTCTATTTTAACCAAAGCTACAAAAATTATGATCAATGTCCTCACAAACAAAATTGACATAACCAAACCATTACTAGAGAGTAGAGAGACATACAAAAGCATCACATACATCTAGCTATAGCAAAACAATATTTATATATAGGAAGAGTAATTTACAGAAAAGTACCAGCCGCTGCGATGGGCATCTTCAAGAATACGTCAGTCTTTAGGGGTATGGTTCCTCTTCTTCTTCTGTTGAATCCGTAGAATCTAGGGCATACAATAAATGGATCCCACATTTTTTCACCGGGCAACACTCCAAAATTTCATAACCATGTTCTTCTTTAAAATAGAACTGGACTGCTTCAGGAACCCAATTGTTTTCCCAAAAAGTAAAAAAATCCTGATCATCAAAGAATTCGTCCCCCAAAAGTAAGTGATCTGACTCTACATGTTTAATTATTGCCAGAGATCTCTGTATGACACGTGGATCACAATCTTTGGGTTTGACTTTGATTTCACAGAATAATTTAAACCTCTCTACTCCGACATCGTGATGGTCTCCAAATCCTACAATAGCGCTAAAGGCAAAGCCGAGTACTCTGTTTTTATTAAAGAAATCTGGTGGCATATCCAAGGTCATAGAAGATCCCTCAGTTTTAAAGCTAAACCACTCTGGAATTTCACTCCCAGGTAATAAGACATAACCCTTAGATCCTGAAAAAGGTATCTGTACCATAAAAATCATAATCTTAATTAATTTAAAGAAAAAAAAAATTAACATTTTATAAATGAATTAAAAGGAGCAGAGACTAAAGAGAGCTAAAGACACACCTTTTCCCGTACTCGTTTCCAATGTTCAGTTGCCATAAGTTGAAACTTTTGCAGAGCATCTTGGAGAATCCCTCTGGTCACATTCTGATCCATTTTATAATTGTCACTCAGGTCAATACACGGATGATAAGGTTCACTACTTGAGAATAAACCTGACAACGATTCCAGTGCTGTGCAATGATGTGCATCCAACTCGATTAGACAGCAAGGCAGCTTTGGTAAGGATTGAAGCCTCTCACAATGACTCAAGTGGATATATAACAACGTAGAAAGTTGTATAGTGCTTTCTGGTATTGCCTCAAAATTGTTTTTATCTAGATACAAGTATATAAGTGAGGATAACATCCCAAGATTTTCAGGTAACTCTGTGATGCCGCAATCAGTTAGGTCTAAACACCATAGACCTCGCAAGGCGCCATTTAAAGATAATGACATAGGCAATAATAAACCCTTGGTTCCCCTGAAATCTAATTTTCGAACGTTATTCAAATGGACAATGGAGGATGGTACTTCTCTTATGCCAGTTCCTTCAGCATGTAAGTACCCCAAAGCTTCTAAATTTCCAAGTTCGTCAGGCAATCTCTGAAGTTTTGAGCAACCATTGAGGATAAGAGCTCTAAGACATGTCAACTTACATAGGTTGCTTGGGAGACTCTTAAGCTTTTTACAATTTTGAACGTCCAGGATAGAAAGCCCAGAGATACAATCGATGGATGAAGGCAGTTCTTCAATTGCAGTTCCATTTAAAATTATCTCTTCCATATTAACAGCTGATGACATCTCTGGAAGCCTCTTCAGTTTTGAGCAGCCCAAAAGGTCAAGTTCTTTAAGAAATTCCAAATGAAACATTTCAGCTGGAAGACTTTTCAAGCTTTTGCAACCGGTTAGTTTGAGACTAACTAGCTTGTTCAGATGTGGAACCAATGAGGGGTTTGGAGATTTGGTAATAATATTGCAAGCAGCAATGATTTTCCGCTTTAACTTACCATGGTGCTGCTCACGCAAACAATAAGCCAAGAAAAAATCATTAATAATTAGCACGTATGATATATAATTAAACATTGTTACTAAAACATTGCATATTTAATGTCTGTATATACATATTAAGATATACATACCTGGGTACCACTCCAAAGTTGTTCAATATTGCTATGAGGCATTTCAAGTTTAACAAGTTTCTCCGGATCAATATTTGAAGGCAAAGATTTCAATGGATATCCATGCCAGTGAAGATACCCTATTTCAGCAAATACAGGGCTTTGAAAACTAGAAACTTTGCATTTGTTCTCTCCCTTATGAATTGAGCTATAGAATTTCAAAAATCTCAATTTACGCATCTTAGTGAAAGTGTCGGAACTTAGATGGATCTCTTTCACTTTAGACATATCCAAACACATGCCCTCAATTGCTTCAGTACCCTAATATTAAAAAAAATAATAATAAATAAAGTTAAAATGAAATATTATATAATTCAGTTGATAGTTATAATTAGAAATATTATATAATTTCTAATTGATAGCTTGTAATTATAAATGTACGAAGAAAGATATGTATATACAAACTTTTACCTAAAAGTTGTAGTTGCATTTATAATATATATTGCCACAATCTTTAACAATCATCTATGTATGATTTCTGTTAAGTGGATCTCTTTTCACTTTCAATTAGAAACATTACCATGATTTGTATTGAACTATGGGGCAAATTCAAAAACGAAAAAAAAAAAAAAAGACCATGAGGCTAATTTTTTTTGTAGCAAATAAAATATAGAAACATTCAAGAAAATATTTAATATGTAAATTGTCATTAATTTAAATATTCCCTCCTCATCAAGCTAGTTTGATTGCTTGGTGGGTCCGAAGCTAGGCTTGTTCACTTAATCAAGAGTAGCTCCCATGAGTTCTGTTGAATTGTGTCCCACATTGGCTAGAAAATGGAAGATATTTGGGTTTATAAAAAGGATGGGTCACTCCACCCAATAAGCTAGTCTTTTGGGTTGGACACCTGAAAATCCTTGGCACAACCCCCCAACAATTGGTATCAGAGCTAGACCCTAGTAGCCAAAATGTAATAGTGGAACAACTCAGGTGTGTCGGACGAAAGGACCGGGATCTAGCGGTGGTTTCGTCCGAGGGGGGGATTGTTGAGTTGTGTCCCACATTGGCTAGAAAAGGGGAGATATTTGGGTTTATAAGAAGAATGGATCACTCCACCCAATAGACTAGTCTTTTGGGTTGGACACCTGGAAATCCTTGGCACAGCCCCCTAACAAGTTCTTATTATAGGGTGCCATGCAATTATGACAATATCATTCAACTTTAATATCTAAAAACTTTAATTGTAACTAAAGGATCTCGAAAGTGAAGAGATTATATGATGATGCAATAATAATATCAATAATGAAAGGCTATTGAAAGGTGAGGAAATTAAGTGTTTAGAGGAGAACACATGTGATGAATAATGTGAAAATTTTAAAGTTTTTTGTTAAATTGTAATCAATAAAAAAGCCATAAAGTTATAATCAAATTTATATAGCTATTGCTTGTCAGTAAAACTTGTAATTGCAAACGTATAAAGATACATAACAGCAAAAGTAATACTAAATTTAAAAATTATGTATGCATATTATACATATTGCAATGTCCATTATGTATACAAACGATAATATACAATTTGGCATGGCATTTATAATTATTGCTACATCATCATCCAATCACAATTGTTAGTTAGCTATGTTTTTTTATATATACAATAGGAAAATACCCTTTTCATCCTAGGGTTTGATGTAATAGCTCATTTCATTCTAATTTTTTGAATAATAGTCAAAAACACCCTTTCATTAATTTATCGTTAGTTTTTAGTTTGATTATAATTCGTTGAGGGCCAAATAAGATTTTCAATTAAAAAAAAAAAAGAACTAAGAAATAAAAGCTGACACATATGTAAAAAGGATTTTTATCCTATTCCGAAAAAGATAAAAAACTTTTATCTCAGTTAAGCAATCATTTTGTACTTACCTCTATTTTGGCGCTCTCACTCTTTGTTTTGGCGCCATGAGGTAGTAACTCTCAAGGTTTGTAAACTCTAGATTTAAGTACCAAGTACACTCTATAATTATCTTGTGAGCCAACTTTGGAGAAAAGTAATGATCAAAGAAGGATGGTGGCAAATGTCAAAATAAACAAATAAATTTAAAGGAGAGAAAAAAAGCTCAAATAAATTTTGGAAGTAAGTTGGGTTAATATTGTATCACTTTAATTGAAAATATTATTTTTCCCTCAATGAAATATAATCAAACGACAATAAACTAATGATAAATTAATCGAAAGGTGTCTTTGGATATTGTTTAAAAAAAGAGATGAAATGAGTTATTGCATCAAACCCTAGAGGTCAAAAACGTTTTTTCCCTATGTATATAATTATATGTCTATCAAGTTCGTAATTAATGCAAGAATAGCCAAAAATAAAAATCCCAAAAAAAAAAAATGCTTACCCTATTATATGCAAGAACTTCATAGATATCCCCATGATGCCACAACCGAGTACGGTTTCCGGGATTCGTTGACTCTTGCCGAACAATTTCTCTACCCAATTCTTGCAGCAAATCATGCATTGTTATCTTGTTGTATGAATTAATAGCAATGAGAGACTTATCAACAAGAATACTTATTCCTATTTCTGGGTAGAAGCCGCTTGCATCAAGGAATTTCATTACTAGATATACATCCTCACCTTTAAAGAAACAAGCAACATCTAGGAAAATGTTTTTCTCGTCATTGTCCAGGCCATCGTAACTTATTTTTAGCACCTCTAGGATATTTTGATGGAGAATATTTTTCAATTTGTTTATTGCACTTTCCCAGACCTCTTTTTTCCTTCCAAATAGATGGCAACCCAAAATTTTAAGAGCTAAAGGAACACCTTGAGCATAGTTTATAACCTTGTCTGACAGATTCTTATAATCTACATCCATAAGGTTTTGTCTGAAGGCATGTCTACTAAAAAGCTCAAGTGCATGATCATCTCCTAAACCCTTCATCTCATATATTTCGTTGACACAACAATTTCTAAGCACTTGTTTATTTCTTGTGGTAATTAAGATTCGACTCTCCGGCAGTAACCAATCAAGACTTCCAATTAAGGATTCTATTTGGTTGAAACAAGTGACATCATCTAAAACAATCAGAACCTTCCTGCGGCTAAGCCTTCCAAAGTTGAGATCAATATTAGGAATCACATTTACATCCTTCAATACTTCTGAAAAAAGTTTTTGTTGCAAAAAAGCTAATCCTCCCAGTCTTTGTGATTCTTCTCTAACATTTTCAAGGAAGCAAGAACCTTCAAAATTTCTAGAGATTCTGTTGAAAATCACCCTAGCAATTGTTGTCTTGCCTATACCACCAATGCCCCAAATCCCTAATAGGGGTGCAGCAACCAACAGAGATTCTATTTCCTCAACTCTTGATTCTACTCCAACCAGCTCGTTTTTATTATCACATGGAACCACTTTGGGCAGTTTCTCCAAAATGTCATTAACAACGTTCTTTATAAGTTCAGATTCATTCCTAGCAAATACAAAACATAGCATTACACTCAAAAAGTGACAAAAACAGAGTGTTTTTAATTAGTTCCAATTGTTAATTTGATGCAGAGTTTTTTGCTTTTAAATTAGTCATATAACAGTACTAGAACTTGAGTAAATGAAACAATTATAAAAATGGTGTAAGATATGATGTAACCTAATAATCTGCACCAAATGATTTAATATTTAATACTAGAATTTTTTATATTGAAGAGTACCCTAATAAAATAATTATAAAATTGGTAATAAATGGACTGTTACTGTTACCTTATGACAAGAGAATCAAAGCCAGAGAGATTGGCTGCTTCCGTCAAAGCGTTCCTCCATCTCTGCATCTTCGCTGGAAATTTTTCTTCAAGCTTCGAAAATAAGCCCCCAAAACTCCCAATTTGCTTTCTCACATGTGATGGATCGACCCGATAGAAAACGGGTATCACAATCTGTGCATACACTTTCCTGCAATCGAGGATCTTTGAAAGTTCATCCAGACACCATCGCGAAGAAGCATACTTTTCTGAGAAAATGATGATTGAAATGCTTGATGCCTCAATTGTTCCAAGAAGAGACTGTGAAATTTCATCTCCCCTGTTAAGTTGGTTATCAATGAAAGTTTCAATACCTTTTTGACACAAGGCTGAATAAAGATGGCTGGTAAAGTTGTCGCGGGTGTCTTCTCCTCTGAAACTAAGAAAAACATCATACTTATTACTGTTTCGAGGATTAGAAGAAGAAGAAGAAGCAGCCATCATGAACAGACTCAGTATAGTTGAATGGATGAAAGATTTTGACAGGATAAAAATGAAAATAATTGAACGTGGGACTGAAGTGAATATTGAATTATAGATGCTTTAGCTCAAGGAAGCTGCTGATTTCGGTTTGATTTGAATTCAAATTAGAGTGTTATAAAGCGTTGCTTTTCTGAGATTTACTATCTTAATTAAAAAATAATCATTAAAAATTACAATTCGACTTTATTTAATTATTTATAGATACACATTCTCATAGAATGTCTTAAATAATATTTTAAGCTTTTAATTAAAAAAATGGTCTTTTTGGTCCTATTTAGGTCAAAAGTCTCAACATCTTTTTAAAGTTCATACAGACGTCAACTTTTTATTTTTATTTTATAAAATAATATAATACAATCATAATTTTATTAATATTTACAATAAATAATTTATTAAAATATTATTAACCAATTTAGTATGACTATACCTTAATTTTTATCCTTATATGATATCTGAGAAATATCAACTCCACCGTATTAATAGAAAAAAAATCTATCCTACTTAATTTAATTGACAAGAAAATTGAGTCTTAATTATTAATATTTTCAATTAAAAATCTATTATGAGTACTTTTGATAAATTTAATATAGCACAATTTAAATTTTTACTCTCATATCAAAAAAAAAATCTACTACATTGTATTAACAAAAAAAAAATTTTACCCTTAATTTAATCGGAAGGAAAATTAAAATCCAATCATTACTTGAGCTCATACAAACCTTGATAGCAGAGGTTGTGCAAAAGAAGCCCATTGGCCCATACGGACGTGACCAGAAAAATGGCTGTGTGTGTGTTTTACAATTTTTTTATGAAGTTCACACGTCGGGTCAAAACTAATTGAATGGGACTGTGGGTATATAGATTTCCTCTTGGCTGGCCTGCTTCCCCGGATCCTTCAGGGTGAAGTTAAGTGATTTCATTTTCATTTCCATTAAGCAGCTTTTGTTGACTTAACGAGTTAAAACTTGAAAGCAGAAGGCGCACGTGTCTCTTAACTCTCTATATTTTAAAGGAAAGAAACAGATAATTGATTGCATCCAAAAAAAAAAATAATAATAATAATAATAAGTAATTTTTTGATCTTTTAAAATATCTATATTACACAGATTTTCTGATACAGTAGATGCCAACGAAGTTGACCAAAGAAAACAAAAAAGAAAACAGGTTGGTGATGCCAAAATGCAAATGTTGGCTCCACTTGAATGCCTTTTCATAATTGTGCCAGTGTCTCGGTGCCAGAAATTCAGTTTAAATACTAATATAATTTGAAAAATATTCAATAAATAATCATTATTATTTTTCTAATCTATTGAAATATTTTCATTTAATATATTTACAACAAT
Source organism: Clausena lansium (assembly GCA_030449835.1). Classification (NCBI taxonomy): domain Eukaryota; kingdom Viridiplantae; phylum Streptophyta; class Magnoliopsida; order Sapindales; family Rutaceae; genus Clausena; species Clausena lansium. The sequence goes on along the minus strand of JASUUF010000259.1, from coordinate 5,266,218 downwards.
CCTTGACGTGACAAAAACCATATTCATATCAGTGGACGTGCCTATTCGTTCGTTACTCAAAAAAAAAAAGACCTATTTTGAAAGATAACATCGTTATTAATATTATAAAATAAATACAAGTAGACTATCATTCAATTATTGATTTTTTATCTAATTTCATAATTAATTTTTCATAAAATTTATAGCTGCAAAAACCCTCTCCATAGTAGCTGAGGCAATTGATAAAATAAATAACTAACATCACGAATAGAAAAATCTATAAATTCAAATTATCCTTGTTAGTCTCAACTGTTTTTCTTATTAACTCACCAATCTTTTTCAATCTTAAAAATATATTGTTAGAACTCACATCAGTAATATTTTTGCAGTACCAGGAACACCAACCATATATACATGGATAAAATGGATACAAAACCAAAAACTCAAAGAAAAGGACAACTAGCCTCCCAATATTTTTAAAAAGGAACACGAAGATCATTTGGCTCTTTAAAAAAAATTACTCCAACATTTTTAATAAATAGAAATTTAATATAAAAGTAAATGTAATAATATATAAATTTTAAAATTATCTCAATAATTAAAAATTATTTTAATATTTTACAATCAATTAGACATATTTCATTAAAAAAATTTGAATTATTTGGAATTTTATATAAAATAATTTTAATACTATTAAAAAGTGAGATATGTTTATTAATTGTGAAATCTATTTAACCCAAATAAATATAAGTCTATCTATTATTAAAATAAATTTTAAGATATTAAAAAATTATTATTAATCTACGAAACAGATTAAATTATTTGCATTAATTGAAAAAAATGGGAGGATCTTGTTAAAATGAATTTTTAATTTCAGTCATTTATGGGGTTGCGGTTCCTCTTCATCTTTACAATTGTAACATCCGCTTGGGTCTTCCGTTAAATCAGGGGAATGAATCCCACATTTTTTCACCAGCCAACACTAAAAATTAAATTAATAATCATAAAAATAAATTAATATCATATGGTGTTTTCTCGAAACCACATTTAAAAAAATTGGGTAATTTTCAAAAACCTTCCCTGAGGTTTAATGTATTCTCGCTTAGATAGAAAGCATCCGCGTCTTTTCAGTGGCCTCCCTAACGTTAGTATTCCGCTAAGAATATGATTAGCTGTTGGGTAGATGAGGGCAAAATTGTAATTAAAAACTTTAATGATTAAAATATTCAAATAAAGTTAACATTTTCACATTGGGCTTGGGAAATGATCTGAACTTTACTAATATCCAATGGAGAATAAATTGAAGCACTCTTTTACCCAACAGACATGAACACAATAAAAAATGCTCCTCTTTGCTCCGCAGATCTAAAGCAACCAAGCTCAAAACCCATTTCGTTTTCTCTCTAATGCTTTGATCAAATACTTTAGCCACAAATTAAAGAGCATGACGATGAAGCCAACTCTAATATCGGCTATGAATGATTCATGACCGCGAGATGAGAGAGCACTGACCAGTGAGTTTCACCGACAATCGACCAATCATCCCACTGTTTTTGTTCCATGAATAAGGTATATGAATCAAATTCTTTCAGTGCATGTTAGTTTTATTACCTGAAATTGGTAGTCTTGGTGAAAAATTAACAAATGGGTTTTGAAAATTGTTTAAGATCGTTGTTGTTGCTTCTGATTTTGTCCATAGTTTAGTGTTAGTTCTAATTAAATGAGTATTGTTGAAGATAGAGCTAAATATCTCTGCTGCCTTGTGAATGATTGATAATGGGTCTTGAAAATTGTCTGAGATTTAGTTGTTTCTTCTAATTTTTTTCAATAGATTCATAATAGTTATAGTTAAATTAAGGATGAAAATGTATGTTGAAGATAGCTTCAAGTGTATACAGGTAGTATTTTGTTAAAGGCATTTTTTAATTTTTTTTTTTTTTGGTTTTTGTCATGGTATTTAAATGACTTGGGTTGCTAAAAATGAAATAGTTTGCTGTATTCTTTTATGTTGGATCAGTGAGTTTAGGATGCACATGAGCTATTTCAGTTGCATGTCTGCTTTAATTCGAGAAAAAAAAGTTTCAACAGTTAAGATACATTACATGGCTTATTGAGGCATGCACTGAAATTATAAAGTAATGTTTATTGAATGTGGAAAAATTAGATAATTTTGTGAGATAGAAATTATATTGACCTAATGATTGGTGATAACTTGTTATTTTTGTATAAATGGAAGCATATTACTATTAAATTGTTGTCTTTCAATTTATATTTTTTAATATCATTTACTTCATTGTTGTTTCTTTAAGTTACACACGTCATTTTTATTCCGTAATTGGATAAGTCAACCATGACTAGTGAAGCATACTAGGAGGCTGCATTGCATGCCAAGGAGTATATCCTTGTTTCCACATCATATTAAGTCAGCATTATGAAAGGCAAACTCTTGCAAACTTCATTTGAAATATATAAAGCACTGACATTTTAATCCAAGTCCATACATGACTTAGTTATAAGTTTGCGTGCTTTTCCTTAATACTATTTGTTGCGAGAAATAATATTTAGTTTCCAGGCTTTTTGTTTATTTATTTATTTTTCTCTAATCATGTTATATGGTGTATACTAGTGGCTTCTAGTCCAGAAATTCTTACTCGTGTGAAGAAGGTTAGTAATACTAAGGAATTTTGGGATGATTGATTTCACATTTTTTTCCTCTTTTTCCTTAAGTTTTGATTTTAGGAATGCATAATAACTATAGAAGATTTGTTTCACTCTGTGCTTCTGTGAGTTTATCATGGATTAATTATTTTCCGCTATCAGAATTTTTGCTCTTTTTTTTTTGTGTTTCATGAACTTGTCCATCTTGGTTTTATGGTGATACAGACATTGCCCTTGCCCTCAGAACTATAGACTTCCCAACTACAACACACTATAACATTTGTATTCATACAACGATGTGGATAAGCGAAGGGAATGGATTGCTATGGCTGACAATGCTTTAATGACAAGCAAAAAGAGTGCGAGAACAAAGCTGTTGCTCTCACGCGTGCCACTGATGTTGCAGAGTCTTCATTTACTGATAAATGATCAAAATTTATGCCTTATGGAGTCTCTTGATTTTTGTTTGAAAGAGTTTGTAAATGTTTTTTTTTTTTCAAGGAGTTTGTAAATGGTTGATATGAAGATAAAATGATATTTGCCATGGTGGTTTGATACTGATGAAGGAAGATGAATGTTTTATTTTGTATATTGGGTTTGAGAAGCAAGTTAAAGTTAAATTTCAACAAAAAATTTATGTTTAAAAGAAAAATCAAAATTTTCCTGTTTCTAAAAAAATTCAAATTTTTTATCTCATTTGGCTAGGTCATTTTGGAAAATGACAAGGGTGATTTCGTATTTTCATTGTGTTTATATCTATTGGCGCCAAAACAAATATGATGCTGTTAACCAATAGTACATTAATCTTAATATAAAAATGCATTGTTTTTAAGTCAAGGGTATTTTGGTCATTGTGTCAGTCTAGAAACGTTTAAAGATGAGAATACTGACGTTAAGGGAGGTCACTAAGAATACACAGATACTTTCCATTTAAGTGAGAATACACCAAACCTTAGGCGAGGTTTCTGAAAATTACCCAAAAAAATACGAACATGAGAATAATTAGTAATATTTAATAGCTAATCTTAACAAAAAAAAGATACTTACCGACAATAATAAGTATTATAATGTATTATGTAATACATAAAGGGAGAGTTAGGTGGGCCTGTTCAACTCACTAATTTCCTCTATAAACACCTCAAAAAAATACATTTATTATTAAATTCTAATTTTTAAAAATTTCAAAGTTAACCCTCACTAATTTCTTTATTATTCAATCTTTTTTTTTGAATCGTATGAAACTATTACTCAGATTACAACTTATATTACATGAGATTACAACTGATAATTACAATCAGACAATAATTGAGATTAATTTATATTAAATCTTATATAACATTGTTCAAATTTTACCCTTTCTAATATTTGAGAGACGTCTACTACACTCATATTTTGAAATGGATAAGAATGTCTTCACTCAATTATTTTTTATAATTGAGAAAAGAATTAAGCCCCTTTGATACTTTGTGAGGGTCGAACCCATGCCCTCACAATTGTGACGACATGGCTCTCAACACTCGACCAAGGGCCAAGTGGCTTTCTTTAATATTCAATCTTATTGTAACAAAATTCTCTCTCTACCATGGTTATTTGTATACAAAATTCTCTTAACTTCAACTTGAAATTGTTAAAATTTGTTCATGTGTTGCACGTCACAAGACCAAATCTTAAATAAAATAAATTTAATTTATGTTGAGGCCTAGTCGATAAGAGTTTGTTTCTTAGTGGATTATTTGGTCATGTAAACATTCTATTCAAAAGCATGATGTTTTGTTTTTAAGGAGAGTTTGTTTCAAAAGTAGGGGCGGCAAGAATACCTGGCCGGACCGGACACTTGACAATGCGGGCCGGGTAATACTCAAATCGGAGATGAGGCCGGACCGATCCCCGGCATCATTTGAAAAGCCCGGGTCAGGTCCGAAACCCGAATTTATGAAAGAAAATTATTATAAAATATATATTATTTTCAATAATTATATTTATTTAATCCATTTATTATATATATTTAAAATTTTAAACATTTAAAGTTCGTATTTTCATGTTTGATTTCATTAAAATAAATTAAAAAATTAAAAAATATACATATATAATATTATAAAATATAAAATTCGGGCTAAAAAATCTGGATTAAAAAACCTGATCCTATGCTTTCATTTTTTAATCCTGCATCGGTGGACAGCCATACCCGAATCAGGACCCGATTTTTTGCTAGCCCTATTCAAAAGCATGATGTTTTTTTTTTGTGGAGAGTTTGTTTGGCACGTTATAGTGTCTAGTTTCATGCTTTATGAGTAATACTACACATCCTAAATTTTTTGTCACAAATAATTATCCTAAATAATTTGACATTCATTAATTGGATGATAGTTCCTTTTAAAATCTAAGTGAATTAATTATAACTAATTAATGAATGCCAAATTATTTAGGATGGTTATTTGGGATAAAAAATTTGGGATATGTAGCATTATTGATTTGAATTTTGAGTAGTTTGTTTTATCTCTCAAAATCATTTGCAATCTATCTCTAAAAGGAAATGTAAAAATTAATGAGAAACTGATGGAACGAGAGAAAGAGAAGATATGGTTAGATAGGTAATTACATCAAAAAAATTATTAATAATCAATGATTAATTGAAAAGATGGTGTAAATTAAGATGAAATTAGTGGATCTAAATAGTTGCACCCCAGAGAATTATTGTTACCTAATGGCATGAGAATCAAAGCCAGAGAGATTGGCTGCTTCCGTCAAAACACTCCTCCGTCTTTGCATCTTCCCTGGAAATCTTTCTTCAAGCTTCGAAAACGAATCCCCAAAAGTCCCAATTTGCCATCTCACATGTGATGGATCCACGCGATAGAAAACTGGTATCAAAATCTGTCCATAATTGTGCTTGCATTCAAGAATCTTTAAAAGTTCATCGAGACACCATCTTGGAGAATCATATCTTTCTGAGAAAATGATGATTAAAATGCTTGATGCTTCAATTGTATCAAGAAAAGACTGTGAAATTTCATCTCCTGTTATAAGTTGGTCATCAATGAAAGCTACAATACTTTTTTGAGACAAAGCAGAATGAAGATGGCTAGTAAAGTTGTCGCGAGTGTCAACTTCTCAGAAACTAAGAAAAACAACGTACTTGTTTTGAGGATTAATCAAACAGCGCGGTAGATGGTTTAGAAGAAGAAGAAGCCACATCAGTTCAATTGAAGATACATTTTGATGAATCAGAAAATTTGGTATATGAATATAATTGAATCCGACTGCAGGGTATTAAATTACTTATAGCTATTTCCTTGAAACCTTCCGGGTTCGTGATAATTTCATCTCATTTTCACAATTTACTGGATAATAATTGCATTGACTAGGTTACAATTTAGATTTGGTGTTGTAATGAGTTTTGTGTCGTACAAATACTATTGTGCATATAAATTTTAACTGTACGTTGTTATAAACGTACAAGGGATTACAAAAAAATTGAACTATAATCCAAAAGTTTACCGTCTCTAGTTTGAAAATCTACTCTCATAAACGTATGGATGAGGCTATCTGCATTCTAAAATTTATTCTGAACATTTTATTACTCTATATATTCATGTACTAAATTTAAAAAATTAAATTTTATTTTCTATATTTTTTAAAATGTCAAAAAAGACTTTACTTAATCTGGTTAAATTAATTTACTCAAAACAGCAATTAAATTATTTAGCACATTTAGAATAACTTAATAACAATTTAATATATATAACAAAAGAATCAAATTATGTTCTAAACAAATTCTTTAACATAAGTTTTATTTAATAGTCTTTGTATATTAAAGAATATGCTTAATATTAGTTTTTACACCCCAATTCTTTGTATATTAAAGAATATGCTTAATATTAGTTTTTACACCCCAATTTTTTAACCAAACAATTGAAAAAAAATTAGCCATTTAGAAAAAAATAAATAAATAAATAAAGAAGAAGAAGTAGACCAAGAAAAAGAAGAAGACTTAGAAAACGACGAAGAAGAAGAAGAAGACAAAGAAGGAGAAGACTACATAAAATACCACGTCAAGATTAATTCTTACTTTTGTGTTGGATTTTTCCGAGTTGGTTTTTTGCCGGGTTTTTTGCGTCGACATGAATACGATAGTACGAAGAAAAGAAATTCGATGCATATATGATTTAGCTAATTCCTCGTTCCTTCCGTGAAGTTTTAAACTTCGATCTCTTGTGCTATATATTTTGTGGGGAAAAGGATCAATATCACACAGATCCTGTTTGAGCCAATTTTCTTTTTAGATAATTCTTGAGGGTTTATGTGAGTTTGTGATAATTTTTTAACTAAAAAATAGATTTATGTATTTTAAAAAGGATTTTATGCCCATTTCTAAACATAAAAAGTGACATGTATCCCTTAAAAAAAGTCTGTGTAATTATTTGCAAAAAAACAAATGAGCCTATGTGATCATGTATCCTAAGAATTTGTTGTCCTTTTCCTTATTTTTTATGAAAAATTCTTTTCCTAATTTGAAGTCCATCGAATCATTTTATGCGAAGCTGCCTTCAATGGTCGTTGTGTTGAAGTTAACTCTAATTAGTGACATAATAAGTATGAGATTCGTGTCACCGTTTCTCATTTAATAGAGGGAAATTAACATCATGTTTTCAACTTTTAAGGGAAGTTTAGGTATATTAAATTTATTTCTATCCCCACAAGTATTAATGTTTGCAACATTTTATCGCTTAATTAACTATTTTTTTGTAAACTCGATTTGTAATAATGATTAAATCGTCAATTTTTTTGAAAGAAATTATGAGTCATTCACCTTAAATTTACCCTATCAAAAATACTATAAAGTCTTGAATTTGTTCAATTCTCCATCTTATGTTTGCAATTCGTATCAGCCATCCACCAAAAAGACATAATTACCCTTACAAAGTGATAGAATGGAAGCAAACATAAATTAGAATAGTAGTTATTTTGTAAGAATAGTTTTATCTTGTTAGTGGACAATTGATACGCATTATAAACAATAGGTGAAAAAACGAATAAATTTAAATTTTTATAGTAGTTTTATATGGGATAAACTTAGGGTGGATAGCTGATAATTTTTCTTTTTTTAATATGCCGTAAAAGAATAAGAAAGGGGTGAGGATGCTTCCACCCCTCTAATTGTGTAAACCCACCCCACTTATAAAAAATATTTACAATAAATTCTCAACATTTTTAATAAATACAAATCAACAAAAATATTTGTATAATTAATCATTTAAATTATTCTTATATTTTTTTCTTTCTTAGATTTTTTTTTACTGTTAAGGTTGCTTTAATATAAGTTCTATTTAAATATTTTATTTTTATGAAATAAAATGACCCAATTGCCCGAAGAAATATTGTGTTCTTGTATTTAATACTTTATGTACTTAATTTTATGTCTTATAATCTAACTTTTTAAATAAAGTCTAATATTTTTTATATTTTAGATGTAAATGACATAAATTTGATAGCTTAATAATTTACATGAGTATTGTCCCATGAAGACATTATATTAGTTTAATTAAAGGTTGATAAAATTTAAAAAAATGTTGAAGTTAAAATAAATTTTTGGTATTTTTAACTTTTAAGGTAATATAGTCGATTTAAATTTAGGTTAAAGTAATCTTAGTAGTCAAATATAATTAAAAAAATCTAAGTCACAAAAAAATAAATTAAGATAGATTAAATTGATTAATTCTTCATAATTTTTTTTCATTTGAAAATTTTAAAAATAATGTAAATTTTTTGTAATTATTTTCTAAAAATAGGGTGGATTTAAAAAATTTATGGGGTGCAAATATCACCACCCATAAGAAAGTCATTATCCAACTACCCAATTTTTTTATAAATGTTCAAATAACTACACTTTTAAATAATTTATAGAAAAGAAAGAAAATCTCTTTTTTAAAGATTTCAAGTATATGTTAAAGTTTGGGTTGTACAAAGAATATGTTGAGATATTTAATTTATGTTAAATTTGATTTTAATGCTTTAAAAAGTACAGAAAAAATTTATAAATTAAAATTTGCCTCGTCTATACTAAAATTTTAGTGCCAGATTAATCTAGTTCAATGGTAACGTGTAATTGTGGAGAACTAAGTAAAAAATGATTTCAATATTAACAACACAATCTTATTACAACGCAAACAAAGCAAGATTTAATTAGTCAAAACAATTGAATGTATATACTTAAGCATATGGAAAGGATCCATTCTGACAAAAACAGAAGTTCTAAAACCTATTAGTGTGCTCCAAAGCTGCGTCTGCACAAAACTATTAACCAAGTCAATTGTTTCATATTTTGGTATAATAATAAAAAATAGCAATATTAAAGAGAATAAAAGAAATATTGTAATTAAGCAAATCCTTCTATTTTGATGATATTTCAAATATGTCGATAATTTACTCAATTTTATTAAATATTTTCGTAACCGTTTTGCTAAATGTTTGTTTAGTTCCTATATTTTGGACTAAGTGTCCGTTTAATCATTCTATTTTTTAAAAAAACCTCCGATACCCTAATCTTAAAAATGTTACGCTGTTGCCATTACTTTCTCTTAACTTTTACAATAATATCCTTGCAACAATATTTTTAGGGATATTATTAATTTATCTCTAAAAAGATAAATTAACAAATTAACCCTGAAAGTAAAATAAAATCAAAGGTAAATTTTTTGTTATTATTTTACTTTTACGGTTAATTTGCTAAATTAATTTTTTATAAACAATTATTACCAATATTATTGCAAGGGTATTAGACATTGTTTTAAGTTGGCTGGTTTTAATTTATTTATAAATAATTATTAGCAAGACTGTTTCAAGGGTATAAAAATACCAGTTCTTCAGACTGATAATTATTGGTTAATTTGCTTTGGTAATTTATTAATAAATAATTATTAGTTAATTTGTAACAAATAAGTATTAGTTAATTTTTTAATTAACTCTTTTATAAATATGTTAATTAATGTCCCTAAAATACTGTTGCAAGGTATTATTATAAAATTTAAGAAAAAAGTAAGGGTAGAAGTGTAATATATTTAATATTAAGGGTGTTGTGAGGTATTTTTAAGAATATAAGAACTAAACGGACACTTAGTTTAAAGGGAAAAAGCTACTCTCACCCTTAAGGTTTATTTAAATAGTCACATAAACCCGTTAGTTTCATAAATAATCATACAGATACCTTAATTTTAAAAATAACTATTATACCCTTTGATTATAACAATCAAAGTAAATAAAAATATAATAATAAGATAAAAATAATAAATAAATATCATATAATATAAATAAAATATTACAATAAGTATCATTAATAAAATAACGTATATAATGAAAATTATTTTTAATATTGAGTTATTATTAGTCTATCCCGATGGATTTTATTAATATTAAAATTTATTAATCCAAAAATTGACTTTAAGATTAATACTAATATAGACATAATTAAAAGGTATTGTAAATAAAATAATATAAATTTTATAAATTATTGTGAATTTTTAGGTATAATTATTTTAATATTATTAATATGTTAATTTTTTTTATTATTAAAAGAATATGACAAATTAATAATGTTAAAATAAATTTTCTAATATTCAAAATATTTTATAAATTTTATCTTATTTTATATATTATATTATATTATTTCAAATTTAATTTATGTTAATTATAGAAATTTATTTAAAGTCAATTATTGGGTTGTTGTAATCAATGGTATAATAATAATAAAAAAAAAGTCAATGTGATCATTTATGAAACTAAAAGAGTTTGTTTAAGTAAATCTTAGGGAGGTGGGTGACCTTTTTCCTAGTTTACAATGTAAAAACTAAATGAATATTTACCTAATTTTCAATTATCTTTATTTATTCCAAAAACTTTAAATTTAAATTTCCTGGAGTAAATAGTTTCTTAATTCTTAATAAGTTCTTCCCAAAGGAAAAAAAAAAGGGAGTTTTTAGCATTAAGAAAGATCACACTTGTAGAGGTGGCATGCAGAACAAGCACCGAGCCACCAACCACCAAAATAACTTGTCATAAAATGTTAATGGTAAAGTAGTTATTTTACATTTTTCTATAAATTTAAGGATCTAGTTTATACAAATGGGCAAACTATGGATCAATGTGAAATAACATAAAAACTTGGGGATCTACTTAGTAAAAACTCAAAAAAAATTTATTGTCTGATTAGAAGACCACGTCATCGGCTTTGAATATGTCAAAATCTTTGTAGGCTTTCTACGCATATTTCCTCTTTGACCCAATATTTGGTTTCATCTTTCGTGTTCATATGTCTAGCCAAAATATTCTTCTTTAAGGAACCAATATTTTTCTTGCACTTTTGAAATCTTTCTCTCAAGCTTCTACACATCTCTATGTGTACTTGAATCACATACCGTTTGTTCATCAACTAGTCAAAATCTAATCATACAAAATCTGTTGTCAAAAACATGATAGATTTGCATGAGTTCATATGGAGCTTTTCTCTCATTTCACTCCTCCACTACTTTCTCCGTGGCCTCAAAAATGCCATTTCCATGGCTTCTCTAACCATAATTAATTCCCCTATATATTCTTCGTCGCGTCTTCTTTCATCAATGGGTGAGTTTTTCATCAGACAAGAAGAAACCAGGCAAGAAAATTCACCTCCCATGGCTAGCCAAGAAGAGAAAATTTTGATTTTGCATGAAAAAAAACCTAATGTTGTGGAGAATGAAGGATCAAATTTTTTAGAAATTACAAAAGTTGGGAATTTTAATTCCAAGGCATCAGCTATGAAGTTGAGGAAAAGGCCTACTAAGCTTGTTGTGCCTGAATTTTGTGCAAATTTGGAACTGTGTGAAAATGAGAGAAAATCAGAGAGAAAAGAATTTGAGGTTGAGGGAAGAGATTTTCTTTTGGCTTGCAAGAGAGGAAGAAGAGAAGTTATGGAAGATGGCTACGGATTCATGCTTGATATTCATGGAGATCCTAAGCAGGTAAATTAATTATCATGTAATTAATTGTTAACTTGCAATAATTATTTTCTTTCTTAATTTTCTCTATTTATCCTTGTATTGCAAGTTCCTGCATGCATAGACAATTGTTGATAATAGTTAATATAGTCTTTCTTTCTTGGGGACCTCAACTCTTTTTAAAATTTCGGACAAAAAGTGTATTAAAAATGTGTCAATTAAATTACGAACTTGAGGATTTTTTTAATGAAATTTCTAATGCTTGTACCAGGCATTTTTCACTGTAATTGACGGACACGGTGGCCGTGCCGCGGCCGAATACGTGGCCCGAAATTTAGGAAGAAACATTGTGAAAGAGCTTGGAAATGTTGGAGATGGAGGTGTACAGTTAGAACAAGTAATGCGCGTAGGTTACCAAGTCACTGATAAAGAGTTTCTTAGCCAGGTAAGTTATGTAATATATATATATATATATATATATTTGAACATTTCAACACATTGTGTGAACTAAAAATAAATTATTTTTGACTTGGTCTATTATTAGAATATCATTTCAACACAGTCAACTCTGTTGGTTCTGTGTAATAAATATGTTATGATCTAATGAATATAAAAATATCCCAATCATGGATTCTGACCATACTAAAATTAGAGATAAATTAAAATATAAAAAAGATAGATTCTAAATTTTATCTTGTAATGTATTTAAATATGTATTTTTTTTTTATTTTTTAGTTTACTCTTGACTTTAATACGATAAGGGGTCCTTGATTAAAAATTCACTATTGTATTTACTAAAGATAAAGACTGACATAGTATGGGAAATTTATTAATAAAAAAATGTAATAATAAAGGAATAGATTGTGTGAATAACAATGAACATATATTAACATAATTTTTTAAGATTAAATAAACTTAAGTTTTAAGTTTAATTAAGAGAGAATTCTAGCTCAAAATTACTCTAATGTGTTGGAAAGCAATCAAAATTTTGATGCGAAATAAGTTTATGTTGTGTATATATTTAATTATATGAAATGCGATGTTCACTTACAGGGTGTTAGCAGTGGAGCTTGTACAGCAAGTGTGCTATTGAAGGACAGCGAGTTACATGTAGCAAATGCAGGCGATTGCAGAGTAGTGTTGAGTAGGAACGGGGTAGCTGATTCTCTCACTAACGATCATCGTCTCAGCAGGGAAGACGAACGTCGCCGTATTGAGAATGCTGTTAGTTCAACTAATCCTTATATTTTGTTCATAATTAAATTTGAAATGTTAAGTTTGGGCTAACATAAAATGAAAAAATTAATAATCGCTAAGTGTTCACTTATCTATAATTAATACAACAAGCATATATATACGAACATGAATTGCCACCTCTAACCAATAAGTGAAATAATTTTCCAATGATGACTGAGTTGACTGCGTTGATCTTTTTTTTTTTTTTTAAATATTATGATGTAGGATTTAAAAAAAGGATGTAAATGCTCAACTCAATATCTCAATATATATATATATATATATATCTCCAATTAATTTGAGTTCTACAAATTAGAAAGGACAATGAGATATCAACATTAGGGTATGAGCATTTTTATACTGGATGTTAATTAATAAGTTTTTATCGTGGCAGGGTGCATTTGTGCATTATTGCAATGGAGCGTGGAGGGTTCAAGGTTCACTTGCAGTTTCTAGGGCTATTGGAGACTTGCATTTGAAAGAATGGATCATTTCTGAACCAGAAACTAAAAGGCTTTCATTAACTGCAGATTGTGAATTCTTGATAATGGCTTCTGATGGATTGTGGGATAAGGTATACTCCTCTTTTTGTTTATACAAAGTTGGCATCCAAAAATTACAAGGGAAAAAAAAAAAATTCTTAGATACTAAAATTTATGTTAAAATTATGCCTTTTCATTTACATTTAAGTTCTTTGTAGTGTGCTTTAGATCAGCAAAAGGTGATAATTTTGTGTGAAATGATCAGGTAAATGTGCAGGAGGCAGTTGATGTGGTTTCAAGAAAGAAAAATTCCGTGGAGTCATGCAAAAAGCTTATAGACATATCTTCTAGCAGAGGCAACATGGATGATATTACTGTTATGGTAATCAACCTTGACAAATTTGTGCCGAAAAGTCATTAACGGCGGTGGATTGACACAGTGAAAAACAAGAAGCAAATTCATTATTTTCGTCCCCATCGATCTCCCTTATGATGAGTAGAAATGCACATCAAAATGATTAGTTATGACAGAATAGTTTTGTATGATACATTAGAAAGCAGTAGATCAAACTAGTCATCTGATTTTCAGGTGGGTATTCCTTACTTTTCATTTTAATTCTCTTAGGGGAAATATGAATGGAAATCGAGTTTAGTACAATGCCTAAATTTTAAGCTTTGTTTTTGCTTGCTCACTATATTTCAGTAATTGGTAGAGCTACTTAGTATAATCCTAGTGGAGACTTCTAAAACATTAATTTGAGATAATTTCAACTCTAATTGATTTTCGGACTGAGGTAAAGCTTTGGATCTCGAAAGAACCTAACAATCATTTCGGCCTTCTCAGCTGATAGGTCTGTGTTATCTAGAATGTATGTCTTGGATGCTTTGGCAATTGCTTCGATTGAACCAATGGCTTGGTTAAGCTGAAAGAGATGGATGAGAAGAAGTTATCTTATTGAAAAAGAATTAATCTTCGAACCTATATGATCATCACACCATAAATGGAAGAATCATATTACCAGTATGAAGACTTGGCAGCTACAAACTCACAACAGTGAAATAAACCTGGGATTCAAAATTAAACTTTCCGCAACATTTTGACAGATTCGCATTTTTGATATTCATAAACAATCAGCATACTAGCACACTATAAATAGGAAAAGATGCATATTACAATTCTAAACTTCAAAAAGCAAAATCAAACAAATATACAAGTAGTTTTTATAAACCAACCTTATTACAGAATAGAGAAAGTTCAATTTACCAGAATATCAAGACTTCTAATAGAGGAATGCAGGATGAATGAAATAGAGGACATTTTGTGAAACAAAGAGTACTTATTAAACAAAATAGTTTGTATTAAGGTGTAGTCAATTACCGCATTTGCATCATGATTATCAATCAATGGTATGGATGTGACCACTCTGAGGAAAACATCCATAGTCTGTACCGCTCGCCTCCTCTTCACACGCAAGAAAAAAGATATGTTAATGTCCTAAAACAATGTTATTAGATGATGCGTAATGAATGATGATAAGTATAACGAGGGAAAAGTTTCCACCAACCTCAGCCTTCAATTTTGATATAGCATCCTGCCGCTTGCAGACTGCAGATTTTTCATAATATTCAATGAAGTACTTGAACAGAATGATTGAAATGAGCTTCAGAGAATAAGATCTTACCCCCACGAGAGTGAGCCATTTTAACAATCTTCTCAAACCCCATCTCCCTATCATGAACTGGCACAAACGTTGGCCTACCAAGCTCCATTCCATATCTTCAAAACATCCAGACAAAGATTCCATATCTTTCAAACAAGAATCCAAATTCAAAAGAGAACAGAACGGACAATATTTTCAAGTCACTCACTTGAAGTACGAGCGAACAAAAGAATCATTTTGCTCCCTCATAGGAAGGGCAAGGACCACGTAGAAATGTGCAAACTGCTCCTTCAATTTCTTAATTCTACAACGAGTCCATCGATTTAGTCAAAAAATTAAAAAAAATTCATCGTAAGATGCTTCAATGGGGAAAAGTAATAGACTACCTGCTGAACACCAGTGCAGTATTGTTGCAGTCCCAATTTGTTATAAAAACAAATGAAATTGACAGGCCCCCACAGTTGAAAATAAAGTCCTACAGAAAAGAGGCCTGAGGATTGAGCCGGTTAACAAAATATAACTAACAAATAGATAAATAATAAGAGAAATTAAAAGGTAATTACAGGGGCAACTAGAACAAAATTAAGACGAAAAGAATTTGCACTGAGAAACGAGGAGATGAAATTGATGAATGACGGATGCTGTTCATCTCTCCACTTGCTGCTCATCATGCAAACTCCAGCACAACCTTCAATCATCAAATAATATATTGACTTAATTCCATCATTTCAAGAGTACATAAAATCAAAGTAAAATTTGTCAGAAATATAAACTCGTTAAACAAAATTGAACAATTGTAAGCAACTTCTACAAATTATTGAATCAGTTCCATCATTTCAGGAGTGTGTGAATCAAAATAATATTTTTCAAACGCTTAAGCTCATCAAACAAAATTGCACAATTATAAGCAGCAACTTCTGTAAATTATTTTATAGTTAGTATTCTTCATTTTTCTTCTGATTTTAAGCAAACAAATGATCTTTGAGTACTAGCAATGGTCTATTAATATTTAACATATTCTAGATTTTGATTCTTATGGCGAGAAAATTTTAGTTTATTTTCTTTTATTTTTTTTCCCGAGGTTTCTCAGCGACCAAACAGATCAATGTGTAATTCGTAATCTGTGTTCTCAGCAACTAGACAATCAAATGGAGCGAAAACATTTGAGAGTTTGAGACAATCAGAGGAAAAGTACCAGAACTTGCTAAATTTGATGGATTTCGAGCCGTTGGATCGCTGTAGTTTGATCTGCAATTCGCCATTTGCAAGCCCTTTTTAAAAGTTGAAGTTTGTTTGACAGGGAGATTTTGAGAGGGAAATTGACCTTTTATATACGAGTAACGCAAAACTTATCACCCTCGAGCTTATATTATTTACGGAAAAAACATGTTTTCAGAATTCAATTTTACATTTTCCAATAAGACAATGAACTTTGATGGTGATATGAGTTTTAAATATTGCTATTAAATTGTATGAGATGAATAAAAAAAATTATATCAAGATTTTTAAATAAAAAATAAAAGTTCAAATATATAAAAAGTATATTATTTCATATGATAACATAATTGTATAAATCCTAAATGATAGCCCAGATAAATTAGAATATAAAAATTTCATTGTTGCACTGACTTACATTTATAATTTAGAGTACTATAATTATAATGTGTAATAATAAAACTCTGATTTTTTATATGTTACTGTAATTTTTATGTTACTTATATCAATCAACAATTAAAAAATAAAGTATAATAAATTCAATTAATATCAATAGTAACACTTTTTATTTGAAGATAAAGCAATTACAATTGATATTCTCGTTACAATTCAAGAGCAGGGAAAATTTTTATTTCTCAATGCGAGTGTTTATCCGATCAGATATATATTTGTAATTGATTAATTAATTAAGCAAATGCATCAAAATATCCTTCTATTCTTGTGCGAGTCAGATCAAGAGCCGATCGTGCTTCGGTTTGATTTATTAGGAGTGTAATCAGCTTCAAAGGGGTGCATATAGTGACAATCCATATATGAAGCCCAAACATTGGTAAAGTAACAAAGTCCACTAGATTTGATTTTGGGCCCAATTCTGCTCTTCTCTCCGTTTTTATCCTTCTTTACTTCTTAATTTTTGACACAGCCAGAAACAGGAAGGCGAAGGCAATGGAGATAATAGAGTCGAGCTCCAGGAACTCCAAAACGTCAATAGCAGCACTCTCTTCTTCCCCTAAATTATCCTCCAAACGCCTCTTATTTGACCGCCGTTACGGTTGGGTGTAAGTTTATTTTTTTTAATGTTAATTTGATATAACAAAAAAATAATAATGTAACAAGATTTCATTTTATTTTTTTGGATTTCATTTATTATGCAGATTTGATGAATGGAAGGACCCATCTGAAGAAGCTCTAGCTGGCGGCCGTGGAATGTTAGTTATTTTTTTCTTCCTTTCTTGAACTGGGACAAAATATTAGTGAGAATTCTGATTTATAAGTGAATTTGACATTGTTTTGCTGTTAATTAATTTTCAATTTTTTTTATTTTTTTTCGTCTTTTGGGTATTTTGAAAAGGTTTTGTATAGTGCCTCTGGCAAAAGCTTGGTTAAAGACCGCTTCGGACTCGGTAAGCTGAATTTTCTCTAATTATATATGCATGACACGTGTTAATTTTTGTTCTTTAGAACATTGTGTTCATCAAATTTGTAATACTTTGATGTATCTGATTCTTTTCTGAGGAGTTTTTCTTCACTGTGTTGTCGATTAGTGAGTTGTTAAAGAGAATCGGTCCTTGAGAGAATTTTATTTTGGTTTGGTTGAGCTGTTTTTAAATTAGCTTCCTTATTTGCATTTTGCTTATTTAAATTATTTGATAATGGCATGCCTTGTGTATAATGATTGTGCTTTCAAGCAATGGGAATTTTGTAATCGTCCATTCTTTAACAGGTTTTGTGTACTAGATTAACTCATCAAGAAATTGATGACTTGGTTAAGTATCTTCAAATCATGTAATATTTTGTTACTTGTTAATTATCATTCTTTATATGCAGCGACTTCACGAAGTTTGATAATTATCTAGACCTCTTGCTTTGATTCTAAGGATTTGTTGGAGGGAGATTGTCTAGATTACTTACCTGCGTTTACTGAGAATTTTGTGAAGTCCATCCAATTAAATTAGTGATCCAGTTCATTTAATATATCTTTTGTCACAATTTTGGGTGACTTCTTTTTTATCTTTATCAAGAATTAGGAGTATAGAGTATGCTACCGGCTTTAAGTTTTAAGTCTCAAGCTGAACAAAGTTGAGGGTGCTTTCAAAACATTGAAATTGAAAATATCAATTACAATGATGTCAACTTCAAAACATTTTTCTCTTGAGACTGAGGTACAAGTGTTTAGAAGTGAACTGTGACTTGATTCATAGATTTGGCTATGCGTTTTAACCTGAGGTTAGGCTATTAATTCGCAAGAGTTGAAACTTTTTGTGGAATCTTTGATGAGTTTTCTTTGATCTCCTAGGTAGTCCTTTAATGAAGAAATTGCTTTAATATTTTTAAGATTGGTTTTTGGCAAAATCAGATTCAAATTGAATATCCAACGCCTATGCGCTGTCCATATTTCGATGTAGTATGCCTAGTACGGTTCCTATGTATTCAAGTTAATAATACAAGCATAAAGCATTTATGTGATCCTCCATTATTAACAAATATAATCCTTATGCATGTAGCCCAAACTTTCATCCAAATTCTCTAGAAGTTTTCCTTTTGGATTAATTCTATTCTTGCCTCTTCTTTTCATATAGCTCTTTTCATAAACGCATCTGTCATTTGTTTACTTTTGTGTTCATATGATACGATGACTGCTTTTTTGAAACATGCGAATGTGGCATTTAACAATTTTCCAAGTAGTTAGCAGTTTACGTATTTGTTTTCTTGTTGCTTTTCCTCATTTACATATCTTACTCTCATTTCAAGGCTATTACCTTCTGCAAGAACTGAGTGCATATTCACACATCTTATTATTTCTAGCTAATCCCGAACGATAATTTGCTACTTGAACTTTTTGGAGAACTAACTTTTTGTTTTGCTTGTCTTTTCCCTGCATTTTATATAGATAAATGTTGCGGCAAGCTTGTCTGCCAAAGTATACGAAAGGGCAGACCTCTTCTGCCCTCAGTCGTTGCACGCTTGTCTGAATGACCAGCTTCACAAATTCGCATCTATCATACAGAAACCAGAATTGAACTTGTTTGCCCTAAAAGGAAATTCTCCGTTGGATTCAACACGTTGCTCTTCACATTCAGACATCAGAAATAGAGAACAACAAATAGCTTGATGTTCTAAAACTTTTACCAATATTTTTCATATATACCTATCATTTATGGGCATATGCAGGCATGTACATTGATTTTCTTGCCCTGAAACAACAGAGCATGCACCTCGTGGCAACTTTGTTGGATCAGTACATTATGTTGGTTATAGACTTATAGTGTTATATATTACTGTTCTTATCATTTTTTAAATCCAGCATTAATTTCTTTTTTTTTATGTATTTCTGAATAATCATAGCTGAAAGTGTCATCTTAACAAGCAACATATGCGAAACATGATTATTTTGTGTTCATTCTCCTTTCCACTATGATTCCTGTAGTTTCTATTCATTGATCTCTTTTAGAGTCCCCTAATTGATGCTTTGGCTGAATTGAATGATCTTATATATTTTTACTAAAACAAAAATAAATTAGAAAAAAATAATGTGTTAATATGTCTATTATGATCATTATATACTAGATCACAACACTTTAATAAAATTTGTCAATTATATATGTTACTTTTGAAACTCACAACAGGCTTAACAATATAGTTTATCAAATATATAGCTACTTTTTGAGTAATTAATTTCTATTTTTTAGTAAAATAGAAGCATATTATTTTATAAATTTTTTGTCCTTTTGGTTGAACCAATGCAACCATATTCTTTTATTCATATATAGTAAGTATAACTGCATAATAGTAATATGGATTCATAGCCCCGTGGCAGAAAGGACCCGAACAGAAGAAAGTTGCAAACTATGTCCCTATTTGTAATTTCGTAAAAAATTGGGGAGCCAAATATAATTCCCAAAAAATAAAATTATTCCTTTCCTCGATTCATTGAACCACGGTCCACTGAGGGACATTTGGTCTTTGTTCGTTCGTATGGAAGCTTCAGCGTAAAAGAGGACGCTAGAACACAGAAGGAAACACTGATGTGATCCAAAAACAATCATCACTTCAGTCAAATCCACTATAAATGAAAATCAATTTTCTCTTTCAATAAACCGTGGATCTACGCTTTTAAACTTCATAATTTTTTTCGTCAAACCACCGCAGTCAACGCACTCGCCGACAGCTAACCAGTTTGCCGAGTCACCGGCCACTCGCAGCCGTTGGCGGTAACATCTTGACCGGCCGCCGCCATCTGACTGAAGCACAGGCTGACATCGCCGACCGTTGGAACTCGACGGTCACCGAAAAAATCGAATAGCACAGAAGGTAATTTATTTTATTGTTTATTATTATTATTATTTGTTTTTTATTAAGTTTGTGATTTAAATTTGTTTTGAAGAAAATCAATTATAATATTAGAGAGATTACTTATGATTTCTAATCGAAGTTGAGTTCTTTTAAAATGTAGCCTCACATTAGCTTCCTCAACTTTGCAACAAGTTGCAACAGTTTAGCTACTCAATATTCTTAAACTATCATTATCACTATCATTTATTTATTTTTTATCTTAAAAAGCTTGAAAAGAATCTAGGAGTTCATTTGCAGCAGTTTTCATGTCTCTGTTTCTTGTCTGGATCAGTTGAGGAAATTGGAACTTGTTGGCAAAAGAATTTTCTTGTTGGAAATTATTAATGGTTAAGCAATCAGTATTTGCTGGTGATTATAATCACGATTAATGATTGTAAGATCATCCAAACTAAAAGAACAAACTCTAAGATCTAAGGTCTAGTTTTGAACTACAATATTTAATGAAATTGAGATTTTCAGTGTAGAAATATTGTTCAAAATGAAATGTTTTAACGAAAAATAAAATAAAATAAAATAACAATTGTGTATCTAGAAAGTTGGAGACGAAAGGAGAGAAAATTGAAAAGAAACTCTAGTTGTTTTGTGAAGAATGACAATGAAATGTATGAGTATGCACTTAGACCTCAAATTTTTTCTTTATATTATTAAATTTGTCTTTCTTTTCATTTTCTACTTCACCTTCTAGAATTAATCTTTTTTTCCCCCTATTTCTTCTGTCAATTCATTTTTTCATTATTTTTGTGGTGGGCTGGTGTTTGACTTTTTGTGAATTGTGTTATGGGAGCTGGGCTCAGTAATAACCCAATCCAAGTCTCTCTCTCTCTCTTTTTGGTAACTTTCTTCAATTTTCAATTTTGCTTGGAGGCTTGGGTGCGGATTATAGATCTTTCTATGTAAAGGAAAAATATAGATGCATTTTCGAATGTCCACTTGGTCATTTTTGAAATGTTGGGAGTTTAGTGGTACATTAGCCCCAAAAAAAGGATCTAGATGTCTTTTCCCTTACATAATAAAAAAATTAAAGGCTTTCTGTTTGTAAACTATATAGGTTGTTTCCATCTGAGAAAAGTCAAACTTTCTCATCCTTCGTGGGATAAGCCAGGGCATACCTAAATAGACAATTTGAGTCTTTGACCTCCTTAAATGTTGAAGTTAAATAGATCAATTCTTTGTAAAAGATAGAACTTCTTCTAGTGCATATTTAATAGATAAAATAAAAAAGTTGTTTCTCATATTTATAAATTTCCGATATTTACGTAAAAGGAGTTTTTAAAATTTTAAAATACTTTGATTAAAAATAATTAAAAATCGATTCTAATAAATTCATTTAGAGAATTTGATTCTCAATTTATATTTTTTTTTCTACTACAAGAATTTTTTTCCCTCTGTTGTCTTAAAAGTAAATGGTAATGAAGATATTAACATCAATATTTTTTCTTTGCACATGAGATATTATAATCAATAACCAAGCCACCAAACCGAAACAAAAATAATAGAAATAGATCCCAAAAAAAAAAAAGGCCTTGGAATGGACTATGTCATATCAAATCCCATCAAAAAGTCAAACACCGTCCACTTTTGGGGAAAAAAAAAATGAATTGACTGAAAAAATAGAAGTGGGAATAGAATGATTCTAGAAAGTGTTAGAAATAAGAAAAATAAGGCAACCCTTATAAGATAAAGCCAGTGAATTTCTGGTCTAAATGCAGACAAATTCCCTGTCATCCTTCACAAAAGGATTAAGGTTTATTTTTAATTTTCTTTCTTCATTTCCAACTTCTTAGGTTCGCAATTGCTTTTTATTTATTTTTCATTAAAACGTTTTGTTTTGAACTGTATTTGAACATTTTGAAAATCTCTATTTAAAATTTTCAAATATTGTAGATCAAAAATTGATCTTGAACTTAAAGTTTGTTCTTTGAGTTAATCATTAATGCTTGTTAAAGCTGATATGCTTATATCATTTGTAATTAGATTTGATGAGAATCATTATACTTTGAGTTGCTTTGTGTTTGATGTTAATTATTCTTCTTTAATTTAACTTCACAGTGAGGTTTGGTTTTTGTTTTGTTAATTGAAGGCTTTTAATGTCTGGTGCATTTTACAGGTTGACGATTGAAAGCT
Source organism: Clausena lansium (assembly GCA_030449835.1). Lineage (NCBI taxonomy): Eukaryota > Viridiplantae > Streptophyta > Magnoliopsida > Sapindales > Rutaceae > Clausena > Clausena lansium. The sequence continues at coordinate 5,243,541 of JASUUF010000259.1, read as the reverse complement.
ATGGGGTGGTTTCGAGCTGGTTCAAGTGTGGCAAAGCTTGCCATTAAGAGGACTTTATCTCAGGGCTGTTCATATACCACAAGGACACGCATCATTCCATCGCAAACCCGGAACTTTCATAGCACTGTCTTGAAACCAAAGGCGCAATCTGCTCCTGTGCCTCGCCCTGTACCCTTATCAAAGTTGACTGATAGCTTCTTAGATGGGACCAGTAGTGTTTATTTAGAGGAGCTTCAGAGAGCTTGGGAAGCTGATCCAAATAGTGTCGATGAGTCGTGGGATAATTTCTTTAGAAATTTTGTCGGACAGGCTGCTACTTCTCCTGGAATTTCGGGGCAAACGATTCAGGAGAGTATGCGCTTGTTGTTGCTTGTGAGAGCTTACCAAGTTAATGGTCATATGAAAGCAAAGTTAGATCCGTTGGGATTGGAAGAAAGAGAAATCCCAGATGATTTGGACCCTGCTCTTTATGGGTTTACGGAAGCTGATCTTGATAGAGAATTCTTTATAGGTGTGTGGAGGATGGCTGGGTTTTTGTCTGAAAATCGTCCTGTGCAGACCCTTAGATCCATATTAACCCGGCTTGAGCAGGCTTATTGTGGGAGTATTGGGTATGAGTACATGCATATTGCAGATCGTGATCAATGTAATTGGTTGAGAGATAAGATTGAAACCCCAACACCAATGCAATACAATAGACAACGCCGTGAGGTTATTCTTGATAGGCTCATATGGAGTACACAATTTGAGAACTTCTTGGCAACTAAGTGGACAACAGCAAAGAGGTTTGGGCTTGAAGGTGGGGAGACTTTAATCCCTGGCATGAAAGAGATGTTTGACAGAGCAGCTGATCTTGGGGTTGAGAGCATAGTTATTGGAATGCCTCACAGAGGACGACTTAATGTGCTAGGTAATGTTGTTCGAAAACCACTTCGTCAAATATTTAGTGAGTTTAGTGGTGGTACAAAGCCTGTAGATGAAGATGGGCTCTACACTGGTACTGGGGATGTTAAGTATCACCTGGGAACTTCGTATGATCGACCAACTAGAGGTGGTAAGAGAATTCATTTATCTTTGGTTGCCAACCCAAGTCACTTGGAAGCTGTAGACCCACTTGTTGTTGGGAAAACTAGAGCGAAGCAATATTACTCCAATGATGTGGACAGGACCAAGAATATGGGTGTTTTGATTCATGGGGATGGTAGCTTTGCTGGTCAAGGTGTAGTTTATGAAACTCTACATCTTAGTGCACTTCCAAACTACACAACTGGTGGTACTATGCACATTGTTGTGAACAACCAAGTGGCCTTCACCACTGATCCAAGGGCGGGCAGATCCTCTCAGTACTGTACTGACGTTGCTAAGGCCTTGAATGCCCCCATTTTCCATGTAAACGGGGATGACATGGAGGCAGTTGTTCATGTATGTGAGCTTGCAGCAGAATGGCGGCAGAAATTCCATTCTGATGTGGTGGTTGATTTAGTTTGTTATCGGAGATTTGGGCACAATGAGATTGATGAGCCATCTTTCACCCAGCCCAAAATGTACCAGGTTAGCCTGCTATAATTTCCCATGGGATTATTGTTAGATTTGAGGCTATCTTGCAACATGTTTTGCAACTTTAATCTGTTATTTTATTTTGTTCCTGTGTTGTTTCATAAACCCTCGTAGCATGTATTTCTAGTTTCTTATTAGGATCTGGTCACATGAGTCAGCCAATCTCATATTTCTGATTAAATGGATGCTAACAGGTCATCAGGAGTCATCCATCAGCTCTTCAGATCTACCAAAAGAAACTATTAGAATCTGGGCAGGTGACTCAAGAAGACATTAATAGGATACAGGAAAAGGTGAATACGATCCTCAATGAGGAATTTGTGGCCAGCAAAGATTATGTTCCAAAAAGAAGGGATTGGCTGTCGGCTTATTGGGCTGGGTTCAAGTCACCTGAACAGCTTTCACGTATTAGAAACACTGGGTATGTTGGTGGTTTCTTTAGTTATATATTTTCTTTGCTGTCTCCAGCATCTTTAATTTATTTTGATGTTGTACAGGGTAAAGCCAGAGATCTTGAAGAATGTTGGCAAAGCCATCACATCCCTTCCAGAAAATTTTAAGCCTCACAGGGGGGTTAAGAAGGTTTATGAACAGCGTGCACAAATGATTGAAACAGGGGAAGGCATTGATTGGGCAGTTGGGGAGGCCCTTGCATTCGCTACATTGCTGGTAGAGGGTAACCATGTGCGATTGAGTGGTCAGGATGTTGAGAGAGGGACATTCAGTCATCGGCACTCTGTGCTACATGATCAAGAAACTGGGGAGAAGTATTGCCCACTAGACCATGTTATGATGAACCAAGATGAAGAGATGTTCACTGTGAGCAATAGGTAATTGACACCACTTTTTCATGTGTTCTCTTGTCTAGTGTGTTCTCTCTCTCTCTCTCTCTCTTGCATTTGCATTAGAAAATGCTCTGTCGTAAGATCTATTTTGAAAGAAAGTTCAGCAAACCTTCACTGGGTTTATATATGCTTTACTATAATCTGCTCAACCATATGGAGATGCTGTATTGCCTTTTCAATAAGGCCAGTGCTTATGCATTCCTGATTAATACTGGAGTGGAGTAATTTTTGTTGGAAAATATTCTGTGTTTTTTGGCAATTAAAAAGTGCTCTGCATTTCTTTACACCTGATAATTTTTAACAAAGTGTTGCTAATTTTTGTTACTTACATATGAACCTTTTGTCTTCTGCGCAGCTCTCTCTCAGAGTTTGGAGTTCTTGGATTTGAACTGGGTTACTCTATGGAAAATCCGAACTCATTGGTATTATGGGAAGCTCAATTTGGGGACTTCGCTAATGGAGCACAAGTAATTTTTGACCAGTTTCTCAGCAGTGGTGAGTCCAAGTGGTTGCGTCAAACTGGACTTGTTGTGCTGCTCCCACATGGTTATGATGGTCAGGGCCCTGAACATTCAAGTGCACGATTGGAGCGTTTCCTTCAGGTATTCCCCATTAGAGCATTTGTATCGTCATTTATTTCCTAGTTTGGCTGTGTTTTTCATATCTTTCTAGCGGAATGTTGATGAAATGTTTTGGCTCTGTTGCCAACTAATAGATTCGTTTATTGTGGTAGATGAGTGATGACAATCCATTCGTTATACCTGAGATGGATCCAACTCTTCGGAAACAAATTCAAGAATGTAACTGGCAGATTGTGAATGTTACAACACCTGCAAATTATTTCCATGTTTTGCGGCGTCAGGTGAGTAGAACTTGTTTAGTCATTAGTCAATTTCCACCATTTTATGTCTGTTCACAAGTTCATTTTCTTATGCTTTCCTGTTATGTCTTGTAGATACACAGGGGATTCCGTAAGCCTCTCATCGTGATGTCTCCCAAAAACCTGTTGCGTCACAAGGACTGCAAATCAAATCTATCTGAGTTTGATGATGTCCAAGGTCACCCTGGTTTTGACAAACAAGGGACTAGATTTAAGCGGCTTATTAAGGATCAGAGTGGCCACTCTGATCTTGAGGAGGGTATCAGACGTCTGGTTCTATGTTCTGGAAAGGTGTGAAATGCTTTTTGTGCTGCTCTATCTTGTATACAATTTTGGCAAATTAATTCTGGGATATGATTTTCTTGATCTTGAGGACACACACATGATTCTATTTTATATCTAACGACACAGGGGGGACATCACAATAATTTTAGTGCTGCCTTTTAGGCATATCCTAAGTAAATAATCCGAAGCCACCAAGGAAAAATGGTACAAGATTGGCTCGATTAAGTTTTTGTAGAGATTGCTATTGATACAAAATTCTGCGCCTTTGCTTGCAGGTTTATTATGAGCTTGATGAAGAGCGGAAAAAGCGCAGTGCAAGTGATGTTGCAATTTGTAGGGTGGAACAGCTTTGTCCTTTCCCATATGACCTGGTTCAGCGAGAGCTTAAACGATATCCAAGTATGTTTTCTGAACTTATAGCCTTGGGTGATTGTGCGGTATTAATGAAGCCGTAATCTTTTCCCCTTTTTTATGAAGCTGACTTATTTCTGACTTTGATTCTTTTAGATGCCGAGATCGTTTGGTGCCAGGAAGAGCCGATGAACATGGGTGCTTACACCTACATTTCACCCCGACTTGCCGCTGCCATGAAAGAAGTGGGCAGAGGAACCATAGAGGACATCAAATACGTTGGCCGTGCTCCATCTGCTGCCACAGCTACCGGCTTCTATCAGGCTCATGTTAAAGAACAAACTGAGCTCGTGCAGAAATCCATTCAACCGGAACCAATCAAGGCCCCTGCTGAAATCTGTTAAAACCCTTTTATTGTTTGTTTTGATGTTTCGATAATTCTTTTCCTTTCTTCGGCACCATGGTGATCAGTTCACAAATCAAGCTGAATTTCCATATCAATTTTCCGCTCTGCTGCTGTAATAATGTTAGGCTGTTACCAGCTTTATTTTGCTGCAAGGTGAATAAACTTGCAATACATTTTTGTCTGTTGAATTGGCCTGTGAATAGATGGCATGATAGTAAAAGAATTCGAAAAAAAAGTTTGTTTTTTCCGTTACTCTTTTATTGTTAAAAGCATTGGAGACCCAAGTGCCAAGCGTGAGGAATATTATGCGCCTGAGTGTTAATTCAATACCCAACACAAATTCACAACACGTGGCATAATTGGGTGGACGTAGCACCAAAACTCCATGCAATACCATCCATTCTCTTATCGGCCTCTTGGCCTTACCCTGACCACCAGTGAAATCCGAAGCCTTTAGAAATTTCAAGGCAAAACAAATCGAGCAATTTACATGGCACAAAGTCTTCACAACAGAAACTCACAGGAGCCACAATGCGGACGCTCGTCTCGCGCCCACAATACCATTGCCACCAGCCACCGTCATGCTTCCTCACATCTACCAATTCATTCATCCACAGCTTCAAGCCTCACAGGCGCTTCCATTTCGTCAAACCGTGCTCATCTTTGAAGCAGACCAAGAAGCAAAACACCCTTCAGAAGAGCACCACCAATGCTCCCCGGAGCTTGGGCTGGTTCTTTAACCCGAAGGGCGATGATGATGATAATAACAATAAGATTAAGGGAAATGGGGGGGATGCTGAGAGTGAGGGATTAGAGGGGGACACTGCTGTTAAAGGCTCCATTTTGGCAGGCGTTTTGCTTCTGGGTGTTGTTGGTGGTTTTGGTACTGTTGGGTATGTTTATAAGGATCAGATTAATGCGTTTTTGACCCAGTTTTCCGGGTTTGTTGAAGGTAATTTTTTTTGAAAATTTTATAACTTTTTTGGGGTTTTTCTTGTTCATTTGGTGTAGATTTTGTTTATTGATAGAGAAATTTAGTTTTTTTTTTTCTAGTAATTTTGTGAGAGAATGAAGTGGACTTTGGTTGAGAACTTGAGATAGTGAGCAAGAAATGAGAGGTTTATATGATCTTTGCAAATCTGGCTTTTGCTTGGTTGAAATGGCACTGACGTAAATGATTGGTGTTGTGAATTAGACTCTGGTTCTCTATCTAATATTTTTCGCATGATAGCTAATTGGTATATTTCATAACTTTTACCAGTAAACATAATGTTTTAAATCTTCTTCATTAATACATTTTTGAGTTTCGTATAAAATAATAATAATAATAATGCTTTATGATCAAATGACATAATATTTTTGCTTGAAATGTCAGTGGATGGGCCAAGAGTTTTAAGAACTAGAAAATTAATGTTTTCGCAGGTTGGAGATAGCTATTAATCCGAGTGAATTTTTGTGAAGTGTGTGATACATGCACCTTGTGACGTCTCTGGATGATGACATGTAGATACCGATAGGCTTGACTTGATCCTTCTGGAGCAGCTGATTGCTCTAGGATGCTGCCTTGATCCTATTGGCACCTATAATTCTTACTTTGCAATAGAGAAAAGTGAAACCTATAATTCCATTCTAAATCTGCTCTACAGCATCAAATGATGTAGTTCAGGATTTCCATTATTGCATCATTGTGTAATTCCTGTATATCATCTTCATTATAGCCCTAGGTGGAAGCATTTTTTTTTATGTAGAAATGCATTTTTGGCATCTGTGGCCTTTTGCTTATTTTCTTTGAAGAAGAATTTTGATTAATGTTCATGCTATAACATATTATTCAATGAACAGGTTATGGCCCAGCTGGATATGCTTTATTTGTGGCAGTTTATGCTGGATTGGAGGTATCTATCTGAACTCTTCTAAACTTTGGTATTCAGGGTTGTTTAATTATTGTTTGTATAGTCCTTCATTTTCACTTCTAATTTGAGATGTTCGGTACATTGACTTTAGGCATTTAGATTGACCACCAAAGATGAGAAAATAAATGTTATTTAGTTTTTTCTCTTTCTCACTGCATATTAAATGTGGCATAGTCTTCAGATTATCTTTTTCATTGAAAATCCTATATAAGGGCAGAGAATTTATTTTGCTCTTTATGGACTAGTCACTCTGATCTGCTGCTTCGTTCCTAGTTTACATGCCTGTTTTATGTTTCTCCTGTTTAGAATCAGTACAAATTCGTTTACATTGCCAAACTGACTTCGTATAATGTATGATCTGCTAGATTCTTGCGATTCCTGCTATTCCATTGACCATGTCAGCTGGACTTCTATTTGGTTCTGTAACTGGCACCATCATAGTATCCATCAGTGGAACTGTGAGTTGGCTATTTTGTTCCTGTTTTAAAACAAAATATTTTGTTCCTGTTTTAAAACAAAATAATGATCATGTTTTCTAATTTTGATTCTAATAATCTCTTTTGCTTATAGGTGGCAGCAAGTGTTGCATTTTTGATTGCCAGATATTTTGCTCGTGAGCGTATCCTCAAACTAGTCGAAGGAAACAAAAAGTTTCTTGCAATTGACAAAGCAATTGGAGAAAATGGCTTCAAGGTTGTTACACTTCTTCGTTTGAGTCCTTTGCTTCCGTTTTCTCTGGGGAATTATTTGTATGGATTGACGTCTGTAAAGTTTGTACCATATGTTCTGGGAAGGTATGATTACTACCCATCTCATTCTAGCATTTAGTCTTATTGTGACTTTTTAAATGTCATTGTTTGATGCTTGCCACATCGTTTCACTATAAAGAAGATTAAGTGCAATGCTTTATCACTCTGTCGGTATCTGTAATCTAATATAATTTCCCCCTTTACTATTAATTTCTTCACTTTTACTCAATATGTGGGGATGGCATTGTAGCTATATTGTTTGCCTGGAAAGAAACTATGTCCCTGCAAATTTTAATATCTGTGGCCTCATTTATAGTGTTAAGTTTATATCTAAAGATTAGAAAGAAAAATCCACACTATTTCATTAAGCTGTCATTCTGATTCAATTTCAACTAATAAATGTCATGCAGTTGGTTGGGGATGCTTCCAGGAACGTGGGCTTATGTGAGTGCCGGAGCATTTGGACGAGCAATTATTGTGAGTTTTTTAAATTTTTTGGTTGATACTCCCTATAATATGGTTGCCCAACTTATGCATATAATTTTACTGTAATTTTGTTCCTAATATTCCAGCAAGAAGAGTCTGATGTTGGCTTACCTGGAGGAAATGGTCAGCTTTTGACTCTTGGGCTGGGATTATTGTTCACGGCCTTGGCTGCTGCATACGTAACACGGCTGGCAAAGGTAATTTCTATATTTTTCTTAAATTTTCTTGATGACCAAAATTGTGTTTCCATGATCGATTAACTTACACTTTCATATGTGCTTTTTCATTGATTGCTATTTGGGACACTGAGCCCCGAATATATTTGTGTGTATGTTTGCATTTGTTGAGGGATTGAGCAATTTGATTTTGTAACATATCTATTCTATGCGATGAATCAATGAATTAGACTATATATATTTACATTTTCCTTGTAATTCTAATTCTCACATATTTTTAAACTATCCTTGAGTGATTTTTTTTTATTTGAATTATTTATCTGATCTATTATGTTTTTCATTTCCATAAGTATTGACTCTGAGTCTTTTGACAATGCAGGATGCTGTAAAGGATATTGAATAGACACGAGCATTGGTTCGCCCAATTAAGTGGATAGCAATATAGTTGAAATTGTAAAATGGACAGTTAGCTCAACCATCATGTAAATTGACAAGTAGTATAATTGAACCCAAGAAAAAACTGCTATTTTTTTTTTTTGGTTTTAATTGTATTATCTTTCATTTGCGACGTGAATGGAGAAGCTTTTAGTCATATGGTATAAATTTCCTATTATGGAGCATAAAGTAAATGATAGATCTCTCACAAGTTTCAATTTTTGAATGTTATTTAGACCTATAGTGCACGAAATAATCATTAATGTATATTTTAAATATTTGTATTCATGATTTTCTTCACATCATTTTGTTTAATAGTTTAATTTTAAAAACTCTTGTAGCTTAAATGTATAATCGGAAGATTTATTTCAAATTTAATAATTTTTTTGAACACCAAGATGCATCCATAGGAGGAGCATCATTAGAACTTGTAGGTAGCTCCAAATTGCGTTTGTAAAGGAATTTTCCTCCGACGCCCTCATCATTAGAATTTTTAGGTAGCTCCAAATGCCCTCGCTTCATTTACTCTTGTGAAGCAATTTTCCTCCTACTTCTTTCTCATCACATAGAGCAAGTCCTACTTCTCTCTCATCACATAGAGCAAGCGTCCATTATTAAAAATTACAAATAGCATTGTTCTAGCTAGAGCGAGCGTTCATTATAAAAAATTACAAATAGCATTGTTCTAGTTAGAGCGAGCGTTCACTATCAAAAATCACAAATTCTTGAAATTTACAATAATGTAAAAGAGACTACCAAAAATTTGTTTCCCGGCTTTTATATTTGACATATTTTTATAACAAACTCAAGATTAATCTACCAAAAGTGAAAAACCTTATTTGATTTTGACATAGGATGACTTAAGTGACTTGCAAGCGTAACTTTTGAGTATCTCACCATTTTGCATTCGGATTGGCTGTCTTTGACTCGGGCTTCTTGTGGTCTGCAAACTCTCCACATTATGTGTAGTGATTTGGGGAGTAAGCTCCAAAAATGTATTCAAGTATTGATATGGCCAAGATATACCCGCGGGGAAGCTTTAACTACTATCAATAACGAATCTTGGGCTTGAATAGTAGTGGCACCTATTGTAAGTAGTGGTGTAATAGCAAGTGCACAAGTGAATAATGGAAAACTAAAGGTTTTAAAGTACTTAGGGTTGGCCGAAAAGGCCGCCCAGCCCATGGCTCAAATATACAGACAAGGGCTTTCAAAACCCAAAGCTCATATATAATGGGCCTCAGCAAGGGCCTTTGAGAAAACAGAATGTACGACCAATAAAGGATCCAACAAATAGTAGTAATCCTTACGCAGTCCCTCGAGGTGACAAATATTTTCGTTGTTTAAAACTAGGTCATATATCAAACTAATGTCCAGAACGAAGATGCCAAACAGTTAATTTGGCAACCCATGCTGGGGAAAGTGAAGAGCATAAAGACGAACTTTATGAAGACAATGAGGACATAGAAGAGGAAGAAGAGTGGACACATCCAGACGAAGGCGTGTCACTAGTAATACAACGTTTGCTATACACTCCAAAGAAAGAAGAGGACGCTCAACGATATAGCAATAATTATGTTCTGTATTGTTTGAATTTTTTTTCATATTATGAGATAATTATGTTCTGTACTGTTGAAAATTTTTTCATATTATAGAACTTTCTTTATATGATATTAGAGTTTAGAACAGGCTGACAGGTTTGGCGATATAATTACATTAATCTAATATCTTATCTCCTTTAATTTTGTATAGGATTAAAATGGAAAATGCTTTTGAATCTTCTAATTTGCCTTCGAATCCATCTGTGGGGTCAGAAAATGTTCAAGAAGAAGCACAAGAAGAAGCAGGGAGTGACAAAAAGAGAAAATAGAGGGCTGTCTCAAATTGTTGGGACCATTTCACAAAGATTAACGTCGGTGGGGCAGCGAAAGCAAAATGCAATCATTGTGGAACAATTCTTACTTGTGAATCGAGAACTAGTGACTTGTACAGACATGTTAGACAAATTCACGGTTTTAATCAACCGACAATGGAAGAGGTTCTTGAGAATAAGCAACACTTTGTGAAGACGGAAAACAGTGAGCTTGAAATTCAAAAATTTGATCCTTTGGTTGCCCGTAAAAAACTTACAGCAGTGGTTGTAAAGCATGAGCTTCCACTTAGATTTGTGGAGTATGAGGCGTTTAGAGATTTTGTTGATTATTGTAACCCGTTGGCGAAGCCTATGTCTAGAAACACTTTAAAAAATGAGATCTTTAAGTTAAGGCTAAGGCAATGAATTTGCTGGAGATTAATAATAGTAGGGTGGCAATTACTATAGACTTGTGGATTGCCAGTAATCAAAAGAAAGGTTATATGGTTGTTACGAGACATTTCATTGACAACTCATGGCATTTGCAAAGCCGAATTCTAAGGTACTTTATTAAATATTAAAATTTTTATTTAATTTTTTATAACTTCGCATAACTTTTAGTATTTTTTTTATTAATAGGTTTATATATGTGTAATCCCCACATATAGCTGATTGTCTTAACCAAATTTTAGTGAAGTGTTTGATGGATTGGAATCTGGACAGAAAGATATCCACAATTACTTTGGATAATTGTTCTACTAATGATGCAATGGTTGAAAGATTGAAGGTATTGCTGTCAACTGAGTCAATGATATTGGGTAGTAAATTTTTTCATATGCGTGCGGCTCATATTTTGAATTTAATTGTGAAGGATGCGTTGTTAATGATTGAGAGTGGTATTGCAAATGTTAGAGACAGTGTGTCTTATTGGAGTTCGTCGCCAAAACGAGTGCAAAAGTTTGAGTTGGCGTGCCGTCAATTGCAAATGGATGTAAAAAAGTTGGGGCTTGATTGTCCAACTAGATGGAATTCTACTTTTGCTACGCTTGATCTTGCAGTGAAGTACAAACATGCTTTTTCTCGACTACAGACACTTGAGCCTCAATACAAGTGTTTGCCTAGTAGTGAGGAATGGGACATGGCTAAGTAAATGTTGGGTTATTTGAGGCATTTTTCAAGGTTGACTGAGTTGTTTTTTAGTACAGCATACCCCACTGCTAATTTGTTTTTTCCGTTGGTTTGTAAAATGAGGATTTCAGTGAAGGGGTAGCAAACATCGAATGTTCCTGCAATTAAGAACATAGTGGATAACATGATGGGCAAATTTTTGAAGTATTGGGATGAGATTACTAGGATATTGGTGATAGCTATTATTCTTGATCCGAGATACAAAATGGTGTTGGTTAATTACTATTATCCAAAGATTTATGGAGTTGGTCTTGAAAATTAGCTTAAGAGAGTGCGTGAGATTTGTGATGAAATGATGAAGTATTATGAGGCCAAATCCGCAATTGCGAGATACAATGTTGTTGGTGAGTCTTCTACCTCAATTATTGTTCCGTCCAACCAATCTCCTACTAATTTTGTTGACATAGATCATATGGGAGATTTTGATGTATATGCAACACAAAATTGTCAACTTATTAGTTCTTCGACTTGGATAGGTATTTGGTGGATCCTTTAGTCAAAAGAATTCCGGACTTTGATGTTTTACAATGGTGGAAGATGAACAAAGGTAAATATCCTATTTTGGCTGAGATGGCCAAGGATTTTTTAGCCATACCTGTGACGACTGTTGCCTCGGAGTCAGTTTTTAGTACGAGGGGTAGAACCTTGAGTCCGCATTGTAGCAGACTACATCCGGACACGTTTGAAGCGATCATGTGCTCTCAGCATTGGTTATGGGCTACTAGTGGCCGAGGTATAAAAATATTCTTTACAAAATCAATTATAAATTATTTTGCTTTACTATTTATTTTAATTTTTTTTGTTAGGTGGAGTTCTTAAAGACGAAGTTTTTACTAGAGAAGAATTGAACGATGAGGATGAAGATGGCCCGCAAATATTAGATTAGTTCTTTTTTTTTTATATTAGTATTTAATTATTTGTGGTTTATTAAGTTGTATTTTCTATTATTTTGTGTGTTGAATAATCATGAATTGGATAATCATATGTAATTTAAGTGTTGTTACTTTTTAGCTTTATTAAAAAATTATTTTAAAAAATGATAAAAGCCCAAGCCCGGCCCAGGGCCGTAAATTGTCCACCCTAAAAGTACTATCCCAAGAGTGATATGGTGGTACCTTTGAGAAAAAGCCCTAATGCAGGGTTTAGTTGGTAAAATCAATAATACTTTAGGAACAATTTCTTTGGACTTAAGGCAAGCGCTTTAAGATTTTTATATGTCAAACTATAAGGATAGAGGGCTTGTTCTTAGTTTCAAGTTTCTTGAGATTAAAGAAACTGAACTAGGGTTTTTTTATCAAGAAGAACGACGTTTCTTGAACAAGGATGAAGAATAGTTGTAGAGGAGCTGTTAAAAATGCTAGGTTGTTAGTGAGAGGTTACGGATGCTTATGGATGGTTATGGCTAGGTGAATAGTGCTAGTTATATTGAAAGGATTCCTAGTTAAATAAGTAAGGATATCATTTCTAGAAGGTGGCACGAACCCTAGTGCCACAAAGTAAGGTTCTTCTTCTTATGTAGAGGAGGAGTTGCTTTCCTATATGGAGTGAGATTCTAGGATTTGTATTTTATTTAGTGTTACTTGGCCGTCGTCAATCATCTACCTTGTAGGAATACGAAAGCTGTTGGGACAAATTTATTTCTTTAGGACAGGTTTCTTGAAAGTTCTTTGGACCTAGTGTCAATTTTTAAGTAGTGACATATCATGTCTATTAGATGGTTTTGTTGGCTCGGAGTCATTTTGTGTGTTACCATTAATTGTCAGCATCTCATCAAACTCATTAGCATTCCCAAAGTGCTTCAGTTGTTTAAGGAAAGTTTTAGAGACTTACATTGCAATTTCCATTTTTGGATCTCATCAAACCTTATTTTGCCACTTTGCATTGGCCTAACTTGAGAAATGGGCTTATTAAATAAAATATAGGGGTTATGAGGAGTGCTACGGTCAGTCGCTCATTTGAACAACTAACTCGCTTCTCCTCAATTTTACTTTTTATTGAGACCCACAAATAATAATTTTGTTCCATTTTTTCAATAAGGGTTTATTTATGATTGTTTTTGTGAGGCTCAAAAGTGATCTTGAAAAGCTAAAAGTTAATTTTGATATTTGGTGAATTTTTTTAGAAATCACTGTTAGCAAAATTATTCAATCCTAAAGCAGATTCTGAAAAGCATGGAATGAGTAGCTTTTCAAAATCTAATTTTGATAATCACTTTTATACTTAATATAATTCCATATATATTAAAAAAATCTAAAATTATCCTTATTAATTAGAAAATAAAATCATTAACTTATAAAAAAAATTATTATTATTACCAATCATATTGAGATGACAAAATAAAAAAATAAAATTAATAATATAAAATATTTATTTTGGTTATCGATTATTACATATACACAATTAAAAATATTATATATATATGTTTATAAATGTGTAAATAAATTTTATTCAACATTATATCTAATTCAATCATTTACATTCTTATAGCAGTTTAGTAGTAAGATTTACCAAACACACACAACTGTTTTTAAAATTCACAGCACTTTTTAAAATAAATTTTACCAAACATTGAACTGATTCTCTTCAGAGCTAATTATTTCTACAACACAGCTAACATCAATTATTTTAAAAGATACAGCATTACCAAACTGACCTTAAGTCATTTGATGTTATTTCACCTGCCACTTTAAACATATTTACACTAAAATGCCATTTCTTTATGTGTTCAAATATTAAAGGAAAATTATCACTCGTATACTCTTAAGATATACTTTTATCAATCGTACTATAACACTTTCAATGTGTATCAGTCGTCCATCCTAAGTTGATAAAACGTGTCTGTCGTCCACTAAATCGCTAACCGCTGTTTGAAAGTTAACGGAATTGTAGCAAATTGAGGATTTTGCCCTTGAAACTCAAATTAAGGTAAAGAAAAATTATCACCCATATACTCTTAATTTTTCATATTATCACTTGTATACCTTATTTTTATATGAAAAGACCAAATTACCCTCTGAAGTCATCACATTTTAACTTCAATTAATAATTTAGTGGACGGCATATATATTTTGTCAACTTAAGGTGGATGACTGATACACCCTAAAAGTATTGTAGTATATTGGATAACGGAGTAAATTAAGGATGTACAAGCGATAATTTCCCAATATTAAATTGCCCTTGTCTTTTTGTTTGTAAGTAAAAAATTTTGAAAAATCATACAACCCAAACAATTACACACTAGTACTCCTAACTGTTCAACTGAAACAATTTTAGTTTATAAACTTCATTGTCCCCAGTGGTTCTTGGAGTACGGTTCTATTACAAAAACAAGAACGTTCAAAAACATTTATAACTACTTATAATGACGTAATTTTGTTCAAAGAACATTGATCACAAAAATAGTTCTTCTTTGTGGATTGAAAATTTGTCCAATGGAGAACAAAACCTTGCCTTGAAAACTTCTTTATAGTTTGAAAGTGTTCAGAGATCTTATTGTTTGAACATAATTATACTCCAACCTATACATATAAATAAATGTTACAACAACATTAATAATGAATTATAACAATCAGTAATATTTAAAGAAGGTATTACCATCATTAAGCATTGTTGATTTAGAACCAATATGTGATAAATATTCACCAGAAAAATTCTTCGAAGATTCAAAATCTTCTTGTTAGACAATTTATATTTATTCGGTATAAGTTCCAATAAATTAAAAAAATTAAAATATGATAAATTACAATACAATACATGTATGAAAGGAAAATAATATACTTAACATACCATTTCTTGCAAGCAATCTTGTGTATCACAAAGATCATTAACATTTTCATTCCTTAAGGTTGAATGTTCCTGAGAATAAAAAGGAAAAAAATTCATAGCTATTAAATACCAATAAATTTCAAATAACTACAAAAAGAAATAAAAAAAAAAAATTTTATATAAGAAACCATTATTTGAGAGGAATTTTTGGTCCCAACACTCTTTAGAATTTTAATGTGTCATTAAAAAAAAAAAAAAAAAAATATATATATATATATATATATATATAATAAAATTTTTTGATTTGTTGTTGAGTATTCTTTTATTACATTTCTCAATTCCTTTCTTCATTCTTTTAGTAGATCTCGTTGTACTTGATTTTTGTGAATCAAGTAAGTAATGAGATATCATGCAACAAGTTACCATCAATATTTTCCTTGTCAACGTCGTAAGCCTCATCCAATTCAACTTCATGTTCTTTGAAAGAATGATTCACCCTTGTACACTTTTCCAATGCGTCCTATAATGCACAATATGTAATATTGAAACTTCCACTACATAAGGAGCCTTCCTCACTCGATTTCGTAGCTTGATGAAATAATATGTCGAAACGTTGCTTTTTGAATTATATTCCCTCTGGAATATTACTTGTAGAACTTGTAGATCCAAACTCTTTGCATCCTTACTCCATCGTTTCAATATGTAGGTAGAACATTAAAAATACCAAGAGATTGAAGAACACACATTACATGCCTATAAAGAAATCCATTATAATCAAACATTCGACACAAATAGTTAATTTCTCGACTCATTGCTTCCTAATTTACCACAAAAGCTATATTTTTCTCAAAATCTTTAACATCAAAGGTTTTTTTTTTGGTGCCAACTTCCAGTTTTTGTACTGAGAAACATGCTGATGCTCCTAAAGCTCCAACTTGAAATTTCTTGAAAACTTCATGTGTATAGATTGTGTACATTTGTTTCTCAAAGGGTGAATGAGACTTTAACACTGGTTTCTTATGCCATGTACTAAAACTTGCATAAGCTTCCTTTTCTTGTCTATCTTGTAAAGCCACTTTGTATTGTTCAACAAATTCTTTCAGTGATGTCTTCTTGCTAATATATTTTTCAAACAAAGAATTGATGATTTCGAACTGTTGGGTTGTAGATAACCCAGCAAGGAATGTGTCCCTAAAGTAAATAGGTACCCAAAACTTGTGATCTTCATATAATGATCCTAGCCGCTCATTCCCTTCAAGCTCAAACTCTCCAATCATATTCCACCATTTTTTCTCAATGTCTTCCTCCAGGCTCCAACCATGAGTTGTAAACATAGTCATTGAATATTCTCATAACAGATTCATCTTTCTTTATGACATTGCTAAGCTTTTCGGGAATCTTCCTTAGTGTGTGCCAAATACAAATCTAGAAATATAATAGACATGGCTGCTTTCATAGCTTTGTCTAGATCAGTTAATATAGCAATTGGATGCTTTCCACCCGTAGCCCTAAGGCATATTTGCATTAGCCAAATAAATGTCGATATAGTCTTATCTGCAAGCAATGCCCATCTAAGTAATATAGATTGAAAATGGTTATTCACACCAATAAAAGGAGAAAATAGCATTTTATATTTGTTTGTAATGTATGTAGTATCTAAGAAAACAACATCTACAAAAATCTTATTAGCCTCTCTACTAGTTGCATCCACCAAGAAAACATTTTTTAACCACTGTTCTTCACCTAAGTCCACTGCATAAAAGAAATTAGAATTTTCTTCCTACATTTGTGTAAAGTGGAAAAGCATTGCTCTAGCATCACCTAATTCTAATGCTAATCTACACTCTTTATCCAAGTGGTTTCTAATATCTTTCTTTGTATACCTAAGATTTTCATATCCACCATTTTTTTTGCCATTGTTGTAAAAATCTTATTTGTACCAAAACCAACTGCATGTAACATATTAATGCTCTGTTTGTTGGAAAATGCAATACTTCTATGGCATGGAAAATAGTGTGCATGGCTAGGTTCATGGTTATGCTCTTTTATGAAATTTTGAACATACCACTTGCCATAAGAGTTTCTTTTGACATGCAAGAAAGCCTTACAATCTACTTTCAAACATGGGCGTTGATTGATAGCACTAGATTCTCATTTTATCTCATACCTTGTACATGCAAACTTTGCATCAATAAATTCTCCCGATAACTTTGATCAATGACTAGATTTCTTTGAGATACCGAACCCTATATACTTAGCATACTTTAGACAGAAAAAAATATGCATCATCTTGTGTATCAAACTCCAACCCAATATAAGCTCTAAATTCTTGTCATCTTTATCATCCACCGTGTTTTAATTCACCACATTTCCATCAGCCACATTCCGCACTTATCCAAATTTATATTTAAATCAATATGTAAATTCTTAAAGTCACAAAAGAAAAATGTTAACAACAACACTACATAAATACTTTAGCATTATAAATGCAAGCAATCAATTTTCATATTAAACTTACTGATTATTCAAACATAACTTTAAAGAATTAATTTTTTAATAAATAAATACCAATTAGCTTAATAATTTTCATAATATAAATAGAAAATTCACAATTTTTCTCCTATTGTTATACCTTAACTATAACAAATCATCATGACACCTAATTTATATAGCAAAAATGATAGTATTTTTAATTTTAAATTAATAATAAAAAATCTAATATAATTTAAGTGATATTATAAAATGCTGTTTTATAAAGGAAAAGTTAAGTGAATTTACTAGAATCAATTTCGCTAAACAACTTGTTTGTGGCGGCTGAGATTATGTTTTCAGATTAAAACTTTCACATACAAATGCTCTGCACTGGCATGGTGCTTTTGAAAGTGAGAATTGAAGAGTAGGTAAAAAGGTAGCGTGTTGAAGAAGCTTCACAAAAAGAGAAGCAAAATTTAGTTTTTAAATAGAGAAGCAAATGGCATTTGAGTGTACATGTGAATATGTTTAAAGTGGGGGGGGGGGGGGGTGTGAAATAACATCAAATGACTTATTGAAAGAATGGGACAAAATTGTTATTTGTAGTCCCGATAAAAAGTAAAACTAGATACTTTATATATAAAGTCTAACAACACTAATATTCATACTCCAGTAAGCACCACACTTAGTACCACAGAGACAATTTTGCAATGTTTGCTAAATTTCTTATAATATTGTCAGTTTTGAATAACTGGACAATTTGTTCTTCCATCTCTTCTACATATATTTTTAAAACTTTTTAAAGTTTCAACTATATTCTTATAAAGATTTAAATGATTATTATATTCACAGAGATCTAAGAATTCTAAATTAGACCTGCATTAACAATTATTTCTTTTTCTTGAGATAGAGACCAAATTTTTTCTTCTAACATATTTATGTATCTTTCCAACTTAGATACATTCCATCTATGCTTTCACAAAAATATTGTAATCTAAATTCGTTATTTTAAATTAAAAAGTTCATATGATTATTATTATTATTCATTATGGACGTTCTTGAGTCATGTTATTAGTTCTACACCTATCTTGAATTACTTCAAGACTTGTTATGATTGATTCCATTAGTGCTATCCTGTTTTCTTTTTCAAAATCATCAAATATAACATGTTCACCTTTAATATTTAACCTACTCAAATTTCTATACCAAAGTTTTTTGAGATTTAAATGATCTTTAATCATAGAGATAGTATGAATGATTTGATATTCTTGAGTAAAATCTAAGTTATCTATAACATCTTAAAACTTAACAACAAACCTTTCTATTTTTTATGAATTTGAGTGACTCTTATAAATTATTATCTTATATTATTCAAGAAAATAACTAAGGCCCAACATACTTCATTTGTTGCTAAAATATAAGAGGATTGTTCAAGATTACTAACCAGTATACTATCTCTCGAAATTCAGAGATAGACTCACTAACTACCTCCAACCATAAAGAGGTCCGTGGTTAGCACTGCCATAGCTCCACATGTCCAGAAAGATCACTTTTACGACTGTTCCACATGGCCTTACGCAACATACAACACCACGGCCTAAAAGGATATGTCTGAGATCTTTCCTTGCAAACGTCTTTGGGAGATTGCTTAGTAATATGAAATCTTCTTCGTTTAGCACAAGTGCTGGCATGTAAGGTACTTGATTTATTTCTAAGAATATATAAGATATTTGGAAGATAATAATTTTACTAAAAAAGTTTTATTTATTTCATCATTAGAAATTTTTACAAAGAAGAGAAATACAGATGCTTGTGAAGGAGTAGAGATGGTTATGAGACGTTTGTCCCCTCCTTTTTACATATTTTTATTTATATATCTAAAGAGATACGATTATCTCTTTTTACATTACACACGTTACATTCTTGTGAGAGATTTCTGATTTTTTTTTATAAGATGACCCATATTCTCCTGTTATTGAGGGCAGTTGTTTCCTTTTTTTCTTGTTAGTTGACAGTTTTTGTATGATTGAGATAAGGATTCTTGAAGAGCTTTATCTTTTTCTTGGATTTTTCTTCTGTTTTTCAACTGGCATCTTTTCAACTTTTTAGGGGACCTTGTAACATGCCTATTATGAGCTCTTCATCTACAGATATGTCTTCTTCACTGGATCCATCTTTGGATTTTTCGTAGCAATAACCACAATTATTTTGATGCTTTAACACCTTGCATATCTCATAGCGCGTTAGTAGGCTGGATTCCACGAGATTTTCATATATTGCTTTTTTTTTATAATAATGGTCTGTCTGGCTAGAATATTTTCTTTTACACTCATAGAAAAGATTATATGCACTTTTGTGGCTTCATAGAGCCACATCTTTTCTTTGCTTATCTTCTTGAGCAGTTCGTTGAGGGTTTTCATTCTTATTGCCTTTTTGGTACAGAGTGCTTTGGGCTCAAATAATTTTAGATCATAATCATTGTAGACTTGTTCTAGACCAACTGTTGGACTAACTTTATGCTGATTTGGATACCATTTGTTATCATAATACTAAGGGCAGGCAGAGTGAAATTTGACAAAAATAGCTTCTGTTGCCATGCTTATTCTTTTGGGTTCCGTGGCTGCTTTTGTGATTTTTTCGAGAAGTAATTCAAGTTCTTTGTAATTCTCACTAACATAAATGAGGTTAAAAACACCATAATCAAACATATCTTTTATCATTTTAAGATCACCTCTGAAAATGAAATTAATCCTAGGGTACAACCTTGAATGATCAAGTACTATAGCTTGACTAGGATGAATCTCATAGGCTACTTTACCAATTCTTTTACATTCATAAGTGTAGTCACATTCTAATGGGATTTTATCCATTGAAAAAGATTGTCCACTTTTGGTATATTGAGGCTTTAAGCTCGGTAAGAGCTTTGGGAACCTTCTCCCTTTAAATATCGATATTTGAAATCGTGAATTGTGAGAAATTTCTCTGAATTTGTGGTCTTTGAGTTCTATGAAGAACTCTTGGTAACCTACCCCTCATTTTGATCCTTGAAATGGATCCTTTTTAGCATATTACTAATATATTCTTCCTCAAGTTTGAACTTCTAAATGATTGTGCAAACTTTTGTCTCAAAAGCGAGTTTCTTAATTCTTCTTGGGCATCATAAATCATGGCAAGCTCATCATAAATCATTCATTACCTTTGAAAAGCAATTCTTGACCTTCAGAGCACATTATTATGCCTTTTATTATTTTGGAAAGGTTTTTATCCATTGTATTCTCTGTTGAGAAAATCTGTAATACAATTATTAGATCCTTTAATATGCTCAATTTCAAAATCATATTTAGAAAAGAATTGCTGCCATCTAATTAATCTCTTGTATTAAGGGAGATTAGGTAATTTATTAAATATAAATCCTTTAACCTAAGTGTTATCAGATCTAACTTTAAATTTCTTTGGTAATAAAAAGAAAGTAAATATAGCTATCCCATTCTTGATTGCTAATAATTCTTTTTCATTACTATGATAATTCTTTTTAGCAGGCTTAAATGTTCCGCTAGTATATCTACAAATCTTTTCTTGATTTGTTTTTTAATACTGTACCCTAGTGATTATCAAAAGCATCAATTTCAAGAATTAAGTTATCACTGGTTATTAGAAATCCTAATCTTGGTAGATTTTTATATTTTTTTAAAAATATTTTTACAACTTTGGTATAGAGTTCTTCCTAAGATTTTGTATTATTTTTTTTCAATAATCCCTGTAAGGGTTGTCTTTCTTTTGCTAAATTTTCTATGAAATCTTCAGCATAATTATGGCATCTTAAAAATCTTTGGATTTGCTCATTGGATTCTAATTTATTTGGAAATAAGTATATTTTTTAAAAATATGAGGTTGCATCTTTTTTCTTATTTCATCTATTGTTAATGCTAAAAATTCAATCTTAGGTTTCATTATTTCGGCTTTCTTTTCAGAAAGTAATATCCCATGTTTGTTGCATTTTTCTGGAAAAAAACTAAATGATTAATATGTTCAATTTCATTATCCGAAAATATTAATACACTACTAGAAAAATGAGTATTCTTAACATAATTTTCTTGACACATATCGATATGTCACGAAAATATCATTAAATAATGATAAATACATAATACATATGTGTATATCATCATTTTATGTCAGTTTTGTGACACATAAATTTATGTCATAAAATTACGATAGTTGAATGTCATTTTTATTTTTTAATTAAAAGTAAAACTAATTACAATATTGCTATTAGAATACGCCGTCGTTTTAGCTCAATTATTTATTTTTTGTTAAAAATATTAGAAAACAAAAGTATAAAATGATAAAACTACATCGTTTTAAACCTTTTCACTATCAAAACAATTTTTTTTCAAAGTGTTGAGATCAATTTGTAAAACTGAAACGATTGGAAACAAAAAAAAAAAGGTAGAAGGTTGAGTCGATCTAAGCAGCAAATCAATAGCAACTCACAACAATTGAAACCAGAAACCGATTGAAACCTGAAACCCAACTTTGTCTTGATCAGCAGCAACCCACGACGTGCGACCCACGACCACACCACATCCACGGGCCAAATCCGATCGAAAGCTAGCCGCCGATGAGCTGATGACACAAATCGAGTAAAACCCAACTGTGTCTCAATACCAGCCTCCGCGAGCCCACAACGTCCTCCTTCCATGTGTTGTTCATGGTAATCCACTAATCTCGTGTGTCTTGATCTCGATTTGGTATATTGATATTGATTTTTTTAATAGTTTGTTTCGGTTAATTAGAGAGGATAATTAGTATTATACTGTGTTTGTGTGGCAGTTTGGATTGTTATTTTTTTCGCGAGCCGAATTAGCAGCTAACCGTCACCATTCACCAACTCCACCTCAAGTACGCTTTAAATTTTTTTAATGTATAAATTATTTTGGAACTTGAAAGAACCTTAGGTTGAATTTTTTAATCAATTTTGTGGAAATTATGTGCTGCTGCTGAGTTTATAGTGTATTGAATTTTGTACGAGAGTGTAGCTTGTGTTCGGAAGAGCTTTTGTTCTGTAGCTTAAACATTTATTCAAACTTAAACTTTTGAAACTTGTGTTCTGTAGCTTGAATGCATATTTATGATGTGACCAATTTTTTTAGCTTCTGTTTTTAATTCATAGTATGAATAATTTTATTGTGCTAAAACAAGCTTATTGTTGCAAGTTTTGAGTGTATGAAATGATAAGTGACCTATGATTGTGCTTCCAAACTTCGTTGGCATCTAGATGTTGTACTCTATAAGTGGATCACCTTTGTAGTCTCAATGATTTCTCGGCATATATTTTTATATATGTATTTAAATGTGTTTTGTTGTCCCACAACATAGGATTTAGATCAAACACCTTGTATCAACTTGACCCAATTAAGCTCTTTATTTCTTGAACAGTTAGATGACAAGCTTTATATCTACTTGGAATACGTTTCTAGTGGTTCCATCTATAAAATTCTTCAAGATTATGGACAGCTTGGTGAAAGTGCTATTCGCAGTTAGATACAGCAAATTTTATCTAGGCTTGAATATTTACATGCTAAAAATAATGTCCATAGGTGAGTCCATTTGTTTATATTTGTTTTTTAGTTACATTAGAAACAACAATTATCAGATATCAACTTCATGAGTCCTAATTCTTCTAAACTTTATTGTGCTTAAGCATGATTTTTAATCCTGTTCAGAGACATCAAAGGGGCAAATATATTGGTTGATCCAAGTGGCCGTGTGAAATTGGCAGATTTTGGGATGACAAAGCATGTAAGATTTTCTTTTGATATTTATAGTGTATGTTTCAGAACCAACAGTTATAAACATTCACTGTAAAGCTACAACAATTTGTCAGAGTAGCTAACAATGGAGTTTGGGTAATCAATAAAAGAATAAAAAATCTAGTAGACACTAGTAGAGGATGGTTCTAGCCTTATCTGTTTATGTCTACTAATGGATCTATGGATTTATATAATATCAATTATTTATTATGATTCATTGCTTATGGTACTTGTTGGTAGAGACCCATTTTTTTAGAACAAATCGAATCAAAGCTCGCTACATGGATTAAATATGTAATATTTTAAATTATGTGAATAATCTACTGGCTATGTGGAGCGCATGCATAAAGTTTATGATGGACCGCAACGCACGAGATTATGGATGAATTTTCCTATAAATATAACCTCATTTTCTTGTATTAGGGATCCCTTCTTCTCCAAATTTCTCCTAAATTCTCTGTAATTTATATTTATAAAATTTTAGTTGTGTTTTTAATATTTTTGGTAATTATTTTCATAAATAAATTTAGTTTTATTTCCAATTTTAGTTGCTTTTATTTCTTTTAATTATGTATAATTTAGTTTTAATACTTATTTTTATTTTAATTATGTCTAGCTAAATAATTATAGTTAGGGTAAGGTGAAACTCTTCGAAAATAAATATGATTTAATCAAATTTCATTTTTAATTATATTAATTAAATTATTTTCTATTTAATTCTACCCATATATTATATTTTGGAATTTTGATTTATTATAGACAAACAATGGAGTTTGGCACAATAAATTCTTAATATCTTAGTATAAATTCTGGCAAAATTGTATTGACTTATTGTAGAGAAATTAAATTTTAGAACATTAAGTACTTAATATATGATAAAATTAATTGGAAAATAATAATAATAATTTATATAATTAATCTTTTGAGCAAATAAAAATATGTTAAAAAGAATTTGTTAGATTGTATGTACTACTAAGAGTGGATCCATAGCCCTAACTAATTTAATTCTATATTTTCACTTAAATTAATTTACATGTATTTTCATTTTATTTTCTTTTCTCAGAAAAATTAAAATAAATAAATTTAAATCTTTTCCCCATGGATAGACCCCAGGACTCACCGGATTATATTATAACAAGACACTCTTATACTTGAAACTAATACACTTTTGAGTCGTGTCATTAACCTCACAGTCCTGTGCCTTGCAATGCCTTCATCTGCACAATACTTGTCAAATTGCTGGTTGCAAAATTCAAGACCATTGTCAGTCCTTAGCTCCTTTAACTTCCTTCCAGTCTGGTTTTTAACTAAGCATTTCCACTCTTTGAATTTAGAAAACATCTGATCCTTGTGCTTCAACACATAGATCCAAACCCTTCTTGAAAAATCATCTATTATGGACAGAAAATAGTTGTTTCCACCAAAGGAAGACTGTTTGAGCAGGTCCCCAAAGCTCAAAGTGTATATAATCTAGGATTCCTTTGGATGTTTGAGTGGATTTCTTAAAGCTCTTTCTAGTGGATTTTCTTAAGACACAGTCTTCAAAAAAATCCAGGTCATCTATCTCCTCATTTCCCAGAACTCTCTGTTTATACAACTCCTTTATCCCTCTAATACTCATGTGTCCTAGCCTTAGGTGCCATAGCTTGGTATTTTCTTTACCAGAGCTTGTAGAAACACTGCATTGTCCAGTAATGGCTTCACCATCTAATACATAGACCTCATTTTTCTTTGAACCCTTCATGACAGTCTTGGAACCATTTGAGATTTGTAGTTCACCAGATTTTAGCTTAATGATTAACTCTATTTGATCAAGCATCCCCAGTTCCATTTTAACTCAGGAACATATCTCACATCTCTTAATTCCCTAATGGTTCCATCATGCAATTTGAGATTTACATTTACCAATCCTATGACTCTACATACTGCATTATTACCGATCATTACCCTTCCCCCGTCAATATCATGATAACCAGAAAGATAATCCTTATAAGGACACATATGGAAAGTACAACCAGAGTCTAAGATCCATTCTGCATATCCTCTGTAGCCACGCATACACCAGCTGACTCATATCCCTCTTCTTCTACAGTGGCTGCATCACCATTTTGATCTTTCTTTTTATTCTTCAGTTCTGGATAGTTACTTTTGAGGTGACCTTCCTTGTGACACTGGAAGCACTTCAAGTTTTTTGTTCTAGACTTGTTCTTTCCTTGTTTCTTCTTCTTTGCTTCATTCTTGTCAAACTTCCCTCTTACTGCTAACCTTTCTCCAGCCTCCATGTTAGCTTATTTTTCTTGTAACTTTCTTGTGTTTAAAGCTGCCTTGACTTCATCTAGTGATAAAGTCTGTCTTCCATACATGAGGGTATCCACAAAATTTGAGTATGACTGTGGAAGTTAACTTACCAAGAGAAGAGCTTTGCCTTTATCATTAAGCCCTTCATCAATTGTTTCTAAAGTGTCACACATTTTATTAAATTCATCAATGTGATCATCAAGTGAAGATCCCTCAGTCATCTTGAGTGTAAACATCCTCTTCTTAATGTAAAGTCTATTAGCAAGAGATTTAGTCATGTATAACTTCTCAAGCTTTACCCACAGTTCTGCAACTGACTTTTCTTTGGCAACCTCTCTAATTATAGAGTCACCAAGACTCAATATAATGGTGCTTCTTGCTCTCTTGTCAATATCTGCAGCCTGTTGTGGTGTCAATGATGATAATGATGAAGCTTCTTTACCCTCTTTACTCTCTTTCTTGGTGACAAGTTCTAAAGCATCACCCAACCCTTGTGTTATCAACAAGGCTTCCATCTTCACCTTTCACATATTGAAATTGTTCTTCCCATTAAACTTCTCCAGATCAATCTTTGATGCTGCCATACTTGGATTTGATTTTCAAGACTAAGCTCTGATACCAATTATAGTAACTGAGATGCACAAATGACCAGCAATCTCAGCCATTGCCCAAGACCTTTAACTAGAATTAAGATGCCCTCTAAATATCAATCTGAACCTAGCTTAACTAGAATTAACCAAACCCAAAGAAGAATTAACCAGCAATAATTAAGAACAAAGAGTAAAGAATTAAAAAGAAAGAATCACAAAAGACAAATTGTTTACGTGGTTCAGCTAATTCTCATTAGCCTACATCCACGGGAAGATTCAATGATCAGCTTTATTGATTCTCTAAGATGGCTTACAATAGTTCACAAAGCTTTTTACTATGAAACATAATTGCTTTCCTCTCTTAGCTATATCCATTTATATAGCTCTCTGCTCCTCTTAAATTATTGCTCCAGAATCAGCTCTGTTAAGCTGGATCTAACAAAACCAGCTAGAGAAACCCAGAAGATCACGTGCGAGGCAAGTGCATATAACGGCTCTTAATGAACTAAAGAAGGCAACCTGTACTCACGTATTTTGTACATGATTTCATTAAACCAAACGACATCTTTAAAAGCTGTTTCAATGAGTAAAATAGATACCCATCAAAACGCTTCACGTTTTGCCGTTTTGGCTTAAGTGTTACAAACTTCAAAACACAGCCTCGGCTGCCGTTTTGATAAATTCTAATTTGCTTCACCAGTGCACAACACATTCTTTACTTTTCTAATATTAAAATTGTAAGAGAAAAATATAAAATGTAAGTTTAGTGTAATTCCCTTACAATGACTATGCTCAAGCTCAACTATCGTCGACGTCTGCAGCTTAACTCACAATTCCAACTCCCCTAAAGGAAGGAAATGATATAATTACTTTTCGAACACAAGAAATAGAACTAACTTTATGCGACATAACTATGCAATGGATTTTTATCCCACAATCACAACTCCCAAATCCATACCCTACAATTACCATAATTACCTTATGCTAAAAATTCCATACTCCACCTCAATTATTTAATTTCCATGTCTTATAATACTAATAAATCCTCCACATTTTCGACAATCATTACTAGAAAAATGGGCTTTACTGACATCAGAATAGTGTTAGTAATTACTTTCAATGACATTTATTCATTGTGTTAGTAATTTGGTAGTCATAACACAATGACACTTATTTGTAGTGTTAAGATAAAGGTATCAATGATTATTCTTACAATAATATCACTAATATTATCATACCATAGTGTTAATAGTTGTTGAATTATATTAGTGCCTATGATTACTGTTACAATGGCATCATTGTTATATTTATTTAAAAAAATTGAATTGCCTCATTTCCTATTGATTTATTAGGAAAATTAAAAGGCACCACAAAATAACAAAAAAAAAAAAAAAAACTCAATTTATAATACAAAATCTTTCATTTCATATTTAAAGTATATATTATAAATTAGTGGCCAGCGAGCGACGAGTGGCTAGCTTGTGAAGTAAAGAGATATAATCTAGGGTTTGCTAATTTGAAAATATGAAAATGACATTCGGGTAAATGGATATTATTCCAAATATAATGTTTCACTTTATTTTAATTTTATAAAATATAATTGCTTAACTTAATCGGATAAATGGATTAGATATTGGACTAATATCCATATCCATCAAATATCTGGTTGGATAATTTAAAAACTTCTATATCCATATCCATATCCAAAAGGTTTGGATAGATATTATTAAGTGCAATTGGACTATATATATGAATATCGAACTTGGATGGTCCAATTTGCCAACCCTACTTATATCCCTTTTCAAGACAAATTCATTAATGTTGTAGTCCCTCCTGGGCTACAAAAAATGGGCTAAAACATAAATAAATAAAGGGAAATTATCAGTCGTATATCCTAAGTTTACCATGTTATGAAAAATACTACAATTTAATTTTTCACCTTAAGTTTGTAATTTATCTACCAAAATGTTAACACCATTGTAATATTAAAAAGAATCTAATCAAGGGTATTTTTTACTTTTCACCATAAAATTTATTTGATTTTCTACCTAGGTTTGTAATTTGTGTCAACTATCCCCCAACACGTTAACACCATTAGAATACTTAATAGAATATAAGTAAAATGGTCATTTCACCCTTGAATTCAAGGGTATTTTTGACTTTGCACCTTAAATAATAAAATAAAATTTAGTTTTTTTTTTAATTATGAGATTGAATTTTAGGATTGGATTGATTGGGTGTTTATGTATTAGGTTTTAGTTTAATTTGTGGATTTAATTTTATTATCTAAATTTGTGAAGATAAATTAAGAAAATAATGTAGAATTTTTTTAATTAAGGAAAAATTTAGAGTTTAAAGTGTATTTAATTGAATATTGGTTATAAAAAAATAGTTTTTATTTTTAAATTTTAAAATGTTATTTTATTTTATATTTAGCTTGTTGAATGTCTAAATTACTCTTATGACATCATTAATTATAAATGGGAGTTAAAGTTTTGGTGGACAATTGGTACAAATTTAAACTTAGGGTGGAAAATTGAACAAATACACATTTATGTATTATTTTCTATAACAAGATAAACTTGAGGTGCATGGTTGATATATTCTCTTTTATTTTTTTATTTAGCATGTTAAATATCCAAATTACCCTGGTGACATCATTAATTATAAATGGCAGTTAAAGTTTTAGTGGACAATTGATGCAAATTGCATACTTAGGGTAAAAATTCAAACAAATTCAAAATTTTTAGTATATTTTTAAAAACAAGATAAACTTAAGGTATACGGCTCATAGTTTCACTTTAATTAAATTAATACAAACAGACATCTCCATGTGAACATAGCCAATAGATCTGCTGGTAACATGTTTTGATCATCATTTGCATGTCTTTTTGCAACATTTTTGGTTTTCAAATTCTTGGTACTATTTTTTTATTGAAGGACATGGCTCACTTTGTGTCTCCTGACCATGCTGTATCATTTCTTTGCCACTTTTATTTTTCAATAAACTCCTCGGTTAATTAAGTGGCCAACTTCACCTAGAAAAATCATGTTCGTGTAAAAATAAACATATATACCATGCAAAACAGAATGAGCAAACCATTGACCAAGACGCAGGAATCAGATCTATGGAATTTAGTGTAAGAGAAGAGAAATGGGTATTGACTTCTAATTCTAAACTAAATCTTTGACTTTCATATTAAATTTTACGCCTTCTATAGTTTGAAATTTGTATAAAATCATCTAATCAGCTTTTTTTTTTTCTTTTATAAAGAAAAAAATTTACAGCACACAGAGCAAAATCAGATAATCCGTACTTATCTTATGGGCGACCATCGGCTTCTTGAATTGGACATTAGTCAAATCAAACCAAGCAGCTGGACAACTCAACATGCTATCCATCAGTTAACTATAGTTAGCCTAGCTCTATAAATTTGGCCTCATACGGGTTATTTACTCGCAACAACACAAGATAAGAACAAAAAATAAAAAAATATAACAATGAGAAATGCATTAGTCTCACTCTCGTTGATCCTTTTCTTTGCCTTCATTGCAACGCCATTGCCTATCAAGGGCAATGCTTCACCTAATCCGGTGCTAGACATCACCGGTAAGCAGCTCCGAGCTGGCATCAAGTACTACATTTTGCCTGTTACAAAAGGCCGAGGCGGCGGGCTTACACTTGCTGGCAGAAGTAACAATAAGACATGTCCCCTAGACGTTGTTCAAGAGCAATATGCATTTAAAAATGGTTTGCCAGTAACATTTTCGCCTGTTAACCCTAAAAAAGGCGTTGTTCGTGAGTCTACTGACTTAAACATCAAATTTGGTGCTGCCACAAGTTGTGGGCTATCGGCAGTGTGGAAGCTTGACAATTTTGATGCAGCATTAGGGCAGTGGTTTGTAACAACTGGGGGAGTTGAAGGCAATCCCGGCCCAAGAACCATGAGAAATTGGTTTAAGATTGAGAAGTTTTATGGTGATTACAAGCTTGTTTTCTGTCCTTCGGTTTGTAGTTCCTGCAGAGGTTTGTGCAGAGACGTTGGTATTTTTATTAATGGTGGGGTGCGGCGTCTGGCTTTGAGTGATGTTCCGTTCAAAGTTGCGTTTAAAAAGGTTTGAAGATCGAGCTGCTGAGTGCCTCAACAGATGCTTCGAGTTAAAAATAAAGTTTGTTTCGTTTTAAAGTTATACGCATGCTTTGATAAATTAATAAAGTTGTAATAATAAAAGTTGCATTAATATTGCATGTTTATGAATAATAAAAGCTTTTCTTCATGTTGTTATTTTGGTTCATCATTTTCCTAATTAGAGCCAACGTTTTCATTTTAAAGTACGAAGGAGATCAATCATTGTGATAGCTCAGTACCGTAAAATAAAAAATAAAAAATTATGTATTATTTTCATGTAGGAGCGGAGCAAGCATTAGCGGTATCAGGTCTTGATTTGACTGGCGGCAATCTAAAGAAACTGTGAACTTAACTTGATTACAGCATAAAATATAAAAAATTGAAGAAGCCAAAAGTGGGACTACAATGATGGATAAACCATGCATATATGCTCTATAGTCATGAAATTGTTTAGAATAAGGGAGATTACCAGTTTATTCCTTACTAAAATAAATATATATCATTTATCCTCTACCATTTTCACAATATCCAATAACTCCCGCACTATCATTTTATAATATTACCCTTATTTCGAATATACTTCTATTTAGGGTGAGCAAAAAATAAGTACCAAAAAAATACAAAATGCAAAGTATTAGTGAAAAAAAAAATTGAATCAAACCAAGGTTCGGTTCGGTTGGTATATAGAGCAAAACCAATCGATTTGTTCGAACCGACCCGTGCCCACCCCTAATTTTATTCATATTTATTATAAATTAAATAAATCATATCAATTAAAATTAAAATAAAAAAAATTTAAATACATTTATTAGATTTTGGCGTAAATAAAAAATTAATAATAATATATTTTTCTTATACTATTTTTTTTAAGGAGATTGTCAATTTTTGCCCTACTGTAATTAATATATATCACTTACCCCCTACTGTTTTTATAATAGTCAATAACCCCTCTGATAACATAAGTTTATAATATTACCCTTATTTTCAAATATACTTTTATTCATATTTATTGTAAATTAAATAAATCATATGAATAGAAATTTAAAAAATATTAAGTATTAAAAACAAGAAATATATGTTTTGTTGTGAACAAAAACTTAATAATAAAATATTTTCTTGTATTTTTTATTTTATAAACATTTTCTTATAATAAATATTTTACAATATTTTAAAATTAAATGTAAAAACTACAAGAAAAATATTTTATTATTTATTTTATAATAATTTTTTATTTATCATTCAAGTTTTCTTATAATAATTTTCTTATATATTTATTATAAGCAAATATTTATAAAATAAAAAAAGTCCAAGAAAAAATATTTTATTATTAATTTATTTTATTATTAATTTTTTTCACATCAAAACATATATTTCTTATTTTTAATACTTAATTTTTTATTTTAGTTTCCATTCATATAATTTATGTAATTTATAATAAATATGAATAAATGTGTATTTGAAAATAAGTGTAATATTGTAAACTTATACTGTCAGGGAGGTTATTGGCTATTATAAAAACAACAGAGAGGTAAGTGGTATATAATGATTACAATAGGATTTTAAAATATTTTTTCTTATAATAAATATATTTTATATTTTCAATAAATCAAATATCAAATAAATAACCTATTTACTCAACTTTTTCTTTAATTATTTTTTTTGTACAAAGAAGATAATTAGATATTTTGAAAATAGTTTGGGGTAAGTATTTTATGTTTATTTTAGAGAGGGACAAAATTGACGTCTCTCTCCAGAACAATAAAGGGACTGGACATAAAATTTACACAAAATATGTAAATTTTCAATTTATTTTAT
Organism: Clausena lansium; assembly: GCA_030449835.1. Lineage (NCBI taxonomy): Eukaryota > Viridiplantae > Streptophyta > Magnoliopsida > Sapindales > Rutaceae > Clausena > Clausena lansium. The sequence continues at coordinate 5,211,535 of JASUUF010000259.1, read as the reverse complement.
TAACTTAATTGACATAGAGCCAAATCATCATAGAACGGTGTGTCAAAAATGATCCGAATGGCTCAGCTGGCAGAAAAGAAGACCAAAAATCCTTGTGTCACTAGTCGAACCTGATTCGTGGCATATGATTAATAGCTATGAGCCTATCACAACAAATCCAGGGGGTAGCCAAGGCTATCCTATAACTGAGTGTTGTCCCGCCTCTGGGAGCAACTATATCATCACTCTCAAGTCTGAGTTTATCCACCCATGATCTAAATAAATGCAAACGCGCGTTTTCTTTTTCTATTACAACTGTACTACTTTTTCCAAAGATAGAGTTTAAGAAAATTGACACCAACTTTTAAAAAAGACTAAAATGTCACTTATTTTGAAATAAATTATTTATAACTACTTTAAAAATATTGATAAGTAAATATTTAATAAATTAATAACCTTATTAAATAATAAAATCTTTCGGTGCCAGCGGCCAATGTACTAAATTAATAATCTTGTCAAATACATAAGATAATAATTTTTTCCCAATCCTTTAGGACCGAATAAAAATATAAATTAATAGTTAGTTAATTATAAGAAATATCAATAGTAAATAACATATAAAGTTCATAATATTTAAGATTTTTTTTCTTGACAACTTTAATTTTCTCAATTCAACTCTTTTCTAAAATTTCATCTAATGATTTGACACAAAAAATAAAGCTAATGACCGATTTATTTATAGAGTTTATATTCTATATACTTTAAGCATATGAAACACTTTATATTCAGAGGGTATTAAATTTGAAATTATGTACAATCTACATGCATTATTTTTTGGCTTCTACATATATGTTCGTAACATTTATTAATAATTTTTATAGATACATGATAACTTTTAAAATTCATATATGAATCTTGGTAAAAAAAATAGCATCCGTATTGAAATGACACAAATAATTAAAATGTGATAATCTTCTTAAATAATAAATATTAAATTACTGATAAACTAATAAATTATTCATTAATCAATAAATAAGTAATCTTGCTAACATAATATTTTTTCTTAGTCCCAACAATTTCATTCTATAAATGTTTTACTGTATATGGATATTTAAGTGTTTTCATAAGTTTTGTGAAAATTTTGTGATTTTTTGTAGGTGTCATCTATTTGAGATAATAAAATCTTTTGTGTTGAAAACAAGAAGTTTGGAGTTCAAACCTCGCCCACTAGGGTTGGCAAAGTACTGGCCTGGGCCAGGCTTTGTCAAGCCTAGGCCCTGCAGGCCCATTGGAGAAAATGTGGAAGGGCTTGGGCCGAGCCGGGCCCATGCGGGCTTGGGCTTTGTTTATTTTTTAAAATTTTTTACTTGTTGTAAACTTAAAAGAAATTAATAATCAATAAGTTGTTATAATCAACAATGAATAAAAGAACATGAAAATTTTAAAATAAAATAATAAATAAAGAAAATGAAGCAAATAAATGCTTAGAAATTAAATTTTTTAATACTGAATTTAAAAAATTAAGTGGCCAAATTTTGGTACTATTTTTTTGAATCATTATTGATGTATGAATTAGGGATTTAAGTTTTATTTTTTATTATTCTTTTAAATTTTAATTTATTATTCTAATTTATAAATTAATTTTTTAAAAATTGAGCAGACTTGGGCCTAGCCCGGGCTTTTTTTCCTTAGGCTCGTGTCCAGACCCTCACTTGGAGGGCCGGGCCGAAGCCCACGCCCGTGGGGTTGGGCTGACCCGGGTTTTTTTGCCCACCCTATCGCTCACATAAGTGGGAGAAACTTGGGTTGAGGTTAAGCTAAATAATAATATTTTAAAAAATTGGCATTGCTAAATTAATTGAAATTAATGCTATGATTTATTCAACTGTGAAATCTTGATAAGATTTCAAAACTGAAGAAGCAAACAGACAGTGTTCTATGTATTCTTGTAAATATTATTTAAGTTATCTGTGGCTAGTGAATTTATAGATTTTCACTGTAGTAATTGTTTATTAAAAATTAATGATCTTCAAAATTTTAATTTCCAAATAAAGATTTCACTCAAAAACAATGCAATAAAAATAAATTAGATGAAATTTCCAAATTTTACATTGTTAGATATTGGAGCATGATAATTGAAGAGACTTTTACAATTGTAAACATAAGTAAATTAGCGATGTAATTTTAAAATAAAAAAAGGCCAAAAACCTCTGGTTAGTTTGTTGGCACTTCCTCCCATTAATCTTAAAGTGGAGGGTTTGAATGTCACAAGTGGTTGTGAGAGTTCATTTTCTTTGCTTCGCTCCAGTTTATATTTTGGACTTTGATATATATATTGGGTTATGTTGGGATAATAATATGAAAAATTCTATGATGTCGTGATTAAAATTATGTCATGAATGTTGTGATAAACATAAATTATATAAATTACACATAAGACTAGTAAATAAAAGGTAAAACAAGTAAATTAATGTAAAAGTGGTAAATTGGTGTTTTAAAATTGCAAACAAAACAAACACTTGCAAATCAATATTAAACTTTAATTTTAAGAAATATTTTATTTATTTAAGCAAAGAAAAAAATCACTCATCAATTGAAAACAAAAAATTTGTCTTGAAAACAATTGGAATAAGTTTCATTAAATTGGTTTAATCATAAATTCAGTATTCATGCTAGGTCATTTATAAACTTTTTTTTCCTTTTTTTTTTTATCATAGTATTTGTTTACTATACAAGTTATTTGAGCAAAATTATTTTTCTAGATGTGGATCAAACAAAAAAAAAATAAAAAGATATTATTATACTACTAGACACATATAAAATATCAATAAAATTGGATCCAATTTCTAGTTTTATACGTATTTCATATAGTTTTAAATTTTGCTTCTTACTTATACTAAAAGATCATTTGGGGTTGCTATCAAGGAGGTTTAGAAGTGCTAGGGAATTTTTAATCCTACTCAAGATCTTCCAAAAAAAAAATATCAAGCAAATAATAAATAGAAAATAGATGGAGAATAAAACCAATCACAAAATATAAAATTTACATGGAAAATTCCTATACCAGAGAAAAACCATGACCACCAAGGATGACGAGAAAAATCTACTATATAAAAAATTATCACAATTGCTCTAGTATTTTTCTCATATTCAAAACTCCGATAACACCTAATCTCTTAATAGACCTACTGTTTCTCTCACCTTACGAACTGTCTGCTTACAGATAACTTATTATTATGTTATGCAAACAAGTGAACTCAATCTCTCTATATATAGTGATTATTTATTATAGGAGAAGTATTCATTTTCTTATACTAGTTGTATTCCTCTTTGAATAAATTAAGTCCCAAAGGGGAAATTACTTATTTTTTAAATAGGAATCCTCCTAAATAAGAAAATATCTCAGAAAATCTTTATTAAAAAATGAGACATATTTCCTAATAAGAAGGATGCAAAATCATTATCTTACAACAATTTTGAAAAATATAAAAAAATTTCAAAATTTGATTTTGATAATAATTTTTATCCTTAATAAATTTACCATATATAATCACATGTATTACATAAACAAAAAATTATCATTATTCAATTGAGAAATAAAAACAATAAATATATAAGATAGACGTTATTATAATGAGTTTTTATTTTACATTTATAAGTAAAATAAGAACTCTCAATATAATCCAATATTCAACCAATTAACTTCATTGATAAATCTCCCTAAGCACAATACCACATATTACAGTAAATAATATGCTTAAAAGATCTCATCCAAATATCACTCAATATTTCTAATATTATAAAAAAAGAAGAATAGCTAATGCCAACACACATTTTTTTTTCACACTTATTATACAATCAAACCATAACTCATATTTACATGAGACTCTTACTGATATATTACAATCAGACTGTAATAACTAGGACTAGTTATATTAATTCTTATTAAGCACTACCCAAATTTTAACCCTTTCTAATATTCGAAGGACGTCTACTCTAATTACATTGGTAATGGAGCAGATTGCCTCCATTTAATTATGTGTAATAATTTAGGAAGGACTATTAGCCCCCACAATACTTTTGTGGTGGCTTGAACTGCTACCCTCTTAATTAGCCCCAACAATTGAGAGGGCACCAGCCCAACCATAATATAATTAAACATCCATAATCATCAAATCATAATATAATTATACAATCCAAAATTAGATGATCAAAATGCCAAAACACATTAAACTTGGCCGAGTGGCTAATGCCAACACACATTAAATATCCATAATCATCAAATCATAATATAATTATACAATCCAAAATTAGATGATCAAAATGCCTTAATATTATCATCTATGTCTCTTAGCAGAATCATGTGGGCCAAACACAAAAGGTTAGGTCGACTGGTGTAGTAATTAATTTTTTTTTTCAATATTTCAATTAGGAGAGATGGCTGAGTGGATTAAAGCGTCGGATTGCTAATTCGGTGTACGAGTTACTCGTATCGAGGGTTCGAATCCCCCTCTTTCCGTTTCGGGCAATGGCTTGGTATCTTTCAAATTTCACTTTAGCGAACACTTTTACTTTATTTTTAGTTATAATAGGGAATCAAAAAAATCCTAAGAACATTTATACGAATAAAGTAAGCAACCCCTTCCTTTTTTATTCTTTGCGTCCAGGATTATGCCCTAGATCATTAGACAAGAATCCGAAGATGAAGAGCAAAACAAAGAATATCACTACGGTGTAAACAAAGCATTACACAATCTCCAAACCAAGTTTTTGCGGAAAAGGAAACAGAGAATATATTTTTTATTTTTATACTACATATCCAATTTTGACATCAAGAAATGAAATTCTTTTCTGAATTTGATTCTCTAAATAGAAAATCGTTTTCAAAAATTAAATTCACCCAATTAGAATTCGACATTTTGATTGGCTCTACTTACTGCCTCTTGTGGAGGAAAAATATAGGAAAATGGGTTGAGCGTAAAATTGAGTGAGTGGATAATAAGTTTTGAAAATAAACTTAACTTAAAATAATTATACTATTAGAATATATAATTTTCATCAAAGTATATGTACAAATGTAAGTAAAATATTTAGACTTTAAATCAATTAATTTTCTTTAAAAAAAAAAAAGATACACCATGCTATACATAATAACCATGAAAATCATATTAAGAGAGAACATATATACATGATTTTTTATTCTAAAACTTTCATTAAACAAGTATCCAGGGGAATAATCTTTTCATACTCGAACCTCATACGGGCTATGCAATGAAGTACAGGAAGTGAATTGTTTCTCCCGGAGCTATAATTGGTAGAGCAATGACGTGTAATCTCATATATCTCATCATATTGCAAGCTTAAAATAGCTCCCAAAGGACAAAAGTGCCCAAGCACACGGCCCAAAGACCCATGCCTTCTCAAATAGGCCTCAAAGGCCTCTATCTCAACTAAATAAGCCTCAAAGGCCTCTATCTCAACTCTATCTCTGTACTATATCTCTGTAATTAAATATCTATAACTATATCTCTATACTCATCTCTGTATTTGGAGGGAAAGGGTACTGTGTAATGATTTTGAAAGCAAACTTAAACGCTGTACATAAGCATTTTAAACATACTTTAAATTTGATTTCCTTTCACTAAAATACTCTTATGCATTTATACTCGAAATAAATGAAGAAAACCATTTATTATATCCTTTAAAAAATACATTAATTTGCAAATAAAAACTATTTCAAGCAAACTTAAATCGAAGCATCAAACATTATTTTATAAACATTCTTTACTTTTTTAATATTAAAATTGTAAGAAAAAGAATATAAAATATAAGTTTAGTATATTCTCCTCACAATGACGATGCTCAAGCTTGACTATCGTCGACGTCTACAAGTTGACTCACATTTGCAACTCCCCTGAAGGAAGGAAATGATATAATTACTTTCCGAACACGAGAAATAGAACTAACTTTATGCCACATAACTATGCAATGGATATTTATCCCACAACTTACAACTCCCAAATCCATACTTATAACACTACAATTACCATGATACCCTCAAAGCCATAAATTACACCTTATTGTCATGGGCCGCTCAAATCTCCCGCAAACGGAGGTTAATTTGGCGCACACGAGTAAGCTTAGTAAAAGTCCGCATGGAGGTGGGGTGCACTTAGCAGAGGTTCGCTCAGTACGTACATGGGATGCGCTCAGTATGGTATGCTCAACATTGGGCTACCACACATAAATAGCCAGCCGTAGTGCACTCAGCGCGGATGCACTAAGTAATTGGGCTGTCACATGCGTGTGCGCTTAGCAATCCGGCCCGCAATCTAGAATTCTCTACAATTATAAATAACCTAGAAGTTTCTACACTTAAGCATTTAAGTTCTAGGAGATATTTATGCAAGTTGCCCACTTGCTAGAACATTCTACACCTAGGCCCTTAACAACTATAAATAAGGTTGCTTACCCTTTTTTTGCCCAACACACACCAACACAATCCAGCACACACAACACACAAGCTCTTGTAAAAAGCTTTCTTGTAATCTCTTTCTTTTCAAGTAATAAAATTATATTTGGCCATATTGCTTTTACTTCTCTCTAGCAATCTTGCAAGTATCCTAGCTTGGCTAGCTTGAGAAGTTCTTTAAGCTTTACTTAGCAACTTGTGTGCTAGAAGTTTACTAAGTGCCGCACTGGTTTGCTGCGCGCAAAACTCATCTTGTGACAAGTGGTATCAGAGCTAAGGTTTGCACCCACGCGAACTAGCTCACGAGCAATGGCCAATTTGCCAATCTCTAGAACTACACAAGAAGGCGTAGTTGGTGTGGATCCTCCGGAGAAAACATGTGGCAATGAAGAGGGACGCACACAAGCAAAGTCTCCCAAAAAGTCTAAGGCTGCCTCCGTCATTGCCTAGGAGCCTCACGTGGCCACGCTTGAAACTACTATCTCCACCGCTTAGGACACCTTCGATAATTTAGAGGTAAGGGTGGATGGTCTCGAGGGCGAATACGCCGACTTCACTATCTCAACCAAGGCCCTCATTCATGACTAAGCTAACACCTTTCGAGGGGAGTTTCGGGCATTCTGTGATGAATTGCTCAACTTGCGTAGCTTCGTGAAACAAGCTACGAGCAGTTTGTTAGAAGGTATTGGAAGTCCACTCGGATTGGGCTAGGCACTAGCGCACACTCACATCTAGCTCAACTTCCTTAAGCTCGAGTGATGCGCGATGCATCAACGTGCCAAAGCTCGACACCTATGACGGCACTCGTAACATCACTGTCGTGGACAATTTCCTCTTTGGGCTAGAACAATACTTTGATGCCATGGGGGTATGAGACGAGACATCAAAGGTGAGCATCGCGCCCATATACTTATGAGGCACCGTACAACTATAGTGGCGGCAAAAGCATGGCGAAATAGGCAAAGGCGTCTGCACCATTGACACATGGGCAGATTTCAAACAAGAACTCTGCAAGCACTTTGCCCCAAGCAATACGGAGAAAGAAGCACGAGTGCGCCTACGTTGCCTCAAGCAAACGGGTATTCCAAGATGGCCTCAAGGATTAGGCCAAAGAAGAGTTAGATAGGCGGAGCGCACAATCTCTCGATGACACCATCGCAATGTGGAATCACTCGTCAACTATTCCACCCAGCCCAAGACCTAATCAAGGTAAAGGTGGGGGAGAGGGTCGGAAGGACAAAGGCCATAACAGCAAGAATTAGGAGCAGAAAAGCCTCCAAGTGGCAAGTCGGGGCAAAGTGAAATGGAATGGAAGAACCAGCCACTGAAGCCTCACAGCCCATGCTTCATATATAACGGTCCACATTGGGCTTGCGACTGTCCGGAGAAGAAGTCGCTCAATGCCCTCGCTGCCCAGCTCAAGGGCAATTCCACACCAAAGATGGAGGAACCCCGGCCTAGCATAGGTTCGTTCCAATGCGTTGGTGCACTCAAGAGCCAACCGCCAGCACCTACAAGAAAAGGGCTCTTGTACGTGATTGCGCTCATCAACGGCTAAGTCGTGTGTGCGTTGTTAGACACCGGAGCGACGCACAACTTCATTTCAGAAAATGAGGCCAAACGCCTAGGCCTCAAGGTGACCCAAGAAGGAGGCACCATGAAGGTGGTAAACTCACCTGCCAAGCCCATTGCAGGCACTGCACATGACCCTTGGGAAGTGGAGTAGTAAGCTCGACTTCTACATCGTGCCCGTGGATTTGGGCCTAATGACTTACTCTGTTAAATACTAAAAGAGAACATAATAGCCAGTTTGATAAGCTTATTGTAGGACAAGAAGCAAAAAGAAAACAATTTATTAATTGTCAAAATTACAACGTCCACAAAATAGTCATTGCTTCATTTTTCTCCGTACTAAAAATCACAAAGATAAAAACTAAAATCACTTAATCTTAAATGCTTAAAGATTGGGATCCAAGAGGACATAAGACCTACTATGCCAGGCCCAATAACAATGTAAAATCATACTCTTTTTTTTTTTTTTGGTATACACACCATTGATTAAACATCTAACAAAGACATGAAGAAATCAAAAATAAAAAATCTAAGGTTGAAACTTCTCCAACCATTCAAATCAAAGAAACAACTACACTGCATTAAAATTGACTCAAGCATACTTTAAAATAAAATTCCAAATCATTTGAAGCTCAACAAGTAATAATTACAAGTAAATGACATAACAACTTTAAATTTTCAAAAGCAGCACAAGTTTTGTTGATGCCCTTGTGCTCTCTCTTTAGCATGAAATGCAATCTTTTTTACTTGATTTACACCTCTTTCGCTCTAAATAGGGGTGTTAAAAATACTCACCCGGTCTAGACCCAACTCGAACCTGGACAATGTGGGCCGTGTAGCAAGACGGTCTAGGCATTACTTGAAAAGCCCAAAGTCTGGTTCAGAACATGGATTTTATAAAAAAATGTTATAAAATATATTTTATTTTAAATAATTATATTTATTTGACCCATCTATTCAATATAATTAAAATTTTAAACATTTAAAGTTCATATTTTCATGTCCAATTTCATTAAAATAAACTTAAAAATTATAAAATTATAAAATAAATTAAAAATATATACATATATAATATTTTTATATATAAAATATGGGCTTTTTAAGCCAGGATAAAAAAGACCTAGCCCGGCGCAGAACTTTTTATGCCCAGCCCGAGTGTTAAAAAAATATGTTCGGGCCAGGTCCGAGCATTACCATCTCGGAGCCAGATCCAAATTTTACCATCCCTTATTCCAAACACCCACTCCCCCACTTTCCGCCTTCAAAATCTCCGTCATTTGATTTCCCAAATGAATTTAGGACTGAAAACGCTCCAATCAAAATTTCCTAAATCAAGTTCTACAAGACCAGGCTTTAATTTTTGGAAAAATCCCCTAACTTTAAATTTCTCCATTTTTCTCCTCTTTACCCGTGACCTCCCTCTTAAAAATGGTAAATGCTCTCTCCTCTTTTTTTTTTTTTCTTTTCTCTTTTCTTTTTTCCTCCTCATCTTTCTCCTCTCTTCTCTCATCTAAGATTCCTCTGGTCGTCTTTTTTTTTTAAATTTATTTTATAAATAGATAAAGTAAAATAAATAAAGAGTTTCTAGAATGCTCCTCTAAGATATCTTAAGGGTGTGTTTATTTTCCGGATTGGAGAATCGAAATTCGAAATTGAAATCGAAATCATTGACAGCATCTACCTCACATAATAAGAGGGGGAATTGGAATCGGAATCATACGGGGCCCACAAATTTGGGAATCATTCCCGTAGATTTCATTTATGGAGGGTTGGGAATCAAACTCTAATTTCCAAATACTAACTATTAAGTTAGATCTTATGATATTAGAATTTTGTTTATACTTAATAACAACAATAATAACAATAAATTTTTCTCAATGATTAACTTAATTATTAGACTTACATAGAGTCATAGATCATAGTTCATAATAACATTATTACATACATTTAATAAGATTATGATATTTATAATTTTATTTATTAAAATTATTATATCAGCTATTCATTTAATAAATTATAAACATAAAACAATTAGAGTTTTTTTCTTAAATTAAAAGTTAAATGAATTTTAAAAAACTTACACTTACAAAATAATATCTTAAAAGATTCAATTTTAAGTTATATGTAAAATCATAAATTTTAAATTTACTTCATTAAAAAGTGAAACGTAATTATGGCGTGCTTTTTCACGTGCCGTGCTTTAGCACATCTCTAATCGTGCCGTGCTTTTAAGGCCCACGTGCCTAAATTTCTAAGCCAGACCTAGCCCACTTGTGTGCCTTGCCTCGTGCCCCATTGAAACATGCTCGTGCCGTTCACTTGTTGCTTTATGAGGCCAACTTCAGCTAAAAGAAAAACATGTTCTTGTAAGAATAAACATATATACCATGCAAAGCAAAATGACAAAGCCATTGACGAAGAAACAGGAATAAGATCTAGATACCATTAAATTTATGCTGCGTCTACTTGTCAATAATCGAAATGGGCTGGAATTGAAATGAGCTAGAATCGGAATGAGCTAAAATGAGAATGCGAATGGGAAATGGGAATCAGAATATGTAACATATGCACTTCCTTTTTAATTAAGTGTACTATTTTGTCTTTTCCCTTTTGACCTAAGTTTTAAAAACCATTAGACTCATTATAATCGTTACTGGCAAATTTGATGCAGTTCTAGTACTCCACATGAATAAATGGGTATGGGTTGTCAAATTTGACACGTTTATTAAATGGGTTGTGTTTAAACTAATTAAACTTGTCATGACAAGAAAAAGAGACAACACGAATGCAATTTGATGACCCGTGTTGCCAGCTTTTATTATAGTAATTAAGTCAACATTAGCTTAATTTGTATTAAGCTTAAAAAAAGGGAGGTTAATTAGAAATTGGGGCTTATTTGAAATCTAATGAAGAAATAAGAGAAGCAAAATCAGTTTAGAGAGAAAGAGAGCACACGAGAGAGAGTGAGAGGGCTATTGAAACCCAACCTGACTTGAACCAGAACTTGACTTACTGCCAATTTCTATTTTTGGCCACCCCACCAGTAACAAAAGGTACCGATCGAAACCCTTGGAGCAGGTCATCACTTCCCTGCCGTCATTTCTACTAAAAACTGATCGGAATGCCACCGATCAAGCACGAAAAGTTGCGGCCCAAAAACTATCACAACCGTCGCTGATTTTGCCAGAGTTAGGCCACATCGCTGACTATGTTTTGTTCTCCACATCACCATCTTCCATTCAGGGACACAGATGATACACATGCTTTTAGGGCCCGTCTGAGTATACACAGAGGCTTTAGGCCGCTTACTTGGGCGTATTTTGTCCTTTAGGGACTAGATTATGCATGCATAGATATGATGAGATGTGAGATAACCCGTGTAGCTATAGACACGATGGTATACAAAGAATACATCATTGCACCATCTGCATGAGATATAATGAGATATGAGATGCCACTTCCCTATTTATCTATGTAGCTCCGAACATGATGGTACCTAGATAGTATATCATTGCACTATCTGTATAGGTCTGGATATGACGAGATTATTCCCCTGGGTACTTGTTTAGTGATAATTTTAGAATTCAGTATTTGAGATTCTAATATGATATGATTTCCTTGATTCTGTGGTGTTATGTATAGTGTTTATGTCAGTACACGATTTATAATTAAAAAAGTCATTTATGTTTCTTATGATAATTTGATGAAATTATTTATTGAGATTATATATTTTAATGTAAGTTTATTTTCAAAAACTACTATATGCTCACTGACCTCACTGAGTTTTATGCTCACCCCGTTTTGTCACATTTCCCCCCCCCCTCCCCCACGGGAGATTTTTAGGTACAACATTTAACCCAGTAACAATAATTATTTTGAAAGTTTGGCCACGTGATGGTGCTAGAAGATATAGATGATAGTGTTAGGGCATTTTGATAACCTCATTTGGTTTGGATTTGTATAATTGTATTTTGATATGATGAACGCTTAATGTATGATATTAGCCATAGTATAATATTCTTTTGATACTTTGGAGAAGTTTTGGTGATAATCAGTATTACAGTTAAGGAGGATTGCTTAATGAAGTTGGTTGAATATTGAATTATTTTTGGAGTGTTTGTTTTATAAATGTACAGTTTTGGGAATGTCATATTTTTAAGGGAGACTGCAGAATTTTTGGTAGAATCCTTATTAATAAAAGCATTTTAATAGTCGAGTTGGACGATATTAGGTAGACTTGACTCATAGGGTTCTTGGCGGGTCGTTTTAGTTGGTATCAAAGCATGGTTTTAGATTCTGTAGACTTTACTGTCTTCGTAATAATAAGTTTTATGATTATTAAATTGGGAATTGATGTTTGGTAGGCACCATCATGCTTTGTCGTAGCAGTAGATGTCGTAGTGGCCATGGTTGTAGTCGTACTATGCTAGTAGCTGAGTTGACTCTAGGTGTTGTACCTGCGCGGGAAAGTGAACCTATGCATGAGGGAGTAGTGGAATCTTCTACACATGAGATTGCACAACAAGCACCGGGGAATGTCCCAAACATTGAGCAGTCATTTGATAGGCTAGCTCAGATCATGACTACAGTTGAGTAGAATCGGACACAAGTGCATGGTATACATGCAAACACTATTGAACGTATGAGGATCATGACTAGAGTTGTGCAGAATTAAACTCAAGTGCATGCCAGACATGCAAACACTATTAAGCGTGTAAGAAGCTTAGGGGTAAGGAGCTTTAATGGTTCAGGAGAGCCACCTGAGGCAGAGTCATGGTTTGTCAAGTTCAAGCACATTTTTTAATATAATGAAGTGTTTAGAGGTTGAAAGATTGTCCTTTACCACTTTTCTACTCGATGATAGAGCTTACTATTGGTGGTAGACTGTAGAGAGATGATATCATGGGCATTCTGCAATTACTTGGGCCATTTTTCATAAGGAATTCTATGATCATTATTTCTTAGTTGTGTATCAAAACATTAAGGGGAGTGAATTCCTTTAATTGGTTCAGGGATCGATGACAGTTGAGGAGTATAAGAAGAACTTTATGAACCTTTCTAGATTTGCTACATCTGTAATTGTTGATAAGAGTAAAAGATGTAAACAGATCGAGGATGGTCTTCAATTTGACATTCGTACTACCGTAACTACATCACAATACACTAAGTTTGGGGAAATAGTTGAGGCTGCTAGAAGGTTAAAGTACAATATTACAGAGGGTGGATCTAGTAGTAGGCCACCTAAGAGTTATCATAGCATTTCTAAGCTTAAACTAATATTACTTGGAGAGTAAATGATGAATTTTTATCCTATTTTTAATTACATTTTTGCATAAGTATCTATGTAAGTTTAGTTTTAATGAATTGATGTGTTTTAGACCAATTGGTGCTCTAATTAAATGCATTATTGCAGGTAACTGAAAAGTTTATGCTTTGTAATGGATGCTGTAAAAGAAGGATTGCATTGCTGCAACAACAGGGCTACAGAAAATGAAAAATAACTTATCTGCTGATGAACAAAAATAAGTCTGAATTAGAGAAGATGTTGTAGTAACTATTGCAGCAATCCAAGATCAGGTACATACAAGACTGACCAAGATTGCTCACGTGCTAAACGATAAAGTCTGCTGCAACCATTATTTTGCTATCACTATCATGTGCAGATAAAATAGTAACAAGCGGCCAAAAAAGAAATGTGGTCCTAGGATGCCAAAAGAGACAAGTGTCCTCAATGCTTCTTGGGTGCCCTAATTTCCCAACTATAAAAGAGCACATTTGTAAAGAAATAAAGAAAATAGCCGTCACACACCAAAAGAAAATTAGAGGCGGATTTCAGAGCTGCAACGGATGCAAATTTACATGGAGAAAAAGGAGAGATAGCCAAGAATTAAAAAGTGACACTTTGGTTCTTTTTGTATCTCAACTTCTATTTTATTTTTGCTTGTTTTGTTCTCTCTTTGATAATGTATTTGATGGCAAAAACTTGTGTTGTTACTATTTTAAAACTCATCATGAGTTAAACTTTAATGTAGTTGGATTTTAAATAAACTTAATGGTTATTTAACTTAAATGGTATGTTGCTTAGAACCTGCTATAGCATTTTGTTTTAATTCCATTCATTTCAATTCCTTATTTCGGCTGATAACCCATTTAGTGGATACTAACTAACAAGGAGCCTAAAAAAGGTCTAAATTAGTGTAAAAAATTAAAACAATACATGGTTTTAGATTGGGTTTTCCAAGCTGAGTTAATCTTGATTTAAATAAAGTCATGCTTAATCTAAGATTAGTGAAGAACTAGGCATAGGGATTCACCTTGTAGGGCAAAATAGAGTTAAAAACATATAATGCTATGTCTAATGCTAGTTTAACAACTGTTTACTATTAGATTGCATATAGATATAAGATATCCAACATTCGGCAGCTGAGGATGCATTAGAGATTCTCATCGATTAACGGTGAATACTTTGTTGCAACATGCCTTAATTGGAAAACAGTCAAATACCACTAAGTGCGTTCAGAATCCAATTACCCATTTGCCATTAAGTATATCTTTGTACTTGACTTTAGATTTCCTTTATTGTATTCTATTTATTGCATTTTTTAATTTCATTAGATTATTAATCTTATCACTTATTTTTGTTTTATTTAGTTTTCTAAAATTGCACTGTTAAAATTATTGTAACAAGTCATATAACATCAATCCCTGTGGAGACGATCTTGATACTCATCATTATATTACTTATTGTGTACACATGTACATTGACATGATCATTATATTACTTATTGTGGATTGAGTGCATATATTTTTTAAGTCAATTTTATTTAGTGCAAAATTTAGTTTTCTTTTAATTTGTTTGCTATGTTGACAGAATTGCTCTAGCAACCTTTGCTTGCGCAAGTATAAACCTGTTGAATTTTAATTTAATCCATAAATTGAAAGAACAGTAAGGAGGCTAAAAAAAGAATATAGAGGTTTAAGATCTGTTGCAGACATGGCTAGTATGCAAAATATGGGAAAGTTGAATCCGCAAGAAAGAATGGATCTAATTAATGCTCCAAGAGATGATCTTCCTCTTATCTTAGATCCAATCAATGCACAAATTAAAGTTCAAGAAGGTTAGAATAGGCATAATGGTCGTGGGCAACTAGAATAACAACATTATCTACATAGTAAATGATAGAGACAGAGCCATTAGGGACTATGCAGTGTTAACCCCTCAAGCCATAAATCCTGGAATAGTCAAACCTGAAGTGCAAGTTGCTAATTTTGAGCTCAAACCAGTAATGTTTCAGATGTTGCAAACAATGGGACAATTCAATGGATTGCCCTAAAAAGATCCTCAACTTCACCTTAAAC
Source organism: Clausena lansium (assembly GCA_030449835.1). NCBI lineage: Eukaryota > Viridiplantae > Streptophyta > Magnoliopsida > Sapindales > Rutaceae > Clausena > Clausena lansium. The sequence goes on along the minus strand of JASUUF010000259.1, from coordinate 5,196,153 downwards.
TATTCTTAGAGGTGAGTTATGCTTTCAAGATTGCTGAAGCATTATAGGAAGCATTGAGGTTAAGACTCTTCCTATTTTCTCTGAGGGATAGAGCAAGAGCTTGGCTGAACTCTTTACCACCTGATTCTATTTCTACATGGAATGACTTGGCTGACAAATTTCTAATCAAGTACTTTCCACCTGGCAAGAATGCAAAGTTGAGGAGTGAGATCAAATATTCCATCAATTTGAAGATGAAGCTTATATGATGCGTGGGAAAGATTCAAGGAGTCGCTTAGGAAATGTCTTCATCATGGTATTCCTTGCTATATGTTGTTGGAAACTTTCGACAAAGATCTCAACTCAAGCACTAGATTGATGGTAGATGCTTCAGCAAGTGGGGCCTTGTTATCTAAGTCTTACAATGAGGCTTATGAGATTTAGGAAAGGATAGCTAATAACAACTATCAATAGCCATCCACCAGACAAGCTGTAGTAAGAGGAACAGTAGGAGTTCACAATGTAAATGCTTTGACAGCATTATCAGCCCAAGTAACCTCATTAACAAATATGGTAAAGGCTATGTTTATTACTCTAGCAACTGTCAACTAAGTTGCTGAAGTATCATGTGTTTATTGTAGAGAAAAACATTTGTTTGATAATTATCCAAGAAATCTTACCTCAGTCAACTATGTGGGCAATTACAATAGACAGAACCAGAGCAACCCTTATTCAAACGCTTACAATCCTAGATGGAGGCAGCACCCAAACTTCTCATGGAGCAATCAGAATCAAAATGAATATGCTGCAACATCCAAAAGAGACAAAATAGACCTATTCAATCACCTGGATTTCACCAGCAAAATCAAGGACAAAGAAGCACCAGAAATGATCAACTCAGCTCCCTTGAAGCTTTGATTAAGGAGTACATTGTGAAGAATGAAATAGTTGTTCAAAGTCAAGCTATATTCTTGAGAAACCTAAAAAATTAGATAGGACAGTTTGCTACAATATTAAGCAACAAACCTTAAGGAAGTTTGCCAAGGAACACAGAGGACCCAATAAGAGAAGGGAAAAAGCAATGCAAAGTGATTAACTTAAGATTTGGAAAAGATGTTCACATCTCAGTTGGTGTACCAAAAAGAAGAGTTAAGCCCACTTTCCACAACCCACCACTTTACAACCCATTGGTAAGAATAACAAAAGTACAGCATCTACAGAAAATGATGATCCAACACCAGCTTAGAACATGGCAAAAGAGAAGACAAAATCAAGATAAACAGATCAGCAAATTCTTAGAAGTGCTAAAGTAACTGCATATCAATATCCTTTTTGTAGAAGCTTTAGAGCAAATACCAAATTATGTGAAGTTCTTGAAGGATATTTTGACAAAGAAAATAAAGCTAGGAAAGTTTGAAACAGTTGCTTTGATATAAGAGTGTAGCCACGTGTTTCAAAACAAGATGCCTCAGAAGTTGAAGGATCTAGGAAGCTTTACCATTCTATGCTCTATAGGCAACAAATACAATGGCAAAGCACTTTGTTATTTAAGAGCGAGCATCAATCTCATGCTTTTATCTATGGTCAAGCAACTAAGGGTTGGAGAAGTTAGACCAACAACAATTACCTTACAACTTGTTCACAGGCCTATCTAGAAGGCAAGATCGAAGATGTACTAGTAAAAGTGGACAAGTTTATTTTCTAGGTGATTTCATAGTACTGGACATTGAAGCAGATAAAGAAGTGTCTACCATCATAGGCAGACTTTTCTTAGCCACGGGCAAGGCTCTAATTGATGTACAAAAAGAACAACTGACCATGAGGGTGAATGATCAACAAGTTACATTCAATGTACTAGATGCCATGAAGAGTCCTGATGATGTTGAAGATCGTAATTTTGTTCTCCACGTCACCATCTTCCATTTTCGAACATCTATTGCCACCGAGGACTGTTGATTCACTACCAGTCAACCATTGGAGATTCACGGCTTTGGGAGCTCGATTAGACTCTGCCACCATGCTTGGGAGCTCACCGCCAACACCATTGGACTCAGCGTGGCCAGATGTATCAAACTTGAGCTTCCCAGTCACCGTTGACCGGCGAGAGCATTTTCGTATTTTCACACTTTGAGGGAGGAATCGTAAGCGTGAACCAATTCGCAGACATTAACGATACCTGAGTTTAAACGTTGTCACTGTGAGTAGAATATACAAAACCTATTTTCATTGTTTATTATGAAAGTAAAGCAGGTTTGTTAAATAAGTATTTTAAATGCTCGGATTTAATAATTTTCTCAAAATGGATTTTATTAACGTATTGATATGTTATTAAAAATTGTGTGGTTAATGTTAATTGAATAAAGCATGATATATTTTAAAGATAAGAAAAGTGGATTTAAACATGTTAATGAAAAGAAAAGTATGATTTAAAGTATAATTAAAATGTATATGAGTATGAGTATTAAAGTTTGTTATAAAAATGATGAGGCAAGTACCCTTCCCCTCCAGATACAGTGGTACAAATGATATGAGATATGAGGTGATAACTCTATGAAAAGAGAGTTATCATAACATTTCTAAACCTAAATTAGTATTACTTAAAGAATAAATGATTAGTTTTTGTCCCATTTTTAGTGAAATTTTGCATAAGTATATATTTAAGCTTAAGTATCATAATTTGATGTGTTTAGATCACTTTACGCTCTAATTAGATGCATTATTGTAAGTGACCCAATAACTTATTGTTTGTTGAAGGATGTTGGAGAAGAAGGATTGCATTGCTGAAGCAATAAACCTGTAAAAAACGACAAAAGACTTGGTTGCACACGAACAAAAACAAATCTGAAACAGAGAGAATGCTATAGCCATTGCTGTAGCAATCTAGGAGCGAAACATACAAAAGTACAGCTTATGCATGCGCCAGCAAATAAAATCTCATCATAGTCATCTACGCGCACCGCCACTATTAGGTGTAGACAAAACAGTGGCGAGCGTGGCAGGCAGCACAAAAGTAATTGTGGTCCATCCATATTCAGCCATAAAATGAGCATTTTAAGGAAACACATCATCCATCTGTATTCAGCTGTCACCAACAAGAGAAATAGAGAGAAATTTCTGAGCTAAAAAAGAAGCAATTTCATGGAGCAAGAAGGAGAGATAGTTGAGGGTTAAAGAGTGACACTTGATTCTTAGTATTTTTACTTTTATTTGCAATTTACTTATTTTATTCTCTCTTTGATGATGTATTTGATGGAAAACATTTGTTTTTTTTATTGTTTCAAAGCTCAACATGAGCTAAACTTTCATGTAGTCGAGTTGTGAACAAATTTAATGTTTATTTGATGTACATGAGTATGTTACTTAGTACTTGCTGCAACATTTTTTTTTAATTTTACTTGTAACAATTTTCTATTTCAGTTGACTACCGATATAGTGGATACCAACTAAGAAGGAGCCTTACAAAGGTCTGACTTAGTGGAACTAATTAAAACAATACATTGGTTTTATATTGAGCTTCCCAAGTTGAGTTTTTAGATTGGGCTTCCCAAGTTGAGTTTTTAGATTGGACTTCCCAAGTTGAGTTAATTTCGATTTGAATAGGTCATGCTTAATCTAAAACTAGTGAAGGACTAGACATAGGGATTCACCTTGTAGGGCAAATGGAGTCTAGAACGTTAATGCTATGATCAATGTTAGTTTAACAACTATTCACTATTAGGCTACATATAGATATAAGATACCAGCATGCAACAATTGAGGATGCATTAGAGATTCTGTCTAGTGCTGTAGTAGATGCTGTAAAAACTATGCCTCAATTGATAGATAATCAATGACCATTAAGCGAGTTTAGAATTCAACTATCCCTTTGCCATTGAATATTTCTTTGTATTTGACTTTAAATTCTCTGTTTTGCATTCTGTTTATTACACTATTAATTTTAATAGATCATTAATCTCATCATCTATTTTGTTTTATTTAGTCTGCTAAAATTGCACTGATAAGATTGCTGTAGCGAATCCTATAACATCAATCCCTATGGAAATGATCTTGATACTCATCATCGTATTACTTGTTATATACTCTCACACATTGACACATACAGTCCTAGATCATAATACCATGAGGCCTTTCGGACCTGTCTGAACACACATAAAGGCTTTGGGCTGTGTGTTTGGGCACTTTTGCCTTTTGGGGGCATATGCATGCAGTATGATGAAGACATAGATATAGATGATATAAAGGCTTTTGGGGCCCATCTGAGTACACACAGAGGCTTTAGGTCATCTACTTGGGCGCAATTTGTCCTTCAGGGACTAGATTATGCATGCACAGATATGATGAGATATGAGATAACCTGTGTAGCTTTGGACACGATGGTACCCTGAGAGTACATCATTGCACCGTCCGTATGAGATATGATGAGATATAAGATGGCACTTCCCTGTCTATTCGTGAAGCTCCGGACATGATGGTACCCAGATAGTACATCATTGTACTGTCCGTAGAGGTCGGAATATGACGAGATTATTCCCTTAGTTACTTGTTTAGTGACAGTTTCATAATTCAGTATTTAAGATTACAATGTGATATGATTTCTTGATTTTGTGGTATTATGTATTATGTTTATGTCAGTACATGATTTACAATTAAAAAATTCATTTAAGTTTCTTATGATAATTTAATGAAATTATTTATTGAGATGATATAATTATTTTAATGTAAGTTTTTTTTCAAAAACTGCTATCCACTCATTGATCTCACTGAGTTTTATACTCACCCTGTTTTATTACATCTCCCCCCCCCCCTTACAAGAGATTTGTAGGTACAATAGTTGACCCAGCAACAATAGTTATTTTGAAGGTTTGGCCACTTGATGGTGCTAGGAGATACAGATGATAGTGTTAGGGCATTTTGATAACCTCATTTGTTTTGGATTTGTGTAATTGTATTTTGATATGATGAATGCTTAATGTATGTTGATATTAGCCATAGTATAATATTCTTTTGATACTTTGGAGATGTTTTGGTGATAATCAGTATTATGGCTGAGGATGATTGCTTAATGAAGTTGGTTGAATATTGAATTATTATGGGAGTGTTTTTTTAATAAATGTACAGGTTTGGGAATGTTATATTTTTAAGGGAGACTCTACCAAATTTTCGATAGAATCTTTATTAATAAGATTATTAACAGTCGAGTTAGATGAAATCATGTAGACTCAAATCGTGGGGTTCGGGGCAGGTCGTTTCGGAATAAGTTGTTTACTTGAGCTGTAGGAATCGAAATCAGAATGGGTTAGAATCCCATTGATGTGTTTATTTTATCTTGGAATTGAATTCGAAGTAAGCTGAATTATTTCAAGTTACTAAAATGCCCTTAATTAATTATAATAATAAATATCATTATTAGTAGTAGTAATAAGCTAATGAACCTATTTACTTGTAATCATGCTTGTGTTCTCAAAATTAAATGTAATGTGTTCTTGATATATATATGTATTGATAAGTCAAATGACTATTCACCACAACTAGAACCACTGGGGTTTTGATATTGCTCTATATATCTGAAAAGATGGGAAAATCCTTGTTGCATAATGTTTCTCTTCCTTTATGATCTTTCCCCTCATCCATTGGAAATCTAGTTTGCGAGAATTTCTTGCGCATGATGTTGGAGTTTTATTAGTATTTCAAAATACTAATGGCCCACATCCCCACATTTGAGGGAAGTGAGAGCAATAACTTTTATATTTGATTTGAAATTAGTCATGTATTTAATTTAATTTATAAATTAGAGTTGAAATTGAATTAAATTATGAGACACATGGATGACTAATTCAAATTAAATAAGAAAAGTGGATAACTAATTCAAACTGAATTAGGAAAAGGATTATAGAGGGTTTCTCTATAAGGAGACAAATAAAGCCTTCAAGGTAGATGCTCTACTACCTCTCCTTCTATCTCATATTCTCTTCATTATTGTACGTTTTGCTGTTCTAAACTGTTGTTTGGAGTGCGACCTCACAACAGTGGTGTCATTAAATCTTGGAGATCAATCCGCATTATTTGTTTCCTTATTATATTGGGAAATCTTCCTAGAGTGGAAATTTGCCTTTAGGACAGTGCATCACGCATGCCTTGATCAATCTATTATTGTTGTCGAAGTGAATAGTATCATGAATAGTATTAGTGAACAGTATCGTGAACAGTATTGGATGAATAGTGTCATAAACAATATCTATGAATAGTAATATAAACAGTGCCAACAGTAACTATTTGTGTTTTGGACTTTTAAGATAGTAATATCGACTCATATTTCCAACACACGATTCATCCAGTACAAGGAAACTAGGAATTTTTCATGCTGTCATGACCATAATGCTACAGAGCTTATTATTCATTTTCATTATGTAACAGTAATTATAAACTAATAAATTGAAATTAAAATAATAATAAGCAAACATAAAATGCATAATTAGATCCAAAATAATTCCCAATACAACATAAGTTCCACCAACATAAAATTAAAAATCCTTACATAACACATATGAAAGTTAAACCATCACCAGTTAAAATAAGTCACATATTAATATATATAAATTCAAAATCCCAAAATAGCAGCAAAAGTACATAGATTCAACATCATAGTGATATCGGACTACACTCTATGACGAAGCATTTGAACGACATATCCTTTCTTGAGGTGATCAGGTAAGGTAAAGAACACACGAAGCAAATCATATTTCAAGGCCAACACACTAGTCATCATATATTTCCTCATTAGCCAAGCCTTCAATTTTGCTCATTTCTTCATATAACTTGCAATCAACTATATTCTTATCTCTAGAAAGCAAACTAACCAAACCATCTATCTTAGGGACCATTGCTGCCACTAACTCAGCCATTGTTCTAATATTAGAGCACATGCAATCAAATAATTTCTCTTTACTCTTTCTTTTCCTAGACTTATTTGTCAAACTACTTGGAGCTTCATCAACTTATTGATGAGGAGTAGCATTTGTTTGAGGAGTGCATGACATATCATCAAATGAATCTTTCATATTCGGCTCATTATTTGACTCAACCCCTAAATTGACATTATTTGACTCCTAAAATGACAATAATGTTGTTACCTTGACGGATTTCTTCCTCATCATCATCTGCATTACTGGCATTAGCTCCAGTTTCCCAATCTTGACAATAAATTTCACCCAAGGAATAATAATGTGGAAATGGTTTATTAATAAACCAACTGCATCCTTTCTTGTATGTTTAAAAAAGACAAATAATGTGTAAGTAACATAAAATCAAGTAGTATAAATTACGCCATAAAGTTTAAAACTTTACCTTAACATACTCATAAAAAATATCCTTTTCACATCATCATCTTCTTATTGTCCCATCCAAAACCGCTAAATGATAACGTATCGGACATAACTCAATATTTTTGCTTAAACCATTTCACTCTAGATTCGATGTGGGGAGAAGCTTTCAAACCACAAACTGGAAATTTCGCTTCTATCTTGATTTCTAATTATTGCAAATACCCAGTCCTAAAACCACAATCTGACCTCCACATAGGATTTTGACTCATTTTTAACAACGAGTCAACCAATGCATTATCTTTAGCAGTTGTCCTGAAATGTTTGTTCATCCCCAACCTCTAGGAGTTGAAGTAGGAACAGAACTCATTCTATATATTCAAATACAATATGAATAGTCAAACAACAATACAATTTCTAATAAAAAAAAACAATACGATATCCAAACTTAGAGAATAGTACAATATCCAATCTAAAAAAATAATACAAAATCAAATCTCAAAGAACAATATAATATCCACTTTCAAGTAAACAATGCACTATCCAAACACAAAGAACAATACAAAATTCAAACTCAAACAACATAATATCCAATTGTAACCAACAATACAACAACAATTGTAAAATAATAGTTGAAAACAATGTCAAACAATCTGAATTCCATAAGGTCACAGACAAACTTTCCATACTTGTCTGCTTGCGTGCCATGTTCCGCTTCTCTTGGGCCAAAATTTGTCTCCAAATAGTTCACTCATTAGAGGGCTCAACTGTATCAAAAACCTCTTATTAAATTAATAAATATTCATTAATTTACCAATAAATTAACAAAGTCTTAATTTATCAATAAATAAGTGACCTCGTTAAGATAATATTTTTTTTTAGTCCCAAAGATATCATTTTACAGAGGTTTTACAATATATGGATACTTAGGGCCTGTTTAGTATTGTTTTTGAATTTGAATTTTCTGAAAATAAAAATGAGAATGAAAATGATATTTTGCGATTCTTCGTATTTTGAATTTAAATATGCGTCTGAAATCATTTTCTGTATCTTGTATTTTAAAATTAAAAATAATAATATCTATTCAGTAAACACAATTGAGAATAATAAAAACAGTAAATATATGTTCGATAATATCATTTCTAAAAATAAATTTTGCTAAATATTTATTGATATTTAAACAATACTATTTTTAAATTAAATATTTTTACTAAATATTTCATATTTAAAAAATACTATAATTTTTTATGTAACCTCCATTAATTAAACAATTAAACGATAATTCACTAAACAAATAATATAAAATTAAACAATTTTTGAATTATTAAATCATAAAAATATATAAACAAACATATAATAATTAACTTTTAGTATTAACATTACAAAAACAAGGTTTTACATTGTCATTTATTCTAAACAACAGTTTTTTTTTATCATTCCTAAACAATAGTTTAAATAAAATGATTATTGAAATAGTCATATAACATCAGGAAAGTCATTTGGCAGTTGCTTTAGCAGCTCCGGTGAACGCAAAAAGAGTTTCGATAGGAAAGAGATCAGCAGATTATGGGCAGTAATAGCAGTAGCAGTTGAGACAGGGCAGAGAGAGTAGCAGTAGCAAAGCAACAACAGCGGCAGTAGAAAACAGTGAGAGCAGAAGGAGCAAAGGTAGAACAACAACAGTGGCAGAGATAGAACAGCAGCAGGAGAGAGAGAGCGCAGCGGCAGTAGCCGCGAGGAGAGAGAGAAAGCTCAGCAGCAGTAGCCGAGAGAGAGAGAAAGCGAAAGCACCAATAACGATCTTATTCAATATTCAGTGATGGTTAATATTTGTTGAAAAAGAAGAGCAAAAGCCATGAACGAGAGTTGAGATAAGGTTTTGTTTGAGGAGAGAAAAGAAGATAACAGATAAGGTTTTATTTTAGGAGAGAGAAGAAGTGGAAGTGTCTTGGGAACAGTTAAAAATTTGTTTTATAATTTATGTTGAAGTTTGTTCTGCAATTCACCCAAAACATGTATAACTCATTCTCACTTTTATTATTCTAGCTGAATCTATTTTATTTGTTTTATAATTTATTTTTTGATTCAAGGTCACCGAACATGTATTACAGCTAAGATTATAAAAACGAAAATGAAAACATAGGTTAGAAAATGTTACCGAACATCCCTTTAGTGTTTTCATAAATTTTGTAAAAATTTTGTAACTCTGCTATATCAAAGTAGCATTGTAACTTTTTACGGGTGTCATTTGTTTAAAATGATAAAATTTTGCCTGTTAAACACAAGAGGTTACATGGGTTGGGAGGAACTTTGGTTGACTTTATGCTGCTCAATAATAGAAAAAAAAAAAGCTACATAACAATTAGAGTTAATACATTGATTTATTCAACTCTGAAATCTTGATAAGATTTTGAAACTGAAGAAGGAAAGAGAAAGTGTTCTATGTATTGTAGTAGACATTATTTGAGTTATTTGTGGCTATTTAATTTATAGATTTTCGCTGTAGTGATTGCTTATTAAAAATTAATGATCATGAAAAATTGTTTTGGGATTTATTTTCGGAGAGAGAATGATTTTGGGAGAGGGTAAGATTTTGGGAGAGAGAATGATTGCTTTTGGATTTTGTTTTGGGTTTTATTTTTTAATTTAATTTGCAATTTGTTTGATTCTTTGTTTACTTTACAATTGTAAAAGTGAATATTAATTCTTTGTTTTATAATTTATTTTTTGGATTCAACTCATCGAACATGTATTATATTTGTACTTTGAAAATAAAAATGAAAATAAATATTTGGAAATAATACCAAACAAGCCCTTTGTTCCCCGAACGAAGATTTCACTGAGCAGCAATGTAATAAAATGAATTAGACGAAATTTCCAAATTTTACATTGTCAGATCGGAGAACTTTAAAAAAGAAAATAATAAGGATGAATAAAACTCAAATCGATTTTAGTACTTGAATATTTCATCATGTATTATTAACTCAATAAATAAATTTGGAGCATTACAAATGTCAGTTAATATATTTTGTTATAGGCAGGCATTATCGTACTCCAACAAATCAAATCGATGAGTAAATAAAACCTAACATATTTTTATTCAATTCGTCTGGGTAAATAGAATTACAAAATATTGTTTAGAAATGCCCTCAAGCGTGCCTATGTTGGCTCCTGTGCCAGCGTGTTATGTCATGCCAGTCTAGCATAAGTCTGCCCTGGCCCGGCCCATGGCTGGAGTCCAAACTGCAGGCCGTGTCCTGGCAAAGGCTTGCATATGCTTTCAATTTAAAAACTTTTGCATTATGAAAGCGCACCAGATCCTCACTATTTTTATAAAAAAAATAATAATAAATTAATACTAACAGATATCTCCAGTGAACTTAGCAAATAGATTTGTTGTTGTCATTATAATTATAAATGTATTTGAATTCAGAGTTGAACTTTTTACTAATCTTTTAAAAGATTCAATTGATAATTTTTAGATAAGAATATAAAATTAATTAAATTTTAATCGTACAAAATTTACAAATATAATTAATTAAATTTTAATCGTATAAGAATATACATACATCTATGGCAGAAAATTATAAATAGTTGCTCACCGTTCAACTCAACTCTAGATCCAAATCTATATTGTATACCAAGCAACACAAAATGGAAAAACTATTGACCAAGACACAGAAATTGGATCCAAAATAAAAATTTTGAGTAAGAGAAGAGACAACAGTAACTTCTAACGTAAACTAAAATCTCTAACTTTCATATTAAATTATGCTTTGTAGTTTGAAATTTATATTAAATTATATTAAATCTTCTAGGCTGTGCCAGCTTTAAAAATAAAATAATAATAATTGCAATACTCAAATCAAAATATGATAATCTGCACTTTTAGGTAGAGATGGCTAACGGGCCAGGCGGCACGTGTACATCAGACAAAGACAAAGACGACATGAACACGTTTTGGTGGGGTACGTGACTCGGCACGACACGCATGCGGGCTGGGCCGAGCTTAAAAATTTAGTTACATGGGTCTTAAAAATATGGCACGCTTAGAGATGGACTAAAGCACAATACATGAAAAGGCCCACAATAAACACGTTTCACTTTTTAATAAAAATAAATTTAAAAATTTATGATTTTATAAATAACTTGAAATTGAATCTTTTAACACATTTTATTAGCGTAAGTTTTTTAAATTGATTTAATTCTTAGTTAAAAAAAAACTCTAATTGTTTTATGTTTATAATTTATTAAATGAACAGATGACATTATGATTTTAATAAATAAAATTGTAAATATCATGATTTTATAAAATGTATATATTAATAGTATTATGGATTATAATCTATAAATCTATATAAGTTCAAGTAAACAATTAAGTCAATTGTTAAGAAAAATTTATTATTGTTGTTGTTGTTAAGTATTAAAAAAAAATTCTAATACCGTAAGATCTAACTTAATAATTAGAATTACACTCTCTTACTATTATTAATTTATTATTATTGAATATAGACTTGAATTTTGAATTTTTGATTCTATTGAATTTGACTAAAGACACATGGACTCAAAAAAGGTACATAAAATTAAAAAATGTACGCAAACAACTTGGAATAACCTCTTAAAAAAAAAATAAAAAAAATTTGTCATGCTTTTTTTCTTAGGCACGGCATAGCACGTGTGGGCACGGAACATGTACCGGGATCGGCCTAGGCAAAAAAATTACGCATTGAATTCAAGCACGACGACATGAAGATATATAGTGGACGACAGCGCGGCGTGAGCGCGGCATACAAAAGACATAGTCGACATAGCACAGCATCACCTTGTCAAATTAGACAACATATAGTCAAGTTGAAACCCAGCAGCTTAATTACTTGTCCTTGACAACTCAACCAGGTATTAATCAATTAACTAGCTAGGCTAGCTCCATAAATTTGAGCTCTTAAGGGTTATTTACACACAACAATACAAAATAAGAACCAACAAAACCAAAAACATAACAATGAGAAATAAATTATTCATACCACTCTCCTTCCTTTTATTCGCCTTCATTGGAAAGCCATTGCCTGTCCTAGGCAGTGCTTCACCTGATCTGGTGCTGGACATCACCGGTAAGTAGCTCTGAGCTGGCAGTAAGTACTACATCTCGCCAGCTATACGTAGCTGAGGCGGCGGTCTTACACTTGGTAGCAGAGATAGCAATAAAACATTTCCCCTAAATGTTGCTCAGGAGCAACATATATTAAAATATGGTTTTGCCAAATATTTTTGCCTGTAAACCCTAAAAAGGGTGTTGTTCGTGAGTCCACCGATTTAAACATCAAATTTGAAGCTGCAAAAAGTAGTGTGCAATCCACAGAGTGGAAGCTTGACAATTTTAATGCAGCATTGGGGCAGTGGTTTGTGACAACCGGGGAAGTTGAAGGCAATCCTGGCCCCAAAACCACGAGAAATTGGTTCAAGATTGAGAAGTTTTATGCTGACTATAAGGTTATTTTCTGTCCTTCGGTTTGTAAGTTCTGCAAAGTTTTGTGCAGAGATGTTGGCATTTTTATAAATGGTGGGGTGCGGCGTCTGGCCTTGAGTGATGTCCCATTCAACATTGTTATGTTAGTTACCACAATTTCAGCCAAATTGTACACTCTCATATTTGGAACATTGTTATTAAATTCTTCAGCAGCTGTAGCACGTGATGCTTTGCCCTTCAATTTGATAGCTGAGTCCACGGTCCCTATAAATCAACCAAGAAATTCAATAACGAAAATAAAAATAGGAAAAAGCTTCAAATTGACATATTACTCATTGATGGTAAATAAAATTACACAATCCTCTTAGTGGTAAATGTAACTGTACCTAGACAAGTTACTTTTTTATTTAAAGTTTCTCATTTAGCAGAGATATTAAGCACTTACAATATGCTGAATATTTACATAAGTAGGTGAATCCCTTGTTAAGCCTAATGTTTTACTCTATTAAGTACTAAAATAGTTGCGGGATAAGAAGCAAAAAGAAAACAATTTATTAATGGTCAAAATCACAACTAGAGATGGCTAACTAGTCAGGCCAGCACCAAATGAAGGCGCCCACGTGTTGTCGTGTCGTCTTAGTCTTATTATGTATTTCAATGTTTGTCTTAGTGTTGTGCCTAAATTTTTTTCCATAGACCCGGCCCGGTACACGTGCCGTGCTCACACGTGTCGTGCCTAAGAAAAAAAGCACAACAAATTTGTTTCTTTTTTTTAATTTTTTAAAAAGGTATGTCAAGTTGTTGACGTATTTTTTTAATCCTTTGTACCTTTTTTGAGTCCATGTGTCTTTAGTCAAATTCAATAGAATCAAAAATTTAAAATTCAAATCCATATTCAATAATTATAAACTAATAATAGTAAGAAAATGTAATTCTAACTATTAAGTTAGATCCTCCGGTATTAGAATTCTTTTTTAATACTTAACAACAATAATAACAAGAACAACAATAATAAACTTTTCTTAATGATTAACTTAATTGTTTACTTGAGCTTACATATAGTCATAGATCATAGTCCATAATAATATTAATATATGCATTTTATTAAATTATGATATTTATAATTTTATTTATTAAAATCATGATATCATCTGTTCATTTAATAAATTATAAACATAAAATAATAAGAGTATTTTTTTAAACTAAGAATTAAATGAATTTAAAAAACTTAGGATAATAAAATATATTAAAATATTCAATTTTAAGATATTTATAAATCATAAAATTTTAAATTTACTTTCGTAAAAAAGTGAAACGTGCTTATTGCGGGCCTTTTCACATGCCGTGCTCTTAAGACCTACGTGACTAAATTTCTAAGCTCGGCCCAACCAGCGTGTGTGCCATGCGGTGCCACATGCCCCAATTGAAACGTGCTCGTGCCGTACCGTGCCACATGCCTTATTGAAATGTGCTCGTGCCGTGCCATGCCATGTGCCCCATTGAAACGTGCTCATGCCATGTCATGCTGTACGGACACGTGCCGTGCCACGTGCCGCCCGGCCCACCGGCCATCTCTAATCACAACGTCCACAAACTAGTCATTGTTTCATTTTTCTCTGCACTAAAAATCACAAAGATAAAAAACTAAAATCACTTAATCGTCCTCTCAAAAAAAAAAATCACTTAAGCGTAAATGCTTCAAGATTGGGATCCAAGAGGATATAAGACCCACTATGCCAAGCCCAATAACAATGTAAAATCGTACTTTCTTTCTTTCTTTTTTTTTTTTTTTTTTTAATATACACCATTGATTAAACATCAAACAAAGGCATGAAAAAATAAAAAATAAAAAATCTGAGGTTGAATTTCTCCCACCATTCAAATAAAAAAAACAACTACACTGCATTAAAACTGACTCAAACATCCTCTAAAATAAAATTCCAAAGCATTTGAAGCCCAACAAGTAATAATTACAAGTAAATGACATAACAACTTCAAATTTTCAAAAACAGCTCAAGTTTTGTTGGTGCCCTTGTGCTCTATCTTCAGTGAGAAATCCAATTTTTTAACTTGATTTACACCTCTCTCACTCCAAACACACTCGCTCTCCCACTTACCACCTTCAAATTCTCCATCATTTGATTTCCCAAATGAATTTAGGATTGAAAACGCTCCAATAAAAATTCTCCATTTTTCTCCTCTTTACCCATGACCTCCCTCTTAAAACTGGTAAATGCTCTCTCCTTTTTTTCCCCTTTTTCGTCATCTTCTTCCACATCCCTTTTTATTCTCTTGTCACATCTCTTTTTCCCTTTTTTTTCCTCTTTTCCTCATCTTCTTCTACGTCTTTTTCTCTCTCTCTCTTTTTTTTTTTTCCTACTCATCTTTCTACTCTTTTCTCTTGTCTAAGCTTCCTCTCCTCGTCTTTTAATAAATAAATAAAGTAAAATAAATAAAGATTTTCTGGAATACTCCTCTAAAATATCTTAAGGGTGTGTTTACTTCTTAAATTGGGGAATCAGAATTCAAAATTGAAATTATTGATGAGTGTTTTCTTACGTATAATAAGGTGGGAATTGGAATCAGAATATTACGGGACCCATAAATTTGGAAGTCACTCCCAGAACTACCCATTTGATCCCCAATTAAAATTTTATAATTTCCAAATTGCCCTCAATCGTGATCTGTAATTTTTGCATTTTGGCCCTTACAGAATTATGAAATACCCAAAAACTTTGTATTATTTGCTAATAGGTTATTATTATTATTATTATTATTATATTAATACTATTTTTATTAAAATTTATTTAATTTTATTATTATTTTTATTATCATCATCATCATCATCACCAAAATTTATTAATTTTATTATTTTAATTGTTATTACTATTTATTATTATCATCACTAATATTAATATTATTAAAATTTATTAATTATTAATATTATTATTTATTATTATTGTTATTATTATTATTAAATTACATTAACTTTACTATTTTAATTAATAATAATTATTATTAATATTATTATTTATTAATATTATTATTATTAAAATCTATTAATTATTGTTGTTGTTGCTGTTGTTGTTGTGTTGTCTGTTGTTATCAAAATTAATTAACTTTATCATTTTTATTGTTATTATTACTGTCATTATTATTAATATTATTAAAATTTATCAATTTTTATTATTATTAATCAAATTTATTATTTAAATTATAATTAATTAAGGACTTTTTAGTAATTTCCAACAATTAACTAATTCTGATTCTGATTCCTACAACTCAAATAAAAAATTTATGGTGCATTTACTAAACGAGAATTGGAATAAGCTGGAATTGTAAGAGGGAATTGGAATTAGAATAATTTATTTACTTGAGCTGTATATACGAATCGGAATCGGACTGAACTGTATTGCCATTGATATGTTTATTTTGCCTTGCAATCAGAATGAGTTAGATTGTTGCAAATTACTAAAAAGTCCTTAATTAACTATTGTCATAATTATTATTAACATTAATATATTAATTGATTATAATACTTTTATCATTAATAATAATAATGATAATAATAAAATTAATATATTTTATTAATGATAATATTAATAAAAATAATTAATAATAAATAAAATAATAAAGCTATTATTATTATTATTAAATAAATTTATTATTAAACAAAATTTTTTATAACAGTAATAATAATTATTATTATTACTATCATCATCATTGTTATTGTCATCGTCATTGTCATCATCAAAAGACCTATTTACAAATAATACAAAATTTTTGGTTATTTTCATAATTTTATAGGGACTAAAATGCAAAATTAACAAAATTTCATTGAGGGCATTTTGGAAATTATGAAAATTCATTGGGGGTAGAATGAGAACTCTTGGGACTGGCTTGGGAATCAATCTTCCATTCCACATTCCTAAATTGAGGTTGGATTCCGATTTCCCAATTCGAGAAGTAAACGCACTATTAATTTATTTTTACTACAATTTCTCATTCCGATTCCAACTCATTCCGATTCTAGCTCATTCCTATTCTCGTTTAGTAAACGCACCATAAAACTATTGTGTGTGGGGTTTATAAAAAAGTCCAAAATAATTCTAAGCCAAATTAAAAGAAATTTATTCCTCTTTATTTTTTTAATGAATTTATTAGAGTAAATTGACACTTAGACTAGTGGGGTATTTCACTTTCTTAAAGACCATCCTACCGATATCAAGCTCCTCGAGTGCCATTTGATCGAGCTATTCCAGTCTAAGGATGGCAAATATCCAACAGGTCGGGTTTTGGGTTTTGGTTTAGGACTGACATCAACTCCGTCGTGGCAAAGAGAGACGATTACAAGTCAACAAACTTGATGGTGGCGAGTGAGAGAGAGTTGCATTTGAGAGAGAGCAGCATTTGAGTGAGGATTGTTAGTGTGCGTGTTAGACACTACAGAGAAATTAAAAAAAAATAAGAAAATGTAGGTGTGAAGGGTTGTTTGTTTTGTATATGAAATGGCGTCATCTCGATAGATGTACGTGACACGATTCAAAAATGTTTAATTTATTTTAAGTATAAAAATATCTAGTTATAATATAGTTCGGTGAGTAAAAGGTCAATCTAAAGAGAAAAGATTTAATTTGTTTATATCTAATATATATATATAATTTAAATATATGCAACTTAATTTAAGTGAAACTATAAAATTAAATTAGTTAGGGTTATGGATCCACTCTTAGTAGTAAATATAATTTAATAAATTCTTTTTATCATATTTCTTTATTGCCCAAAAGATTAATTGTATAAATTATCATTATTTTTCTATTAATTTTATTATGGATTAAGTACTTAGTGTGCCAAAATTTAACTTGTTCATAATAAGTCAAAATATCATTTTACCATATTTTATAGTAAGATATAAATAATTTATTATGCTAAACTCCCTTGTTTGTTTACAATAAATCAAAATTTCAAAATATAAAATATGGATAATATTAATTAGAAAATAATTTAAGTTATATAATTAATAATAGAACTTGATTAAATCATATTTTCCTACTAAGAGTTTCACCTTACCCTAACTATTATTATTTAGCTAAGCTTAATTGAAATAAAAATAATATTTGAAATTAAATTACACATAATTAAAAGAAATAAAAACAACCTGACCTTTAATAGTTGAGTACCCCTGAAGGCATCTTTCTGTTCTTTTGGACACATGGTGAGCCCTTATTAGCGATTCCCCTCCTCATGTAGGGTTTTAAGAGTAATTTGACATCTTACATGGGGGGCCTCTAAACTTGCTTGGGCTAACGGCTACCCACTTGGGGGCAGTTGAACTGATTATACATCAGGTTACTGATCATACATAAGATGTTTACAACTGCTGTTTCAGTAGAAAAATGCACTAGGACTACAATATTTTATTAATTCTATGAAACATTTGTCCAGACAAATAACCCTCACATTGAAGGAATGTATTGGCTCCACTCGCATTTTGTGAGGAAGAAAGAATATTTACATGTTAATTTCACTCAATCATGCTTAATTGAGGAAATTTTGAGCCTCAACCGTAGTTAGAACTTGAACCAAGGAAACTTGAGTGCCTTGGTTACCAATGGGCAAAAAGCCTATTGGCAAGTATAGTAGTTTTTAATAAGTCAAATTTAAGTTGTTAGTTGGTTCCTTATTTTGTGATTCATAAAGCATGATGTAGAACATGCTTAATGCTTGCTATTTTTAGGCTTACATGCTTAATGCTTGCTATTTTTAGGCTTGTAACTTTGAACTGAAGCTCTAGTTAAAGCTTGATGTTATTCAATAAAAAAGGGTCTTGAGTATTATTATTTTTACAACTTGAATGTTGTATTTGGGAGTATATTAATTTCCTCGAATTAACCCCATTTGTTATCTAATTTTTTTGTTTCATTTGATTTCACTTTATAAACTTTAGTATTCGTATCAAAATCCAAGTTAGAAAGTCAAGGAATCTCATAAGTAGAAGATGGCACGAATCCTAGTGTCATAAAGTAGGATTCATGCTTCTTATGGTTAGGACCCGTTTGGATTGCTTTTGGTAGGCTTAAAAGTAATTTTGAGAATCTAAAAGCTAATTTTAGTGTTTGATAAAAAAATCAAAATCACTTTTGTCAAAATTAGCCTTTCCTACAGCTGATCTTAAAAAGCAGAAAAGGAGTAGCTTTTAAATTATGATTTTGAGTATCAATTTTATCCTTTAATACAATTTCATAAATATTCTTATACTTATTACCTAAACCCAAAATTATCCTTATTCAAATTGAAGACAAAATCAATATTTTTATTATAATTTACGCATTCATTTTGTTTACCCTATTTCAGCTTAAAATTTTATCATTCCATCAAAAGTTCTATATGGCAACGAGGCAAGATACAACAAGTGTTTCATCACCTTTTAACTAAATTCATGCATATTCAATGCAATTGATTGGGGAAATTTTTATTTTAATATTTTTTGTTTATTTTGTTTGAGATTGTTTATTTAATGAAAAATGCAGTTTATTTTTTAATTATCAATTGTTTTAAGATAAAAAAATAAAAGAAATAAAATCAATATAGTATAAATTTTATTTTTAGTTAAAATTATAATAATACACAATTAAAAATATTATATGTACATATTTTATGTGTAAGTAAATTCCATCCTATATTATATTTATTTTAGTCATTTGTTTTCTTACAACAGTTTAACAGTAAGATTTACCAAACACACATAACTGATTTCAAAACTGACAATATTTCTCAAAACAAAATTTACCAAACACTTAATTGATTCTCTTTACAACTAATTATTTTTATAGTACAGTTAACAACAATTATTTTAAAAATTATAACATTACCAAACTGGCCCTTACTTGGCCGTCAATCATCTACGCTGTAGGGTACGTAGGAAAGCTATTGGGCAGAATTTAGGACTTTTGACAAGTTTCTAGAATGTCCTTTGGGCCTAGTGTCGATTTTTACTTTTTTAGATAGCAACATACATCATGTATATTAGATGGTTTTGTTAACTCAGAGTCATTTAGCTGTTATTATTAATTATCAGCATGCATTTTGTTCATTGCATCAAAAATTTCCTCATCAATCGCATTAGCATTCCCAAAGTGCTTCAGTAGTTGTTTGATGAGAGTTTTACAGTCTTATGTTGCGCAACGCTATTTGAGCTGGTGATGAAATTTCACTTTTATGCCAAGAATCGAATTCAGATGACAAATGATTGAAAAATTAAACAAAAATGGATAGAATAAACTGAAAACTGCTAAAAACTGAGAACTAAACAGAATCACCTGGAATTAGTTTGGTTCAATTTCATAAATCTATTCAAAGTGATTAAAAATTTCTTGAACCCATCGATTTTCGATTTAGTTCAATAAATTATTACAGCTAGATACTCTACTAAGAACTCATTAATTATAAAAACCGACGATTTGACTATTAATTTTGTAAACTTCACATAAAAATGTTTTGGATGATAATATTTTTTGGGTATGAGTACGGATGTCAACGGGTAGGATTTTGTATTATTAATTAGCTCATAAAATTATTTGAAGATAATGTATGAGATAAAAGAGATTTTAAAACTCCATTTTGTATATGGCCATACTTTTCTTTAATAGGAAACAAAATTTCCAAGGTTTTACAGAATCAACATTCTGAAGACCTTGTAGGATCCATACAATTATTAATGTCTTTTACTCCCAGATTTTGACTCCTGCGATATCATTTATAACTCGAAGGGCATTGCCACACCTTCAGCTAAATGTTGTAAGAGGATAGGCTTTTGTCATCGCTCTTTTCTACAGTCAAAAACTCGGTGCTTCGGATTCGTCCGGAAGTCTATTTACCACAAAACCATCAAATCTTAATAACGAAAATTTTTTAATGTGGAATTAAAATTTGGGATTAAAGTTTGGAACGAGTTTACAGCACTGTACCTCTTCCCAAATTGTAATTCCAGACCTGAAAATGACTCATCTTAATAGTTTGTTAACCAAAACTTTCCTAATAGGCGAATCACGTGTATATCCGTGTATATCCTTCCCTATCCACCCAAAACGTTTGAGTAATATTTCTCCAACTGCTATTGATGCGAAGCAACTTTATCGGTTCAAGTTGTTAAGATGATGATGATAATAATAATAATAAATTGTAGCCCCATATTCCCTATCCTATATATGTTCCTAATACATTACCTGTAATGTACGTCAATAAAAATGTTAATAAAGACCTAATTTATTGAGTCTCAAGTATAAATTAAATCCCCTGCTTATAGTCTCTTTTAAGACCGAGTATAAGTGAAAGGGGAGGCTGTCCAGTTTCATTTTTAGTAAGACCATAGAACTCATCAAAAATGAATTGAGACTTCTTTCATATTATGCTCTTGATTATATGGGAGTAGAAGTTTGTGTCCTTGCAGAAGGAGTGATCAACAAATAAAAATCCTGATTGAGGTAATCACTGTTGGACAAAACTCAAAAGTGAGCAATTATTATATCTAATAAATCTTAAGAGTTCTCATTATCCGACTTGCTTGTACAATTTGTTCAAGACACATTTATTTCAGCATGAATTTGAAATTACAATTTCTCCAATATTATTCCCATGCTAAAGGGCCACATCAACCGTAGTATTAACATATCTCAAAGCTTGCTCCCTAGAGTAGAAACTGTTCCCTCTTTCGAAACCTGAGAAAGACCTAAATAAAGATCAGTGATACAATGCTGACCTTCGATCTTCCCCCAAAGCTTACTCCTTCAGTGACCAAATCCAAATTTCCAATGTGATATAACACTCGAAATGAGCAAAAGAGAAGCAAAATCTTAATCACAAAATTTATAGCTAGTAAGTGTTAAAAAATAAATAGATTAATATAAAAGCACAAGACTTTGGTTCTCTTTAATTTTCTGAATTTTTTTAAGGAGTTGAATTGCTGAAGATAGAAAGATCTGGATTTCTTCTAGGGATGGTCAGCTTACCTTAAACGAGAGTTATAATTTTTCAAGACTTCCCTACAGACGATTATATCCAATGCAGAGGTATTCATCTTGCTTTATCTTGTTCTCTTCGTGAAAGGCCTTGCGGGTTAGAGACAAATAACCATTTATTCATCACTTGGCATTTTGCTTCTTCAATTTGGAATTAGCTGGTCAATTTATTTCGAACTTCAATATGCCATTGCTTCACTATCGGTGACTTTTGGAATTGGGTACTTGACAAGCCATTTAGTTGACGACCTTTTAATGTGTGGTTGGCGGCTATTTTTCAAAGCATTTACTTGATTTGGAGATGTAGAAATCGGATTCGGTTTGAAGATGAAATGCCTTCAGTTGCTAAAATACAGGTTGATATTTTCTCTCTTCTACGCCACTTTGCTACCATGAGTCCAGGTTTTGTTGCTTATGGCTCGGATAGGGACACTTTTAGTAGTTTGGGCATTCCTTTTAATCTTGGCAGGGCCCCGAAGAGTTTAATTATATTTTGGCTTCCAGTTTAATTATATTTTGGCCTCCCCCTCTTTAAGGTTGGATCAAAGCTAATTCAGATGGTCTATCTAAAGGTAATCTAGGCCCTCAGCTTGTGGTGCTATTTTTCTTAATTATTTGGAAGAGCATTTGGGGAGTTTTGGCATGACTCGGGTCACAGTTTGGCTTATTAAGTAGAGTTAATGGCAGATTGCTTGGTTATTCATTTTGCTTATGATCAATGATGGCACAAACTTTGGTTATCTAGGAGTAGATGGGTGAATTGTAAGATAAAGCTTTCTATCATGGATTACGGTTGCTCACACATCTTTAGGGAGAACAAAAATGCTGCAGATTGTCTCATTAATCTAGGTCTTAATCATGATGATCTTTTCGGTGGAACGATCCTCCCCTGGAGATTCAACAATTCTTGTCTCAAGATGCTAATAGCTTTCAGAAGTATCTTTCTTTTGATATATATATATATGAGTTGGATTTATTTTTTTCCCAAGAGTTTTCCTCTATGTTGTTCTCGGTTCCATGGCTTATCTTAGGGGTAAAGCACATTATGTCTCCCCCAAATAGGTATATCGGTAACTCTTTTTTATTTAACAAAATCCCTCGGCATCCCGAGGTTCATAAAAAATAATAATATTAATAAATAAAGATAATTAAAGCACAAGAAAATAATAAAATAGAAGTTAATTAGAGCATTGGACTTACAGAAGAAAATAGGATATGAGAAAAAAAGAAAGTTGATTTGGTCTTGGCAAATTCTCTAGTAACAAGTTTCCAATATGTCTTCTTCAAATCTGCTAACACCTCCACTCATGTCTGCCTCATCTTGCAAGTTGCAATTCCGTAAATATCAGTGCAGCCTTCTTCATTGCCGGCGGCAAATGTAAAAGTATTTGGTTTTGTCTCGTTGGGATCGGCACATACTGGAGACAGTACCCCCACAACATTTCACCTTAAACATGAAAGAAGAACTTAAATGAGACGGCTTTATGTTTGTGCTTTATGTTTGTAACCAATAAACCCACAGGGAGTAAAAATCCATGCATGACATTATCTGAATCAATGAAGCAGTGAGTACTAGCTAGCATCATAAATTTCGATTGCTGAAAGCCGTATTGACAATAATAATCGGAGGAAACTTCAGTAATGCTGTGGCAGTTGAAGAGTTATTGAAGATGCTGAACCAGTCAGGAATTTTGCTCCCAGGTAAAATTATGCTGTGGCAGGTTAACTATAAAATGGAATAAAAGATCATGATTTTCAGATGTAACGAAGAGGGAGAGACAGAATTGCGTACATACCACTGATGCACTTGCCATGGGCTGAATCCTTAGTTGTGAATCTGTTATATTTCCAAAAAAACTGCGGAAACTCTGTGAGATTAATACAGTTGCAGAAATCAATAGTTATCGATCGGAGAAACAAAATGAATGCTGCTTGGAAAGGACCTAAGACTTGTGCAGCCCTCGAAACACAACATACTGAGATATTTGAAATTCTAGATGGATGGGGAAGCGCAAGCCAATTAAGTTTGTACAATTCAAAATATTTGTTCCCTCAGGATTTATGGCTTTAGATATGCCTGGCATCGTAGTGAGGTATTGAGAGTACACGGAGGTCAACAGATATTAACTTGAATGTTTTCTGTAATAAAAGACAAAAAAAGACTACATTAAATTAGTATCAATCAATTTTACAACTAAATATTTGTATTTTAAAAAAAAAAAAATTTAATGTTTTGGTACTGATACACCGTACCCTTTTTCCTTCTCAATTTTTTTTTAAAATTTATTGTAAATCTATTTGAGCTCAATAAGGTTCTTTAACTTAAAACTCGATAACAATTTTCTTAATGGGAACCTATGCCAATAAAGATATCTCAATTTCTCTATAAGATATCCCAAACCTTGGTCAATATGCACTTCAGAGAAGTTTTACCATACATCGAGGTAGTGTAACCAATTAATGCATGTATGATATGTGTGTTAAATTTTATATAACAACCCATTGCGTGTTGATTCTTCAAAATACATACACACACGTGTCATAATATTATCTTGTTGCGTAGATCGACTTTGGTACTCGAGAGGTATTCTAAAATTTCTTGCACTTGGAATTGGAACACCAAAACACTAAAATTTGCAAAGGCTTGAGAACATATATATTTGTTTATTGTTTTGAACAAATCAAGGAATATGCCTTCAATAGTAGCATAAGGCCTGACTGATCCAGAAGAATGATTTAGTGTGGGACTAAATTAAATAATAATAATAAGACTATAAGAGTTTAGTAAAGAGCATACTGAAATTTGATTATCTAAAAATATTTGTTAATATATTTATAATTTTATTTTATTTTTAATATAAAAATTCTGGCTAAGAAATGCTTGTTAACAATAGCAAGAAAAAAAATATTATTATTTATATCCATGGATATGCTTGCAAACTTTCTCATAATTATGTTTTAAATATCATATTTATTGCTGCGTTTACTTGTCAATAATCGGAATGGGCTAGAATCGAAATGGGCTGGAATCAGAATGAGCTGGAATGGGAATGGGAAATGGGAATAAAAATAAGTTGTTTACTTGAGCTGTAGAAATCGGAATCGAAATCGATTAGAATTTCATTGATGTGTTTACTTTTTCTCGGAATCGGAATCGGAATAACAGAATTGTTTATAAAATGCCCTTAGTTTATAAAAAGTAAAATTTTATTATTATTATTATTATTTGTGATTATTATTATTATAAAATGATATTAATTAAAACAATAAAATTTAATAAATTATTGTTATTATTATTATTATTATTATTATTAAAATTATTGTTAATATATTAATTAATTATAATACTTTTTATCATAATAATAACAATAATATTATTATTAGTAAAACTATTGTTAATATATTAATTAATTATAATACTTTTTATAATAATAATAATATTGTTAATAATTATTGTTAATATATTAATTAATTATAATACTTTTATCATTAATAAATAATAATATTAACATTAATACAATGATTAATTATAATTTATCATTAATAATAATCAAAATAAAAATAAAAAATCATCATCATCAACAAAACAATAATCCAATTCAAAAAAATTACTAATCATAATCGGATTCATCATCATCAACAAAATAATCAACCATTTCCCAAAAAAATAATACTCAAATCACAAACAATCATCATCGTCGAATAATTTGTTTCCAAAAAAAAAATCGAAATCGGAATTATCATCATCTTCAAAATCCCAAAAAAAAATATTGAAATCGGAATCATCATTGTCATCAACCACGGTGGCAACAACAGATCATCACCACCAGCATCATCATCATCATCAGAGCGGAGACGAAATCAAAGATGAAAGGAGATGGGACAAAACTGAGACGGAGACAAAATCGAGGAGGCCTAACGGAGATGAAACCGGTAACTATCTGCTGCTCCACAGCCGACGAACCAGCGACGATGAAGATGGTGATCAATTTTGGTCGTGATGATGAAGATGGAAGCTGCAGCGATGGAACAACAGAGATGAAACGCAGAAATGAGATGGGGAAGAACTGAAGAAGCAACGTTTTCTGTTTTTTTACCCTATTTATATTTTTATTTGAAACGAGAGTATTTTCGAAATAATAAAAAATTAATAGGGGTAGATTGGGAAGTTCAGAGAATGGGAATCTGATTCCCAAGCCCCCCAATTCCTAATTCCCAATAGTGTGTGGGGTCCACCAAATTCAATCCCATTCCTTCTCTCAAAATGTAAAGTAAACACAATGAATCATTCTGATTCCGGATTCCTATTACTGAATCCGTGAAGTAAACATAGCATAAGTTGAAAGCAATCCCCAATTTTGTAGTTCAATGTTAAAAAGGGAAAAGTTTGTTAAAGATTTTCTGGGCCTCTTTTATGGCCCCTGGGGCTAATTTTAAGATTTTCTCATTCATCCGCCACTTTTTCTCCCATCAAACCCCTATTACCATCTGAATTAAATTACTGAAAAAGGGCAGGCATAACAGTTATCTTGCACTTCTTTCATACAATATTTATATTCTTGTTATATACATGTTGTATTAAGAAAAAGGATATTTACAGAGTATATTCTACATTGACGGCTAGAATTATGCCAATTCTCAGATATTACAAAAGAAACAGAGATTGTTGAGAGTAAATGTATGACTGAAAATGTGTGAAGTAATAAGTGTATTGAAATTGAGGGTCCGGCAATGTTACTACTAAGCTAACGTAGCTTGACCCTCAAGTGCATTGCAATGTAATTAACCCAGAAAAAGATGAAATTGAATGCTTGGAGCTTTCTATCAGGTTTCCCGGAAATTTATTGGAGCTTTCCCAAGTAGGCCAACTCAAGTCGAGCACGTGCATAAAGCTAGGACAAGGCGGAAATATTCCTACCCTCTAAATTTCATGTGGAACAGTAAAATCATATACTCAAAATAGTTATTTTTCAAGCCCAGGCGTAAGCCCATGGGAGAGCAATGTGTGAGTGCCTGGGCCGGCCCATGCGGACTTGGGCTTTATTTATTTATTTATTTATTTTATTGTTGTAAACTTAAAATAAATTAATAATCAACAATGAATAAAAGAACATGAAAATTTCAAAATAAAATAATAAATAAAGAAAATGAAGCAAATAAAAGCTTAGAAATTTAATCTTTTAATAATGAATTTTCTAATTCAAGCACCATCTTAATTAATTAACGCTTAAGAAAGAGTCTAGTATTATAATTTTAGACCTTTTGAATCATTATTGATGTATAAATTAGGGATTTAAGTTTTATCTTTTTATTTTCCTATTATTCTTTTAAATTTTAATTTATTATTCTAATTTATAAATTGATTTTTTGAAAAATGAGTGGACTTGGGCTTGGGCCTGGTCCTGGCCCTAGCTTTTTTCCCTTAGAAATTTGTGTCCAGGCCCTCACATGGAGGGCTGGGCTGAAGCCCGCAGGCTTGGGCCGGGCCGGGCCATGCTTTTTTGCCCACCCTATTCTTTTTAATTTTTAGATTAGTTTGATTTAGATATGAAGTTGCAGACTTGCAGGGGCCTTTTTAGAGATTACCAAAGCTAAATTTGAAAATCTTGTACAGTTACGGTTCAATATGGATTAAAAATCTTAGCTTGAAATTCTTCACCATTGCAACGAGATATGGTTTTTGATGTTGTAATTGAGAGAGAACATGAGGGAAACATATTGATAGAGCTTTGTTGAAAAATGTATTGGATATCTTTGTTGCTAATGGACTGGACAATTGAATTGGTTGCTAAGAATAGGATTTTGAAATATCAAATGTTTACTAAGTCATCATATTGGATGCTTGAAGATTTGAGTCCAATATTTGCAAAATTAGAGCTAATGAGATAAAAATATTCGATTATATATCATACTTCACGATTCATGAGAGATTTACTTCTTCTTTATGTTCAAAAATGAGTTTGATTCAACAACAATTTAAAAAACAAATATTAGTTTGATTTAACAAAAAAAACCCAATTTTAGATTTAATTGATATTTTTTATTAAAAAAAATTAAAAATCAGTGAGCAGGGTAGAAACATCATTTTTTTAACTAACCAACCACTTTGATGTAAAAATTAATGGTAGTATCACCTGTGTGAACATTGTTGAAACAATTATCACGTGTAATAAATGTAAAAACATGCATGTTTTAAGGAGCACATTGCGAGCGTAGAATCATTTCTCTTCTACCTCAAAGATAGAATAGACAGAACAGTAGCACGCAATTTTCACTGTTTTTAATTTTAATGCTTTTCATATTGTTATTATTAACTTTTAATTTCATAATGCAATTAATTTTGTATCATTATTAACTCACGCAATTATTGAAGTTCGACCCAAAATCATAAGAAAGTTGCTCCTTAAAACTAGTGATAGACGTGGCTTCTTTGTTATTGATTTCAGATGTACATACATATTAACGTAAATGAAGTCTAAAATATGAGGCGACACTGCCGACACATTCAACTCTTATATTAAATTTGCAAGTGAAATCCACTCACACAAAGGACGTCGTACACAGATCGTATTAATTAGTAATATGACATTTGAACTAACCATTTATTCATCTGGTGGCCCTTTTTTTTTCCAAATAAATGTCCAGACATTAATTTATCGTATAGCCGGTGCGATCAATTGACATATAGATATAAAAACAGCGTCGAGGGCAGCCCAAAATAGTTAAAAACGAAATCAGCAAGCACGCATGCGAAAATCAACATGATTTTTGCTAAAAAAAAAAAATTGTTATTTTTACCCAATTCTTTTTAAATGGAGGATGATATTCATGTGCTGTGTCACCTGCTCATTCTTTTACCAGGGATTGGCACTAAAATTGACCCAAAGATTTATGCTAAACGTCCCAAGAAATTCAAATTCATTGTTTTTCACATATTCAAAAAGAATAATGATAAACATATTAAGTTGAGATATAAAATTTGTATCCTAATTGATATGATAAAGAGTGGTATTACCTTATAGAATCATGTGATAATTAATTATTGAGTCTTATTATTTCTTATTTAAATAGTGAATTTATATTAGTGCCACATAAATTGAGATACAAACTTTGCATCTCAAAATACTCAATTTGAAAAAAATATAAGTGACTCTTGTTGGTTTAATTTACTTTGTTGATTAGTAAGAGATTAAAAGACGAAAATGGAGGAGAAGCACACTAATATAAGAATATGTAAGAGATCCATGACAAGGTAAAAGCAAAGTAACTATGGGAATAAGTGAAATGTATGCATATTTTGGTTATAAATATTATCACCTTGATCTATAAAACAAAACTGAGGTATAATTCTGTTTAAGAACTTTTGTATGGAAATACAATTGTTCAGTTAGAAAATAAAATTGCCTCTTCTCTTCTCTCTCAAACTATATCGATTGAGCAAGCTGGTTCATTATTTCTCCAAAAATGGATTTCAAAATGAATACAGGAAATAATTGATATTTATCTTTAAACCTTAGGATGGTTTGGTCTGAGACAAACTTACAGTATCCGGGCTCTGGAGCTGTTCAAGTTGTTTTTTACCCCGGCGAAGTAAGTACTCAATATAGAGGAAATTTTTTCGATCTACTTGGTTGGAATTCCGGCGGAATTCAGCTGAAACAATTGATTCAATCTGGCGTCGATCTTCTGCTGATTTGCAACGAGCTGCCCGAAGAAACCCTCTGTATAGACTGAGCACTTGCTTCTGCAGCCCAGAAAGCCTTGGCCCCCTGGAGGCTCCCATTGCATCTTCTTGTTTAAGTTTGGTGCTGCAAGTTTTCTTTACAAAGGCAAATCTCAACAGCAAGTATTATGTTTCCTTGTGCACTGGAGAAACACAAATGTTAAGGATATAAAGGTTGAAAAAAATCGAGACAGTAAATAGAAGAGCAGGTTTAGGATAATCAATGGGAAGTATAATATTTTATTTTATAGAGAATAAAAGTGAGAGAGAAAAGATATAGAGAGAAATCTTAACACATTTGCAAATTCAACATTTAACAAAGGAAGCATCTCTCAAGAATAAATACAAATGTTAAGTACATTAACAAACAGGGCAAAGCAGTCTATCAGGCAGCAAACCAAAATTGTATTAAAAAAGAAAGATACATAGCCTTGTTTGATTTGTCAGTACAATATCTAATACATTTATCACCAAAGTTGCCGTTCGAGCTTGCTATATGCTTTTTTCTTGTACGTGAAACAAAAACTTAATTAATAGAAAGAAATTGCACAAAGGTGAACCTGAAGTCCACCCAGCATAGCTTGAAAATAATTACAAACTAAAGAAACCACAAGGAGAACTCAACTGAGAGTAAATTTGTAATTTAAGTGCTTCTAGCTAAATAACACCCACTTATACTTGGAAGCTAATGTTCACCGCTATCAACTTAACATATACTAGACAGCTAGTGATTTCATTCAACAATAGCTATGGATTTCACAACACTTCAATCCTAAACATACCCCACCTACCGAACGGAAAACCATGACAAATGGAACAAAGACAACGTTTTAACCATCACGGCATACAGAAGGCAAGATCAATCAAAGCAATGAGTGAATTGACCAAAGCTCGCTATTCAGCAAGCTATCATAGCATCAACCTAAGGGTCTGTTTATAACAGTCTTGCATGCATCTGCCTAATTTTGAAAAACACTTTTGGCAGATTATGTCTACTAATCACCGACCCAGTTATATGACAACTACTGATTTCATTCCACAACAACTGCGAATCACCTCTACCCCAAACATCTCCTAAATCAAGTTAAAGGTTGTGCGTCAAGTTCTAGACACATTAAAAGCTTATAATGTGATTAGTGATCAAATTCGCACGAGTATGAATCAACAATAATCCACTAACATGGGCCCGGTTCATCTTCTTCATTTGCTTTATTATCGTTGAGGACTTTCAACAAACACATGGCAATCATATCAAAAACAAATCAAATAACTTCTTTCCGTTTATTTCTTGAATCTAACATCCAGCAATAAATAGAACGATTTAAATTAAACTCAGAAACCAGTTTGCTTCCTATTTTGTCAATAAAAAATTTCTAATGGTATTCAAAGTTCAAAAAATCAATTAAAAAAATGGAAAAAATGAGCTTAAACTTGTACCTGCAAAATGAGAAAACGAGAGTGGGTGGCCAGTAAATCTCCAATTAAATAGAGAAGAGTTTAGAGATTATGTGTTTCTATCTGGGAATTTTGAGAGAAAATGAAATTGTGAGTTGAGTTTTTTATGCACTGATGTGCGTTTTGATTCATGTATTTCAGAAGAAAATGAAGAAATGGTTTTGATTTGTGATTTTTATTGTTAATTTGGTGAACGACTTATGGAATTAAGCTATAATTGGAAAACTAACAAATAAATGGAGAGAGTGAAAAATATTTTTGTTGTTAAAGATTTTAAATTAATGAACAATTTAATGCTAAACTTGACAAAATTGAGAAAAAAAAACTTACGGACTTTGCCTCAACTTTTTTTTTCCCTTATAAATTCATACATATCTGTCAACTACTACTTGCACAATAAGACATCGATGGAACTCTTTAAAAAAATCTACTTGTAAATATTTATTTAAAAATAATTATAAATAGATAAATAAATATAACCTTTGAAAAGGCTAATTATACAATAAAAGGGAAAAAGGAAAAACAAATGTTTTGATATCAATTGCAAGTATAACATATGAAATTACTTTATTGGTAATTTAGATTACACGTCTGGTTAAGATTAAAGGTTACACAATTTGTAGCAATGGCAACATGACTGTATCGACATCAAGCCAGACTTTCTTAATTTCTTCATGAGAAAATCGAACATTACTACTAACTGCAGCTTCAAGATAGTATGGATTTTCAGAGCACTTAAAAGCACATCGTGTACGTATTTAGCATCAAAATAAGTATACATATTTAGTTGCAGCTGGCAACAAACCTTCGACCTTTCTGCTACAACTTGCATTCTATGTACACATTTTGAATTTCTAGAACCTAAACTTCTTTTCTGTACAGAATGAACATATATATTCCACGAAAAGCTACTGTTTACAACAAAATGCTGCACAACTTACATCCATTCTTCGAAACGTACCACTTGGATAACTCCAGCAATTTTCCAGCCGTGGGAATCTATGGGAACCTGAACGTGCCATGACATGGTTAGCAAAAGTTAACCACAAAGGTTAAATCCTCGATATGATCCGCTACACTAGCAGTTACATTTGCTATACAGCAACACAAGGAAAGCTGTTACCATTCATCGCTTCTTTATGAACTTCTTTGCTCTTCTCGAGAAGCTTCTAACCACAGTTCTGTCAGAGAATGTCAGAGGTAGCTCTTCTTCGGCATACTCTCTCTGGTCGTACCAACCTGTGGAACCACTCTCACCCTTTGAGTTATCTCCGCCAGATTCCATTGGTGAATTGGGGTCTTCAGGTATATCCCGATACAAGTGTTTCAGTATGAAGAGGGCAGTATCTTCATCCCTCCAATAGTTTCTGCACACAAAGACTCAATGATTAAAAGGAAATTTTACACGTACAATACACTTCCCAAAATTAAGCAACATCACATGCAAACAACTATTATAATCAAGTGATGAGCAAACAGCCTCATCCCCGAGCTTATGAGCTCACAGGAATAGGATGCATTTTTTAAGTACATGCAAGACACAATATCAAGTAACAGGAGCAGATGACACCCCTTCATTTAGTAGTTAACTAAAGTCCAAGTAATACGATTATTTAAATTTAAGATAGAAATCATTTGCGGATGCTTAAAGAAACCTTCCCAGACCGCCCAGACCCAGTAACAGCAATGCAAATTTACGTCCCATCTAGCTAGCAAGAGAAGCAAGAAAGATACAGCTAGCTTAGCTGGTCAATTATCAAGTGTTAATAATTGGACAAATAAGGGGGCGAAGAAACAAATGTACTGTTCCATCAAGCAATGTTGCCTGCCAAGAGGATTTATAGCACAAGCAATACATCTGCATTCAGAGAACTATATTACCCTGAGCAGTACGGATGTAAATACATCTCTGTGGTACAGATGTAACTTCAGAATTTCCTATGATCTCAACCATAAAGGCTAATCTATTGAACGCTTGTCAAAGGGATAATCAATATGTCTCATTTTTTAGCCTTAAAAATGCATGACAAACTGCCTCAAGCGAACTAGCAAGATACCTCAGCTCGTTCAATAAAAAGCATGTAATAATAAAATATACAATAAGAAGAAATGAAAAACAGACAGAAGTATATTCTTTATATATTATTTTTTTCAAAAGTACTTACGTATGTGATCCAATGGCTTGCAAATATGGATGTTCAAATGTTTTATCCTGCATGATCAATACAAAAACACAACATTAGAATACATTAACAGCATGAGTTGGCAATCATTATCTAAAATGATAAAAACTAAAATTATCCCATCCTACCACAAATATAAGTAATTAAAGTAATTAGGAAAGTTCTTCAATATTGCAAACTAAAAAGGGTAAACTTCAATTCATCCCCTGGATAGAATGGCAATCTTCAATTTACCCCCCAAAAGTGCGAACACCTCAATTTACACCCCATTTTCATTCAAAAGATGAGAGCAAACAGGGCTGCATTGATGCATTTATTTTGTCTTCTTAATAGCAAAGGGGGGTAAATTGTTGTTTCACACTTTTGGGGATAAATTGAAGATTGTTATTCTAAGTAGGGGGTACATTGAAGCTTACCCAACCAAAAATGATCAAAGTAATAAGAGAATTACTTATATTGTGTCCATGTCTTATTGTACATTACTTTGCATGCAACAAATTAATGTCCAGGAACTTCTTCGTTATCAACATTCAGATCCCTAAATGTCCACTTTTAGACCTCAAGGGATGCAATAGAGGATATATAAAATTCCATAGCCCAGAACCTAATAAGTTCAATCATTTCCAACAGTATTACGTTATCCATCTTACTGCTTCGTATGATTGATCTGTGTCAGTCGATAATCCTTATCACCCTTTTACAACACCAAATGTAGGGATTTTCACTCTGAGTAGTTTGTTCAACTTGCTAGCTCTTGTTCAGATAGGAGGTTAATGTTCACATAGTACTTTTAAGGACTGCCAGTTGCAAGACTAACAAGCCCAGGACAGTCGAGCAATAAGACACCCTTATAGTAACAGCCTAGGGATAAAGGTACACGACATTCATCTATGGTTACAGACATAAGCTCTAAAACAATTTGATAAAAACCATATATATGAACAAATTAATATATCCTCTACGGCTATACTAACGATAAAGGCGAAACATAAAATATAAAACAGTAATCAAGGATAGAGAAGAGCACAGGGTAGAACTGAAGTTAGACAAATAGCAAAAGAACCACAGTCATGCAGTGCACGATCTCTCAACTTTGGCTATTTCATGGAAGGAGTCGAGGGAAGACATTCCTAAACTAAGAAGGTAACATCATTCCAAAGAACGAATCAGTGGGAAAGTTCTGTATAAAATTTATAAGGTAGCATGGTCATCACTGGCTGGACGAGAGAACACAGGCCAAGGAATAATTCAAAATCAAATTATCAAGGAAACATGGCATTTGAACACACAAACACAATCATTATTCCTAATCAAATTATCAAGGAAACATGGCATTTGAACACACAAACACAATCAAAGGATATTTGTCAAGGACACGAAATAACAGTAAAGCATAAATTGTTGGCATCAAACTTCAGTACACACTTGAAGCATGTGATCTATCCGTCCTTCTTCACTTCCAGTTAG
This sequence comes from Clausena lansium, assembly GCA_030449835.1. NCBI lineage: Eukaryota > Viridiplantae > Streptophyta > Magnoliopsida > Sapindales > Rutaceae > Clausena > Clausena lansium. The sequence goes on along the minus strand of JASUUF010000259.1, from coordinate 5,161,543 downwards.
CCTCTCCATCATTATAGAGCCATACGACCTTTCTTCATTTTCTTGACCGTGTTCTACTTCTTCTGCAACATATATGGGACAGATCATTAATATCATTAATAATATATAAATAGGGAGATCAACTTAAATCAAGAGTGTATCCACTTTATTTGTTTCCTTTTCTTCTATGCACTTATATTTTTCCTCCTTGAATGGCTCTTTTCCCTTTTTGGAGTGCGGTTTGGCCCGGGTGGGGGAGTTGTGTTGGGTGTGTGGGTTGGGGGTGGTCTCCAGGACATGGGAGGATAGGCTATTCTCATGAAAGATATTGTTATTTTCATGAAGAGAAGAAGAACAATATAAAGGGCGGTTGAAAGAAAAAAAATACAAACAATAAAGGAGAAGATCTATTTACCTTCTATACCATCTGCATTTCTTGATTGACAAACAGTTAAAACTTTAACCTGTTTCAACAGCATAGAATTCAGAACCTCAATAGTTTCCAGCAAATGATCAGAAAATGTTCAACAGCAAAAAAATGAATATGGCAGTTCCTTATGAACGAGAACAATTCAATTAATTTCCAACGGATACCTGGAAATTTTATATATTGACATGTTTATGCACGTATACAAATATAGGCAAATGAATCAAATGTGTTTGAATTAAATCTCTACAACTATGAACCAAAGAACTGAGGTTAAGTTTAGATTAAGAAGAATGTTTAGTTATATATATATATATATATCTCGTCCGGAATTTTAAAGTGCGGGGAAGTCTGGGAAGCCTTTAAAACTGCAGCTTTAAAGGCTTAAAACTTGAAGCACTTAAACTGTGCGGTTTTAAAGTTTTCCCGGACTTTTCTGCACTTTAAAATTTCGGATTGGAACATTTCTATATATATATAGAGTCCCGATCTAGTCCGGGATTTTAAAGTGCAGGAAAGTCCAGGAAAGCTTTAAAACCGCATGGCTTTAAAGGCTTAAAACTTAAAGTACTTAAATCGTGCGGGTTTTAAAGCTTTCCCAAACTTTTCCGCACTTTAAAATTCCGGATTGGAACATTTCTATACATATATATCTGGAGGAAATTGTCATTTTACACTATTCATCTCTCAGCTGTTTCTCTGCTCTCTCCCTCCTCTTTTTATCTTCCCTCTATATCTCTCCCCTTTCTCCTTATGTCCAACATTACAGCCTGAGCAATAGGGTAAAAGACAAGACAATACCAAAAAGCTGAAATTCAAAGTTAAACAGTAAAACCTCATGCATAAATTAAGATAGAAAGAAATATTAACTCAGGAAAGTCAAGACCCACCCTTACAGAATTGAAATGATTCGAAATTGCTTGAGAACGAGCAGCTAAATCTTCAGTAAATTCCTACGACACAGATATGAAGAAATAAAAAGGAAGTAAGAATATGGAAAAGAAGTTGCCACACAGAGAGAGGGAATAGATTCAATTCATTCTACTAGTATTAAAGGGGATTACCCGAAATCCAATATGCAACCTCTTCCCCCCTTTGTGGTAAGGGATAATAACTGGGCGTTTGTCTAAGTATTCTTTACAAACAAGAGGTTCAATCCTGTATCAAAATCCAACATCAATTATGTAAATACATCGTGAATATAAGCTGAATTATCATATATTATCATATCAAAGACAATAAGGGAAAAGAAAAGCATGTAAAAGAGACACATTAACATGAAAATAGAACTCTCAGAAATATCATCATTAATAATGTGTGTGTGTGTGTGTGTTTGGAGTCAAAAGGTGTGATGTGGTGTATTCTTTATCTCCTAGGCAAGTTTTTCTGGCATTTCATCAAACACTTCAAAATTGCAAACTCTGAAGCATTACTTTCCTTTTTCTCTTTTTCAAGGCTTTGGTCCAACAAGAAAGCAAATGAAAGGAGATGGGGAAAGCATATAAAGATGGAGAAGAATCCCAACACGTAAGAAAGAGAATCTGAGAGTTTATAGAGAAAGAGAAGCAGATAAGAGGAGAAAACAAAGGATGGAGCCAGAAATTAAAAAGAAAGTAATGATAGAGGGACAAAGGAGAGAGCAATGGATCATAATTCTTCCCAATTATTTTGAAATTTATCTCCACCCTCTCTAATACTGTATTAAAGCTCTATAATAGACTTTACAGTGCTTGAAAAACTAGAATTTGGGATTTGGCACTTTCCTCCCATATTCTTATAATATTTAGGAGGAAAATGTTTCCCAAAAAAAAAAAAAATACACCAATCTTCAAATATAAACCTGATACGTTAAATATAAAAGCTGAATAACTTATTGCAATTGTTGAAACCATGATATGATAGGTCCACCTGATTGCCACAGGATGCTTTTCCTTAGTGGCTGACACATTTTTGAATGAAAGTTTATGCAACATATTCCAGAAAAAGTAGACAGAATGATAATAGCAATGAAATAGATGTGTGAAATAAACCTATATGCTACAGGATCAAACGGGTGAAATATGTTGAACATTTGACGACAAGCTGGCATCTCTTCATTTATATTTTCCTCTGCCCAATATTCTTGTCCTTTTCCTGGAAAGAGAGGAAAAAACAACTCATAAAAATGGACTTCTAGAGTTTGAATATGGAGGCAAGTACTATAAAGAATTCCCAAGCAAGAAAAAGGAAACTACAATAGAGATAGACCTCTAGACGATGGTTCAAGCAAAAAAATTATTACAGTTGTGATTAACTAACCAGCGATTAACTAACCAAACATCAAGACACACAAACTTATTTAATATCTATGAGCTTTCATGAAAACCACACAATTGATAATTGAAAACGATACACAAAATCTAATGTCAGTTTATATTTACACTAATAAGACAATATACACATAATCATTTTAACTTATTCAAAGAGCTATCCAAAACCATGAGACGTTAAAATATATTCATGTATTAATTAAAGTCCAAAAACCAAGATGTAAACAATTTTTATCTCACGGCATTGGTCAAACTTTTTGGTACTTCCTGAAATGAAAGAATTTCTTCAAGCACGTGTCTGTAAGATGATCCCAAGAGAGCTATTTTTTATCGTTCATCCAAACTACCAAACATATAAATATTAAGAATGCTGAAATATTTCACTGAATGCCGTGTCCAACAGTTAGAATATCCAATAATCGATATTCAATTGTTTGAAGAAATATGATTACCCATTCCAATACGAATATTACGGAGCGCTAGGAAGACACCAAGAGGCGATCCAACAGCGAAGAATGTGTCAACCTGAGGAGTAAACAAAACAAATTAAAAGATCCCTCATATAACACAGATAATAGCTCATATGTACATAACAAGCTCTGAAAAGATCCAATTTTCATTTCTTCTTCCAAAATATAAAGATTTAAATTTGAAATCTATGAAATGAGGAAAAATTTTAAAAAAAAATGCTGACTCTGGAAAGGCTCTTTAATAAAAGAAAAGGGTTAAAGGAAAAAGATACTCAACAAAGGAACAAGTGTGTTTTTGTCCCCAACCTTGAACTCAAGCTTTGTGTAATTAATATAAGGGGTATAACTCTTTGATGCATCATCTAGCTTAGTTGGCAGCTGGTCGGTTGAGGGTTGCTCTGGACTGTTAGGAAGCGCCTCATAATTTTCTGTTTATGCAACACATCAAAACTCCAAGATTTCACACATAAAGCTCAATAGGAAACAACCAAAAAGTAGAATGTGAAGAACAGATATCAAGCCAATGCAACTCACCACTTAGGCCTTTACCATCACATTTGGACTCCAATTCTGCTATTTTTGATTTTAGGGAACCAATCTGAAACACAAAAAAAATCCACTTAAAGTGTTGTATAGATACAAACCAAAGGTTTATCAAAATACTTTTTGAAAAGAAACTATCTGATTTCAATACTCTTGTTAGCCAAAAGAAACCTGACTTCAGGTAAACTTATAATAATACAGAATTGAAATAAAGGCGAATCAAAATCATTATAAATTTCCACCTCTTCTATGAGAAGATTAATTGTTTTATCCTTATCACTGGTATTTAAGCAATCTTCCTCTACCATCTTCTCCATGCCTGCGACACCACAGTCCTTGTAGGTAGCTTCATTTAAGCCACCATTTTGTGGAAAAAGTGTGTCATTGGAACCATGAACCATTTCCTGAACATCTTTGTCACCTATTCGCTCAGAGTCCATAGCTGTTGCAGTAATTTCACCTGAATTTGACATGACAGGGCCCATAACTGGGGAAAGATCTTCAGAATTTCCCTTGTGCATTACTTGAGTTGATTGCACAGTCATTGTTTCTTCATCAACAGGATTCACCTTTTCTGTAGTATCATTCGTCATAGTGGAGATATTATTCTCTAGATTGGTTGAAGAATTGCACCTAGAAGGCTGATTGTTCATTTCCGGAGAAGATTCTTCAGTGCCAGCATGTTCGTTGTACAAACGATCAATTGGAAATGGAGAAGATAGATTCTCTTGATGGCAGAGAATGTCATATGAGAGGACACTTCCCAAGGAATGACCATATATGGAAACCTATACAAATATTAGGATAAATTAAAGGATTATACAATGTAAACTATCAATTTATTGTTATAAACTAATTCTTAATTATTATAAACAATAAAGAGATATTTCCATACCTTTCCATCATAACCAGGATTCCGCTTTAGAAATTTCAGATATAACCGATTTAATTGATTTGAAACCTGGAGGACAATTGCATATTCATCAGTTCAAACTTCAAACTAGTTTTCAACTCCAACCTAGACATCTTGAATCCATAAACTTCTGATCCCAATGAAAAACAGTCACTTCCTTTCTAAAACATCAAGTCAAAGTCGTAGTAGATAGAAGAAAATTCAATTTTTAATAAAAATAAATTATTTTAAAAAAAAAAACAGAGACAGGATTTGCAAATAAGAAGATGAAATTGTTGCATGCTCAAGACATCTCCAGCAGAAAGATGTTTCCATCATTATCAACGTAGTGGAATTAAACTTAATAAATCCATCCAAACTAAGGCTCCTATATCAGTACTTTATGAGTCCCTCAAACAACACTCTCAACTACCATAAAAAATTTGATTTGAGCATGTGAAAAGTGGCATATTACTTTTTCTTTGATCCACAAGAATTCAACTAATACACTTGTTCTTTTAAGATCCAAGACTTTGGAAAGAAACATCATGGTAAACATTAAATAGTTAGCCAATAAGAACCAACCGACCAAGTCAAATAGCTTGATAGCAAATTTATCAAGGCCATCATATATGCCTAGATATGAGCAAGTTTGACCCTGTAATTTTTCAAGTTTTTGCTCAATGAAAGCAACATTGACACCTTATGAAGAATTGGTCCAGACAAAATTACCATTTGTAGAAATGAAAATGGAATATGAAAGAAGAGACAGTAAGAAACTAGAGATAAGATAAGCAGTACCGAATTGATAATATCCTGACAGTAAATGGGGCTCATGTAGTATAGTACATCGTGAACGGTTGCACTCAGCATGACACGCAAACCCCCGAACACCATCTAAAGTGATCTTTTCAACAGCAGTTTCACTGCTAAGCTTCAAACCTTTTCTCCACTGAAACAAAAATATAATGCTATATCCAATAAGCATTTGGCACACTTTACTGAAAATAATAAGACTGCAGGATTGCTTTTGAACTATAAGAAACATGAAACCAACTTTGTAAATAGGATTGCATAGGTTTGTATAGCTTTTTTTAGGGTAGTTGGGTATTCATTTTAAATCTCTATCTTTGACTGATTTTAGAAGATTTTTGTACACCTTTTGGTTCCCCTCCGAGGTCTATTTGCTGATCTTGGGGGAAACTGGTCCACATCACAGATCTAACACTTTTTTCCTTCATTACTTCATAAACTTTTCAGTTTCTAACATCAAATTTTTTATTAAAAAATAAAATTAAAATAAAAGACCACCTATAAATTCGTTCAAGTGAAAATTATCAAAAAAGATCACAAATCTTAAATCGAAATAGGATTCTAATCACATAATACACTCTTTACCACAGTTGATGATCCAAGAACATGCACTAGCACACCAACAAGGGGTAAAAGAGAACAGGAAATGATAGGTGAAAGAGACAGGATTCTTGTTGAACCCCAAATAGAACAAACTCCGAACAATTATGGTTATGACAAAACCCCATCAAGAAAACATGTCAATGCACCTATTCATTTCACATTTGCTTCAGATAAGCAGAGACTAATTTCATCAAACACGATTCCCTTTCAGATCCCAGACAGTATAGGTGGGTTCCTGATGCAACAAAACCAACAGCATAGGAAAAGAAATCTCAATTGAAACAATAGGATTTTCTGTTCACCTGGCATGGGATAAAAAGAACCCTTTGAGTGCCACGTTGGTGCGAAGTAAGGTGTTGTTCAGCAAGATCTACAGTGATATGGCGAAAGTTGCCGACATCATCAACCAAATTCGATTTCTCCAACCTTTGACCAATACCATGAACCATAAAGACTAGGTGTCTAACAGGAACCTACATCAATAATACAAGATCCTATCCAGTCAAAAACACAACTAACAGTCTGGGAAGATACTGAAAAATGGTAATTTAATAAGAACAAAGGGATATAAATAAAGAACATTGCAAACCTGAAGATATGCACTATTATCAATAAGTATATCTAATAAATGAGCAGAAGAGCAGCAAAGCATCCAGATTTGATACACATTCACTAGCAGACAATGAAAAGCAATCATTTATTCAATTTAATAGCCTTAAAGCATTGAGAGAAGGAAAAAAACACACAGCCCACCAATAAAATATGTTGTGGAATATAACGATTGAAATCCCACATTTAATTCTAGTTAACGAAAAATTTCAAATTCAATAACAACAGAAAATAGCTGAAATCCTAAGTTATAAAATGAAAGAGTTCAAAAAAAAAAAAATTTACTTAAACAACAACAAAAGTTCTCACACACTGGCTTTGTAGAAGCAAAATTTCAAGAGCTTAGCAAGGAGAAACTGTTAAGTTCATAACAATGTGACCTCAAGAATCACTAAATGAACACCAAAAAAATCTGAAAAATTAAGTTTCCACCCACTTCCCAATTTTTCAACATTCCTTCGGTAGGATACAGACTTAGACAGGGACAAGAGATAACTTCCCATTTGGCAAATTAGCAAGTTATCTGCAGATCTGTCAAGGACTTAAAAAAAGAGCCAATAATTTGCATTAAACCAGAAAAGTCCTCTTAATCAGTAGAAGGATGATAAAAAATATTGGGTCTTGTTTATACTTCACTTTAAAGCTCATATTTTTTGGTCCAATAACCTGAAAGTTATAGTATCATGTAAATCCTTCATAAAATTAATCTTGGATCACGATTGTACTTCACTTAAAAAACAAGTCCAATGACCTGAAGATTATAGTATCATGTAAATCCTTCATTATGTTGACCTACACAATTTTCCAGTGAGGATTAGAAAGCCAGGGTTAGGTTTCCAATTCCCACTAGCTAGCAAAACATGGCGGTCAGCAAGTACCCAATTACTACCGCATAGCGAAACAAGGCGACCAGCAAAAATGAACAATACTGTTGACTTACAAATATATATTACTCACTTAACCAGTCTCCAAACCCCATATCTGTGGCCAAATACTATGAAAATTATAAAATAAAATAAAATAGAAACAAAAATCAAAGAAATAAGGACGGTCCTACCTGTGAACAATAATCATCCATTTCCTCCTCTTTCTGCTGACGTAATTCATCCTGGATTTGATGCAATAGACATTAGTGAATACCAAGCGTGAAAGTTCCAAAATGTTATTGAATTAAGCATCAATAACTCATAAAATCAGACTCCAGAGAAGTAAATTGGATAATGTCCTAAAAACCAGAATCTAATTTCATATTCCATGAATATGAACATAACAAAGGCAGTGGGGGACTTATTCAAGCACTAAAAGGAGTAGGGGAAGAACCTTGCTTGGATTTGCTGAGACGGGTTGGGAATAACCACGCCTTAACTTAATTCCATTTCCACTGAAACTAATGACGCTAGAAAAACCAGACGCATCAACATTGAGCCAAGCTTCCCACGTATCATCTTCTCCAGTAAAAAGTGCATGAAGACCCTACATGTACAACCCAGGCAAAGTTAATGCACATATTACCAATCCATATTAGGAATTGAGGGAACAGAAATCTCTCTTTCCACAAGAAATATAAGTACTGGAGTAGAGCCTTGCAGGTCAACTCGAGCTGCAAAAAGTCCAGAAGGTTGAAATGTTCTGCGGTGCCAAACCTGGGGCAAGTCCAGCATTCTTCAGTATTCTATTTTTTTTTAAAGACAAATAATAAGAGAGAATAGCAATAAAAATAAACTGTACACTTCTATCATTGCAAAGTCATTCCATCCCAAAATTCTATAGGTTAAAGAAGATAATACAATTTACAGTTTCCTTGAAAGTTGCATAGATCTTTACGTGATCTTTAGGGATTCTTTCTTCATGAACTTCTTGTTCACTTCTCTGTATATCTCTTCTTAAAAATATAAGTTTCTATATTTTGCATTAAAAAAAAAATCTTAAAATTTAGGCAATTCTCACACTGCGAGATATATATGAACCAATGAAATTTAAAGCTTCTTCACAAGTTCGAGCAATTTCCATGCTGTGATATATTTATAAATACAGACTGTGTGAATGGGCAATAGGAACAAGAAGATTAAATCCAACTTTATAAAATAACATATTATTCAAAGTATTAAATACAACTATTGCGACAAACCTGACTACGGTAAGCAATCTCTAACTGTTCAGCAACATCTTCACGAATTGGAAGCCAATCAAGGCCGCCTTTACGAGCAAACCAATGGCCTCTCAGAACACGCCGATTGTCTCCATTCCAATAAACAGGGAAACAATGTCTCCTCACTAGATCTACCTGCAATGCTTTGTGGGCTTCGTCTTTAAAGTATTTTCCAATTTACGAAAAAAACAAATTATGCTTTGAAATGAACAAAAGTACCCAGAATTTCACTTAAAGATTAAGAATCTTGCATGAGCAGTTATAAATAATGTAAGGGTTGAAAAGAAAAGAAACATTGAACCAGAATCCTTGTATTATTGCTGTCTAATACCAAAAGTGTAAAACATATAGAATCCAGAACAACTGGATTAGGAACGAGGGTTGGGGGAGGGCGGTGAATGCAAATGAATCAAGTTCCAACCCAATGCAACACATTATGAAAGCAAAAGAAATTATTATACAGTAGGTAAATAAGATGTTATTTAGCATTTTTCTTCATTTTGAGAGCTAAACTCAGAAATCACACATCAGCAGCTAAAGATGCTATTTAGCTTTCTTCTTGAGATTCATTTAATCAAGATTCACATACACGTTATCCATGTTTGGAATCCAACTAGTTCTAAAACTACAGTCAACTTAAGTTACATGGTCATAAAGTAGATGAACAAGATGCATCAAACACACCCTCCCCCCTTGCTTCCCATATGAAGGTTATTTAAGGAACTGCAGCAAGGGTTTTGGTAATTACGGTCTGATGTCTGTTATAAGAATGAGTCTTTTCTTGCCAATATCGAATAAAATATGAGAGACAGGTTCTAGAAGCCACTAGATAAACTAGAGGTGAAGCCACTAGATAAACTAGAGGTAGACTCCGTTAACACAAGAATAATAAGTATTCAAAAATAACTTTAGCTCATTGCAAGAAAAGAATCAAGTGTTGACTGAACTTTCTCAAGGTAGACTGATCACTATGAGCAAGGATCCTCAATGTTACTAGATGAAAAGATTTGTGTTCTAGATTTGGCTTCATAGTAGAACACAGAATAAAAGCAAACAAATGGAAGAGCTAAAAATTCACCAAGAGAAAACAGGATACCTCATAGAGTCCTCCCTTTACAGGGACACCAACTCTCTCTTCTTCAACTTCATATAGCTCAGCTGATCGAACACACTCTGTAGAAGAAGAATTTGGTTGTACATCTGACTTCTTACTAGAACTAGTTCGTTCCCGTGGACCTTCACTACATTCTGCATACTCTTTCCACCAGTTAGAGAGCAGTTCTTCCTCTCTCTGTAACAAGTGTTCAGCCATTTGCCTTATTAAAACACCTCCATAGAATCCGTCATCTCATAGTTTAATGAACAAATAAAACCTAACAAAAATTAATTGGAATTAAGACACTAATATCACATGACCTCAATCGCCTCCTCCTACGTCCTAGCTATGCACCTCAAGTATCTCAAAGTAGTTTCAGAAACTCTCACATCAAGTACAACACATGAATATATACATTCTCTATTAAGGTAAGCAACACCACACTTAACCACATCTCATTACTCACAGTTTCAACCAAATCCATGAGGTGCTACAGAATCACACCACATGCAGTAAGCATAGTTGCTTTATGATACCACATAAATGGTGTAAAAGTTGTCAATTAACCAGACTGCACAACCTGGCAGTCACTTGCCATAACATACGCAAAGTCATTGTAAATAATATAAGTGCCGTGATTCTATAATACCTCTTCAATATACTTTAAGTTGGGATTAACCTGACTTCACCACATGATAATGTCACTCAGATTAACATAGAGCAAAGAAATTAACTATACTTCACTCAAGTATCTCAAAAGTAATTTCATAAAATCTCGCATCAAGTGTTGTATTCAACACACTAATATGCATACTCTAGTAAGGTAGCAACATTGTCAGACGACAGTTTCAGCTACGCTAACGAAGTGCTCTAGGATCACCACACACACATTATGCAGTGAGGATTTAGCAGACTATGCTGCATGGCAGTATCAGTAACCATAACATAACATGGGCAAAGTCAATGTATATTAGATAAGAAGAAAAAAATTGACCTGCAAGAAAGATGCCTCAATCGCAAGAGAATCTCTCATACCAAAACGAAAGTAATCACTCTTCCCAACTGTCTCAGTTCTAGGAACTGAAGCTGCAAGCTCTGCAAAAACACCAAAATTTTCCAGTTATTTACTCTCGTGCCACGTGTAATTAATCTAATTTAAAACTGAAAACCAAAAAAAAAGGAGAAAAATAACATTGAAGGAACCGAAAATGAAACAGGAACTGACCGTTGGGAAGCAAAGGGAGCTTCGAGAAGTACCAACGAACATCGCCGCCATCGGAAGGACTTCGCGTTTGCGCCAAGTACTTTTGGCGACCTTTACAATGCTCTATCTCATCTTCTAATCTTGCTATATTTGACGGCGTGTTCTTCAACAATTCCGCATTCGTCTCCGCCGAATCCTCCATTGCTTTTTATTTTTATTTTTATTTTTATTTTTGTTTTTGGTTTCAATTGAGCTTCAATTCGATAGAAAGAAAGTGGTTAGATAAGCAATTGCTGTGTGTGATTGGAATGGTAGGTTAGAAATGGAATATTTGAATGTCAGTTGGATGAATTGGAGAACAATCATCTCCCTCGGCAATGGCGGTTGCGTGCTTTTTCTTTTTTTTTTTATTTATTTATTCATTTATTCATATTTTATTGTTTATTTATTTTGATTTGGTTACTTTTTTGTTATTTTTTTTTATTTTTGAGGATTAATTTCCCTGGAACCCGTGAATTTGTATTAACATCAACTCATCCTAAAGAATTCTGAAATAGTCATACAGCCCCCAGTTTGTGAATAATGCGCCTTAAATTAGTTCTTTTTTATTTTTTAGCCTAACAGCAACCCAATTCCTTACCCATTATGCGTCTTTTATTTTTAAAACAAAAGTTTTATCATCTCGACTAGATGACATTCACATTTGACAAAAATAATTAAGAATGGAGTTAGTATGATTAATGTTTGAATGTTTAAGGGTAAATCTAAGTTAACGAAACTATAATTGAGTAAAATAAACCATTTTTCTCTTGCTTTAGAGTTGGAAAGTCCAGAGAATGTAAACTTGCTTCACGAGTTTCTATTTCTAATTCATAGTTGTCTTTAATTTTATTTGTTTCGACTGAATTCTTAACTTTACACGGATGGAGAATGGATTCAAAATGACTTCCATTAAATGGTATCATGAATATTAGAGATGGCAAAAAATATTCGCAGGTACTGGAGTCCGTTATGTTAGAGTTGGGTATCGAGATTTTTTTTTTATTTTATAAAAAGATAGGGTACGGATATAATTATTCATACCTATTAATTGAACGGGCCAGGTACGGGTATTAAATGTTAAAACTCGTACCTGCTCATAAATCAGTTTGATTATTTATTTTTTATTAATTTTAAAAAATTAAAATTATTAATTAACAACTAAATCTAATTATTGAAATTCTAAAAGACTAAAACGTGAATAACTAAACGTTAGGGCTTTAAATATTTAATTGTGGAATATTTTGAAACCTCGAGGGATACCAAAAATCGATATTTTAAATTTTAGTTATCTTTACAAAATCTGATTCAAGATACCCATTCTGATCATTGTAGTATTATCTAAAAAAGTAGCTAGAGATGGTCCGGTCCACAATGACCGAATTTCTTTCCAAAATAGCTAAAGATGATCCATATTCTTATAGTTAATTTATTTATGTATTTGGGATGTTTTTTTTTCTAAATTTAATAGAATTTTGAGTTTTAAACTATACTAGCCATTTCATCACATTATTATTCCAACAATTTAGTAATTTTTATATCTTTCTTTTATTTAAATAGATTTAGTATTTTAATTTAATAATATATTAATTAAAGTTACCAATCATTAAATTAAAAGGAAATATATGAGATAGAGGAAAGGGACGGGTGTTTATATTTTTTTAATAGGGAATCCCTGGCCTGTACTCATTTAAACCTTGAACAGATATGGGTCGGTGACGGAAATGTTTTCTATCAAACAAGTACAGGAACGGGTATTGGCATCCCCACATAATACCCGCCTCGTTGCCATCCCTAATCATGATAACTAATTTTGTTAGTAAAATCTCTTGAGAGAATATTAGAGTTCTCAAGTTTGAATCCCACGCACATGGGGCACCATTAAGCTACAACTAAAGAAAATAAATGTTAGTAATTTGTATGGTAAACGAAAGAATAAAAATTATTAAAAACAAAAGTGTTAGTTCAATTCGAACCAAGGATAAAGCCAATATGGGAGTAGAAATTTTTTTTTATGATTATCTTAAAAGAATATATTTTATTTGTTATTTATGAAAAATGCCCTAGCTGAATATCAAAATTGAGGGATTCTCAATCTGTTTATAATTAAAAAAATTCCTATTAGTCATTTATCATTTAAAATTTAATTTAAAAAAAGGATTGTTTTTGGATTTTAACTAAATTTAGTTTAAAAATTTAATTCTATCCTTTTACTTTAATTTAAGTCTCAAGTGTAAAATCATCATTTTTTTACAATTTTGTTAACTTACAAATAGTAACTAACGAAGTAATGGTCGGTAGATAGCTTTTGTCAACTTAAAAAATGATATATGTACACACACGCACGCATGCACAACGCGCGCGCACACACACACAAGCGTTCGTCCCACAGATGCTATATTTGCTGACATTAGGGTTTTTGTATACTTTATGCATGAAAAAGAGGCTGAATCTTAATGGATTGGGTTTATTTTGTGATACTTACTATAATTTACCATTAATTTTAGGATTTGGATATTATTTATTGGATTATTAAAAAAATTTGATCTAAAAGTGAAATGTTTCAGTTTTTGTGAAGCCTACAAAGTAATCATAAACTAAATTGAACTATTGCACAGCCTTGTAAGATGAGAACAGTAAAAAAAGAGAAACAAATGAAGACGATGACCAAAGATGAAAAAAAATTTTGATAGGAAAAAATGATGTAAATAATGTTGGAGAATAAATATGAATAAATAAGATAGAGAAAAAAAGTTAAATGATTATTGATTCACCTCCTTATTTTTTACCATCAATTAATCTCTTAACATTAATTAGAGGAGCAAGAATTTTATTTATTAATTTATGTAATCAAATCTTGTCTCTTTATTATTCTTTAATATGTGGGTCTAAAATTTGTGTTTAAAATTGTATTTGAAAGCTGTGTCTCTTGAACCTGCCCCTACACACACACACACACACACACACACACACACACACACATATATACATATATATACACACATACACCAATATACTCTTGACACATTGTTTGTTATCATCAATATCAAGGTCATATAAACATTTAGTTTAACAAGGTCAATAACTCATACACACACACATATATATACTAATGTTATGGTGCACGCGTATGCATAATACTAATGTGCATTCAGATGTCAAATAACGTCATGTGGCATTTTTTAATTTAAAAATTATTTTTCAGTTTTCTAGTTCGATTTTCAAATTTGAAATTTTAAACCGTAAATAGAACTAGAATATTTGGTTTTTATACCAAACCAGAATATTCGATTTTTCTAAGAAAAAATACCGAAGTCTGATTCGGTTTGGCCTACCCCTATTTTTCAATAAGGGATCCATTAAGTTATTAAAGAAAAATATAAACTAAAGACAAAAAAACACATTCCCCAAAACACTACATGACAAAATATATTGCATTAAAGTATATATTTTGCTTTTTCTTTTAGTTTATATATATATATATATGTATAGTCCCGATCTGGTCTGGGATTTTCAAGTGCAAAAAGTCCGGGAATGCTTTAAAACCACGAGATTTTAAAGGTTCAAAACTTAAAGTACTTAAACCGCACAGTTTTAAAGCTTTCCCAGACTTTCCCACACTGTAAAATTCTAGATTGGAATTTATACACACACACACACGTATATATATAAATTAGGAATATGTTAAAAGACAAAAAAAATACAGATTCCAATACAATGTATTTTGTACTGGTGTGTACTGAAATCTATGTTTTTTTAATATTTTAACTTATCTTTAATTTTAATATGGTTAGAGGCAATGTGTGTGTGTGTGTGTGTGTGTGTGTGTGTATAATAAAGTGAGAATGCACACTAAAATACAAAAAAATACAGATTTTAATACATTAGATACTATATTTTTTTGTCTATTAGTGGTATCCTCACTTTGTTAAAATAAGAATGTCCCCACTAAAGAATTATTACACACACACACACATAAGTGAGTTTTTAATTAGGGATTTCTGACCATATTAAAGTCAATAACAAGCTAAAAGACAGAAAACACAGACTCCAATATATTCTATTTGGTTTTGTAATGTATTGAAATATGTGTTTATTATTTTTTAATTTATTTCTGATTTCAATGTGGTTGGGATTCCCATTCTTATGTGTGGGCGCCCTAATTTTTTTTATTGCAGACATGTTGTTAAGCCGTGCAGTTTAATAGAGTCAATTTTTAATGTACTACAAAATTGTGCGGTTTTATAGTGTGTTTACACTGACTTTATTAAACCACACGGTTTAACAGCGAGCCCTCCTGAAAAAAGATGAGGATGCTTGCATTAGAGAATGACTCTCTCTCTCTCTCTCTGTATACATATATATACATATATACATATAGTGTGAGCGCGCTCATTTTTTTTAATATAGACATGTTATTAAGCCATATGATTTAATGGAGTCAAATTTCAATGCTATTAAACCATATAACTTAACTCTATTTAACCATACAGCTTAACAATGTGTCCACATTAAAAAAATGAGGACGCCCGTACTTAAGAATGATTATATACATCCGCATAAAGGCTCTTCAACTTTTTCTTTTGAAGTATCATAATGCATCTGGTAGCATTTCAATATTCACTACAAGATTAAGGCCTTTAGCAACAAAATTTTTAGCGACGAAATTTTTTTTGTTGCCTTAAGTGTGTAAAGCAACATAAAAAATATTTCGTTACCAAATATTTAAGAAATAAATTAATTTTTAAATAGCATTTTTAGCGATGAATGTTTCGTAGCTAAAGACATACATTAGCAATGAATCAACTTTTCATTGCCAAAATATTTAGCGCCAAATTAAAAATGTTGATGCCAAAATGTTTAACTATGGAACCCTCATCGCCAAACAATTTCGTCATGAAATAGTGACCAATGCAACAAAAAATAATTTATTGCCAAATCTATGTAGCTAAAAGTCTAAATTTAAAGATTTAACTTCTTTACTTTTTGCGATAAAATTCGAATTCCATTGCTAAACGTGTATTTGTAGCAACGAATTCTAATTTTGTCTCTAAAAGTCAAAATTAAAGGTTTAAATCATTTTATTTCCACCAAAATTTTTGATTTTTTGCAACAAAAGATAAAGTTCATCACTAAATGTATATTTTTAGCAAAAAAAGTAAAATATTATTGCTAAACAGATTGAAAATTTTAAAAGTGAAAGGTGGGTAGTTTTCCACCAAATTAAGTTTTAGCAACAAAAATTTCAATTTTGTTGCTAAAAACTCTATCTATCTATTTATATCTCATTTATTTCATTTCTTTCACGCTTTCATTATTTCATTCTCTAACTTTTATTCTTAATTCTCTCATCTATAAGTTTCTTTAACTTTCATTCTGTCATCTCTAATGTACAATTTCTCATTCTCTTATTCTCTAACTCAATCTCAATCTTCTTATTTCTTCTACTTTTCTTCAATACGATGTAATTTTTTTTATTTATCTTTTTTATTACAATCTTACATGATTATTATATATTTAAAAGTTAACTAATTATTGTTTTTTTTTTGTAGGAAATATTGAAGTTCAGTTATGCCACGAGACGAAGAAAATCAAGCAAGTGATATTCATTTGTAATTAAAAAATAGATATTATATTTTGTAATTTTTTTATTGCATTTGTCATCAATAATAATAATAATTCTTTTGAATTAATTAATTATGTTTTTCTCATAAGGGTGTCAATTATCATTGTATTTAATTTTAAAAATTGTGATATAATAATTTTGTTCTAAAAATATTTATTTTCACACAATTATGTTGTGTAAAATTATTTATTTTATTTCTTTGCAACAAAATAATTTTTTTGTAAAAACCATTAAGTGCAAGTGTAACAAAAGAGTTTGTTGCAAAATAATAATTTCTTAATCAAGCTGGATACTCTTTTACTATGAATTTATTTTGTTGCAAAAAGATGTTTAGGGCAAGAAAACTATGGTTTTGTTGTTGTATATGGAGCGTGACAGTGCTAAGCCGACGATCTTGGTGACAAACGTATTTTTGTTGCAACAATCTAAGGCAGCAAAATTTATACTTTAGGCAACAAACCATTGTCGTTGCAAAAGGTAAATATTGTTGTGGTGATTGTCAGAAGCCATATATATATATATATATATATATATATATGTATATAATAATTATATAGTGAGGGCAAAATGAAAATGAGGATGCTAGTAAAAAATAAAAAAACACATATTTCAATACACTAACAGACAAAAAAAATACATTTTTCAATATATTGAAATCTTTGTTTTTTCGTATTTTATTGTACTCACTAGAGAAGGACTTTATATATGTTCATGTGTGTGTGTTTTAATCAGGGATCCCTAACCATATTAAAGTCAGGGATGAGGTAAAAGACAAAGGAATACAGATTTTAATACACTACAAGATAAAATATACTACATTGGAGTTTGTTTTTTTTTTTTTGTTTGTTAGCTTATCCATGACTTTAATATGATCAGGAATTCATGATTGGAACATTTATATAAATATATAGGTAACACACACACACACACACACACACACATATATATGTTGCATACATGTAATACATATACATGTACACACACACACAAGCACATATATACATATACATATATGTATATATATATATATACACACACATCTATACATACATACATAGATATACATACATATATATATACACAAACACAATCGCTGTATAACTGCCATCTCAAATGCAAGTATCATCACCGCTTGCATAGAATTAGGATGAGCAACTGTAAAATAAATTAATAATAATAACAGAATATTTGATATATATTTCGAAAAGGAACCCCATGAATCATGATATTTTTCTGTATATCTAATTCTTGCTAATTGCTAGCTATTTTAGATTATCAAGAGTTCAAGACGGTGAGTGGTGTAAGAGAGAACTGATGAGACCAAAAAAAAAATACAATATTTGTTCTTATAAGGATAATTTTGGAAATATATAATGTTAATTTAAAAGTGAAGGGGAGGGGGGAGATGAGATTGACAGGGCCAAATTTCACCACTTCAGCTTTTACTCAAAAATATTAAACCAGACATAATAATTTGGGTCCGGTTTGACCTTAAACCAGCCCAAGCCAATCATTCCAACCCATAAAATTCATATGTATTACGCTTAAATTATATTTGTTAGTTATTCTTATTTAATAATAATAAAGTAACTATAGTTAGTATATTATGGTTGATTTTGGAATAAAATAATAAAATTATGGCTGTTTCGGAACCCATGATAAAATAACATTACTCGTATGGCCTTTTTTTTTTTCTTTCAAATGAAAATTTGAAGATAACATAATTACAAATACAGTGAACAAATCAAAAGTCATTCAAGAAAATAACACAGCAATATTTTGTTTGCATTGTATGATTTTGCCTGTGGAAGTTGTTAGGAAATTTTAATCTCACTCATGATCTTACAAGTAAAAATATCAAACAAATAATAAATAGAAAATAGATGGATTAATAAAACTAATCATACAACATAAGAATTTATGTGAAAAACTCTTATATAGGAGAAAAACCACGGCTGCTAAGAACGATGAAAGAAAAATCTACTATATGAAAAATTGTTACAATCACTCTAGTATTTTTCTCACACCCAAAATCCCAATAACACCCAATCTCTCAATCTCTCAATAGACCTACTATTTCTCTCATATTAGAAACTCTCTACTTACAGAGAACTGATTGTTATGTTATACAAATAAGTGAACCCAACCTCCTTATATATAATGATTATTTCTTATAAGAGAAGTATTCATTTTCTTATACTACTTGTATTCTTCCTTGAATAAGTCAAGTCCTAAAAGGGAAATTATTTATTCATTAAATAAGAATCCTTTTGAATAAGAAACTACTAAATAAGAAAAGTCTAGGAAATATCCTTATTGAAAAAGGAGACATATTTCCTAACAATCTCCACCTTGGTGAGTTTTTCAATCAGGTGACAAAACATGATCTACCGTGTATCCACACAACCATGTCATCTCCACCTTCTTTATTCCACCAAAACCACATTCACATAAGGCTTATGAGAATCACTTCGCCCCTAGGAAAAATCTTGTCCTCTATCCAACAGCCATAATTCTCTACACCGAGAATCACCGTACTTCACCTTATCTATAGTACACATATTCAAGACATGTCGATCACCTTGCTAAATATACCCACTCTCATGTTTAGTTTCCTTGAGAGTCCTCAGCCATTAACATAAAAATTCCACCACACACCTTGTATAAATGCCAAACCATGCCTTGTGTGCAAATCTTGTGGACCCGCTAGCAATAACACATCCTCTTTTATGACATACCAAAAAGGATAAACTAGTCTTTCATGGAGAAAAGAAACACACCACTAGTTGACATTATCAGTATCTCTATCTACTGATTTAAAGCTATTTGTCGAACTTGCTCTACACTAACAATCTTCTTTAAGGTGCCTTGATTGTCCACTAGTTGGAATAGGGCTTACATCACCCTTTCTTTCTTTGTGTAACAAGATTGAATCAACATAACCTTGACTTGATCCTGCCACAAGCCAAAATTGATTCTTCTATCAAACTTTTCTATTTATACCTTCATAGGTTTTGAAAACCTCATTGCTGACATAATTGCTTTGCATACAACCTTTAGCTCTTATACCACTTGTTAGGAAATTTTAATCCCACTCAAGATCTTACAAGCAAAAATATCAAACAAATAATAAATAAAAAATAGATAGATTAACAAAACTAATCACTCAACACAAGAATTTATATGGAAAACTCCTATAGCGAAGAAAACCACGGTCGCCAAAGATGATGAGAGAAAAATTTACTATGTAAAAAATTGTTACAATCACTCTAGTATTTTTTTGACTCCTAATACCTCAATAACACCTAGTCTCTCAATAGACTTACCGTTTCTCTCACATTACAAACTGTCTACTTGCAGAGAATTTATTGTTGTGTTATACTAATAAGTAAACACAACCTTCCTATATATAGTGATTATTTCTTGTAGGAGAAGTATTCATTTTCTTACACTAGTTATATTCCTCCTTGAATAAGTTAAGTCCCAAAGAAAAAATTACTTACTCCTTAAATAAGAATCATTCGAATAAGAAACTACTAAATAAAAAAGCCTAGGAAATGTCCTTACTGAAAAAGGAGACATATTTCGTAATAGAAGTATAAACAATCATTTATGTGATTTCACTCACGTGTTTTTTTTTAAATATTTCAGTCACATACTTAAAAGAAGAGTATTTCTCACTTTCCTCCCATGAGGATTCAAAATGTAAAACTTGATATGAATAAAATTATAAATTAGCATTTAATCTCATTTATTGATATTGTTGGTATTAGACAAATAAGATTTTTTGTATATTATTGTCTTAATAGAGGGGGGAAAAAAAGCTCCAGAATGAGGATAAGAAGAGTGGCAAAAGAAATAAGAGAAGAAAAGATGAATTTTTTGTCCAACTGAACAATAGAATTGAAATTAACTCTCTTTTTCTCTCCACTTCTCTTTTCCACCTCTCTTTTCTCATTTCTTCCAATCAAACATGAGCTCAATGTAAATTTTTGAGACATTGGATATGTTTGATAAACATCAACATTTGTATTTGTTACTGTATGAATTTCCCCTTAGTCCCTATTATATATATAAACTCAAAAAAATAAATAATTCTTATATAATGAAGAATTTATTATTTCAAGCCTTATTTAATGAGCCATCGGGTCACATAATCACCTGATTAGGAATATTTAAATGGGCTACCCGATCCATGGCCCAAAAGAGAAACACACATTTTAATAAAGTTGTCTTCGCCTTTCACAATAAGTCACAATATACAATGTAGCAACTAATCGAAGAAGAAGATAAGATGCAGCTTCCATTTTCAAGAAATTGCTTCTTCTCAACCTAAAGCTCTAATGGGTGTCGAAGCCAACAAGTATAAAAACCTACTATAAACAAGATTGTGTATAGTGATTGAGCAGGGTCGTGTCCATAGAGATCGATAATTATTTAAATCCTTTTAAAATGAAAATATAAAATTGGGGGATTGTTGACAATAATGAAAATCAAATGAAAGTAATAAGAATGCAAATTAAAAGTGTAATTCAAAATGGAAAAACTCTAGTTGAAGGAATTAACTTAGCTTTGATTCGATTGCTGATCATTGATACAAATATAAATAATTACTACTTATAAATAGACCGGTTATAGCTACTAAGATGCTCTAATAGCCAATCTCTCCTTAACTAGTCGATAACTAAGGTACGACCGTTGGTTATTTCCCTAATCAATAGACAACTCTGGATACGATCATAGGATTTAATCAATTGACAGCCTGAAAAACCAGGGAGACCCAAATCCTAATCAACAAACGCATACGATGGTTCATTTAAATAAGATTGTTTATTCTCATAACAGAACGCATTGCTATGCTAGTTGCCACAAACATCAAAATCTTCATATGATGAATCTTTCAATTGGCAGTAGATTAAGTTGATAATTAAATAGTGGCCAATTATCTAATCAACAAACATAATTATGACAATAATTTAGAGAATAAGCAAATACCCAAAAAGCAATAAAATAATTAAAGCATAAGAAAGATCTCACAAAGAATGGTGAATCAAACCTTCATTAATCTTAAACCAGAATAATGGGTTTAGTTCCTCATGGAGAAGAGAGCAAACCCTAGAAAAATATTGTTCTTTTTTTTTTCCAATCTGAATATGATAAAAATTGGGCTCCCCCCCCCCTTCACGTGTTTTCACCTCTCTAAAAGTTTTCCAAAGATAAAATACTAATATCTAAAATATTTTCTAAAAATTAGATTAAAAATAACCAAAAAGACAATACATTAAAATAAAAACTTCAGGTCCTCAGTTGGTAGCATGCTCCCGCGTCTTATCAACAAACTTCTTCTCGAGTTCAAAATTTTTCCAGGAAAACAATTCATTCTCAAACATTATTTTGTAGCTTAATTTAGTGCCAATCAATAGAATTGCACCTACAAAAATAAAGCACAAGTAAATCACTATTATTAAGTGCAAAACATCAATATTAAAGAGAGTAAATAATGCAAACTAGTGCATAAAATGCACTCTAACAAGCTCTCTCTCTTTAAACCACTTGGCCAAAGAACCACTCCCTTACGTTTGTGAGGATAGTGGTTCAAACCTCTACAAAAGTATTGTGAGGGGTTTAATTTCTTCCTCAATTTGAGTGAAGACAGTCTTCTCCCGTTCGAAAAGTGTGTGGAGTAGACGTCTCTCAAATATTACAGAGGGTAAAATCTGGGTAGTGTTATACAAGATTTCATGTAAACTAGTTCTAATAATTGTCTGATTTTAAATATCAGTAATATTCTCATATAATATGAGTTGTAATATGAGTATTAGTCTCATGTAATTCAATCCGTCTCTTTATATATACCATAATACCAAAAAAAAAATTCTTTATCTAGTCCTTATTCACACAAACAATGGCCAACAGAGAAGGAAGAATAAGATTTCTTTTTTGATCTATTATTAAAATGGTGTTAAAATAACTATTAAAATTAAGTAGTTTTGATGGATAAAAAAGTTAAAAAAAAATCAAAACTAACTTAAATATTATGCGGTAAATAAAATTTTTAATTATATTTTTGACAAAAATAATAAAATTGTTATAAGTTTTTTGTTAAATAAATATGAAATAAAATAAATTTAATTTCAAAACTATGACAAAACGTCTTTACTGTAACTTAAAAAAGTTACAGCTATGCTCACAATATTAAATGCCTTCTGGTGGCCTTTTTTTTTCTTTTTTCTACACCACTTTTTTAGAGTCAAAGACCGTACCTTTTATCTTCTAGAATAAATATCTTTGATGTATTATCTTGTTAAGCCAGCCAACCTTAATATTTGATAGAATTTAGTTTAGATAAGAGTGGGGTTAGAATGATTATCTTTGAAACATTGCATGGTAAATGATTTTAATGAAAAATTCAATGGTGTAAACTAAAATTAATGCTTGAGCTTCGAAGCCAGGGTTTTTAATTAAGGAAATGTCTACGACCCAAAAATAAAATATCAATTGCCACCCTTAGAAAAGTAACAATAATGGAAACGATATTAATAGAATTAAAAGAAATTCTAATACACCTAAGAGAAGAAATTAAAGAATTAAAATAGGAAATGAGTAAATAAAAGTAGAAATGACAATTCTACAAGCAAGTCGAAAGAAAAATAAAAAATTTGCAAAATATAAAATTATAAAATTTGAATTGATTAAAAAACCCTCAGAAGACTTTTAACATAAACCACAACCAGGGAGTTATGATGAATGGTTTATGAATAATAAATACCCAAAAATAATAGAAGTAGCTGAAAATCTAAGAGAAGAATTAGAAAAAGAAAAAATAAAAGATAAAGGAAAAGAAATAGTAGAAGTTGAAGAAGATAGTAACTCTGATTAATGGAAAAAAAGATAGACGAACTTACCGAAGTTTTTAGTGAAATAAACTTAAGTGACTTAGAAGATTTAGAAAAAGAAAATAAAATAAATATGAACACAAGTGGAGGACCAGAAATGAAACCAAATGCAGAAGAACCCAACCACCTTCATAAACAAGAAAAACGGAAAAGGAGACCATTTTATGAATATGTACCACCTAGAAGAAATCAACCTTGGAAATCTAAACATATCCCAGCAGAAAATGAATTAAAACTTATAAGTAATGCAGGAGTATTCTTAGACCTAGATTGTAGAATAAATCCACATAGATTACAAATGAGATTATTTTTTATGTATAATGGATCTAAAGATGATTGGAATGTAGAAACAGAAGATCAAAAAATAAACATATATACGAAAATCTTAATTGCAAGTTTTATAAACAATGTATATAGTTGGTGGGAAGGATTAACTAAAAATGTGAAAGGATTAATAATAAATGCTACTAAAACAGCTTTCCTTAGAAGTAACGAACAAGGAATTGAAAAGATGATAGAATATATTGCAAACGAATTTTTAGGAGAAGATTGGGCAAAAAATAAAGACCAATAAGTAAAAAATGAAAAGTTAAAATAATAGAATGAAATTAATTAACTTAAATATATGCAGTATGTGTTATGTGAAGGAATATACTTGTGAATTTAGTAAATATTATTATAATCAATTTTTTAGCAATGAAGACCAAAGTATATATATAAATCTATACTACTCAAAATTACCACCACCATAGAATACATATTTTATTAATGAATATGAAAAATATAAAGTTGTAAACCATATACCGAAACTTTAGGATCTAGAATTAAATTTTTAAACCATAGATTAAGTGAAATATGTATGCAGAGAAACTTAATAAAAAGAAGTAGGACAATCGGAGATATATGTTGTCATAAAACTAAAATGCCAACACAATGGGGATGTCAATTACCATACGAAGGCATAAGAATTGCAAAAAATTAAATAAAAGAAAATACAAAAAATATAAGCATTTTAAGAAAAAATATATAAAACCTAAAAGAAGGTATTACAAAAGACAATATAAAAAACAAAAAAAGAACTTTCGATAAAAATAAATGTAAATGTTGGAATTGTGGAGAAGTAGGGCATCTAAGTACAGAATGTGCTAAAAAGAAAGTTGGAATTTTAAAAGAAGAACTTGATAAAATAAGAAATGAATTGGAATTAATAGATAATTTGTCTAATTATGAAGGCGAAGAAATATATATGTCGAAACATGACACAAAAGATGAATCAAAATAAAGAAAAAGAGCTAGATAGCATCGAAGAAGGAAATAGTGAAGAGATATATGAAATAGAAAAAGAAGAAAATATAAAAGGATATAGCTTACTAGTAACGTTTAATAAAGAAAAATATAATAAACTTTTAAAAGCAAAGTTAGAAAAATCAGACTATGGAATTTTACATAGATTAATAGATGCATTCAAAAGAAAGAAGATAGTATTGCATGAATATTATGAACAAGAAAAAACAATAATTATAACTCAGGCTGAAGGAAATATAAGATTAAGTCTATTAAATAAAAGAGCAATAGATGTAAGTCTTAGAAAAATAAAGAAGGAATTGGTAAAAGAAAATATACAATATTTTTACTTAGCAGAAATACAAATTTTGGTAAAATCATTATTTAAAGAAGGAATAGATAGTCCAATAATATTATCTTTACATGATCAAAGATTCCATGATCCTATGATAGGGCATTTAGGGACAATAGAAGGAAATCTATGTTATACCAAATTATTATTTACCTGTTACCCAAGATATTGTATTCACATAAAAGATAAAAATATAGAAGAAACTTTAAGTCTCCATTTTAAATTATTAAAAGATAACCTAATGAAAGAAGGAAATAAATTAATAACTTTTCATTATTCTACATTATATAGTTTTTGCAATTCTAATTATGGAGAAATTTTTTATGACAAACCTCTGATAGAAATCAATAAGGAATGTGAGGAAATTGCAATACTCATAGAACCAATGGTACAAGAACTTAAAATACCAACAAATTATAGACTAAGTATTGATGATAAAAAAAGAAATAATAAACTCATAAAATAAGGAATCCTCAATAATTCCAATAAGTTTTAAAGGAAAAACTTTAATAAGAGATAATCCTTCAAGAAAGGATCATTTACATATAGAGACTAGTCAATTGATTTCTAATCCAAGTACCAAAGTAATGAAAATATTCGGCCAATATTTTAATGGGATAGATTACATAAAAGGCCCTTATATCATAATAGACACAAGAGCTAGCCATAATCATATAAATCCTGTTAAAAATAATGGGTTAATAGTAAAACAATAAGATATTGCTTATGAATATAGAGATTTCAATGGAAATAAACATATATGTGAAAAAGAAGTAAAAGTAATTATCATAATTGAAGGAATTAGAATTATAGTAACTTGTTTTATAGATTCTAATATGAATAATAATAATCATATATTATTAAGAAATAGTTTCTTAGAAGATCTGAAATAATATAAAATAGAAAAACAAGGAATTACATTACAATTAGATGGACATGAAGTCTTTTGTAGAAAATGGTAAATAAAGCATATATTAGATATCCTATGTCTGTATATATTCAAATACATACTGTAGAAAAATCTATCCATACATGTGCCTTAATAGATACTGGCAGTGAAATAACTATAATGAAAACATTCTTATCTAACCACTGGAAACCTGATGGCCATATTAAAATTACAGGAATTACTGGAGATAAACAACAAGTAACTCATTTGATCCATAATTATGAAATTCTTTTGGGTAGCAAAAATATTACTATTAAAGAAATCTACCAATATAATCATATGGATTGTGATATACTTTTAAGTAATGATTTTTTGCAACAATTTCAATTTTATTAGCAAACATTGTTTTTAGTTACTTTAAAAACACCCTGTAACCACATTCTGCATGTTCCCCAAGAATTTTGCCCTTTCAGAGTACAGCCAACCCAACGTGGTGATATTTTATATTATGAAAAACATTATTTGATACAGAAAGGACAGATATACAATATACATTTAGAAACTAAACATCAATTAGAACAAGTATATAGTGAAAATCCTTTAGCATTATGGAAACCCGAGCACCCTAAAGCAAAAATAGAACTAATAGAAGAAAAAATAATTAGAGTATAACCTATGATATATACACTAGACGATAGGGAAGAATTTAAAATTCAAATAAAAGAGTTGTTAAATTTAAATCTTATACAACAAAGTAATAGCCCTCATAATAGTCCAACTTTAATGGTAATGAAACGAGCTGAACAAGTAAGAGGAAAAGCTAGAATGGTAATAAATTATAAAGAATTAAATAAGTACACAAAATTTGATGGATACTTTTTACCAAATAAAGAGGTATTAATAAATCTTGTAAAAAGAAAAAATTATTACTCTGAATTCGATTGTAAGTCAGGATTTTGGGAAATAAAAATGGAAAAAGATAGTATACCATATACTGCTTTTAGTACTCTCCAAGGACATTATAAATAGTTAGTAATACCTTTTGGATTAAAAAATGTACCACAAATATTCCAAAAGAGAATGAATAAAATATTTAAAGATAGCAATGACATAGTAGTTTATGTAGATGATATATTAATAGCTTCTGATACATTAGAAGAACATAGAAAACATTTAAAAAACTTTGCAAATATATGTGTAAAAGAAGGCATTGTTTTATCATAAAAGAAAGCAATAATTAAGCATAAAAAGATAGAGTTTTTAGGAATGGTCTTGGACAAAAATGGAATAGCAAAGAAAATAATAGATTTTCCAGATAAACTAGAAAATAGGCAACAAATACAAAAATTTTTAGGATGTTTAAATTACGTAGAAGGATTTATAGAAAATTTATCTAAGAAAAGAAATATTCTTCAAAAGCTATTAAGGAAAATTAATACAAAAGGATGGAGTGAAGAACATACACAAGCTGTTAAGGAACTAAAAAGTCAATGTAAGTATTTACCTGAATTAAGGTTACCTGATGAAAAAGATAATTTGATAATTCAAATAGATGCTTCTGATTTATATTAGGCAGCGATACTCAAAACAGATTTAAATGAAATTTGTAGATATACTAGTGGAATATTTAATAAAGCCCAAATAAATTATCCAGTTCATGAAAAAGAATTATTAGCCATTTATAAAGGAATAAAAAGTTTTCATTGTTTCTATTACAAAAGAAGTTTATTATAGAAACTGATAATACTCAAGTAAGTTATTTAATATATAAAAATTTATCTAATTAACCACAATATAGAAGATTACATAGATGGCAAGTATATTTATCTTATTACAATTTTAAAATTGTGCATATAAAAGAAGCTAATAATTTCTTGGCATATTTTCTCAGCAGGAACATAAAATTTGGATCTTGAATTCTGAAAGAAATAAATATTTGTCCGCGATCTTTGTGGAAATATATCGGCTTAAAGCTGAAGCATTTGATGCACATGATGCAATAAACTACCTAAAGGAGACAATAGAATCCCATGAAAAGGGTATAAACATATTAGAATCCTATGTGAAGGATTTCATAAATGGGCTGGAAATAAACCAAAGCCTAACAAAGAGTGAAAACAGTGGTGGACCCACAAAATCAATTAGTGATCCAATAGAACAAACCCCAAGCTATGACCTAATAGACTAACCTCAGGCACCAATAAAACCTCCTACTCGAATAATAAACATAACAATTGAACCAGAAAGCCATTCTCCAAAGAAAACCATAATAATAAACCAATTTCCTTCAGAAGATGATGAAAAACCTTTAAACCCAAAAGAAAAAGACTATAAACAGTTCACTACATGGGTATATTCCACAATACAAAGATAAAGAAACCATCTTTAAATCCTCAGGGAAAAACATGTATCCCAGAATGATTGCATTAAAAGGGGCAAATCCTTTGATAATAGGTAAACTAGCCCGATATGGATATTTAGACATGATTTATCCAGGAATAGAATTAGAAGAACTGGCAAGCTTTGATGATTTGTTAATAAAAGAAGTCTCAAGGTTCGCTAGGAAGAAACCAATATACCTAAAATTTTATACTATAAGCCCTGAATACACCAATGGGGTTGAATATCAGGCTTTCTACCTGATCACAATAGGCCATATTACAAGAAATGTGCAAATGAAAGTAGCAACAGAATACAACACTGTTCCACATTTCAATAAAGCATGGATCAGAACTCAAAGAGCTTGACGAATAAAGGCTATCTGGAGCGTTGCAAAAGATTTATACAACAGAAACTACAAAACAATTGTCCGATTCCAAAATTATATTCTCCTAACAATAAAAGACGCGGGAACACCATCCAAGCTACTATTGGACTTTATAAATGAGATAAGCACAATAAACTTTCCATCCAGCCACGCAACCCAAGAACAAAGCGTGCCGACTCATGGAGATAAAGTAAAAGCAGGAAAATAAAGATGAAGGGAATCCAATTTCAATAATGTATGCTTTTGTAAAAAAAGTAGGCCACACAAATAAAGTGTCGACAGCAATAATGTAATAATTTTACTTTACTTTAATATGTCGGGCACAAAATAGAGATCAACTTGTGATCTTATCTGGAAGAGCCAAATAGAAATAAACACGTGTAAAGGGAAATCTAATCCCTTATCTTTGTAATCTCTATATAAATCAATAAAAAACGAGGAAGAAGGCAGAGGCCATTTTTTCGAAAAAATTTGAAGTTCTCAAACTCTACAATGGAAAAATAAAAATCTCATTCTCCAAATCATAAAAGAAATAAAAAAACAATCAATCCCTTAGAATAAGAAAGGAAACCTTATAAAAATCAACTAGGACAAAATAGATCTAAGTCTAGAGTCTCAACAGCGCATAGTAATCTCATCTTGCATAGCCCGTGTTTGCTGTTTAGCCGAGGTAGGCGTTTGAAGGCAGTTGAGGGCATAGCTACAGAGAAGGTGACTGCTGAGGAGAGAAGGACGTAGATTTGTTGAAGTTCCAAAAGATTTGAAATAAGGTAATAATTCTAATCTTATATCTTTGGTGGAGATTGTTGATGAACTTTGAAAACATAAACGAACTACAAGAAATAGTTAATGGATTAGACAATAAAATTCAAGAAAATAGTATATACTTGGATCCAGAAATAACAGATCAAAGATTTGTAAATCAATTACAATTGTTAGTGAAAAGAAGAATAATAAAATCAATAAAAGATAATTTAGAATTTATTATAGACAATAATAATGTTGACTGATTTGATATATAGACGGGAAACCAGTAACATAAATTAGGTAGCTGATTCGACTGGACAAATAGTACCCTCTCGCACTGGTATAACAAGTCACGTATCAAATCAAAAGATAAATAAAAGATCTTCATGGAAGAATTTCATTATAAATTATGTAATAAAATGGGAATGAATAAAATTAAATGGATAGATGAAAAAACTAAAATTCAATATGGTAATAATAAAATGATGATTGGAATGAATTGTAATTCATATAAATATATAAGCATGATATTTGATAAAAAAGATTTAGTAAAAAAGGAAGAATTAAGTGCAATAATAAACTTTAATTTGCCAAATGAAATTAAAAGAAAAATAATACATGAAATAGAACAAAAAAGATTATTAGAATATATCACTTTAAATATTGTAATATAGAGGAATAGAAGATATAATGTGTATAGTAGAAATGTTTACAGTATTTGATGAAGACAAATATTTTTAAAATTGGGTCATTAGTTTTATAATTATATAGATTTGTAGTATCTGTAATATTTTATCTGAAATTTTTTTTAAAAGGCTAGGTCATAAGAGAAATGGTATCATGGTATCAGAGCCATAAATGAATTCTATAAGCCAAATAGTAGAATCTTTATATATATTAAAAATAGAAGACAAAGATGAAATTAAAAACTTAATAAAAGAAATAAAAGGAAGTAGAAACCACATAAGAAATATTGATTTAGACCTAATACAAGAAATGAGGGAAAGATTTAATATCAATACAAATGATGATGAAATAATATTAGAAAAAAGAATGAAATTCATTGATAAATTTATAGAATTTTAATACACTGGTATAAAAAAGAATCATTATGAATTATCATCATCTACAATTTTTAGTCCAACAAGCTTTAAACAGAACACAAGAATTATGTACATGCATAGATCACATGCTTCTAGGATGGGAAAATAGAATATATATATATATATATAGAATTATTAAATCAAAAAATTCAGTTAGTAGAACAAGAAAGAACAGCTTTAATGAATATGGGAGAACATATATATAGAGAATTTATTGATTTATATGAATTTGATAACCACTTATATTTATATAAGGAAATAATAAAAATCCTAGAAAAAAATGAAAAATGGATGTAGATATGATAATAGAAGAAATGATCATCCATAAATTTTTAAAAGTAAAAGGACTTTTATGAAATTTTCATCCATAAAAGACAAAATTGAAGTAAGTTACATAGATTGTAACTTAGAGGGGCCTTTAATTAATTACTCTTTAATAGTTTAAAAATTATTTAAATACCCCTCCCATTTTTTATTTTCATGGATACCCGAAGAAATATATGTAAAGTCTAAAATACCCTTAATGAATGCATCAAATCCACTCCTTCTCACTCTCTTCTTATACTCAAAAATCTATTCCTATTGAAAGCAACTGGAAAATCTCTTACAATTTCTCAAAACCTCTTACACAAATACGACTATTTATTCACATCTTCAACTCCGATACTTTTTTCAATTGAAAGGAGGTGCATTACTCATTAAACAATCCAATAAAGTATGTGAATGTTGTTGGGTTAAGTTTTACATTTTCCAAAAAAAAAAAGATATTTTCCTCACATTATAATGTTCTATATCTTATTTTTTTCACTATTCTTCCTTATATGTAAAAATGTATGCAATGTGGGTTGTTTAATTATTTTTTTCAACAACATATCTTGTTGAATATGTGTTTATGGCGAAAATGTTTATGGTAACATCGTGTAAATCATGTAGTCTTGTAAGTCGATTAAGTCATGTAGTCAGTCGTGTAGGTCATGTAGTCGTGTAGGTCATGTAATCATGTAGGTCGTGTAAGTAATGTAGTCGTGTAAGTAATGTAGCCGTGTAAGTCATGTAGTTATTTATATATGAAATTTGATATTATTATTTTTATTGTATCAACAGATATTATTTTGGTACATGTGCCTACTCTCTTGAATGGTGTATGGATTGAACAAAATGACTAAGTTCAAAGGTTTTGAGGTTAAAGGGATAATGATACCACAATCAACAATACATGCAAAATTGATGGAGAAGGTATCTCAAGTTATTCGTATAGATACTTTAGAATTTGAAATCACAAAGAAGTTCAACCTGCAGACGTTTGATCTAATAACTACTTGGTCTAAGAAATAGTTGAAAGGGAAACTAGAAAAATCTCACACATATCTAATAATACATAATAATTTTCATGAGTTTATAATTAAAGATGACGACCTTAATGGCCATGTTAACGTTCTACAGAAGATTTCCAGTTGCTATGTGTTGAGTGTTAGAAAGTGTGTGTTTATAAAGGATAAAATGGTCATATTACACTTCAAGTCTTACTAACATCCTTACTTTTATGTATTTAAGTCATTTGCAATTTAATTATTTGTGTTTTATTATAACTTATGTATTTTATGCATTTTCTGGGAATTCAGGCCATTTCACAATTAACGAGACTTTGGACAGCAAAACGGATAGTATTTTTGAACTCAAGACAAATAAAACCTTAGGAGGAGCATAAAAGGAAAAATGACACTGCTCACATATACTCTGATCGCTTCATGTATATGGCATTGTTCACGTATACATCACTGATCATGTACGGCACTATTCACATATACGTACGATGACATGGCATTGATTGATGACGTGGCATTGACCGGTGATGTGGCAGCATTTGATTGGACAAATGATGAGGCATTGACTGCTTATATGGCATTGACTGATGATGTGGCACTGATCGATGACGTGGCAGTATATTATTGGACCGAAAAAATGAGCTTACGATAGAAGCAATGCACTTGATCAAGGTTGGTTGACTTTGATGTTGACCGATGACGTGGCAGCAAATCATTGGACGCTAAAATTGGCTTAAGTTACATGCGACACACTGAATCACAGTCGCTGATGATGTGTTCCAAGCAATCAGAGCTTACCACGTGGCGCAATCCTGAGTTTCTGAGTTGATTTCATCCAATGGCCATGATTTACTCATTGTATCTATAAAAGGAGGGCTCCCCCCTAATTTGACACCCTTGAATCCATTTTTGGAGTCCATTTTCTGTAATTTCCTCTTTATATTGTATTTTTTACGTATTTTAATAAATATCCATTTTACCCCTAGTTAAATTATGAATAGCTAATTTTCTTTCAAGCTTGGGTTGAAGGTGAAGTCTCAACATGTTCCATTGGCTAATTTGGTAAATTTGCTTTCTTCTCCCCTCTGATTTATGTGGCTGTTTTGACTTTTCGTCGACAGATAGTAATAATCTTATCTAGATTTTACAAAGAGTACTACCGTCTCCCTAGTGCAAGGTTATTACTGTCTGGCACGATAAGTGCTTAATACCATATTTATTAGAGTGTGGTTCATGAGGAGTGGAAATTTCCCTCATGATTTAATTGGCACTAATAAGAAATATTAAGCCCATGGTGCATGTTGATGCAGATTCAAATACCCAAACACTTTATTCACATAGCTTTATCTCTAGTTTATTCTAGCCATTTTAATTTAAATTTTAGAATATTTCAAATCACCTTCACAACAAATCAAGTTACCCAATTAGAAAATTAACCCAACACCAAATTAAAATCCACCTCCTCGGGGGATCGACACTCGTCACCATTAATCTGTATTACAATAGATTCGTGCGCTTGCAAGTTCAATAAAATTTTCACTATGAGTTCTAAATTGACCAACTTCCTTGTGAACATATGGCAGCTGTGTGTAAGCATGTGGGTAAATATTCTGTCTAAGATTTATATTCCCACTATTATTCACAATGTATGGGTTATAGCATATGCAGAGAGCATTTATCTTGTGGGTCCTCAAGAGGAATGGGAGGTTTCAAAAGAGGTGCATGCATATATGCTATCGCCACTTGTGAAAAAGTGAGAGGTAGGACGGTTGCAAACTAATAGAATACCTTCTCAAGGGACAGACAATGTGCATTGTAAATGTGGTAGGTGCAGATTGTAGGGGCATAATCGACTAAAATGCACTACAAGAATTTCACTTTCAAAGCAAGAGCATGCCGTTAGAGCCAACTAACCTTAACATACATAATTCCTTAAAAAAACATAATTGTAATATATGCAGTATTAACTAATTACATTTGCACAATTTTCTTCTTAAATTATTGTTTTGTATTTTAAGATTGGTATATGTAACTTGTGATGCTGAGATATATTGTGCTTGAAAAATGAATTCTTTTAAGTTCTTGATCACAATTCGATAGGGATGAGCCCATAGGTAAAAAACATTGCTAGTCCCTTGTAAAGGACCACCAATACTGCACCTGACATTGATACTATTGTCCCAAAAATTTAGGTTGAGTGCGGTTCTCCTTAAAGCAAGTTTTTCCATCCTGAATCAGCGTTTGTTTGAAATAGTTACTAAAATTAAAATACTAGTCCAATTAACATAAGCTTTTCTAGATTTGAAGTAAGCTTACAAAAGTTTAGTATTAAAAGTACAGCTCATTCAAATAAATACAAGTTAGTTCTTCTCCAAAAGTAATGACTTATCATGAAAAAGTCTTTCAACTAGTTGCTTTCAATAAGACGAGACATGTGTCTGAGTGCAATAGGATTGAATTTCTTCACCACATGCAAGTGTTTTTGAGATAACACAAAACAAATACACCGCAGTCTCTACTGATAATTTTAGAAAATAGTCAATTACATATTGAATAAATAACTATAGTAGTATAATGGCAAAAGTCTTTATAGAAATAAATTATTCTTACGAATTAAGAATAATGACAAAAGTCGTGTAATTTTGAGGTCGTGTACTGATAAGCGCATCTTTTCTATATATTTTATTATTAATTTCTCCATCTTTTTCTTGTTTTGGTATTAAATATTATAATTATTTTAGTTAATTTTTAATGTAATTATTTTATTAAATTATATTTTATTATATTAATTTTTAATCTTAATTTTTATATTTTGTTATTTTAGGTATATTATGGGATTAAAGAGGAATTAAATTGGAATATTTGGGAAGAAATCTACTCGGAATAATCAAAAGGGGAAAGAAATAAAGAGATTTAATTGAAACAAGTCAAGGAATATTTGGTTTAATTAATTATCATGCATGGCAATTATGGAAAGCAAAAGAATTGCTTCAAATTGGAATTGGCCGAATATATGCATATATAGGAAACAAATTGCATGTGCATGGAAATAAAGGAAATTAAGGAATAGAAATTCAAGCAGCCAATATGCATGTATGCACATGAATTTGGGTTTTGGACTT
Organism: Clausena lansium; assembly: GCA_030449835.1. NCBI lineage: Eukaryota > Viridiplantae > Streptophyta > Magnoliopsida > Sapindales > Rutaceae > Clausena > Clausena lansium. The sequence goes on along the minus strand of JASUUF010000259.1, from coordinate 5,126,299 downwards.
GTAAAATAAGTGGCGGTGGCTTTTGTTTTAATATACAAGGATTTAGGGTGCAAAATTAAAGCTATTATAAAAGCACAAGACTTACGGCAAAAAGGGAACGGAGAAAAAAGAATTGAAGAAGCGGCAGCCAAATATAATTTGAATGAGAGATCAGCAATGCCATTTGAGCCACGAGAACCGAAGAGAAGAAGCGGCACACAACGAAGAAAGAGACAAACCCGAGAGCTAGGCATGCAAATGCGCAGGAAAGGAATTAAATTAGAGAGCAGAGCCGCAGATTGAATTAATCTCCATGACTCGGTTTTATCAACTCTTTTATTCTCAATTCAATTATGTTAGGCTGAATTTTCTATTTGGTTGATGGTGAATTCAAAACCCCGTAATGCTATTTAATTAATAATTAATTTCTATCATTAAATTTCTTTAATTGAGATTGTTTATGTTCTTCTCATTTATTAATGTTTATGATTTTATTCTTAACTTGTTTAAGTGGCCAATTAGATAGGATTTGAATAAATTCTATTGCTGGATTAAAATTTTTTATCCGTAATTGTCTTGATATTTTAATCATTAGTAGCAGATTGAAATCCGTGATTTCAATTAGAAAACATAACCTAGGTTAAATAATCCGAGCTTGTGTGTTTATTGCCTAGATCAACCTAAAATCTTTCTCTGCTTAATGCTTCTATTATCTTAAATTTAGATAGCTTGTTCTAAATTATTTAATGGTTAGAGATTGGATGAAGAGCTTGTTTTGCCCAACGACTCAGTAAGGAAAGATAGGGATTAACAGAGCTTATTGTTATCTACGGTTGATAGTTTCAATGGAAATTGATGATAAAATGAATATTCTATGCATGTTTGGTGGTGGCGAATGATCCTTTGACCAAAGTTTTCATTATTATTACTTCTTTCTCATTTAATTAGAGTTTTTATTAAATTATTAATTTAGTAGCTTTAATTTCTTTATTTTGTGCCATCTAGTTAAAAATTCACAAAACCCCCTTTTATTTATTATTATTATTATTTTAAGTCTTTATTTTAGAGTTGATAATAAATAAAACTAACTAGTCTTCGTGGGATCGATTATTACTTGCTTTATATTAGCTATTTATATTATTAGTAAGGCTTTAAATTTGGTGTACCCTAACGACACTACCATGTACTATAGGAGGTTGTGTAATACTCGATCAAGGTCGTGAAGGGCATGTAATATTACAGGAAGTCATGTAATAAACGACTAAAGGTCATATGTTAAATGAAGTCATGTGTATTACACGACCTTTAGTTGTTTATTATGTAACCTTGGCCACGGGCTTTAGGCCCAGCCCGTAATGAATGGGCCTGGTCATGCGTTGATAATTTAAAAGCCCACAGCAAATGAGTCTGGATATAGGTTCATGGAAAAAGTCCAGACTTGGCCAGGCTTTATATTTTATAAATTAAAATTTTTTATTTTATATGTTTTGGGCTTTGTATTTTATATTTTATGTGTTTGATTATTAGTCTGTTTTTATTTTTTTACTTTAAACTTTATTAAATACTTATTTTAAAAAATTTATTTAAGTCCAAGTTCGGCTAAATTCAGTCAGGATCCGCGAACTTTAGGCCCAAGCTTGGCCCGTCTAAATTTAGATTGAGGGCTTGGGCCTGCTGTTAATTCAAGCCCAGCCTTAGGACCTTAATTTGCCATTCCTGACAGCAATTACTGATTAACACTAGAAAGTGTATATTTCATAAAGGTTTAAATTAGTATTTTATCACTTATAGTGTTAATTAATGTGTTCATAACTCATATTTTATCTTAACGCTTCCCAGTTGCAATTTTATGTAAATTATATTTTATTATGTTAATTTTTATTTTAATTGTTATATTTTGTCATCGTAGGTAAATTTCAAGAATAAAAGAAGAATCAGAACCGAAAGTAGGAAACGAGAAGACAAATTGTTGGAGCCATTTGGAATGCATTATTGAGATGTAATTAATATAAATAAATAAATAAATAAGAAAGAAAGAAGAAGAATAACAAGTGATAATCATGGGTGGCATGACTATCACTCTTTTCAAACCAAAAAAAAAAGAAAGAAAAAAAAGAGGAAGATGCCAACGGGGTGAGTTATTGGCACTCACACCAAGGGCCAATAACTCACCCTCCCTCATCCTTTCTCCTCTATAAAAAGGGGAAGAAATTGTGCTGGAGGGGGATTTTGGCTGGAGAACGAAAGTGAAGCTTGTGCGTGTATGTTGAGAAAAAATTTGAAGGGGGGCTTTCTTTTGGGTATTCATTCTTCTTTGTTTCCCATTTCTTTCGTTTTCAATTTTATTCCTTAGTTTTCAATTCTCCATTGTTGTATTCTAGAAGTTTATTAAATAAAATGTGTGTTTTTTTTTCAATATGAGTGGCTAATTTTCTAAGCTGAGGTGAAAGGTGAAACTCAAGGATTCAGATTATGGAATTAATTTCTCTCCCAAGTGAGTCTAAAGTTAATTTTATTTATTACATTATTGTAATTTGTATTTTTATTTACCGGTTATTTTTAAGTCATGTTAATTTGTAGATCTAGATCACCTTGGATATATGTGGTAATCTTGACATTATGTCAACACTTCAATTTAGTTGTGGCACATCATGTACTTTATTCCTCTAATTTATTCATAAAATTGGCTAGGTAATAATTAAATGACATAATATTTGATTAGTAAATAAAATACAAAAATATAATTAAGAGAGAGAATTATGAACAGAATTTGAATTCCAAGAGTGGATCCCGTAACCTTAGCACTTTTTAAATTGTAAACATTTTCTAAAATTAATTTTTATTTAATAATTTGACCACTAAATTTAGAATTTCCTGTGGTTCGACACCGGACTCACCGGGTAATATTATAACTAGATACTCTTATACTTAGGAGTAAATCAAACACTTTTAAGTCGTGTCAATTACCCTTCTCGGTGATCGAAATCCTACAAAACAATAACTCATCATGGGTTGCCGGAGTATTACGGCATAAACCCTTCGATGTTTAAGTCGAGAGATCGGGAGTAGCACGATAACAAGTAAATAAGAGAGAGAAAAGAGAGTAGAGAAAAACTTGAAGGATATTGTAACCACTCCTCCAATATACCGCTTTCTCGTGCATACCTTTGATTATGATTTGATTTGATACCGGTATTGTTGAGTGATAATCTCTTTATATAAGAGAAAATAATCGAAGTATAGTTGAATTAGGAAAACTAATCCCTTATCTTATATGATTTGAATTTGAAGACGATTAGGACTTATATTTTATCCTATTTAGATTAGGACAAATTATTAGATGTTGGTCCATAAGCTCGGATTTGGTAAAATTATAGGCATAACATGTTGAAAAAAAGTGTAATCTTTTTTGGTTATTTTCATTACTTAGGCACTTTGTATTTCTTAAAAGAAATGTCTAGACATCATTTCATGTTTCTAAGTAAGGATGGACTGGGATCATCTCATCTTATAGTTATTAGAGAAATAGAGAAAAAGAAAATGATAGAAAAAGAAAAGAATCGGGATCATTTCCTCCGATGTTTCTAAGAAAATGATAGAAAAACAAATGTAATTAAGTAAATCAAAAACAAATGTAATTAAGTAAATCATCTCATCACCTTGGATTTATGTGGTAATCTTCACATTATGTCAACACACAATGTCAACATGTGTTATTGATATGTGTTGTCAATTACAACACATAAATTAACATGACATAAAAATAACCGGTAAATAAAAATACAAATTACAATAATGTAATAAATAAAATTAACTTTAGACTCACTTGGGAGAAAAATTAATTTTATAATCTGAATCCTTGAGTTTCACCTTTCACCTCAGCTTAGAAAATTACAACATCCAAATGATGTAATCTAAAGAAAATGATAGAAAATGATGTAATCTTTTTACAATAACCAAAAAAGATTACATTTGTTTTTTCAACATGTTATGCCTATAAGTTTACCAAATCCGAGCTCATGGACCAACATCTAATAATTTGTCCTAATTCGAATATGATAAAACAATATAAGTCCTAATCGTCTTCAAATTTAAATCATATAAGATAAGGAATTAATTTTCCTAATTCAACTATACTTCTGATTATTTTCTCTTATATAAGGAGGTTATTACCCAACAATACTGATATCAAATCAAATCATAATTAAAGGTACGCACGAGAAAGCAGACATATTAGAAGAGGGGTTATTAGAGAAATAGAGAATAAGAAAATGATAGAAAATGATAGGAGTATTCATTTGTTAACTTATGAACCTGTTATTCTTAGAAGATTGCCTTGAGAAGGGAAAAGTTGGGCGCTTCTGCACCATTTTCAGCAGCTTCATATCCAGACCTTTACGAAATGCCAACTGTTGATGGTCTTGTCGGGGCAGGATATAGAGCACTTCTATGTGAAACTGATATGTAGAGGTTAGCGCTTCTCTAAGATTTGCGTTTAAAATTCCATTCTAGCCTGGCATTTCCATATTTTCTCTTTTGTGAGGTTGTTTATGAGGTATTGATGCAGTGAAAGATGTGCTTTAAAGGAGCAGAAAAATTGATTGCAAAAGTTCTCATATTTATTTACCGTTACATACTTACACACCTGATTATTTCAATTTCTTGGTCATTGTAATTGTTCGTCGTTTGTCTTCATATTAGGTTATGAATGTTTCAATACTGGCTGGGGATGGACATGTGTGTGCTTGAAATGAATGTCTGCTAAATGACTATTGGGAGACTGTTAATGATGAGAACCCTTCTAGATCAAGCTAGAATTAATGCTCTGAGCACTCTGGATCACATCAGTTAACTATGAATCTTGTTGTGTATTTACTTAATTCCACATCTTCACCTTGTCAACTAGTCGTATTATGTTTGGAATGGACTCCATTTCCATGTTTAGATATCCTTCACATGGATATTTACACTTCCATTTTTGGGTTCCTAAACTTGTCCATAATGAAACCATAGGTTCGTAATGCTTGTTCTGATGAATACTGACTTTCAAAGTAATCTCTTGTTTGTTCTTTTGCATCAATCCAATCTTCTGGTAAATATGCATCTTGCTATTTGCTTCTCTAGTTGACAGTTTAAAGTATGAAAACATCTGAAAATCCTTGTCTAGTGCAATAATTGAGAGCTAATGCATTTCATGTCTCCATGATTCATTATAGTCCAAATTCGTAGCTTGTCCCGTGATGTAATATCTATATTAATAGCTCTGTTTTCATATATTCCTTTTCCAGTAATTATATTCAAGCTCCATTATGCCAAACTTCACACAAAGTCTATTTTTCTACTTGCAATGTCAATTACTCTTTACTTACATGTCATTTGTGTGTAAATCATTTATGTGTTTTATTTACATAACACTCGCTTATCACTTATACTTCACTTAGCACCACTTTTAGAGTATGTTTGAGCATTTGATAATGTACTTATTGGAGTCCTTCACAGTAAATTGTTTTGGAAAACAGTATAAGCTACGTTAAACTCTGGAATAACGCGGTCCAAGTATTTGAATATAAAATTTGTGAAATTAATTTTCAATATTTAAAAAAAAATTGACTGCTAATGCACAATAAAACTTGAACCCCTTCCTCCTTTATCATTTTTCCATGTGCAGCTGGACTGGGGCCTTTGGATTCAAATCCAAAGGAGACAGTCCGGATCCTGGAGTGGATAATTGCCATATATATATTTGTGTGTGTGTGTTGAATTTACAGCAACTAAAAAATGCCCTAGTCGCTTTCCTCCTGAAATTTCAAATCTCTTTTTGCCATACCTCTAATTCTTACTCTCAAAGCTGCACTTATTTGGAGCAATGTATTCATTCAAAGCTACATTTCCTGCCATGCCTCTGAAACATGCAACTAATTCCTTCCATTTTGCATTTCTCTTACATATCTTGGTCACAGAGAGAACTTGCTTGTTCTGTTGACTCAGTTCCACTGCTCGAAGCAGCTGACATTTCAATAGAACGAGTCACTGGTCCACGTGTGGTAAGAAACTTTTATGCACAAGGATTCATTAACTTAAATCCATTTATTATTTTGTGCAAGTTTGTGCCTAGAGCTTGCTTCATATCATGTGTGAATCAGTAGAAGGTAGCTGGTTGATTTTATGTGCATAAGAAAGAGAGTGATTATTCAATTAGAAGAAGGCACAATTAGATATTGTTTTTGCTTAATTGATTAGCCGTCAATATAGACTTCATTACATAGATGTCCACTTTCTTTGTTGGCAAAATGATAATTGTGGATTTGAGATATTTCTTATCATTTTTGGGCGCAACTAGATATTCTTGTATTATGTTTGGTTAATTTTGTTACTTTTATTTTCTAGATGTTATCATTATTCTTCAACTTCCACCTGATATTAATGTGATGAAAGATGTCACAGCCATCCTTTGCGAGAATGACAACATCCACTGCGAGATTTTGTTTTTACTTATTGTTTTTATTGCTTTACTTTTCTAGTTTTATCAATATCTTTCTAATTTATTTTATAAACTAATTATTATTAGGTTATGAAATTTTATACCAAGAAGAAGCTTATTACGAAGCTCTTTCAGTAGACGAAGAATAATAATTGCGACGGACCATGGTGCTGGAGATTTTCTAGGTAAACTCTTGACCTTAAAGCCAATTTGCATCCTCTCAAGGTTATTGTTGCTGCTGCGTATTTTATTGACTGCTTTATGTTTATTTTATTAATAAATTTTTTATCAGTGAGAAAAAAAAATCTTTTTTTTTTTGGTATTTAGAAATTGTTATTCTTTTATTTTCTAGTTATGCTATCAAATATATAAAGTTTGGCATTGGATCTGTATTAGAAAAGTTAACACATTGATTGATGATGGAGGGATATGGGCTTTGGTTTGAATTTGTATGAACTGAGAAAGAATTTAATTTTAAAAAAAAAATTAGCTTTTGATGTAAAGTTGTATAAAAACCATGGTGAGTTATGAAACTTATTTGTGGAATTTTGTGACGAATTTAAGTATTTGATAAATGTAACCTCCTGCTGATCTTCTATCACTACAATCTACTTGCCTAGTCAACAGCTGTGTATGCATTTATCTTCAATTCTTCTCATCTGCTTAATGCAAACCATAGTTTGTTGTCCCTTTAAGATGTCGTAGCAATTTCTTGCATCCCATCCAGTGCGCCTCTTTGGGATCTTCAACAAATTGGCTCAATTTGTTCACTATGTGTCTTTACTTCCTTGCATATTAGTTCTTTTATTCTAATCAGATCAAGAGCATACTTATTTTGGAGTAAAATGCATTCCTGAAATGTCTATTTTGATCTCCAATCCTAAGAAGTTGTGATTATTTTCTTAATCATTTAGTATACCAATTTCTCAATGCATCCATTGATCAGAATGTCATATACATAGATAAGCATAATAAATCTTCAATGCCCCTTTTAATGAAAAGAGAGATGTCAGAGATACACATTTTGAAACCCCACTGGATCAATGCCTTTATCAGTTTATCATATCAAGTCCTAGGTGCCTGTTTGAGTTCATACAGTGCCTTCTTTGGTCTACATATGTACCGGGGTTTGTCTTTCTGCACGAAGCCTTCTAATGGTGGCTCAGTTCGTCATTCAAAAATGCATTGTCAAGTTGATTTCCTAGTTGAAATGAAGTGCCAAGCTGAAGAGTAATCTCATAGTACAAGAATTGGCAACGGGGCTGAAAGTCTCTGTGTAGTCAATTCCTTCAACCTGACAGTAGTCTTTAGCTCTTGCCTCATATCTCTCAGCTGATCCATCAGGTTTCTGTTTCACCATGTAGGCCCATCTGTTTCCCACTAACTTCAAATCTACTTTGAATGGTACCAAGGTCCAAGTTTCATTATTTGTAAGGGCCTGATATTTCTCTTCCATGGCCTTATTCCATTTGGGATCTTTAAGAGCTGCTTCTGTAGATTCTGGCAAGGGATCCTCATGTGGTTGCTGTGTATTTTCTTAGGTATAGTTTAGGTGTATAGATACTTATAAGTTTGGACCTAGTGATCATTGGTAGATACTGTTTCTTTAAGGTTGTGTTTGTGTTTAGTTTGGCCTTCTTGTTCTGAGTCTATGATATCTTGTGTTTCAAGTCTCAGGGGATGGATTTTGACTTTGTTGTCTAGGCTTGTGGTGAGATAGTGGGAATATTGTTCAAAGGCTGTTGATCTGATGACAGTGAGAATTTGATGCAAGTGATTTTATCTCCTTGAGTAATGTCAGAGGCTCAGTCTCGACTCATTGTTTAGTCAAAGAGATTGCAATCATCATTCTCAGATTTAGTGCCTTTAAAGGATAAATCATCTTTGTATGGGAAGTTTGACTCCTAAAACTACATGTCTTGAGATGTATGTTCTTCCCTTGCTCTCCATATATTTGCAACCTTTGTGTCTAGGACTGAAACCCATAAAGACTCATTTAACAGTGTGGTCTTAGAGCTTGTTTTGGTTATTGGGTCCGAGGTGAGAAAAGCAAGCACAACCAAATGTTTTAATGAAGTTACGAGCTGGTTTCACCTAATTGATTTTTTCAAAGGGTGTTAAACTTTGTAAGACATGTCTTGGCATCCTGCTCATAAGGTAGTCTGCAGTATCAAAAGATTCCAACCGAAAGGTGATAGGAAGACTTGCGTGAACCAAGAGAGTTAAGATTGATTCGACTCTGTGTTTCTTCTCAAACTTGTACTCTGTTGTGCGTTCCCTTGTCGTAATGCAAGCCAACTTTCCCTCCTCAAATGGGCAGAACATTTGTGGTGGTTACTGAATTGTCATTATTGTTTATTATTATATTCTCTTAATTGATTTCAATTGTTCTTTTCAGTTAAATAGCTTCATTAGCATCATGCTTTGTTATCGGTGTCCCTAAGAGTTCTACCAGATTATATAGGGGTATATACGTTTCTCATTTAAATTTGTGTGTAGTCTTAAATTCTACGATAACATTTGTTGTGTCTTTTTTCTTTTCTTTTTTTTCCTTTTTATTCAGATGTCCCCTAGCTCTAAGTTTCCCATTATGCTTGTTGGTGCAAATGATGCAAGGGGCGCAGCTGAATTAGCTCTGCGTATCTTTGCTTATGATGATCATCATCCTCAGGTGAGGTTGGGTTCTCTCCTTGTCTAAGTCCGATTGAAACGTTGCTCAATACAAACTGCATCATTCTCACTTTGTTTTTCTTTCACGAATTATGTGCAGGATTCTAAAGGGGATCTAAACTGAGGGGATATGCTGCTTACATATTTTTTATTATCTTCCGGATCAGGGCTGGCTTTAGAGTATATACGGCCTTGAGCGAATTTTTTTATGGGACCTCGTTTTATTTTGTAATCTCATACTTAAAAAAATATAAAAAAGCTCAAAATTTATTTCATCTTTAATTCTTGAATTTCAACAATAATAAAAAAGATCCAAAAAAAATTTAAAAATAAAACCTAAAACAAATAGTCATTAAGATTTTTTTAATTCCAATAAAACCATTACGAAATAAACAAACAATTACATAAGAACAATATTATTTTCAAATATAATATTTAGAATGATAGAACATAAAAAGTTGAAATAGTAAATTGATAATTAGATAATAGAAATGGACTTTGTATTCGAGAAACTATTTTTTTCTTTTTTAAATAAACCAATGAATATAATAATTTACTTTCTATAGAAGAGAGTAAGATATTTTTTCACCTACTAATTTTTTAGATTATAAAGTTTTTAATAGAAATTAAAAAAAAATACTAAAAGTTAAAAATTCTAACGTTAAATAATTAAAGTTTTTTTAGAAAATTGGAAGGTATTTAATATTTTTTTCAAAAGACAAATAATGAATGAATTAATGGTTAAATAATATTATTATTTATATCTCCTTAACATTAACATTACCAAATATAGATTTTCAATAAAAAATACTTCTTAATTATAGAATAATTATTAATTAGAGATATGTCTAATAGGTTTTCCTATTTCCTACCATATGTAATTTAAAAAAAATATTTGTTAATTATAAAATAATTAAGAAAATACTCAAAAAAATGAGGCCTTCCCAAAATATAGAGCCTTGGGCAACCACTTTGTTTACCTATACCTAAAGCCACTCTATTCCAGATTAGTGATGATGTTTTGTAGTTATTATTAGGTCCAGCTAAGTTGTGTTGTCTGTAACTTACAGAAGTTGAAATGATTAACTGCGAGACATGATGATGCTACGGGACCTCAGGAAGCAAAGCTGATCGGCTTTGCCAGTAATTATCTGGCAGAAGAAAAAAATTAACGAATGTTGTAGTGAAGTGATTTTTTTTACAGCGATTAAATTGAATGGGATGAACTTGAGAACAATAGTTTGGGTTTTAGAATTTTGCCCACGTCCACGGAAGGTGAAAAAATAATAGTTTACTAATGAAATAAAGAATTCACGTACTGGTGTCACTCCCCAAAATACTAATAAATTAAAGAAAATTGATACATGTCCCGAAGACTAAAGCAAACCAAAACTACCGAATTTCAAAAATTTAACCATTTGAAAATTGTATTCATTTACACCATTCATTTACACTCTTGTATTTGTCTTGGGTTTGAGATTTTTCCGCAAAACTGGTATCAAAGCCAAGTAATTGGTATAAATAATTGAAAATGAATGATGATATAATTATTTATAATATTAATCATACTGGATATAATTTATTAATAGATAGTAAAGTTATAAAATATAATATTGGTAAATATGTTCAATATTATTCACATGAAAGAAGAGATTTAGATATTAAAGAATTAATACAATTATACTTATCAAAAGCTCAAGAATTTAGAATTGGAGAATTAATAATAATAAATAGAAAAAGCTTAAATATAGATCCTCTCTTATTAGATAGGATAAAAATAGAAGTTTCAAGAAATAATTTTTCTTGGAAACAATGGAATATTAATTCCGTTGAAGATTATCATGAAGATCTTATAATCGATTATAATAGACTTTTGTCTATTAAGCAAAGAGAAGAATATAATTGGAATAATAAAAGAATTAGAAGTAAATATTACCCTTCTAGTAATATGTTACTAGGATATAAAGATTTATTTATGCATAAACTCTGCCTAATAAATAAAGGGTTAGAAAAGAATTATATTCCAAAAGAAATAAAAGACATTATATGTCACAAATATTTAATGAAAAGTAATGAAATACTCTATGAGATGGTACAATGAATTAATAATTTCACAAAATATAAAAGCTAATATGTTTCCACATTCTAGTTTTAGACAAAGAGTATATACATATGGAAGATTTCAACCATTTGATTTAGTAAATGATTCCGATATGTGGAGAAATAATCGATTAAACTGGATTTCTTTATATTTATTAAATAAATTAGGAAATCTTAATTTAAGCATAAATGATATAGAAAGTGCAAATGAAATACTAGAAATAAAAAAATGTTAATGATAAAAATATAGATCAAATCAAGAGATTAGGAAATCAAATGAGTCGAGAATTTGAACATATTAAACAAATAATAAATGAATACAAAATTAAAGATTTGGAATTATTGAAACAAAAAATTATAGATATAATAAATAAGAATTCTATAGAAATAAGATTGAATAAGATAGAATGCCAACTAAATAAAATAGAAAAAATTGTTGAGCAACTTGGTAATAAATTTGCCATAAACATACATGGAAAATTACAAGAAAATTGAAGTACAAAGAATTGATGATAATATGGAAGAATTACTTATGATAATTCAAGAACAGAATAAAATTTTACAAGATACAATAATTTATTTTAATAAAAAGAAAAGCAATGAAATCCAACCTAAGGTAAGGCCAATATTTAACAAAATAAAAGGAATTGAAAAATTAATAAGTTTAAGAATGTTAAGCGTAGATGTTGATAATGGATTAAAAGAACTATCTAATAATAATGAGGAATCTGAAACAGATGATGATAATGTCTTCATAAATTTAGAAAATATTAAAAAAAAATTGAACATTAAAAATGAATGAATCAAAACCACGAGTCTTTAAACGAGGTGAATCTAGTAATAGAACTTTCTTTGCTAGAGAAGAAATGCCAACATACAAAAATGAAAGATTACAAAGTCAATATTTTAGGCTGAGTAAAAGACCTAAGAGAGAATATAAAACACCAGGAGAATATCAAGAAAGACCCATCAGTCATGAGGGTATATAGTTAGACTTAGATTGTGTTAAAGATAGAGATAAAATGATAACTGCTTAGTTAAAATCTATGAAGATTGCATTAGCATTTTATAATCTAAAAAGACATCATAGCATTGAATTCCTTAAAACTTCGTTTGTCGGAATAGCTGCACAATGGTTTATGGGATTAAGTGTAAATAATAAAAATAAAGTATTATATGGGAAACCCTAATGAAAACTCAAGAATAAATCTTAACGAGATTTGAAAGTGAAATAAGAAGAGAATTCTTAGGAGAAGATTGGGAAGCTAATTATCAGCAAGAAATAGAAAGAAAAGGATAGAAAATATGAGAAAGTTAACTATGCTTGAAATATGTGATATATGGTACTTAGAAGCCTACACATGTAGCTTCGAAGAACTATATTATAAATGTGAATTTAGAGAAGAAGATAATACAAAAATGTATTACAATAGTTTATATTTTATGAAAATACCAGACCCATGGGGTAAAAAGATTATGAAAGAATATAGCCAAGAATATAATGATACTACCAATACTGATACCCTTGGAAGTATAATTAGGTTTGCTCGAAATAGAATAAATCAGTGGTGTTCCGAAATAAGAGATAGACGATTAATGAAAAAACAAAATCGAGGATTATGTTGTTCTAGATTAGAAGTACCTCCAAGATTTGGATGTTCAGAAAAAGTTTATAAACATAAGAAAAGATTTAAAAAGAAGAAATTTTTCAAGACTAATAAAAATTATTACAAGAAAAATAAATATAAAAGAAAGTTCTTTAAAAGGAACAAATATGGAAAATCTAAGGCAAAAACGCCTAAAAAATGTAAATGCTGGTTATGTAACGAAGAAGGACATTATGCAAATGAGTGTCCTAAGAAAAGGAAATTAAACATTAAAATGTTTGAAAATTTTGAAGAATTAGAATTAATCACTGATAGTGAAGATGTTAGTGAAAATAATAGCAAATACTATCTGTCTGATGAAATTTTAAGTACTTTAGAATCAGAATGAGTATAGAAGAAATAAATAATAAAGATTTATATCAGGATGAAGAAATAGAAGAATAAGGTTCTTTTAATAAAGAATTAATCTTTGATAAAAAAATAATATCTAAAGATCAGTAAAAAGGGATTAGAAACATCTATTACTTCAGTTAATAAGTTAGCACAAGGAATAGCTAACATGATTAAAAGAAAAAATATAATGTATTTTGGTGCCACTGCACGAGAAGAACCAATTGACATTAGGCATGCACGAAAAAATACCAATATACCATTATTATTTAAATCTGATATAGAAGAAAAAATCAATAAAATTAGGCCTAGTGATAGGCATAAAATTGGATATATTCACATTGGAGGAATCCAAATTATGATAAAATCTTATTTCAAAGAACGAATTGATAGTCTAGTAAATCTTGCTATACTGGATAATAGAATAAAAGATAGAAAACATGCACTTCTTAGAGTAATCTAAGGAAATCTTAACTATAAGAAATTGATATTTAAGATATATCATAAATATTTCATAAGTCTAAGAGATAGAAATATAAACAAAACTTTAACTTTGTGTCATGATTTCAAATACTTTGATATAATGCATGATGGATCATATCCATATAGCATAACCTATGCCATAGAATATGCATTAACAAATTCAGCTAACAGTGAAATGTTTGTTGATAAAGAATTCATAGAAATAGACAAACTCTTTAATAAAATTGAAAAATACAACCCCCTGAATTATTAAGAGAAATTGATCTACTCGAGGAATGGGATGTGGATTTAAGGAGTCAACCTACTTTAATTAGAAGAAATACCTCTAGGACTATAGATTATACACCAGAAGGTAGAATAATTATAAGGAGTAGAGAATCAATCTCTATGCCTAGAAATTCAAGTGGGATGCAAGGTTCTACAAGATGTAGCCCTCTTGTGATACCACTATCACAAGAAATATTAACAACAATTAGAAAAAATTATCAAAATCTAAAAATAATTATTGAATATAATAATGGAAAGTCATGGCATGAGACTTTTGTTATCCTAGATACTGGAGCTGTAAAATCTTATGTTGATACCAAGATGATTAAATATTTAGATAGAAAGATTTTAATTGAACCACATACTTATGTAAAGTATAATGGAGAAAGAAAAACATGAACCCAATAGAGTGAAATACCATTAAAAATTAAAGGAATAGAATTTATCTTTCCTTTCATTATAGAACCAGAATATGAATCAGATATAAGTCCTTTATTGTTAGGAATGAACTTCCTTGAAAATTTCTCTCCTTACTGCATAGGAGATAGAGAAATATCAATAACAATCAAAGGGATTAAACAAACCCTATCAAGATATGTCTAATCCTTTTATAGTAGCGATAGTACCATATTATAAACATAAACCAGAATGGTTCCATGTTTTAATTGATACGGGTTCAGGAGTCAGCCTAGCTAATTCAAGAGTTTATCCAGGGTCATATTGGAAAGATTATAAACCTTTAACAAGAAAAGGAATTAATGGAGAACAAATTTCTCTAGGAACATGTAGAATAAAAGCCTTAATCCAAATCAGCGATTATATACTAAGCATACTAATATTATGATCTGATGATTATATGGGTACTGATATACTCTTAGGAGTTAATTTCCTTCGTCAATTCATTTATATAATGACTAACGAAGTAATTACTCTTAAAAACCCTTGTAATCATACACTTACCACACCACGGATTTATAATCCCGTCAGGTGCACTACCCGAAAATTCTATTTTCGCCACAGCCAGCATGGTGATTTCAAAATAAAAATTAATCAAATCATATCTGATTATGAAAAAACTTTAGAAAAACTTGATAAAAATTTTGGAGAAAATCCAATTTAATTATGGGAAATTGATAAAATTTATGCCAAGATAGAATTAAAAGACCCAAATGTTATCATAAGAGTTAAGCCTATGAGATATGGGCAAGAAGATATAATAGAATTTGATAAACAAATTAAAGAACTCTTAGATCTCAAACTTATCCGAGAATCTAAAAGTCCACATAGCAGCCCTGCCTTTATGATTAGGAATCATGCAAAAATTAAATAAAGAATTAAATAAATATACCAAATTTGATGGATACTTTTTACCTCACAAAGATACATTAACTACCTCTGTAATTAATAAAAGAATATTCGGCAAATTTGATTGTAAATCTGACTTTTGGCAAATTAAGCTTGAAGAAGATACTATACCACTTACTGCCTTTAGTACACCTCAGGGACAGTATGAATGGATTGTAATGCCATTTGGATTAAAAAATGCACCGCAAATATTTCAAAGAAGAATGGATAAAATTTTTAAAAAATTTCATAAATTTTGCATTGTTTATGTGGATGATATATTAATATTCTCTAATAATGAAGTTAATCATATTACTCATTTAGTTTCTTTTGCAGAAAAATGTAAGAAACATGGGATATTACTCTCTAAAAAGAAAGCTAAGATAATGAAACATAAGATTGAATTTTTAGGATTAATAATAGATGAAACATGAATAGAGATGCAACCTCATATTTCTGAAAAAATATATTTGTTCCCCGATAAACTAGAATCTAAGGAAAAAATTCAAAGATTTTTAAGATGTCTTAATTATGCTGAAGGTTTCATAGAAAATTTTGCAAAAGAAAGACAACTTTTACAAGAATTATTGAAAAAGAATAATACAAAATCTTGAGAAGACTCTCATAGTCAAGTAGTTAAAAGATTAAAAGAAAAATGTAAAAATCTACCAAGATTAGGATTCCCTACTACCAGTGATAATTTAATTCTTGAAACTGATGCTTCTGATACTCACTGGGGTGCTGTATTAAAAACTGATCTAGAAAAGATTTGTAGGTATACTAGTGGAACATTTAAGTCCGCAGAAAAGAATTATCATAGTAATAAAAAGGAATTATTAGTTATTAAAAATGGAATCGCTAAATTTACTTTCTTTTTATTACCAAAGAAATTTAAAGTCAGATCTGACAATACACAAATTAAAGAATTTATATTTAATAAATTGCCTAATCTCCCTCAATATAAGAGATTAATTAGATGGCAGTTATTCTTTGCAGAATATGATTTTGAAATTGAGTATATTAAAGGATCTAACAATTGTATTGCAGATTTCTCAGCAAGGAATATAATAGATAAAAGTCTTTCCAAAATAATAAAGGGCATAATGATGTGCTCCGAAGGCAAGAATTGCTTCTTAAGGGCAATGAATTGATTTTTGTGATGGGCTTGCTATGATTGATGCTGCCCAAGAAGAATTGAGCAAACTTTGCCCAGATAAAAGTTTGCAAAAATGATCCAGAAGTACAAACTTCAGAAGAATTTATTAGCAAAATGCTAAAAAATGTCCATTTTAAGGACCAAAATGAGGGTTAGATCGTCCAGTGTTCTTCACAGAATATAAAGATCCCAATGCCAGAGAGGTTCCTCTCAATCCATGATCTCAGAGAACAGTATATACAGGGAGCGGATTCACAAAGCTCTTCACAGAGTTTAAAGCCCCAATATTTTAAAAGTGGACAGTCACTTTCAATGGCTAAAATTTCATGTGAAAATGACTACACTTATGAATATAAAAGAATTGGTAAAATAGCCTATGGGATTCGTCCTAGCCAGGCTATAATACCGTATCACTCAGGGTTATACCCAAGGATTAATTTCGTTTTAGGAGGTGATCTTAAAATGATAAAAGATATGTTTGATTATGGTTTTCTTAATCTCATTTATACTGATGAAAATTTCAGAGAATTAGAATGACTCCACGAAAAGATCAAAGAAGCCGCCATTGAACTCAAAAAGATAAGCAGGACAAAAGAAGCCATTTTTGTGAAATTCTTTAGTGCTTGTCCTGAATTATAATAACAAATGGTATCCAACTCAACACATGATACAGGTGGGAGTTAGCGAGAAAAGGATTATTCTCACAATTGATCTAGATCAGGTCTATAATGATTACGATCCAGAATTATTTGAGCCCAAAGCACTCACCACCAAACGTGCCATAGGGATGAAAGTCCTCAATGAACAACTTGAGAGGATAAACAAAGGAAGTGTATGGCTCTATGAGACTACCAAAGAGCATTTAATCTTTTCAATGAGGAAAAATGACAATATTCTAGCCAAACAGGCCATTATTAAAATGAAAAAAACAATATGCGAAAATCACGTAGAGTCCAGTTTGCCAACACACCACGAGATATGCAAGGTGTTAAAACACCAGAATGATTGTGGCTATTGTTATGGAAAATCCAAAGATGGATCTAGTGATGAAGACATGTCTGTAGATGAAGAGCTAATAATAGGCATGTGAAGGGTCCACTAGATTAATCAAATATGCCAGCTTGACAAAGCTCAATAATTCGAAGAAAGAAGCTAAAAAGATAAAGCTCAGAATTCTTATCTTAGCAAAACAGTAGCTGCCGGTTACGAAAGACAGATGTCAAGAAAATAAGAAGGAGAGATCACCTTATCTAAGGAGAATCTCTAAAGCTTCCTAAAAATATAACATGTATAATGTAATCCAACCATGTAATCTTATCTTGTGAAAGATATAAATAGAATCATGTATGAAGGAGAGAGGCGATCGACCTAGTGGCCATCTCTCTCCTTCACAAGCTTCTGTAATCCTTTCTCTGTAACCATCTCTAGTTATGAAATAAATAAATATTTTGAGTGAAATTATCATCTTCTACACCTTATATTCTAAGAAATAAATCAAGTACTTTACATGCCAGCACTTGTGCTAATCGAAGAAGACTTCTTATTACTAAACAGTCTTCCAAAGACGTTTGCAAGGAAAGCACTCAAACAGATCCTTTTAGGCCGTAGAGCAATTTGTTGCGTGAGGCCGTGTGGAACAGTCGCTGAGGTGATCTTGCTGGATGTGTAGAGCTATGACGGTGCTGACCATGGATCTCTCTATGGTTGGACGCAATTAGCTAGTCTGTCTTAGAATTTCGAGAGATAGTACACTGGTTAGTAGTCCTGAATTATCTTCTTAAATTTTTGCAACAAACGGAAGCATGTTAGGCCTTAGTTGTGTTCTTGGATAATATAAGCATTGGAAGTGATAAAAGTAGCTTAAATTCTTAAAACATGGAACGATCTGTTATTAAGTTTTTAAACGCTATAGATAATCTGGATTTTAGTCAAGAATACCAAATTGTTTATACAATTACTATGATTAAAGACTATTTAAATCTCAAGAAAATTCAATATAGAAATATGACTAGAATAGATACAAAAAATGAATATGATATAATTGATGCCTTTGAAGAAGAAAATAGGATAGCATTAATGGAATCTATTTTAACAAGTCTTGAAATAATTCAAGATAGGTGTAGAACTAATAACAGGACTCAAAATCACCCATAATGAATAACAATAATAACAATAATATAAACTTTTTAATTCATAATGCAAAATTTAGATTACAACATTTGTGTGAAAGCATGGATGGAATGTACTTAAGTTGGGAAGATAGCTTAGGAGTATACATAGATATGTTAGAAGAAAAGATTTGGTCTCTGTCCCAAGAGAGACAAATAATTATTAATGCAGGTCCTAATTTAGAACTAATAGATCTTTATGAATATGATAATCATGTAAATTTATATAAAATTATTATTAAAACATTGAAAAGTTTTAAAGATAGAAGCAAAAGAGATGGAAGGACAAATTATCCAAATATGCAAAATTAACAAATATCTTAAAAATTCAGCAAATCTTGCAAAAGGACCCATTCGGTCAATTCGAGCTGCACTATGCTCAGTACGTCTTTCATTGTTGTAAATTAAATCACCCAATAATGCTCTTGATATATAGCCCTTTACAGTCAAGGGTTAGATTACAGTCAGGGCAAGGCAGTGAATTGTTGAATGTGTAATTTTCACTGTCTATGGATTTTAAGATGTTTAGGACGTAGGGTTGGTTTGTATTCATTATTAAGGTGAGACTGGATGAAATTAGATTAGATTATATATAGTATCAAACATGCTTTTAATAATGAATGACATGCTTCTTATTAATAATTATATTAATAGATATCATATATTATTAAATAATAATTTGAATGTTTAGTATTTAATTTTATTGTAAATAAATAATTAAATAATTTTTACGTTTAATATTCAATACTTGTTTAACTAAATTATTGAATTAAATTTAGATGTTTAATCTTAAATCAAATAGAATTTAAAATAAGTTATTGAATAAAATTTTGATACTGAATATAATTTAAAATTCTAGGTAAATAAATTATTAAATTAATTTTTTATATTTAATTTAAACTAAATATTAATTTAAATGAAAAAGGAAAGAGTAATAAAGAGGATAAAAACATTTCATTTAATCTTATCAATCTAATCCTACTTAAACCCATATGAAAATAAGGACTAATAATCCCATTTAATGCTAAATTACATAAAAAGACAAACTGATGAGTATAATTCTCAATTTGTGTATGTATGTATTTGTGAGGATACATATATAGTATGAGTCTCATAAATAAGGCAACATATGTTTTAAGTGTGCAAGTCATAATCAATACAAATTTACAACACTTGCAATAACTGTTCATATCCCAATCTTGAATTCATACTCAATCCAAAATTCATAACTTATTACAGTTTGAATTCGTTCAAAACTATTTTAGCAAAGATATTCTAATTATCTAATGAAAACCTAAATGGGAAAAATATATAACTGAATAAACATAATAACATATAAAAGAAAAGAGAGAGAGAAAGGGAGGGAAAAGTTAGAATACTAACATATTGCTTAGAAACAAGAATGATAAATGAAACAACATGAATTCGCGGAACCCCAACCACCAATCGCTAACCCGAAGAGTCAAAAAAACCTTTCTCAATAGATATATTACTCAATTTGTATTACTTAAACTGATACAAATATTTTGAATTAATTAAATATGTGACACATATTTCACTCGCCCGTTACCGTAAACACAGTTCTTATGTTGAGAGCGTAGAAATCCGCTGTCATATTTAAAGCTGAAATCTGAATACATATGCAATACAATGCAGCTATCAATGTGGAGGCGGATGGATAAGCTGGTCTTGGTTTTATGCATGATTAGAGATGCATAGGGTGCGGTGGAAAAATTGATATGTTATGCTTGAATATGAATGATTGATTATCTATCTATCTGTCTATCTATTATATTTGCTATTTTAAAGGTTGAAGGAGCGAGTAAAGCAGATGTGCGATAAAGGATGAATATTAATTGGTACGAGATTTAACCCACAAAAATTTCCATCCCATTTCATCAATTGCTTTAATAAATTCAAAAGAGAAATGATTACAGGCCATAAAGATACCGTGCCATAAGAAAATATCTCAGAGACCCCTTGATAAAACAACAATTTAAAATAAAATTCAAAGTTGTAAAAATTGATTGATGTTTTTATTAAGTGATTTTATGTGTATTTTTAGATTTGGGATTTTTTTTCCGCAAAACTGTTATCAGAGCCAAGTAATGGATAAAATTTTTTAAAATGGAAAATGAAATAATTGTTCATTGTATTAATAATAGAGGATATAATTTAATAATAAATAGTTGATCTATAAAATATAATATTGGTAAACATATTCCATATTATTCACATGAAAGACAAGATTTAGATATTAAACAATTAATGCAATTATATTTATCAAAAGCTCATAAATTTAGAATTAGAGAACTTATAATTATAAATTAAAGAAGCTTAAATATAGATCCTCTCTTATTAGATAGAATAATAATAGAAATTTTCAGAAATAATTTTTTTTGGAAACAATAGAATATTAATTACGTGAAGATCATCATGATGATCTTATAATATATTATAATAAACTTTTGTCTATTAAACAAAGAGAAGAATATAATTAGAATAATAAAAGAATTAGAAGTAAAAATTATCCTTCTAGTAATATGCTATTAGGATACAAAAATTTATTTATGCATAAACTCTGCCTTATAAATAAAAGTTTAGAGAAGAATTATATTTCCAAAGAAATAAAAGGCATTATATGTCACAAATATTTAATAGAAAGTAATGAAATATTATGCAGATGGCATTATGAATAAATTACCTGAAGCGTTAATAATTTTACAAAATATAGAACTAGTAATTTTCCACCATCTAATTATAGACAAAGAGGATACACATATGGAAGATTTCAACATTTTGATTTAATAAATGATTCTGATATGTGTGGAAATAACCAATTAAACTGGATTTCTCTGTATTTATTAAATAAATTAGGAAACCCTAATTTAACAATAAATGATATAGAAACTACAAATGAAATACTTGAGATAAAAACTGTTAATGAAGAAAATATAAATCAAATCAAAAGCTTAGGAAATCAAATGAGTCAGGAATGTGAACATATTAAACAAATAATAAATGAATTCAAAATTGAAGATCAAGATATATTGAAACAAAAAATTATAGATATAATAAATAAGAATTCAATAGAAACAAGATTGAATAAAATAGAATTTTTTATTAAATAAAATTAAAAAAATTGTTGAACAACTTGGTAATAAATTTGCCATAAACATACATGGCAAACTTTAAGAAAATTAAAGTACAAAGAATTGATAATAATTTAGAAGAATTACTCATGATATTCAAGAACAGAATAAAATCTTACAAATACAATAATTTACTTTAATGAAAAAAAAAGTAATAAAATTTAGCCTATGGTAAGGCCAATATTTAACAAAATAAAAGGAAATGAAAAATTGATAAGTTTAAGAATGCTAAGCGAAAATACTAATAATGGATTAAAAAAATAATCTGATAATAATGAAGAGTCTGAAACAGATGAAGAAGATGATAATGTCCTCATAAATTTAGAAGATATTAAAAAAAGAATAAAACATCTAAAAATGAATTAATCAAAGCCAAGAGTCTTTGAACAAGGTGAATCTAGTAATAGAGCTCCCTATGCTAGAGAAGAAATACCAATATATGAAAATGAAAGATTACAAAACCAATATTTTAGGCCAAGAAGAAGATCTAAGAAAGAATATAAGACTCTAGAAGAATATAAAGAAAGACACATCAGTCATGAGGGTATATGCTTTGATTTAGATTGTGTTAAAGATAAAGATAAAGTGATAACTGCTTCGGTAAAATCTATGACAATTGCTTTAGTATTTTATAATCTAAATAAACATAATAGCATTGAATTCATTAAAACTTCGTTTATAAGAATAATTGCACAACGATTTATGGAATTAAGTCAAAATAATAGAAATAAAGTATTATATGGAGAAAACCCTAATGAAAATGAATCTCAAGAATAAATCTTAACTAGGTTTGAAAGTGAAATAAGAAGAGAATTCTTAGGAGAAGATTGGGAAGCCGATTATCAGCAAGAATTAGAAAGAAAAAGAATGAAAAATATGAAAAAGTTAACTAGGCTTGAAATATGTGATATATGTCGCCTTCCTCTCTATAGCCTATAACAAAAATCGAATACTCTGTTCTGGATTTCTTAGTTGAAGATAATCTGGTTGCAGCTTAAATGAATAAATGCTTTTGTTTGTATTTATTTATTAAAGTTTGCATATTGTAGTACTTGATGCTCAACCTGCTGAGTTTATATTTTATAACATTCAACGAGATCTTAGAGCTTTATTTATAAGCAATTTGCAAACTTTTTTGACACTTCGATGCGAAATTACTTGATGTTCAAAATCTCTGAAGTATATGAAGGCAATAAGATGAAATAATTGGATGGTCAATTAGAAGTGCTTAAAGGGTAAAGCAATGAAAGCATTACATGTTCTATATTTACTATTCTTGTCTCTAAGGTGTCTCAGTTATTAGCTGGTTACTAGGAATTCTAGATACATAATGCCATAATTATTCATATATTCCTTACGAAAAATGATATTTGTCTATTAGAATTTTCAGAACTGTCATAGAAACAACGGTAAAATCACATGGCGTTATCGTCGTTAACAAAATATGGTGTAAACGTTGATTCTGTCACCGTTTTGGAAAATTCTTCTGGATGAATATCAGTGGATTTTTATTTGGTGTCTTGCATGATTGCGCGCGTGCAGGAGCTGCCTTAGAAAATGGCTTATTCACTGCAATCTCCAGCTTTGTTTTCACTTTCTCGCTCTCCAAACAACAAGCTATCACCACCCCTGATCAACAGATGCCATTTCCCTCTCACGAGTGATTCGAAGGCTTTGCTCTTCACGAAGCAATCCTCTTCCTTCTCTTTAGAACCTTTTTCTCTTCGTTTCTCTGGCGTTGGTTCCAGTGCGACTCATTTCATCGTTAGTCGACAGTGTAAACTTAAGACGGATGAACTCGAAACGGTCGGTGTTTTCCAAGAAAACATTCATTCAGTTGCTTACACCACCAAACTTGCTATCAGGTACTATGTGTATAAATTTAAATTTAAATGGTTAACTTGTTGTTGCACAAATTTGAGCTGCATTTCTATTATGCCTCTCTTGCTATGTCTGTGTGTTATTTGACATCCCAAACGTTTATTTAGTTTGTCATTTGGAATGGCTGCCCCTTGCTCTTTCTGTACGTAGCTATTTCACAACCCAAACTTCTCCTTACTATTGTTTTGGATTTACCTTTTCCTGAAATGATAATATTTAAATTACTCTCCATACCATTGTAAATTTCAATTTACCTACGTTTTATTAAAATATAAAAAAAAAATAAGGGTGCATTGAAGAAAAAACTTTAAGGGTTAATTACTTATGGGGGACACTTTTTTTGACAAATTTAAAAAAAGTGACAGGGTTTTTGAAAATAGGCAAGGGGGTGACAAATCCGTTAACTTTAACGGGAACAATAACGGCAACACTAACTTTAATGAAAAATGACATTTTTGCCCCTAGCGTTAATTATAAAATAATATTTTTATCCCTATAATAGTTACAAGATGACATTTTTATCCCAACAATTAATTACAAAATATATTTCTGTCCCTACTCAATTATTTTTAATTTTTTTAAATAGAAAATTTATAAAAAATTACATCTAAGTTTAATTAACGGGTTTTTTTTTAAATCAATTTTTTTTAAAAAG
This sequence comes from Clausena lansium, assembly GCA_030449835.1. Taxonomy (NCBI): domain Eukaryota; kingdom Viridiplantae; phylum Streptophyta; class Magnoliopsida; order Sapindales; family Rutaceae; genus Clausena; species Clausena lansium. The sequence goes on along the minus strand of JASUUF010000259.1, from coordinate 5,101,966 downwards.
AATTTTGTTTGAATCAAACTTTGCCATTAACTTTAATAAGAAAATTTTGTCTAATACCGTAACTTTTTATCTTCTTAATGAACAGTAACAGAGGGTAAGTTGAGGTTTATAATGATTTAAGGATATTTTAAATATTGCCATTTAGATAATTTAATTATTACATGTTTTAGTAACCATGCACAACCTGGCAATATGATGAGGGTATAGGTAGCTGCTTGGTGTGGTTAAGGATTGCAAATTTTTTTTTTTAAGTTTGTATTTTCTAATGAACAAAACAATTAGTTTACTAATTTTAATTTCTGTTGTTGAATTTATTTGTTTGGTGATGTAAATGTTTGTAGCATGAATCCATTTACGATGATTGAGTCGGAATTCCCCGAAGCATCCGGGACGGGATTTCTGTGGGGTGAAGATGGTCATATTGTCACTAATTATCATGTGATTCACGGCACTTCTAATGTCAAGTTTGTTTTCTTTCATTCATTTTATATATATATATATATATAAGTTGTTGTGAAATAATGGATTTATTATTATGTTTATTTTTGTAATTATTATAATGCCCCTATATTTTTCTATATAAGGAAGGAAATAAATGAATAAGATGAGATGATTCGGGAGCAGCTCTCTCTCTTTTATTTTTATGTTCTTCGTCTTCCATTCATACAATATATAAATATATACAAAAACATAAAATTTACAACACGTTATCAGCACGAATTTTGCTCGTATATATATATAATATATCAGAACGAAGCTCTCGACGAGCTGAGCATGCTGCCGCAAGAATCATCTCGATCGGAGATCGGATGAGTCGGGAAACGGCATCGGAAGAATTCTGGTTTCAAGGGATAAAAACGGGTGGCGATCGGGTCGGGTCAACCCGACTTCCAACCTGGCTGGAGAACCCGGTTCCGATCCCATCAACGGTCTCGGAAGGTGGCAAATCGAAGCTCTCTGGCCGGCCGTCGTATCCCCGCCTCTTTCATGGCCTGAAATCGACCGGAAAGCCGTAGATCTATTTTTTAATACAACCCGCGACTCGACCCGGTATCTGTTTGATTTTCCGGCCATCTCACCGGTAAAGGAAGGCACCGATCAGAAGTTCTTGAGCTGCCGGTCATGCCCATGCCATCTTAGTTGCCGGAAGACGGCTAGATCGCCGCAGATCTAGCTTGAAAAGCCGCGACTTAAACCACCATGTTTGCCGACGATTTCGCCGGGATCGGCCACGCCGTCACCTGAGTTTTGCTCCTCACGACTTCCTCTTCAAAACCCAACCAACCACAGCCACCGAGGAGCATCCGTTTGCCGCCGATCAAGCCGCGAATGTTTTCCCCATTTTGAAGCCCGATCCGCCGCCGTCCGTGCTCATGAGCACTCACCGCTGGCATCATTAGACTCACCGAGGCCTAGAGTTTTTATACCGACCTTCCAGTTCACCGTTGCTTGATTTCCGGCGATCGTTGAATGGCAAGGGCGTTTTGGTAATTTCAAACTTCTAAGGGTATTATAGTAATTTCAAAGGTTCGAGGTAAATATTTCTCAGATCCTTAAAAGTGATTTAAATTATGATACATGCCTATACGTATTTAATTTATTACATAATAATTATGTTACGACCTGAAGTTTGTAACAAATGTGCTTATAATAACATGTTATTATATGTCAATTTTTGAAATAAGAATTCTGAAATTTGAAATTTGAGTTGGGACTTGAAATTCTAGATCGCTAGATTAGAATCCAAAGTTCTAATTCCACAGCTGTATGTATATGAACTAGAAGTTTCGATTTTAAGATATGCGGATCTGAGACAATTGTATATATGTATCTGAACTTGAAATTTTCAACATTACGGACCATAAGATTCGAGTTGTGTTTGGTAAATATCTGAACCAGAAGTTTCGGATTATGTACAGTAATCATTTACGAACTTGAGGATCCGAGTTATGTTTTGTGTATATCTGAACCAGAAGTTTCAGATTATGTATGATAATTATTTATAATTATAAATATTTTTGAATTCGAAGTTCGAAATCATAATATCGAACCTGAAGTTCGCATTTTATTAATCAGAACTTGCAGTTCTAAGTTATGATTTAAACATTGGAACCTGAAGTTCTAAATACATACAAGAGTATGATATGACAATATTCGACCGCAGCTGAAAATGTGATGAGAATTAATGAAATCGTGAAAAGCTTATTATTCCCTGAAGTGAATAATAAAATATTGAGACAACTAACTGATGTGGAATTTTTTTAAGGTAAATAGTCTAATTTTTGTGTTTATTTATGTTATTTTATTTTATTATTATGTTAATACGGTCGGTTCTATAATACCGTCTATATTGTTATTGCTTTATTATTATATTTTGCTGGTTTTACAATACCGTCTCTATTAGTTTATTCTGTTAATATGATTTGGTTAATAATATTTGAAATAAAAATGCATACATTATATTTGGTCATACGCACTCGATTGAGTACTCCAGAAGAGTTATAATCAATCAAATATTTTGAAAAAATATATATATAATATTGATAGCAAGCATCATGTATTTTCAATGCCTTATTTTTCAGTCAGATCCTGAAGATCTGTTGTATTTTAAATATATTCGTTGAATGGATATCATGTTGAGATTACAGTACAAAACTGTAAAGGCATTGAATACATATAAAAGAAATTTTAAAGATTTTTCATCTGGGTTTATTACATTTGACGGTTATGTAGTAATGAATCAGAAGTTCATTATCTTAAAATATTATACATTATGGCATGATTGCCTTGGACACCCAGAATTTATAATAATGCGATTGCTTGTATTGCTTGCTCACAAAGAAAATTTGTGGTTAGACCATCCACTTCTAAAGGTTGGTCATGAACCTCCATCGTTTTTGCAAATGGTTCATGGAGATGTATGTGGAACAATCCATCCACTTAGTGGACCACTTGATTACTTGATAGTTTTGATTGATGCATTTGCACTGTGGTCACATGTTTGTTTATTGTTCACACATGAGATTGCATTTGCAAGATTATTTGCCTAAATTATTAGATTAAGGGCATAATTTCTATATCATCCAATCAAATTATATATTTGCATAATGCTTGTAATCTCCCATCTACACTTTTGGTTTTGCTGTGCATGTTTCTATATCACCCCTTCAACATGCAAAGATGGGACCTCAATGTTGTTTGGGGTTTTATGTTGATTTCAAATCACATTCAATTATCAGATATATTGAACTCCTAATGTGTGATCTTTTTACCGCACAATTTGCGGATTGTCATTTCATCCATTTTGATGAGATAATCTTTTCATCATTGGGAAATGAAAAGCCTCCTGAAGTAAGGCATAAAATATCATGGAAAATTTTTCACTTTGTCTTAGTTAGACCCTCGTGCTAGTCAATATGAAAATGAAGTACGAAGGATAGTCAATTACTAGATGTAGATATAACAAAATAACCAAGTCATATATTACAGTTGCTACTACACTAACCCGGGTGTTGTTCCTGCTGAACAGTCAAGTGTATGAGTAGCAATGAATTATCTGCTGTACGTCAGAAACGTAGCAGATCACTTGGTTTCAAAGACAATACTTCCCAGAAGATGAGAAGGAAAAATCAGGATCCTGTTGAAAAATAAAGCTTGAGCTGTAAATATTTTCATCTTATCTGCATCACAGTTCTAGATAAACTGGTAGTCCCTGAAGTGACAGTAATTCATGAAGAGACAAATGAATCTAGAAATAGTTAGATTTTTGTTAATTTTACTCAGGGTAATTTTTGAAAAGGCGCCTGGTCCTTGATGAGACCAAATACCTTGAAAGACCTCCTGAAGAGATACATGCCTAAGATGAGGCATAAAGCCCTTGGAGTGGCTGGAAATAAAATATATCTATCAATGGTGTGTTTGCGTTCACAGTAGCTACTAACATTGTAAATGATCATGATCCGCAAATCATTGAGGATATAGATTGAGGCATGATTGACCCAAATAGAAATAAGCAATCCAGTAGAATTGGCTTCTTTAACAAAACGTGAAATTTTTGGACATGCAGTCCAGATATTCGAAACTGTTAAACCCGTTGGAAGTGAATGGGTATTTTTGAAATATAATGAGCATAGTAAAATCACTGGATATAATGCGCGCGCATCTAATTATATAAGATCTCTTGCAGAGATCTGGTATTGATTATGAGAATAAATATTCTCCAGTGATAGTACTATTATGTTTTCGAATTTTTAATTGTAGTTTCAAAAAGATTTAATATTTACGTGAAAATCCCTGAAGGATTGAATATGCTTAAAGCATATAAGAATTGACTGTTTTTTATGGATGTCATGACAGTCTATCTGTATGGATCACTTGACATTGATGTTTCCATAATGATTCAAAATGCCTGAAGCATTTAAATCAAAGGATATTAATATATACTATTGATCATTATACAGATTGAAATAATATAATCGTATGTGGTACAATCGTTTAAGTGAGTATTTGATACTATTTACCCATGCATATTCATTAGAAAATTCAAATCTGGATTTACATTTCTAGCAATTCATAATTGATGACGAGAACGTGATTGGAACTCCTGAAGAGCTCCCAATGATTACTGAATATTCATATGAGCATTTTCTAGACTTGTAGATCGAGCATAAACAGATGGAATAACTATTCAACAGTTAGTTTATATTGAAGAACTCTGCAAATATTTCTAAGTTGTCGAACTGAAGATTGTGCCATTATCTTTATGAAAATTTTAAGGTTTGAACTACAATCTCTGAAAGGTTTGTACTAATACATCGTATCACACACTCTTTATATGCACAAATTAGCTATACTGTTACATTATTATTATGATGTTTTTACAAGACAAACAAAACTAACTGCTTGACTAGTAATGCTCATATAAGATAAAAGTCGTTTATAAAAGTATATTTTCTTGTCTGATAATCTTTGAAAATTGCATGGTGGTTACTTCATATCCAGGTACGCTTGATATCGTGTCCTGATTTAGCTTTATATTAATCATATTTTTTGGTTTTCGGTGAGACTCTTTTACGTAGATAATTTGGTATGATCGCTTACCTCCATGTATCTCCCGTTATTAAAAGGGACAGGAAAAGAAAATTAATGTCAAACAGATAAGCTCCCATCGATATATGATTTGCCTCTATCGATATTTGAGAAGATATTTCTTCAAGGGGAGCATATTTTGAAGATAAGATTTTCTACTGATGTATTAGACAATATCATCAGGGGGAGTATATCTAGAAGATATGTGTTCCTACAAATATATTAGATAATGTGCACTGTACTCTTTTTCCTTCGACCAGATTTTATCCCACTGGGTTTTACTGGCAAGGTTTTAATGAGGCAGTATTAAGCACATCATATCTTAAATAGTAAATCCAAGGGGGAGTGTTGTGAAATAATGGATTTACTATTATGTTTATTCTTGTAATTACTATAATGCCCCTATATTTTTCTATATAAGGAAGGAAATAAATGAATAAGATGAGATGATTCGGGAGCAGCTCTCTCTCTTCTATTTTTATGTTCTTCGTCTTCCATTCATACAATATATAAATATATACAAAAACATGTAAATTTACAACATAAGTGAATAACTTAATTTATTTATTTAAATTTTAATAAAAATTTTGAATCATTGATTTTAAGAAATTTAATAATGGATGAACAACAATCATTAAATGTTATTTTAACCTTCAATATCCACTCATATTTTTTTTAAATCAACGGCTCAAAATTAACTTAAAATTTTGACACAAACAATATACTTAACATTTTGACATAAATTAATGATTATTGATCTCATCATTCATGAAATCTAATGGCAGAGATCCAAAGTAAACAAATAACATTAAATATTGCCAACTCATCTATCTTTTTTTTTTTTACTATTTTTAATAAGATCAATGGCTATAAATTTTAGGATACAATTTAAATTAAAACAAAACTCACCCTATATAAATATTTTATATACAGCATTTAAGTTAGCTAATGCATCATTTATTAGGTTGGTAACTAACACATTTTTGAATAAACAAAAACTAAGATATCAGCTAAGATTTTTTTTTTTGGAGAATAATAAGTTGCATTAAAAGGGTCAATAAAAGCATCACAAAAAAGCCTTTCTAATTTAACTTTTCATATCCTTATTTGTTTATTTATGTGGTAAATAAAAGAGTGAAAAAAAAAGTCATCTCCTAAAAGACTTTTCAAATAAAAATAAGTATATATTATTTTAATCCAATTATTTTCTCTATAAAAGTAATAGCAATTATAACACATCTCTTTCTTCATGAATTATGAGATAAAAATAATATAATACTGAATTAAAGGCTCTAAAATACTCTCCAAATGAGATTCTTCAAATAATATAGTGCTTCTCAGTCTTCAATATTGAAAAGTAGTGAAAAGCACTGTCTCATTTGAAAATATTTTTTAAACTCTTTTTATTGATGTGTCTCTTCATATAAACAATAAAATCACATTTAAAGAGCTTATTGGTAATGCTCTAATATCAGCTAAGATAATTAATTTGCATATTTTGAGCCACCAGCCAGTAACAGCACACAAATTTAAGGGTCTGAGAATATATATTTTAAATTTAGAACTTGCTAAGTTACGTAATATATAATTTACATTAATTTAAAAGTGATCCTTAAAAATTTAAGTCTTGTTTGATCGTCAAATTCTATTAAATTGTTGGATACTACTTTTACATTTTGTTGTAAGTGTTAATATTTTATTGTTTATTATGTATCCATTTATAAGCATTAAACATACATGCTCTACTTTCTGTGTTTACTTCATCCAAAATAAATTTTGTGCAGACGTTTATGTTTGACGATAGATTTTGGAATGTCTGACTTATAGGGTCATATTTTTTTGCCAATCAACTTTCTATGGAAGAGTTGTTGGTCAGGACCAAGACAAGGATTTGGCGGTGCTGCGTATTAATGCACCAAAACGTAAATTAAGATCTATACCTATTCACTATTAGAAAAACGTATTTTCTTGACACATATCAATATGTCACGAAAATATTATTAAATAATGATAGATACGTGACACATAAGTATATGTCATCATTTTATATCAGTTTCATAACACATACGTTTATATCATAAAATTATGATAGTTGAATGTCATTTTTATTTTCAAATTTATTTAATAACTATTAAAAGTAAAATTAATTACAATGATACCATTAGAATATGCCATCGTTTTACCTTATTTATTTGTTTAAATTAAAGAAGTAAATTTAATCAATTATCTAAAAAAAATACTGAAACGGTATTGTCTTAGTTATAACACAAAAGCAAAAAAGAAATAAAGTCAGAGAGAGAAAAGAAAGTAAATTGGAAACTGGAAAGTGGAAACCTAAATTGGAAATCAAATCATACGAGCAAGAGCAACACTGCAAGTCTGCAACAGAGCAAAGTCACCAAATGTCCAAACTCCAAAGCAATCTTAGCGACTCAGCCGACCAAAGTCACCAAACCAATCTCATATTCTCAGCAAGCAATCTGCATTTATTTGTGTGTATTTTCTGAGATGATTCTTGTTATGTATTTGAATTTTATTTTTATACTTGTTAGTTTCAACTGTATTTATTGTCAAGAATGAAAGACATGCTTGCAAGTTCCAAGTAGCAACGACTCAATGTGATATGGCAATTTTTGCTTCATAAAATTAATTTAAATCTTCAAATCAAATTTTGATTCAATATGGCTCCTCAAATTTTGTAAGATTTACTTGATATGGAATTGCTTAATACGTGTTTACTGTTCACTTTCAAATTTTGTGTTGTTTATTTGGAGACTTGGAGATTGGAGTAATGTTTAATTATTTACTTTTGTGTTGTTTATTTGGACTTTGGAGACTTAAGAGTAATGTTTATTTTGTCTTGTTTATTTGGAGCAATGTTTATGGCGATGACACTCAATTGTGAATTCTTTTTGTTTTCTGGTTATGATGATCTAGAGGTTCATACTTAGCTTGCACTTTCGTAATTCTTGATCTGGGCTGTCTTCTAGTGGAAAAACTTAGTTAGTACTTTATGAGTTTATGTTTTCCTTTGCCTAAATAACAGCAAAATGAACTATATATAAAGAAAAGTAGAATTGGATTTTGTATGCTACATGTTTGTATCAAGTTAATTATAGTTTGTGCTTTGAAACTGCTTGTATATCTGTCTTTGAAACTGTGTTAGTTTCATCTTTTTCTTCTACTCTCATTCCATTTTTTTTATTTGTTGGCTTGTGATGTATCATATGTGGTCAGATTGTAATATTTAGTTGTGGATTGTGAAAGCAAGGATTATATATATTTTCCTGAATCATTAAATGCTTTTTCTGATTTTTTTTTTAATCAGGAGTCATTTTTTTTACTAAAGAAATGGATAAGACTTGGATAAAATGTGATAGAAGGTCTTCGGAGTATATTGTTGGTGTGGAAAAGTTTATGGAATTTGCTATTGTAAAATTTTGAGAATGATGATGTAATTAGGTGTCCTTGTAGTAGATGTGGAAATATTGCATTTCACTCTCCTAATAAAGTTAGAAGTCATTTATATGAAAAGGGTTTTGATACTAGTTACACCTTTTGGGAATGGCATGGGGAAAATAGTGAACCCAACCAAAGATCAAATAACATGGGTGACCAAGTTGAACCACATGTGTACTTTGATCAAGGAGAGGCTGCAGATATGATTGCTTACAAGCATTGTATTGATGATCCTGTGGCCTTGAGATCACTTTTAGAGGATGTCGAGAAACCTTTGTACTCCTCAATTCAGGGGCCCATTGGTGGTGGGAAAACAACTCTTGTTGAAGAAAATTTGTTATCCCAAACTCATTTGTACGTGCGGCAGAATACTGAAGAAGTTCAACCTTTCAGTAGGTAATGGTTACTGTAAACATATAATTTCTATTAAGCAATCATTAATTTTACGTAATTATTAATTGAATCACCTTTAGCTCTGATAGTTTTGCTTTCTTCAACTTCCTGTTAGTGCACATATGGATTACCTATGGATAGCGCATCCCCGCCATTCAAAGGATCGAATTTTATTCTTTCAGAAAAAAAAAATGAAACTATAGTGTGAATTGCCTATTTGCTTGCTGGGAAAAAAAAATAGTTAAAGAAGCATATTTGAATCATGTGCTTATGGGAAACACAAAATTTTGTTGTTTCTTGTTCTACATTAGTTTTCTTGGAGTCATTTGGCACTGAGCAGAGAGTGTCTTGGATTATTGTAGTATCTTCTCCCCTATGCATGTTGTGAAAATCTTTGTATTTGCTTATAACTAGTATTTTAGTTATGCATGTTCAGGCTGTATATATTTGCTTGGTTTTGATTTATGTTCTTCAATTGAGGGATTTCTAATTTCCAAAGGTTGCTGGGTTGACAGTTGATTGATTTTATTGCTTAAATTGGTGTATTAGTTTATCGTTGGGTTGATTGATTTTGGTAAGCTGTAGCAGTCATCTCATTGAGTTGCTGACGATTGATGCTTGAATTGGTGTTGATTGGATTTTGAGTTGAAAGATTTTGATTGAATATGTTCATTTTTTTTTTGTCATTCTACAGGTGTTCATTTTACTACTAGAAAAGGTTCCACTTTTTTATGATCTCAAAAAGCTTGCAAAGGTATTGGATCCTGCAGTAAGCTTGATTTCTAATTATGCCGCGAGCTGAATTTTGTTGTAGTTTTATGATTCTATTAGTGTTATGTTGTAGTTGATATTCTGTTGTTCAGTTGTGACTAGCTTGGATTGATTTTGTTGTAGTTGATGCAGGAAATACTGATTAATTTTTAGATGTTGTCATTTGTACTGTAATTGATTTTCAGATGGTGTTATGTGATAAATTAATTTAAATGATTGTTCCTTTATTACATATATTTCCATTTTTAATTTATAATTCTAGCTAATTATATTGGTGAAAAATAATTTTTTTCAATACAAAATAAAAAAATAATTTCCAATTAAAAATATATATAAATAAAATTCCCACCAAAATCAAAATAGTGAAAAAATTGGCGCCAAAATTATAAATTTCAATAAAAATTATTTAAAAAAATATTAATTTCCCTCCAAAAATGTTAATATATTTTAAATTTTTGCACTAAATTTTAATAATTTCCTGCTAAAATTTTAAAACAAAAAATTTAAAAATAATTATATTTTTCACACTAAATTAATTATTTATAAAAATAAATTAATTAATAACCATTTTAATTAATAATATAAATAAATTTAAAATAAATATGTCATTATGGTATGACAAAAGAGCGTCATGTTTCAAAATATTTATGACATAAATATGTCATAAAATTAATGATTTACCAAACTATTTATGACAGTCGATATATAAATGAATGACAGGAAAAAAAATCTTCATCCCAAATTTCTTGACACGGGCTTCTTTGAAATATGAAAACCGTTATCCCAGGGGTCGGATGACTGTAAAAAAACGTTAAGAAAATGCGTTTTTCTAATAGTGATCGGTGTCTCTACTAACTTGCGTATTGGTCAAAAAGTCTATGCAATTGGCCACCCCGTAAGTATGATCTTCATTTTATTTTTTTTTGGTGAATGAACCCTGTAAGTATGATCTTGATTGACATGTAAGGTTTTTTTTTTTTCATTTGAAATCTCTTTCCTAAGTTCATATCTATGTTTGTAGCTTGGACAGAAATTTACCTGTACAACTGGTGTGATCAGGTAACTTCATGAAAATATATCTTCTTACCTCAAACATGTTTGAAATTCTTAAAATATTGGTCAATTCGATATTTCATGTGAAAACCATGTCATTTGCTAATGCCTAATGCGTTCTTTTATCTCTACTGCAGTGCACTCATTACAGCTACTGGCCGTCCAATTCAGGGACTTATACAAAGTGATGCTGCCATTAATCCTGGTAATAGTGGAGGGCCGCTTCTAGATAGTTCAGGAAGCCTGATTGGAGTAAATACATTCATTTTCTCCACAACTGGTGATTTCTGTGGCATTGGATGTTCTATTCCAATTGATACTGTAAGTTATTATTTTGACATCAGATTTCAATTTACAGAGAAAACTTTGCATATGATTTATAAAATGTAAACTTCAACTTTTTTTATTTTTTCATGATTCTTATTTTTTATGTATGCAGGTAAGTGGCATTGTTGACCAACTAGTGAAGTTTGGTAAGATCATAAGACCTTATTTAGGGATTAAATATATAGGTATAAGTGGAATTCTCTTCATTGCGCCTGAACAGGGTCCCGCTGGCAAAGCAGTATGTCTAATTTAATTCTTTGCCTTTTTGTCTGTATTTTTTTCTCGTGCTTTCACTCAGTAAAGCTAAGCAGTGTTAATGTGTAGGGTCTTCGATCGACCAAACTTGGAGCCGATGGCAGACTCATTGTGGGCGACATCATAAAGACTGAGTGGAAAAAAAGTCTCCAGTGCCAACGATTTGTACAAAATTCTTGATCAATGTAAAGTTGGAGATGAGGTATCTTGCGATGATGCATTACTCTTTTTCTCCAATTATTTTGTCCTCGTTTTTTAAGCTATCCTCAATGTCGTATGAATCCCAAGACCAATGGCTAATGTGTTCATTTGTCTATGCAAAATTCTTCGAATTGTTGTTTTGATATCAGGTGATTGTAAAGGTCTTGCATGGTACTCAATTGGAAGAAATTTCCATTATTCTTGAAGCCGAACCTGATGAGGCATGGTAAAAGAAATGTTTCATGGTTCACACCAAGGATACTTTTATACAGGTACGATTCCTGTAAGTATCCTTTAAAAATGAGTCTTACTTGTAAATTGAGATGGTTAAACTGAAAAATAATAAAAATAATATTGTAATATACTTTTTTTTGCCCCTTAACAATATCATTCACTGTGAAAATAACTAATGCAAATTGTGATGATAGATTGAAGTTTGATATTGCTATGATTACTGTAGTAATTTTGATATGAATTTTAATTATAAGAAAGATGAGAAAAAATTGCTTTCTCTCTCTATCCACCAACTCTCTCTCTTCTTTTTTCTTCTTTATTTCTCTCATCTTTCTCTACACTTAACATTTTTCTAATATTTTTAGGTATTTAGTTTACTTCACTTACTTCATTTTTTACTTATTTATTTATTAATATATTTTCCTTTTGTAGGTTATGAAGAGAGTTATGTGTCGGACAATCATTTTCCAAGTGGGTTTGTGAAGTACAGTGGATATTTAGTGGTGTGCTTGCTGATGTTTTGTTCTCCCTTTTCAAATAGATATTTAGTGGTGCATTAATGCTATATATCCCAAATTTTTGTCTTAAAAAACTATCCTAAATAATTTAACATTCATTAATTAATTACAATTAATTCACTTGGATTTTATAAAGAACTATCAACTAGAACCTTGATGCTTGTAAGAAGTAGACAAAAGTTTACATCAAGTCTGTAAGTTAAAAGTAGACAATAGATTCATCGATTGAGATATAATTTGATTTCTCAAGTAAGGTCACACTAGTTCTTCATCTGTTGCAGACAAAAAGAATCCAAATGCGATATCTTCACAAACAGAAGGATAATTACTTTCAACCCATCAAACAGAAACGATCTTGTAGTAGACTAGTTACTAATACCAATGTCTTACAGCAATGAAAAACACACCATTGCATTTTTCTTTTCCACACCTCAAACTCCTGGCTGCTTAAATCTCAATCCTACAACTAATATCAAAAGATCCCACATTTATACAATGATTAGTCAAAGATTTCAGTAAGATTCCCAACCATTAATCTGCAACCTCTCTGATATTGTCAAACACCATTACTCTTCGACGTACTTTCTGACTCTGCAAAAATTATGTGCAACATTGAAAACACAAAGAAAGTAAAATCATCGAAAAGGATTAGTTTATACTCAGACATAGGTTCTTTTAAAAAGAGTAATAACACTAGTATGAATTGTTTGGCATATGAATCAGAATCGCATGATTATTAACCACAGAGTGAGGACACCAACCTTTCCAATAAATCCTCGTCGGCAATTCCAAGAACCTTTACTGCACATAGAGCTGCATTTTTCGCATTATTTCTTGGAACAGATGCAGCTTGATCTCCTTGTTTTCTTGTCATTTGGATGGAATTTAGTAATGATTCTCTTCTGAGAATGGGAGTCCATTTGACCAGAAGAATCGCTTGCTTTAGAATTTGTCAATAAGCGATATGGTAGTACTGGCAATGGTGAATCGTCATGATTGTAACATGTTCCTTGTGTGAATAATCAGATAATCATACCTAACCACGAAGTTCTTGTCGAAAGAGAGTGAGATTGATACTTCTAGCTTTATCCATTGAGAATATATTAATGCCAAGCTAACCTTCTTTGTGTTACTGGGACAGAACTAAGTATTCTCTGTGAAATTGTAGGAAAAGTGTGAGCAATCAGAGGATGTTTTCATGCCATCACTACTAGAAAAATGACATTTACTAACACTTAAAAAAGGGTCCATTCGGTACCGTTTTCAGAAGTTTTTTTTCGTTTTTTGCTTTGGGGATACATATGAAATATATGTTCGGTGAATTGGATTCAAAAAACAAATTATAAAACAAATAATTCATATTTTAGTTTATAGTTATAAGACTGAGAACGTGTTAAACACGTTCTCAATGAATCACAAATCATATTACAAAATAAATTATAAAACAAAATTCTCTTCTTCGACCGCCCTCTCATAATCCAAATCTAAATTCACAGCTCTTTGTCTCTCTCCGTGAATACTCTTCTTCTTCATCTACAATTGACCGTCACATCTCTCTCTCCGTCACAATTCTTCAAGAAAAATTGGCTGTTGCGTTGAGAGAGAAATCTGTTGCAGCGTTGAGAGAGAAAGCTGGTATTGCTGCGTCTCGGCTCCGTGTGGTGCTGCTGCTGTAACTTGGCTCCGTGTGGTGCTGATGCTGTAATTAAGGATCGACGGCTGCTGCTGCGTTGAGAGAGAAAGCTACTGCTGCTGTGTTCTGAGAGAAATCCGCTGCTGCTGCTGCTTCGCGTCTCGGCTCCGTGTGGTGGTGGTGCTGCGTCTCTGCTCTGATTCAAATGGTGCTGCTATTGTGTCTATTTAGGTAACTTTTTGCTGTGTCTATTTTGTTCATATGATTATTAATTGATTTTGCTTTTTTGGGTTTTGTTCATATGATTGTTAATTGATTTTGTTTGTTCTTTTCTTTATTTGCTGTGATTTCATTTCTCCTTGGGATAAATTCATGAAGTATGAGTCCAAATTGTTTTTAAGTTGGATAGCTGCTTGCAACTTAATTTTGAACTTAAACATGACTTTGGTAGATACATAACTTAAGCATGATGGACAATATGTTGCAGTAGATGCTTTGGGTTTGTTAATGTCCACATTGCAGGTGAGCTCTCTTACAGCAATACTGTTTTCTATATGTTGTTGTTTGTTGAACTACTATTATTAATTGTGCTATGTCCTCAAATTGTGCTTCTTCCTGTACTAGGTGGTGCATTTCTAAATCAATATTTACAAAGCTTGGTAAGGTTTTTCTCTCCCTTGATGCGACCCATTGTTATGGGAATTGTTGCAACTCTTTGTGGCAATGCAATTGCTCAAAGTGCTTCTGCAATCCTTATGTCTGGTCCTCAAGTGATGTTAGCAGCATTTCTTCTTCATGCATCTAGATTTTTCTTTGGCTAGGTACTTGCAAGGATGCTCGGGATTGATATGGCATCTTGTCAAACCATCTCTATTAAGGTTGGCATGCAGGTAATTGTTGTTATGTATAGTTCAATTTCTAAGTTAGAGAAGCTCCTCATTTCATCTAGAAGTGATCCTCCGTAGCATTCCACATCAATAATTGACTGTAAAAGAGCAAATGCATATAGCTGTGTGTTGAAAGCACAATGGGCTCTCATATTTTTTATCATGGTTCTAGGGCCTGCTGTCAATTACTCCTAGTTAAATCATATTACACTTTCATAGAGAAGCTAGCCTCTTCTATTCTTATTTAATTATCGTCAAGTCTTATTTTAATGCTTTCATGTATCAAAACTCAGTGCTTGGAGTTGTTCTTGCCTTTCAGCACTTTGGAAAACCACTGACAGCAGTACCATGTGCAGTTTCCAGTACCTGTCATTCAATCTTTTGAAGTGTCTTTGCAGGAATTTAGAGACGCTCTACACCCAAGCAAATGCAGGATTGAAATAAAATATCAAAATTGTATAGATGTAGAAATCAGTTTGAACCTTGACTAGTATAAATTTGAGATGTTAACTGATTGACAATGTTGGTTGTTAAAATAGATGTAGTCAATCATTTTAACAACGCGCACAGAATGTTGTTGAAAATAGTACGATTTAACCACATTTATTGTATATGTATTAGTTAAACAATTATTTTCTAACAATAAGTATGACTTAAATGTTTAGTGAAAATTATTTTTGAAAATGATATTACTGAACATATATTCATTGTTTTTATCATTTTCAATTTTGTCTACCGAATGCATATTACTGTTTTCAATTTTAAAATATAAGATACAGAAATAATACCAAACGCATACTTAAATTCGAAATACATCAATTGCAAAACACCATTCTCATTCTCATTTTTGTTTTTAGAAAATACAAATTCAGAAACAATACCAAATACTTTATTTTCAAAAATACAAATTTAGATTTCTAACACTTTGTAAATAGTGTCAGTAATTGTGTACATATGCATCATTTTCCGCTTTTAACAAATAGAGATCATAAATTATTGATACCAGTGTGTCAATAAATTAGACATAAAAAATCACTGATACTATCAGAGGTTAAAAAAAATTCATTATAATTTGTAAATCTTCTAACTCGAACCTAAAGACCTATATAACTCAAAATTTTACAGACCACTAGACCAAATATTACAATAAAAAATTTAAAAACAGAAATACAATAGCAAAAGCAAAATCCCTAAATCTCTATCGAAACCTCTTTCATTACTTTGAACTTCTCTCTCAAATGCAGTTCTCTCTCTCTCTCTCTCTCTCTCTCTCTCTCTCTCTCTGTGATAGCCCTAGCTTATTGGCGTTTGCTCGCCGTTGAGTCATCGTCGTCATTCTTTCCTGCACCGGAGTTGAAGTCAGTCCTAAATCAAAACCTGTGCTTACCTGTCGACACAACCCAAACCCTAGCCACCGAAAATATCCATAAAACCCGCCCACAAACTGAGACCGAAATCTTCACTTGCTCACCATCGACACTCTCTGCAGCCAATAAACCCTCTCTAACTGAGGAAAACCAAACCCTTTCCGTGAGGTAATACCCAAACCTAGCTGCTTGAAATCAAAACATTCACTCTAACTCACTGTCGTGTCAAACAAACCCTAGCCACGCTATAATTCTCCATTTCACACATTAAAGAAACAGTCTCTATTGTTCAAAGTTCATAGTTGAAGAAACTAGGTGTGTCACTGTTTTGGGCGACAACATATTTGGGATTAGATTTCATGGGCAATGATTGGCTGCCAAGAGAGGCAGTTCATCTGTTATAAATGGTGCTTGATTCATCTTGAGAAGTTGATGCGGTGAGAAACTTATTACTTCTGGATTTTGCTAGATTCCTATGAAAAAAAAAAAGAGGATCTAATTACAGTTTTTCAAGTTATGCAGTTTTCAATGCTAGAAAATTTGAGTTGTATATATAGTGAAATAGTTGTTTTCAGTGGATTTTAGAGTGTGAAAGTTGATAAGGGAAACCCACTAAGAACAATAACATTTGTTTTAAGTGGAACGCAAGGTACCTCGCGTAGCCGGGGTGTGCTTCACGGTTTCGGCCTTTGTTTTGATGGAGGAAGAGTGGGAGAGTGGTGAGAGTGGTGAGAGGTCGTGACTTGGACTTGGAGAGCTTGAAAAAGAGGGTTTGGGCCTGCAAAACAACAAACAACTGTCAAAGGTTGAGCCAGTGGGGGGCAGCGACCATACTCCGACGCTCAAGTCAGAGTTGGGTAATCTAGGGTTTGAGAGCTTGCAAGCCCTCTGTAATGGAGGCTTGAGGTTCAAGATGACCTCTGCCCCTTTTGGTGTGTACGTGAGTTCTTTCCCCTTGAAAATAAATTATGAGTGTATTTATATATATTACCCGGTTTACCTGGCCACCTGGCATCATTTAATTGGCGTACCCCGCTGACGTGGCGCAAATATTCTTGTTTTTATTCATATTATTGTTAGAATATTTGTGATATGTGTAGAGAGCAAGCTTAGAGATCATATACGTGTCATATGTAAAGGAGTGGTCCCCGTGTACTCTTGCCGTAGCCGTTAGGAATTTCTGGGCGTGACAGGTGGTCCCAACTGTCACAGCGGCAGACTTTTGGAATATCTGTAGGCATGGCAGGCGGCTGTCCCCTGCTTATCAACATAATATTTTTTAGTTGATTCCCTACTTTTTATAACCGATTTGGCGAATCTTTTTGAGATAATATCTTCTTTATCACGTGATGCCTTTTTCTAGATATTCTCTTTATCTTCTGCAGTTTCCTGGGTAGCTTGGGTACCCCGGGGGCACTAGGGTACCTCGGGTACCCGGGCTGAACCATCATCGTCTTGATCATTTCTTCCATCACGCAGGATACCTCAAGTACTACTAGGATACCTGAATACCCGGGATAGTGGTAAGCACATATTTTCTATATATTTTATTATTAATTTCTCTATCTTTTTCTTGTTTTGGTATTAAATATTATAATTAGTTTAGTTAATTTTTAATTTAGTTATCTTATTAAATTATATTTTATTATATTAATTCTTAATCTTAATTTTTATATTTTGTTATTTTAGGTATATTATGGGATTAAAGAGGAATTAAATCGAAATATTCGGGAAGAAATCTACTCGGAATAATCAGAAAGGGGAAAGAAATAAAGAGATTTAATTGAAACAAGTCAAAGAATATTTGATTTAATTAATTATCATGCATCGCAATTATGGAAAGCAAATCAATTGCTTCAAATTGGAATTGGCCGAATATATGCATATATAGGAAACAAATAGCATGTGCATGGAAATAAAAGAAAGGAATGGAAATTCAAGCGGCCAATATGCATGCATGCACGTGAATTTGGGCTTGCAAAATAAGCGGCGGTGGCTTTTGTTTTAATCCTTTCCATACAAGGATTTAGGGTGCAAAAATTAAAGCTATTATAAAAGCATGAGACAAGCGGCAATTGGAGAGAGGGATTTCGGTAGCCACAAGACATAAAAATAATTCGGCAGCCAAGAATTAAAGACAAGTAGCAGCTGTATAATTCAAGACACAAACCTGAGAGCAACAAGCGGCAGTTGACAAGAGAAAACTGAAAGAATTAGAAGACACAGGCAGCCGCACAGAAGCCACAGAGCCGAATAAAAACAGAGAAGCAGATTTTCGACAACCACAGAAAGCACAAACCCGAGAGCTAGGTGCAGTAGCCGCAAGAAGAGAAAAATAAAGAGAAGCCGAAGGAATTAAATTGGAGTAGAGCCAACAGCTTGAATTGTTCCCCATGACTAGTTTTATCAACTCTTTTATTCCCAATTTAATTATGTTAGGCTAAATTTTCTATTTGGTTAAGGGTGAATTCAAAACACCATACATGCTGTTTAATTAATAATTAATTTGTATTATTAAATTTCTTTAATTGAGATTGTTTATGTTCTTCTATTATTAATGTTTATGATTTTATTCTTGAATTGTTTAAGTGGCCAATTAGATAGGGCTTGAATAAATTCTATTGCTAGATTAAAATTCTTGATCCGTAATTGTCTTGATATTTTAATCATTAGTAACAGATTAGAATCTGTGATTTCAATTGGAGAACATAACCTAGGTTAAATAATCCGAGCTTGTGTGTTTATTGCCTAGATCAACCTAAAATCTTTCTTTGCTTAATGCTTCCGTTATCTTAAATTTAGAGAGCTTATTCTAAATTATTTAACGGTTAGAGATTAGGTGAAGAGCTTGTTTTGCCTAACGACTCAGTAAAGAAAGATAGGGATTAACAGAGCTTATTGTTATCTACGGTTGATAGTTTCAATGGAAATTGATGATAGTATTCTATGCATGTTTGGTGGTGGCGAATGATCCTTTGACCAAAGTTTTCATTATTATTACTTCTTTCTCATTTAATTAGAGTTTTTATTAAATTATTAATTTAGTAGTTTTAATTTCTTTATTTTGTGCCATCTAGTTAAAAATTCACAAAACCCCCTTTTATTTTATTATTATTATTATTATTATTATTATTATTATTATTATTATTATTATTTTAAGTCTTTATTTTAGAGTTGATAATAAATAAAACTAACTAGTCTTCGTGGGATCGATCCTTACTTGCTCTATATTAGTTATTTATATTATTAGTAAGGTTTTAAATTTGGTGTACCCTAATGACACTACCAAATTTTTGGCGCCGTTGCCGATGACTAATGTCTAGTTTGTTTATTATCACTATATTTTATTATATTAATCTTACTTAATTTTTACGCAATTTTTATTTATTTATTTAATTTAATTTAATTAGTTTATTTTATGTTTCGTGTTTAGATTTTCATGAGTATAGAGGACATTCGACTAAAACTCGAACAGCTTAGAGCAACCTCATCACATTCAGAACTCGATTTCGCCATCCACATCCCACTCTCGAAGACAGAGCCAAATAGTCCAGAACCTGAATCAATGGCTCATAACAACAACCGAACACTTAAAGAGTTGGCGGCTCTTAACTTGGACCACCAACCATTATGCATTGAAAATCCGAATCCTCAGGTAAACTTTGAACTCAAATCTGGGATGATTCATCTTCTGCCTACTTTTCATGGTCTTACAGGGGAAGATCCAAATAAGCACCTAAAGGAGTTCTATGTGGCCTGCTCTACAATGAAACCAAACGGAGTTTCTGAAGAGCAAGTTAAGCTAATGGCCTTTCCGTTCTCTTTAGCAGATTCAGCCAAAGAATGGCTTTACTATCTTCCTTCCGGTACTGTCACCACATGGAATGAGATGCGTCGACTATTTTTGGAGAAATACTTCCCAAAATCAAAAGTCGGTAGCATTCGAAAAGAAATTTGTGGAATTCGACAATACAATGGAGAGTCACTCTATGACTATTAGGAGCGATTCAATAAACTGTGTGCTAATTGCCCCCACCATTAGATAAGTGATCAACTTCTTATTCAATATTTTTATGAGGGTCTAATGCCTATAGAAAGAAATATGATTGATGCCACTAGTGGAGGAGCACTCGTGGATAAGACACCGGAAGCAGCTTGGAATCTCATAGCCAACATGGCTGCTAATTCCCAACAATTTAACACTAGGAACAATCCATTACCGCCACCTAAGCGAGTCAATGAGGTATGTACTTCTCCTTTAGAACAATAAGTTTCAAATCTTACTTCTTTGGTGCAACAATTGGCCCTAGGGCAGCAGGTGAGACCATGTGGCATATGTTCCATGGTTGGGCATGTGACTGATATGTGCCCTACTCTCCAAGATGCTTCACATGAGCAAGTCAGTGCAGTTGGCAGTTTTCGGAGCCAACCAAGACAAAGATTCGATCCTTACTCCAACTTTTACAATGAAAGATGGAAGGATCACCCTAGGTGTTCCTAACGTGACACCATCTCGACCACCGAGCTACCCCCAACAACGGGTGCAACAGCCTTACCAAGTTCGGCCACTCCTTCCCCCTCAAAATCAAGGTACATCTCTAGAAGATCTTGTAAAATCTCTTGCTACTAACCCTATGCAGTTCCAACAGACTACCCAGACACAACTGCAGCATTTAGAGAATCAAATTGGACAACTAGCCACATTTATGAGTAGGATAGAGGCTAGAACTTCAGGTAAGTTGCCTTCTCAACCTGAGATTAATCCTAAGGAGAATGATAGTGTTATGTCTCTCAGAAGCAGAAAGCAGTTGGAACAATCATTAGCCAACCCATCAAGGGTATCTAGAACATCATCGCAATCTATAGTCAATCCTTCCCCTGAGGCTCTTCCTTTAACAAAGGAAGATGATTCCCATTCTACGCAGTCATTCAAACCATTTAGCCAAGTAAGTACCCCTTCACCTCTAGTTAAAACCCTTACCATTCCTCCACCGTTTCCTAGCAGGTCTAAACAATCCAAAAAAGAAGAGGAAGAAAAGGAGATCCTTGAGACCTTTCGTAAAGTAGAATTGAATATTCCTTTACTTGATGCTATCAAGAAGGTGCCGCGTTATGCAAAATTTTTGAGAGAATTATGCAGTAACAAACGAAAGTTGGGCGGTAATGAAAAGGTGAGTGTTGGAGAGAATGTCTCTGCTGTGCTTCAAAGAAAACTCCCTCCTAAGTGCAAGGATCCAAGTACTTTAACTATTCCATGCACTATTGGCTATACTAGGTTTGAAAGATGTATGCTAGATTTAGGGGCGTCCATTAATGTTATGCCATATTCAATTTATAACTCCTTAAATCTAGGTCCATTAGAAGAGACTGGTATAATTATTCTATTAGCTGACAGATTTAATGCTTACCCGAAGGGGGTTTTAGAAGATGTTCTTGTGCAGGTCAATGAATTGGTCTTTCCGGCCGATTTCTATATCCTTGAAATGGAGGATGAGTCATCGCCTAATCCCACGCCTATTCTATTGGGGCGACCATTCCTTAAGACAGCTAGAACCAAGATCGATGTACACGATGGAACCCTCACGATGGAATTCGATGGTGAAGTGATCCGCTTCAATATCTTTGAGGCAATGAGGTATCCCGATGATTTGCATTCTGTTTTTGCCATAGATGATATTAACACTTTGGTGCAGGAATTCTTTGAATTATCTAGTAACGACAGTTTTGAAGTTGAGATATGCAAAAACGTTAGGAAAGAGGATTATAAGGAACAACTAAGTTTGATAAAGTTAGATGATGAAGTAGAGGAGGCTGTGGCAATCTTAGATGGAGCAGTCCCAGTATGCTCTAATGGGTATAATGTTTTTTACATTGAATTACCTTTATCAAAAGAGAAACTTTTACCTTTTGTTATGCAGGCTCCTACTTTAGAACTCAAGCCACTCCCAGAGCACCTTCAATATATTTACTTAGGTGATAATGAAACACTTCCAGTCATCATTGCTAAAACTCTCATGCCAATTCAATAGGAAAAGCTAATTAGGGTACTTCGAGATCATAAGACAGCGATTGGGTGGACCATTGCCGACATTAAAGGTATTAGTCCTTCCATGTGTATGCATCGTATTTTGCTAGAGGAAGGATCTAAACGAACAAGAGATGCACAACATCGCCTCAATCCACCAATGATGGAAGTCGTAAAGAAAGAGATACTGAAGCTCCTTGATGTAGGGATTATTTATCCCATTTTCGATAGCAAGTGGGTGAGTCCTGTGCAGGTAGTTCCTAAAAAGTCAGGCATCACTGTGGTCAAGAATGAAGAAAACGAACTGGTGCCGACTAGAGTTCAAACCGGATGGCGGGTTTGCATAAACTATCATAAATTCAATGCAGCCACTCGCAAGGATCACTTCCCTTTGCCATTCATTGATCAAATGCTTGAACGTTTAAGTGGTCACTCTCATTACTATTTTCTTAATGGTTACTCAGGTTATAATTAGATCGTTATCGCTCTAGAAGATCAAGAGAAAACGACCTTTACTTGCCCCTTTGGCACATTTGCTTATCGGCGCATGCCATTTGGCCTTTGCAACGCTCCTGCCACATTCCAAAGGTGTATGATAAGTATCTTTTCTGATTATGTGGAAAAAATCATTGAGGTATTTATGGATGACTTTACAGTTTATGGTGATTTGTTTGATAGATGTCTAGATAACCTAACACTTATGCTTAAACGATGCATTGACACTAACCTTGTGCTTAATTGGGAAAAATGTCATTTTATGGTTAATCAAGGTATTGTGTTGGGAAATGTTATCTCTGAAAAGGGAATTGAAGTTGATAACTTGCTTCAATGAAAAGTGCTCATCCCTCTATAACTTGCTTCAGAAGGATGTGACTTTTAACTTCAATGAAAAGTGCCAGACAGCCTTTGAGAAGTTGAAAGAGCTTTTAACATCAGCTCCTATGATTCAACCACCAAATTGGGATCCATCATTTGAGATCATGTGCAATGCCACTGACTATGCAGTGGGAGCTGTATTGGTCCAGCGTGTGGGCAAACTTCCTCATGTCATTTACAATGCTTCCCGTACGCTGAATGATGCACAACTTAACTACTCCACCACCGAGAAAGAACTTTTAGCGGTTATCTTTACCTTGGAGAAATTTCGTTCTTATTTAATTGGATCTAAGGTAATCATTTACTCTAACCATACAGCTCTCAGATACTTGCTTACCAAAAAGGATGCTAAGCCGCGCCTTATTCGATGGATACTTCTCTTGCAAGAGTTTGACTTAGAGATCCTAGATAAGAGAGGTAATGAGAATTTAGTGGCAGAACATTTGAGTCCTCTTATCCATGGTGAAGATGCACTCCCATTACATGAGAACTTTCCAGATGAGCAGTTACTACAGATAGGTACGACTACTCCTTGGTATACAGATATTACAAATTACTTGGTTACCAAGACAGTACCCGATAAATTGACTCGTGCACAAAAGGCCAAAGTCAAGAGTGATGCGAAGTACTATATGTGGGATGAGCCATACCTGTGGAAGCGTTGCTCTGACCAAGTGATTAGAAGGTGTGTACCCGAAACTGAATTTACTTCTATTCTCACCTTTTGTCATAGTTTAGCTTGTGGAAGACATTTTGGACCAAAGAGAACAACCCGTAAAGTATTTGAGAGTGGTTTTTATTGGCCGTCATTGTTTAAGGATGCATATCTCTTTTGCAAATCTTGTGATCGTTGTCAGAGAACAGGTAACTTGGGACCTAGAAATCAAATGCCACAGTCTCCTATTCTTGTAGTTGAGTTTTTTTATGTCTGGGGCATTGATTTCATGGGACCATTTCCTTCATCTTTTGGTAATCTTTATATTGTTCTTGCTATTGATTATGTTTCAAAATGGGTAAAAGCAAAAGCCACCAGAACTAACGATTCTAAGGTTGTTGTAGATTTTATAAAGTGTAACATATTTGTAAGGTTTGGAACACCGAAGGCCATAATCAGCGACAGAGGCACTCACTTTTGTAACAAGTCAGTAGAAGCACTATTTCGAAAATACAACATCACTCACAAGGTCTCTACATCTTACCATCCACAAACAAGTGGACAAGTTGAGGTGTCTAATAGAGAAGTGAAATCAATCCTTGAAAAGACCGTTAATCCAAATAGAAAAGATTGGAGTCTACGGCTCGATGATGCACTTTGAGTAAAGAACACTTACACTCTAGTGATACTTTGTCATGAATAATGGAGGTTAGAATTTTTTTGGGCTATTTTGCATTGAAAATATTTTTAAGAATTGTTGAGGAAGGAGGGGAATGAGAGCAGTAGTCTTTAAGAAGGCTTGATGATGGTTTTGATAAATTTGACAAGTTTTATGGGATTAAAGTGAAAGAAGTTTATGCTGAGGCTAAAAGTTTGAGTGAGCTATGTTTTGATTGCAAAAGTTTGAGTGAGCAAATGGATGTTTGATTGCAGATTATTTTCACTTGTTTGATTGTCAAAAATAGGAAGGTTTTAATTAGATTGACTTAATTTTTTTTGTTTTCTCCCTTTTTGTTTCAAGTTTTCTTGGATATTCGGTCTTTTAGTTTAATCTCTAACTTGTAGTAGGTTATCTAACATGCCTTCTCTAACTTAAGCTAAGGTTCTTTATTTCTATAAATTTCAGTATTATTGTAATATTATTTCTTATTGTTTTATTGGTTGTTGAAACATCTTTCAATTGCTCTGTTTAAGTATTCACTCACAATCATTTAGTTTTCCATAGTCTATATCCATACTAATTGATTTTATGTACTGGTAGGTGGGAAAAAAATGAAGGCGCGGATGGATATTGAGTGGCCTTCTTATGCTTCATTTTGTTGGAAACTTAATTTAGTAGTAATTAGTACTTTGTGATTGTTAAAAACTTAATTTAGTACTTATGTTTTTCTTTTCCAAATAGTATTGTAGTTGAATTGTGTGAATTTAAATGATGTATTTTGGATGTTTATTATGTGAATTATGTTGCGACATTTTATATATTTAATATATTTTGAGCTTTCTTTTAATTGTAAGACAAACAAGAAAAATATAATTAGAATAAAAAATTTTATTATCCGAAAAATATAATTAGAATAAAAAATTTTATTATCCAAAAAAGTAAAACATTACTAAATATTGACACTAAATATTTAAATTGACATTAATAACTTTTTATATTATTGAGTCAGTGTGCTCTTAATACCGTAGTTACATAAATCACTGATATTTAAATAGTATCATAAGATTCTAACACTGCCGTGTCACTATTTTGGTGATATTGTAGCAACATGAATTACTAACACAAAAATCACTGACACAAAAAATTAGTATCATTGTATTCTAACAGGAGCATTACTGACACATTTAACAAATATCAGAAAAAGTAATTACTGACACTAGATTGGTGTCAGTAAAACCTTTTTTTCTAGTAGTGCATATGATACCTAGATATACTTGCTTGATTTTAAGGCCTATACATAGATCCGTCTCATGGCCCGAACAAAAATTTACCAAAAGATCTTCTTTGTATTTAGACCTATCTAGTCTTTTCGAAAATGGAAGTTATATCACACCCCCAAATGATCTTTGGTAGAGTTCAATATATGGCCATCAGCTAAAATGCTTTTTAAGCCTATGCATTTTTTTATATGTAAGAGAAGATTCCCTAAATCTCAGATATGTAATTTAAATGTATAATAATTTGCAGGATGAGTACAGGATTCAAATGCTGCCGATACAGTTCATCTTCCTGACTGTGAAACCAGTAGTAGACATGAGGTTGAGATGCAAAACAGGAGGGAAAGACTACCCGCCAGAAGTTCCTCAAGATATCACAAAGGTTCTTGAGCTTGACATTGTAAGTCGTAGATGCATAGGAATGAACATTTAACATATTTAATTTTCTCACCATTCCCATATGATATACACCAAATCCATTCTTTTCCCATACGAATGAACATTTAACATCTTGAAAATGTTATTAAGCCATCTCAGTTTTTCCTTAGTGTAAAAGGAGCCTTATATTCTGACAGACGGGGAACAAGCAGCCAGCTTAAAGGTCGATTAGAGATGAATATAAGCTTTGTACTTCCTCCTGTGCTTGCTTTGATCCCTGATGATGTCCACCGCAATATTGCAGAGTCGGTAAGCCCCTACAAGAAGCCCTTCTTATAACAACTGTTTACACATGTTTGCTCCAAGTTTTAGCCAAACCTCTGTAAATAAATATTTCCGGACCAGGTGTTAACAAGATTGATCCAGGACATGAAGCAGAAAGTTAATGGTAGCTTGCTTCAAGATTACAGTAAATTCAAGAGGGAAAGCCTAAATAATGTGAGGCGTCAAACAAGATGAAACCAAGGGCATCTGGCCGAGTTTGAAAATAATACACAGCTTACTAGGGTTTATTATTAATATTCCCTGAAAGAAAGAAAACTGTCATTAGGTAGAAATTCTACTCGGGAATCACGAATGTAGTTCATTCTTGTATTCGTGTTATACAACATGGTGCATTTACATCTTTGTATTGTAACTCCGAAAAGAAAAGTTACTGAAGTTGCCTGTCAGTGTTTTTTTTATTGATTTTGATGCCTTATTACTGAAGTTGCAATAAATTTGGGTTTTCTATTCATTATGCTTGAATTTAAACAATCTTCCTTGCACTCTAGAGGAATCCTATGATAATAAATAAAGTTGAAAGCTGCTCTTATGTTCTTGTCACTTATATGAAATTTAGCTGTAATTCTATTCCGAGTCTCTAAGCAAGTCCTTGTGAGAAAAACCATCCCCATTGCATATGTATGCTGGATAAAAAATTTGATAGACAAGCAATAGGCTACTGGTGATGAGTAACAGATCATTATGATTATATTGCAGTATGTTTCGGATATATATATTATCATTGAACATATAACTCACAAAGGATCTGCCCATTGTTAAAAAATTCAAGCAATTGGAAAATGTCTGTGGTGTGTCATGTATGAAAAATGAGCTTATTAGAGGAGAGACATGAGTCTTGTCTTGTAATCAAATAATCATTACGGAGTACGGACACACATTCCAGTTCATTAGGCGAAGAGATGTAGTCATGCAGAATTCAGATGTTGCTAAGAACTTGGCTAGTTACGGTATTAAGATTAGGGCAGCTTCGCAAGTTTACTTAATATAATGCATTTTAGCATTCAAGAAATGTGGATATGATTTAATTTGATCGACGCCGCCTGGTAGTACCCCAGAAAATAAAAAAATTAATCAATCAAAAATAGATAATTATAACATAGAACAACAAATATTGGATATAGAAGAAATATTTAAAACAGTTTGAACTATGATATATGAAAACATAAAACTTAATTTTCAAGAAATGTGGAGAAGCAGGGATCGAACCTCGTGCCTCTCGCATGCAAAGCGAGCGCTCTACCATTTGAGATACATCCTGTTTTGGTTGAAAATATCCAGTATTGAGGTGATTACATCTTCACTCAATTTTTCACTCAGTAAAGGAACACGAATCACAAGTATTTGAGAATTTGCAGCAGCTACACCTTAAAAAAAAATGTACTCTACTGAGAAATTCATGCTAAATCAAGTCAGTATATATGGAGAATAATTCATAACATGCCTGTTAAATGGGGTTCAACACCGTCACCAACAATAATGATCTTAATGCCTCGCTCCTTCGCGGACAATGCATAAGACAATGCCTCCTTGCGATTTTGATGAGGTGATAGTACTTTAATCTGTAAAATATAAACTTAGTTATATACATTCGAATTCATAGTTGTTTATGTAGATTATAAAAAATACATCATACATACTTACAAATACAATTACCGATGAATGATTAATTTTGAAAAGAAAAACTACGGTATTAACTAGTATTAAAGACTTTCAAAAGGCAACCTCATAAGGTATGCCAAAGTCACTGAAAGGTCCTCGTAGCATCATTCATGACTAGAAGATCCGAATCTGATTCCATGATTATCCCAACAATTGGGGTATCGGCAGCAAGCAATAAGAAGAACCAAGGGTAGACAAGATTTGGTGGAGGAGCAGGCAGCATGCACACACACGGTTTGACATCACAACAACTTATACGATTCAACGGACCAAACAATATAAAATGCTTATGACAACAATCTAACAATCCATTTAACCCCAAGAGGAAAAAATAAAAAATTGCACCTCTTATATTTGATTAACGAATTGCATAAAGTAATTTTAATTTAATGCTACACATCAATTTCACCTGTAGAGTCACTATTAGGGTTTTCTTCCTTGAAGATCGTTGACAATTCACGGACGGATGAATCATCCTTCCTGGATGGAGAAATATTCCCAATATTAAATGAATAATACATTTTTACGAAATGCAGAGCTTAAAGTACGGACCTTGTGAAAGTAGCGGAGCCATTCGGCGAGGCCAAAACGGGATTTGTACCATGCTTACCAGAGCTTTCAGTACGAATCGTAATGGGATGTCTGCTGCTATTCAATATCCGAACAATTCCTTCAATAATTTTTTTTTGCCGCGGGTTTATTGGCCGAATAGTAACAATGAAATCGGATGCAAAAGTTGATTCGGTTGGCAGCATTCTGCTGAAGCTCGGCATTTTGACATACCTGTCGAACCCTAAATTGAATTTCCCTCAAGTCTTTTATCAGGTGGTTTTTTTCTTTCTTTTTTTTTTTCAATAAAATGCAGGCAATTGCAGCAGATACATCGCTATACTTTCAAAATTATCTACCTAAAAATAGAAATTGCCACAATTTTTGTGAATACCCTGTAAAAACTAATATGAAATTACTAAATTGTCCTCAAACACTTACACAGTTACACGGCTCAAACAACACAACTCATACATGCTAAACCGGAGCACGTCTAAACCGAGACTGGAGAAGGGGAATATGCCACAACTGAGAAGAAGAAGATCGTTGCTGCACTGTCACCAGCGAGAGCTGATCCTTTGCTGCAAAATCGTCGGAACCTAACTTTTTTCGATACGTAATTCCTTATAATTAATTGATATTTGATATTTAGGGAAAAATAAAAAATTTAGGGTTTTGATATTGAAAAAATAGATTAAATTGTTTGTGCGTCTCTCATTACATATTGAAAAACAAACTATCTAGTTGTTTTGCTTTATGGAAATGGTGGAAATTTGATAGGTTGTGCAGAGCATAATTCGGTCATGCAAGGTCATGTAACACACGATTCAGTCGTGTAAGGTCATGTAACCCATGCGTTGACAAAATAATAATGGGAACATAAATCATAAACATAATAGTTATGCATATGCTTACACAAAGCTACCACATGTTCACAAGGAAGTTGGTCAATTTGAAATTCATGGCAATTGCAAGTCCTTTGCAGAACGTCAACATGGCCATCAAGGTTGCCATCTTTAACTAAAAACTCGTGGAAATTAATCTAAAGCATTGGATATGTGTGTGATTTTTCCAATTTCCCTTTCAACTGTTTCTCAGCCCAGGTAGTCATTGTAGCACATGCATTCATCGCCATTTCTCGCCTTTTCACAAACCATTCTTGTAATTTGTCAATGATAGAATCCATTAACTTATGAATAGGCAAGCTCTGTGCTTCTTTTAAGACAGAATTCATGCTTTCTGCAATGTTAGTAGTCATAATATCATAGCGCCTCCCCTCAAAGTGAGAACGAGCCCACTTCTCATACCCAGCATCAGTAAGGTACCGGTGAACATTCAAACTAACGCTACGGATGGTATTCATATATTGGCCAAATTTGATAGGCCGATATGTCTTTACAGCCAATTCGAATAAAGCACCCACATCAACTTCCTTAACATAAGCATTTACATTTCGTTTCAGATGATGTGTACATATACCATATCCTGCATCAAGAAACACTTTATTAACTCTTTTCTTAATGCTTCCATGGCGGTCAGAAATAAATAATAAATTAGGAACATCACCAATCTCATGAAGCGTCATTCTCACTATCACCTACATCTACACCAAATGCAACAGGATAGAGTTGATTGTTGCCATCAAGAGATGTTGCAATGAATAATGTTCCTTTAAACTTGCCCTTAATGAATGTATCATCAACTGCAATAACAGGCCTAATACATTAAGTGAATCCTCTCAGAGAACTTCCGATGGCCATGAAACAGTACTTGAAGTTGTTTGCACTGTCCTTTTCAATAAATGTTCGACTTCCAGGATTTTTCTTTTCAAGCATTGCCATGTACAAAGGCAATAAATGGTATGAATCTTCCGGAGTGTCCCTAACCATCTCCATTACAAACTCCCTCGCTCTCCATGCCTTATGATAACTTATTTCATAACCAAACTCCTTTTGAAAATCTTGCCTGATATCAGCAGACTTGTAAGAAGATGAAACACCATCATACTTGTACTGAAAGTTTTCCGTAACTAGCTTTGATAAAGCTTAGCGGTGATCTTTTTGCTGCGAATCAAAAGAGCAAGTATGAACATTGTAATGCTTTCTAATTTCAAAACATGTTCCAACCTTTAAGCCTAGTTGTACAAAGCTGCCACTTGCAATTGTCGTCTACACAAAAGTAAGTCTTTGTCTGACTTTGGGGTTTTAAATTGGAACCTTTTTTTCACAGCTACTACTTGAAGCTTTTCTTGTAAAGCCTCCTTTGACTCAAACACCTCTTTCTCCATCCACAAATCACTATCACCAGATACTTTTATTGACAATAAATTACTACTACTTGCAAGTAAATTTATTCTAGGCACATCTGCATTGTTTGAGTTTCTTGAACTTACAGTAGTTGCAGCATTATCTCCTAATGTTAGATCAGTAGCTAATGGTGGCTCATCCAAACAATCAGTAGCAGTCACAAATTCGTTAACTGATTCATATTCGTCACTAGGTCGCGTCCTAGGCAAACATTCAATTGGTGATTCATCTGCAACTAGAAAATTGTTTTGGCTGACAATAGGAAATGATTGAGGCACGTAACTCGAGTAAGCATGACTATCTTGCCATGAAGGACAAGATGAAGGTTGTCTATCCACGGGAACTGTCAAACTTGACTTTCTTTCCAAAGTTACCCAAAGAGGGCTTCTAAACTCCATTCCACTAGCTATTTCCTCTGAGAAAAACTCCACATTATCATTGGTTTTGATTGTAACTGGTGGCATAAGATCACATGTCTTAAGCTTGAACTTCATTGTGATTTCAAATTTTGAAGTATCTATATCAATAACTTGTGAGACCTTCTCCACCAATTCTGTATATGTTATCATTGTCCTTTTAGGCTTAGAACCTTTGAACCTATACTCGTCATTTTGTTCAATCCATACACCGTTAAACAGAATAGACACACCTATCAAAACCATATTTGTTGACACAATAAAAACAATAATATCAATTTTCATAGCTAATAACTACACGACTTACATGACTTATACGACTATATTTCTTACACGACCTTCATGTATTATATGACTTACACGACCTTCATGTACTATACGACCTACACGACCTTTATGTATTATATGACTATATTTCTTACACGACCTACACAACCTCACGACTTACACGACCTTCATGTACTACACGACTTACACGATCTTTATGTATTACATGACCTACACGACCTTTATGTATTACACGACCTACACGACTTTCATGTATTACAAGACCTACACGACTCTCATGTATTATACGACCTTCATGTATTACGCGACCTACACTTACACGATCTACACAACTTTCATGTATTACACGACCAACCCGATTATATTTCTTGCATGACTTACACGACTAAATTACTTACACGACCTACAACCGACTACATGACGTAAAAAGAATACACGACCCGAAACATTTTTGCCATAAACACATGTTCGTCAACAACATATCTTGCTAAAAAAATTAATTAAGCAACCTACATTGCAAATATTTTGACATATAACAAAAAATAGTAAAAAAATATTGAAAATAGAACATTAAAATGTGAGGAAATTATCAAATTTTTTCTAGAAAATGTCAAACTTAAAATCTAACAACTTTATTAAAACTCAACAACATTAACATACATTATTGGGTTGTTTAATGATTAATGCACCTATTTAAACTCAAAAAAGTATGGGTCTTAAAATATTAATACATGGTTGTATTTGTGTAAGAGGTTATAAGAGATTTTGAGAGATTTTAAGAGTTTGAGAGCTTGAGAGATTTTCGGTAGAGTGCAAGAGAGAGAGGAGTAAATTTGCTGGGTTCATTAAGGATATTTCAATCTTTATACACATATTTTAGGGTACTTATGAAAAAAAAAAAAAGAGGGGGTGTTTAAATAATTTTAAAACTTTTTAGGTATTTAATTAAAAATCCCGATAAAATTATTAATAGTAATATTCGGGATGTGATTTTGTTTGGGCCTAATTTAGTGACCCACAAAGCCTCATATTTAACCGGATTAGGGGAGTGGTTAAACGGGCTACCACCCTACCTACGGGTGGGCAACGACTCAGTTTTTACGAATCGATTCGAACCGAAATTCCTTCGGTTCAGTTTAAAAGGTAAAAATCGAATAATCCTGAAAAATAGATTGGTTTGTGTGCGGTTCGGATCAAAACCGAATTACAAACCGATCGGTTCGGTTTTTTATTTAATTTAAAATATAAAACAAAAATCAAAATCAATTCGGCAATTCCTAAATTGCTAACCCTGGATCGGCATTCGGCAGCAACCAGCAAGCTCCCACACAATCACGGTCGCGGACTCACCACCAGCCGCCGATGGCTCCTGCCGTCATCTTCGCCAGCCGCCGCTCGTCACTCACGATTCAAGCATCAACCACCCATCACTTACGATTCAAGCATCCACCACCCATCACTCACGATCCAAGCGTCCACCACTGCAGCCGCTGCTCGTCTACTGCCTCATGTTCGCCAGCTGCTGCTGGTCACCTCATTCATCTCGCCAGCCGCTGCAGCCTCTCTCCGTCGTTGTTGTGGCGCCAGTTTTTAATTTGTATTTTGTAATAGCAATTAGAGGATGTATTCTTTGATTAATTTAATATGCATGGTTGCCTGGTTCACTGGTTGTTTGGAAGTAATTAACAATGTAATTGATATTTGCACTTATCGTTCTTATATTTCCAGTGATCGGAATGACCTTTGCATTGAATATGCTCTTCAAAATTCCAATGTGGATTGGTGTTCTTCTAACTTGGTTGAGTACTTGATGCTTCTGGCATTGCAGCAATATGGGGTATCTTGGTTCATTTCCTATATACTATTCAATGGTTTATTATCAATTATCAAAGTGAAATTACTTTATTAGCTTTTGAAGTAATCTGAACAAACTTAATTGTTTGTGTCCTTGTTTTACAGGCTATGAAGCTTGAAGTTTTTATTGCTTTGGTTGTATTCACTATGGCTGGATGCCTTTTTGCGGAGCTTGGCTATGCAAAGCTTGATGCAAAGGAAATTCTGCGTGGACCTTTTGTTTTTTATTTAGTTCCCTAACTCAAGAGGAAATAGTGCTACTGCTCCCCGAATCACTTTATGGAGAACTTCGGACACTGACGAACCAAACCCAGTTCTATTTTTAAATTCAATTTTATTTTAGGAACCGACCAATCAGGTTCGGTTCGGCTCGCTTCTAGTTTCAAAACAGACCGAACGGCATACTGCCCACCCGTAGAGTCTTTTAATATATCTTCGGGTTAATTTCTGCCCCACACCCATACGTTTTGACGAATGTCAAGTGCACCCATAAGTTTCGACATGTAATCAAATTACGCCTTGCCAAGAGAAGGGTATAAAAGTCAAATCCATAATTAAATAAATCAAATTCAAATTAAAATAAGGGTGGAGCTATTTGAATCCACTAATTTCCTCCTCAAATGAATTTTAAAAATATATATTTATTATTAAAATTTAAATTTTTCAAAATTTCAAAATTAACACTCATTAATCTTTCTCCTCCTCAATTTTATTGTAACAAAAATCTCTATCTACCATGACTGTTTATAAACGGGACTCTCTTATCATATTTATTATAGCCATTAATTCTTTCTTTCACATGACTAAACTATTAAATATTTTTTTCTTCTCGATTTGGATCTTTATAACAACTTATTTAAAAATAATATTCAACCTAAATTATTTTTTTAAATTGGATAATTTATTGATCGTGGAAGCATCTTGTCAAAATCTAATTCTTTTATGTTTAGTTGGCATAATTATGTATAATCATTCCTTTACGGATGCTTGTATCTTTTAGAATATGGATTCGTTGCATATACTATATAATTTTTAGTATTTTTATCATTTTTTGTTCAATATAACTAATATACCATATAATGTATACGACAAATTCTTATTTTAAAAGATGCAGGCATCCACACCTGAAAATTATTATAGTTATATATACTAATACGGGAGATAATGACATTGATGGAAAGAAAGTCTGTGTCTTTGAGTGATGCACAATTAATTGGCAACAAATTTGGGGCCGTCCTATACCAATGCTCCATGTCTTTTTTTTGGATAAATCTACAAATAATATGATATATACTCCACAATTGTTGTCTTATATAGCTTGAATAATTTTCTCACAGTGAACTTGTTATCTCCAGCTCCCTTTCTTTTAAACATAAAGTTGTAAATGTTATTTCAAATATTAGAAATGTCTAAAAATCATTTTATATGGTGTTCTCTTGTGTCAGCTTTAGTTCCTTTAGAGGAAGCAAAATTAGAAATGAAAAGTTGATTGTCATTTGGGTAAAATTGAGACGATGAAGAGACCTTACATTTTAATAATAACACACAGAGCAAGGAAAAGTAATGATTATTCAGCAATGTTTGACAATTGAATCGCTACTCTGTATTTGAGAAATTCTCAAATATTCTTGTTGCCACCTTTTTACCAGCACAACTCTTTTGACAGTTTGAGGGGTCTGGTCGCGGTGGGGGGTTTATTTGATATATATGAGAAACCTATGTTCTAATTTGAGAAAACATAAAGAAGTGGGGACTCAGATGTTATTATGCCATCTCCTCTGCTCATCCTACCAATTCCCTTGCCTAAATCCCTAGTAAAAAGTAAAAACTGAAAAAACCTAGTTAAAAACTCAAATCAAGAAATTGCCGCATCCACCATTTAACAGCAATTCTTTTTTTGATTACCATTTAACAGCAATTCAATTACGTACATTTCGTTACAAATAACTCCGAAGATTCGGACCCCACCCTCGAATCTTTGAAAACCAAAAACCACATAAATTAAAACCTCTCTAGCCGTAGCCGCCATCGGCAAACATGGCGACGTTCACGTCACATCAAACACAGAACCGCTTCGTATCCAAATTGTTCACCAACAAACCCTTAACCCAAAAAGCCATGTTCACAAGATTCCGAGTGTCCTACTCAGAATCGGCACCCTCCCTGGCCGTCGTCGGCGTGACGGGCGCCGTCGGCCAAGAGTTCCTCTCCATCCTCTCCGTCCGTGACTTCCCTTACCGTTCGATCAAAATGATGGCCTCCAAGCGTTCTGCTGGGAAGCAACTCAGCTTCCAAGACAAAGCGCACACTGTCGAAGAGCTAACGGAGGATAGCTTTGATGGCGTTGATATCGCGCTTTCAAGTGCTGGTGGGCTGATTAGGAGGAAGTTTGTGCCTATTGCTGTCGAAAAAGGGATCATTGTTGTGGATAATAGCTCCGCGTTTAGGATGGTGGAGAGTCCGCCGCTTGGGATTCCTGAAGTGAATCCTGAAGCTATGAGTGGGATTAAAGTTGGAATGGGGAAAGTTGCTTTGATAGCTGCCACCCCTCTTTTTCGCCATGCTAAGGTATGTAGTAATTTCGTTGATAAATGCCTAAAGGATATCGATAAATTTATAGTATAATGAATTGAGTTAATTGATGGGTTTTCTGATATTTTTGGAATTGAGGTGATGAGATCAGTAGCTATCAAGTAAAATAAGTGGGCGGGTTAAGCAGAAGCCAAAACAGTTTGTAAATGCTACAAGTTGAGTACTTTGAATTGGAACAACTGATGTTATGGCATTGTCATTATTGCAGGTTAAACGTATGGTGGTAAATGCATATCAGGCAGCTAGTGGTGCTGGTGCTGGTGCTGGTACTGGTGCTGGTTCAATGAAAGAACTTGAGCTGCAAACTCATGAGGTTTCTATAGTCTATCCCCACCTCACTAACTTATTGCATACAAGAGAGAGAGAGACAGAGAGTGAGTGAGTAGTGAATGCTCATGTGCGGATGTGATTTTAAAATGAGGATGGAGCTAAAAGATGAGAAAAACACGGACTTCAAATGCACTGTATTTTGTTTTTTAGTGAATTGGAGTTCGTGTATACACTTGAATGATAGCAGCCTAAAAAAGCCCTAGCAGCTCTTTAAAATGAGGATGGAGCTAAAAGATAAGGGAAAAATGGACTTAAAATGCACTGTATTTACAATTTTTCTTTTGTCTTTTAGCTCAGTCTAGATGATTTTAAAATGCGAACGTCCACACCTGAGCACGTGTGTGTGTGTATACACACACACATACACATACATACATACAACTAAAAGAAAGCCCTAGCCGCTTTATTTCTAATAAACCTGCCTCATCTTTCAAAGCATTTCTTGCCATACCTCTAATCCCAGACTCCCAAAGCTCCCCTTATTTCGAACAATATACTCATTCAAAGCTAGATTTCCTGCCATGGCTCTGAAATTTGCAACTAATTCCTTCAATTTTGCCTTTTTCTTACATATCTCAGTCACAGAGAGGACCTGGTGGCACGGTAACTTTCAAAGCAGCTGACAATTCTATAGGACCAGTCACTGGTCCGGATATTGGTAAGCAATTTTATGCACAGGATTCATTAACTTAAATCCTTCTATTATTTTGTACAAGTTTGGTCACAGAGCTTGCATCATTGAATGCAAATATCTCGAATATTAGGCATAATATCATGTGTGAATCAGTAGAAGGTGGCTGTTTGATTTTATGTGCATCAAAAAGTGAGTGATTATTCAATTAGAAAAAGGCACAATTAGATATTGTTTTTGCTGTATTGATTAGCCCTGAATATAGACTTAATTACAGAAATGTCCACTTTCATTGTTGGCAAACTGGTAATTCTGAGTTGAGATTTTTATTATCAGTTTTGGGCGCAATTAGATATACTTGTACTATGTTTGTTGTGTAGCTAGCTGAGATATTCTTTTGTTATGTTTGGTTAATTTTGTTTCTTTTATTTCAAGGTGCAATCCTTATTCATCATCTTCCATCTGATATTAATGAGACGAAAGATGCCATGGTCCTCTTCTGCCAGAATGACATCCGCTGTCAGGTTTTTTTTTGTTAATTATTGCTTTCATTGGTTTATTTTTCTAGTTTATCAATATCTTGCTAATTTTTTTTAATAAAAGAATTATCATTAGGTTATAGAGTTTTCTACAGAGGAGCAGCTTGTTAAGAAGCTTTCATGCAGTGGACAAAGTATAATCATTGCGACTGACCATGGTGCAGGGGCTTTTATAGGTAAACTTGTGACTTGAAAGCCAATTTGCATCCTCTCAAGGTTATTATTGCCGCTGCGTATTTTATTGATTGCTTTATTTTGTATGATAACACGTTTTTTATCAAGAAAAGAAAAACTTTTCTTTTTGGTGTTTAGAATTTTTTTTTTTAGAGAAAAAAAGTTATCTAGATTGAATATATAAAAATTTAGAACAGGTGAACAAGATGTCCACTAGCCCAAAAACAGCCTAAGAATTTACAAATTCTCATCTCTAAATAAAGTTTCAATCTTAGAAGAGCTAAAACAGTATCAACATCTGAAATAAAAGCAAAAACCTTTCCAAAATACAAATGCTAACTAACCTAAAAGTACTTCCCAATTTAAATGTATGAAAAAGAACAAAATATCTTGAAATTCCTTTGAAACTGCTGCCCAAAGAGAGGTATATAGAAATTGTTATTTTTTGTAATTTCTAGTTATGCCATCTGACACATTAAGTTTGGCTTCGGTTCTGTATTAGAGAAATTAAAATATTTATTGATAAAGGAAGATAAGAGCATTGGTTTGAACTTGTTTAATTAAAAAAAAAAAATTGTTTTGATGTAAAGTTGTATAAAAGCCATGGTGAGTTATGAAACTTCTTTGTGGAATTTTATGAGGAATGTAAGTGTTAGATAAATGTAACCTCCTGCTTATCTTCTATCACCATAATTTCCATGCCCAGTCAACATCTGTGTATGCATTTATCTTCTATTCTTTTCATGCTGCATCATAATGCAAACCTTAGTTTACTGTCCCTTTAAGATTTCTTAGCAATTTCTTGCATCCCATCCAGTGTGCCTCTTTAGGATCTTCAACAAACTGGCTCAATTTGTTCACTATGAAAGTCTGGTATAATTTGCTTAGATGAGTGCTCCAATTGTGTTGCTATAGAGAGCTTTATTGGTGAATGATTCTCTTTCTGTATGAAATCCTTTCCCATTTTTGTCACCAGCTTATAGCTAGTGCTTAATGGACACAATGTGTCTTTGCTTCCTTGCATAATAGTTCTTTTACCCAAATCAGATCGAGAACATACATAGTTTGGCTAGTACGCATTCCTCAAATATCTCTTTGGATCTCCAGTCCTAGGAAGTTGTCATTTAGCATACCAATTTCTCTGTGCGTCCAGTGATAAGAATGTCATCTACATAGACAAGCATAGTCACAACATCTTCAATGTCCCTTTAAATGAAAAGAGAGATGTGAGAGAGACAATTTTTTAAACCCCACTGGATCAATGCCTTTTTCTTTTTTCCATATCATGCCCTCGGTGCCTGTTTGAATTCTTAGAGAGCCTTCTTTAGTCTACATATGTAGCAAGGTTTGTCTTTCTGCACAAAGACTTCTAATGGTGGCATAAACACCTCTTCACTCGGTTCCTCATTTAAAAATTGCATTGTCCACATCAACTTGTTTGATTTCCTAGTTGAAATGAACTGCCAAGCTCTAGCGTAATCTCATAGTGCAAGACTTGGCAACAGGGCCTTTACCTACCAATCTTGCCTCATATATCTCAGCTGATCCATCTGGTTTCTGGTTTACCTTGTAGACCCATCTGTTTCCCCACTAACTTCAAGCTTGGTTTGAGTGGTACCAAAGTCCAAGTTTCATTATTTGTAAGGGCCTGAAATTCCTCTTCCATGGCCTTCTTCCATTTTGGATCTTTATGAGCTACTTCTGTAGATTCTGGCAGGGGATCGTCATGTGGTTGCTGTGTATCTGCTAAGTATAGTTCGGGTGTACAGATACTTTGAACCTAGTGATCATTGGTAGATACTGTTTCTTTAAGTTTGTGTTCTTGTTGTTCAGAGTCTATGATGTCTTGTGTTTCAAGAGTCTCATAGGGTGGAGTTTGGCTTTGTTGTCTAGAGGCTTGTGGTGAGATAGTGGGAATATTGTTCATTGGCCGTTGATGTGATGG
Source organism: Clausena lansium (assembly GCA_030449835.1). NCBI lineage: Eukaryota > Viridiplantae > Streptophyta > Magnoliopsida > Sapindales > Rutaceae > Clausena > Clausena lansium. Next base: position 5,062,280 of record JASUUF010000259.1, on the reverse strand, counting down.
CAGCGAAGAATTTGATGCAAGTGAATTTATCTCAGGTGTATCTGTTTGAGTGTTGTCAGAGGCTCTTGACTCATTGTTTAGCCAAAGAGATTGCAATTTCAAAGGGTAAATCATCTTTGTATGGGAAGTTTGTCTCCTAAAAGTACTTGTCTTGAGATGCATGTTCTTCCCTTGCTGTCCATATATTTGTAGCCTTTGTCTAAGACTGAAACACATAAAGGCTCATTTAGCAGTGTGGTATTATAGATTGTTGTGATTATAGGGTCTGAGATGAGAAAAGCAAGCACATCCAAATGTTTTAACGAAGTTACAATTTGGTTTCACCTTGTAGATCTTAAGGGTGTTATACTTTTTAAGACATGTCTTGACATCCTGTTTATAAGATAGGCTGCAATATCAAAGATTCCCACCAAAAGTTGATAGGAACACTTGCCTGAGCAAGAGAGTTAAGCTTGATTCAACTATTTGTTTCTTCTCAAACCTGTACTCTGTTGTGCACTCCTTTGTTATATTCTTTTAATTGACTTCGAATGTTCTTTTCAGACAAAATTGCTTCGTGTACATCGGGCGTTGTTATCGGTGTCCCCATGCGTGCTTCTGAAGTCACAGGAGTTCCAGCATGCTTGTTAGGGGTATTCTTTTCTCATTTATATTTGTGTATAGTCTTGAACAATACGTGAATATTTATTGTCTTTTTATTATTTTTTTTCAATTTGTTCTATTTTGATTATTCAGATATCCCCAGAGCGTCTCGTTATGCTTGTTGGTGCGAATGATGCTATGGGTGCAGCTAGATTAGCTATGAGTATCTGTGCTTTTGCTTATCCTGAGGCGAGGTTTGGTTGTCTCCTTGTGCAAGTCTGATTGAAACATGGCTAAATACAAACTGCATCATTCTCATTTTGTTTTTCTTTTGCGAGTTATGTGCAGGACTCTAAAGGGGATGTAAACTGTGAGGGGACATGCTGCATGCATTTTTCTTATTATCTTGTAGATTAGTGATGATTTTTTGTAATTATTGTTAGGGTTTATATTTTCTGTAACTTATAGAAGTTGAAGTGACTAACTGCAAGATATGATGGTGCCATGGGAACTCAGGAAGGAAAGCTGATCGGCATTGCTAGTAATTATCTGGCAGAAGAAAAGGCAGAAGAAAAAAGTAACGAATGTTGAAGGGAAGTGATTTTATTTACATCGATAAAATTGAATGGGGGTGAATTTGAGAATAATAGTGTTCGGCTTTTAGAATTTAGCGTAAGATCCACTGGGGAAGGCCAAAAAATAATAATTTACTAATGAAATAGGGAATTCAAGTAGTGGGGTCGCTACCCAAAATACTAATAAATTGAATCACTCAATGATGCTCTTGCTACAGAGCCCTTTATGGTCAAAGGTTAGATTAAAGTCTGGGCAAGGCAGAGAATTGTTGAATGGGTAATTTTTGCCGTCCGTGGGTACAATTGGTTTGAATTGATTATTAAGATTAGGTTGAATTATATAAAGGACAGCGCATGTTTGGTACAATATTAGATTATATTATATTATATTATATTTAATAAATTTAAATGATATTTTATATAATACTCAAATAATGAATGACATGCTCTTTATTAATGTTATTAAATAATAATTTGAGTGTTTAATGTTCAATTTTATTGTAAACAAATAATAAAAAAAATTTACGTTTTATTCTGCTTGGGAGGGGAAAGTATCAGTCAAGTGAATTCATTTTACACATGGCAAGAGAAATCAGTCAAGTGAAGTTAATTCGTTTAACCGAATGGTAGGATAGCTCTTAAAAGTTAGGAGAATAACTCTGTGAAGAAAAGGACAGTTTCGATAAATATACTCAATGTAAGAGTATTCTTAGAATCTAAATTTCGGTAGCTAGGGCCAGTACGTGAACAGTGTACACTATCATAGAGAGAATAAAAATATATTCTTTTTGGCTAATGATAAGGAGCCAATAAGAGAAGAGAATCTCTAGTCAAGAAATAAGAAAATGCATCAACTGTCCTTTGCTATCTCTTGAAAAGTAGCAAGACTACATGGCTGAGAGCCTGCCACGTATCCAACTGTGGAGGCAAAAAGTGGCTGGAGGTTCCTTACCTCGCAAGCTTATGGGTGTCACGATTAAGGGGCCACAAAGCGAAAATATTAAAATAACCTTACATGAGGGAGGTCAGCCACTGAAAATTCACCAGCTGTCCAAAATTATCAAAATATCTTTAGGAACACCCCTATATAAAGTTCAGGATTTCTCCAAAACAAAAAACTATTCTTCTTTATTAAAAAAAAAAAGCTTCTTCTTCTTCTTCCTAAGAGTAAAAAGGCCATTGTTAAAGCTTCAAAGCTCCTTGAACTTTGAGACCACTGTTTTATTGTCTAAAATCTTACTTGAAATGAGGATAGCTCTCTACTTTTGTTCTATCCAACTCTAGGCCTTATTTTTCAGAGTTGATTTCTTGAGAGGTTACTTCATCTTCTTTTTCCTCTATTTTTTTCTCCATGGAAGATCTTGATAATCTCATCTCCCAAATAAGTCTTTTCCTTTATTCAAGCTCTCTAACCTCCATAAGACTCACTTCTCTCTCATGTTATTATTCATCATAAAAAATCTTTAATAAGGTTTTCTTCATATTGTAATGAAAATCATGTAATACTTCACATACATAATGGATTGGAGAAGATTACTCTCGTAGTCGTAGGCCCACATAAAATCTTATGTGTTTGTTATTGTCTATGCTTATTTTTCTTCTTATTATGGTGGCTTTGCTGCCCAAATTGCATTTCCTTTATAAGTTCACCTTAGTTATACCATGAACCCTAAATAACTTCTCTGGAGCTATCCTAAAGTTCACCAAAGCTACCCTCTGAGCTTTCTTGATCTCTCCATGTCAACTCTCTAAATTAACTCTCACGAGCTCTATTGAGCTCTCTATATTTTTCTAAATTCATAACACCTTAGTTCACCTCCCAAAACACCTAAGTTCACGTCCCAAATCACCGCAGCTCACCTCTCAAATCACCTTAGCTCAACACACAGATCACCTCAGCTATTCCTCCTGCCCCAAACAGTAGAAAAACACATCTAAACCCAAACTTAGCCCATTCTCCCCCCTTAAATATAAATTTTATTTGTTTTGATTGGATTTGACTTAGATCCAGTGAGAATCACCACTTAATGGTTCAAATTGGATCTTAGCAAAAATTCGGTTAAAATAGTTGGCGCCATCTATAGGGATCGCTACAAAAAGTTTTTGTAGTGGTGGCTAGTATGGAATGGGTTGTATTTGAATAGAGTGACAGCACAGGTTCCCTCAAATGCAAACACCGCCAAGTACAGGTACCTGAGAAGAGCAAGCAAACAAGCGGAGCTGTACTTACCAAATTAGGGGTACAACCTGGTATTCAAGAGATATCAGATCTCGCTTAGCTCTCCAGGTTCAATTCGTTATATTAGCTTCTCTTTCTTTGATTATCACTTATGAATGGATGATTTATTTATTTTTAATTACCACGTGTATAGCTCACCTTGCTAAGATCCTTACTATGATTAAAGTGTGATGCAATAGCTTGTCCTCTCTAATGTATTTTTACATGGATAATTTATCTTTATTGCCATGTAGTTGTAAATGAATGATTTACTGCTTATTTGGTGCGACTCATTAATTTATTTATATATAATTTATCTCTACGTATGACTCATTATGTTTAAATTTTAGAATGTCGCTCTAGATACCATTAGATATTCTTATTTCAGCTTATTTATATTGATTACTACTAAAAGCTGTCAACATGAACAAATCATCAACATAGAGGTACCTCAGTGAGGTTACCTACCTAAGGGATTGAGAACTCCTCTCCCATGAAATATAAGTATATCACCAGGACTTATTGCCATGTCTTATCGCCACGATCAAAGAGCTAAGAAAGCTCTTGAAGAAATCACCATGATAAAAGAGCTAAGAAAACTCCTAAGTAAATCGCTAAAACCAATTGAATGTAGCTCAACTATCATCGCCAGAGCTTAGTACAACTCAGTATTGAAATCGTCAGAGCTAAGTATAGCTCAAGTATTGAAATCGCCAAAGCTGCGTATAGCTCAAGCATTGAAATCGCCAGAGCTGGGTATAGCTCAAGCATTGAAATTGCCAGAGCTAGTTGAGTGTAGCTAAGCTATCATTACCAGAGTTGAGTATAGCTCAAGTATTAAAATTACCAGACTTGTGAGGAGCTTAGCTGCACACTCCAGAATAACCCAGAAGTTCACTAGAGAACAACAGAGAGACTCAGCAGCAAGTTGCCATGTGTTCCTCAAGCAAATTTTCTCTTTCGGTTTCTTGTGCTTCAATTCTTTCAACACAAGAAACTAGGGGGATCTTGTTTGGGGGGAAATCTTGGTGCTAATGTGAGCCAATAACTCAGTAACACATGGCAAAGAAAGTCAGTCAAGTGAAGTCAGCACGTTTAACCGAATGACAGGATAGCTCTTAAAGATCAGGAGATAAGCTCCCTAAAGAAAAGGACAGTTTTGATAAATATACTCAACGCCAAAGGGTATTATTGAAATCCAAATTTTGGTAGTTAAGACCAGTACATGAACAGTACACGCCATCATAGAGAGAACAGAAATATCTTCTTTTTTACTAAGGATAAAGAACTAATAAGAGTAGAGATTCTCTAGTCAAGCAATAAGAAAATGCCACATCAGTTGTCCTTTGCCACGCCGTGAAAAGCAGTAGGATCACATGGCTGGAGGCTGCCAAGTGTCCAGCTATGGAGGCAAAAAAGTTGCTAGAGTTTTCCTTACCTCCCAAGCTCATGGATGCCATCATTAAAGGACTACAAAGCAAAAATACTAAAATAACCTCACATGAGGGAGGTCAACCACTGAAAATTCGCTAGCTGTCCAAAATTAACAAAATATCCTTAGGAACACTCCTATCTAAAGCTCAGGATTTCTCAAAAAAAAAAAAAAACACTCTTCTTCCTCATTAAAAAAAAAAAGCCTCATCTTCTTCTTCTTAAGAGTAAAAACACCATGGTTAAAATTTCAAGGTTTGTTGAACCTTGAGGCCACCGTTTTATTGTTCAAAATCTTACTTTAGAGGAGGATAACTCTCTCCTTATGCTCTATCCAACTATTAGGAGCCTCTTTTCCATATCTGATTTCTTGAGAGACTGCTTCATCTTCTTCTCACTTCATTTTTATACCTTCATAAAAGATCTTGGCCACCTCATCTCTCAAATAAGCTTTTCCCTTTCTCTTCTCTTAGAAAACAATCTAATCTCCATAAGACCCACATCTCTCTCATGTTATTAATCACCATAAATAACCTTAAATAAGGTTTTGTTTATATTGTAAAGCAAATTATGTAATACTTCATCTATATAGTAGATTAAAGATGAGCTACTCCTGTGGATATAGGCCCAAAGGCAATCTTATGTGTTCTTGATCATTGATGCTTATTTTCTTCTTGTTATTATGGTTTTGGTGCCCAGATCATATTTCATATATGAGCTCACCTAAGTTATCCTAGAGCTCTACTGAGGTCCTCAAATAAGCTCTCTAGAGCTATCCCTTAGTTCACCAAAGTTCCCTGAGCACTCTTGAACTCACTTTATCAACTCTCTGAATCAACTCCACAAAGCTCTTTATATTATTCTAAACTTAGAACACCTTAGTTTACTTTCCAAATCACCGTAGCTCACCTCTCAAATTACAGCAGCTCACCTCCTAGATCACCTCATCCATACCTCCTACCCCAAACAGCAAAAATACACACCTAAGTCCAAAATTAGCTCATTCTCCCCCCTCAAATACAAATTTTATTTGTTTTGATCGGATTTGACCTAGATTCGATGAGAACCACCACTTAATGGTTTGAATCGGATCCTAGCAAAAACTCGGTTAAAACATATTCAATACTACTTTAACTAAATTATTGAATTAAATTTGGATTTTTAATCTTAAATCAAATACAATTTAAAATAAATTATTGAATAAAAATTTTGACACTGAATATAATATAAAATTCTAGGTAAATAAATTATGAAATTAATTTTTGTATTTAATTTAACCTAAACATTAATTTAAATGAAAAAGAAAAGAGTGATAATGAAGACAAAAACATTTGTCAATCTAATCCTAATAAAACCCATATGAAAATAAGGACTAATAATCCCATTTATGCTAAATTACATAAAAAGACAAACTGATGAGTAGAATACTAATTTGTGTATGTATGCATTTGTGCGGATGTCTCTCATAAATCAGGCAACACATGTTTTAAGTGTGCAAGTCAGAATCAATACAAACTTACATTAATTGCAATAACAGTTTATATCCCAAGCTCGAGAAGGGAACAAAATCTAAACAGAGCCAAGAGGAAATCACCTAGACTCAACCGCCATCCACAGAGAAAAATACACCTGCTATGTTAGGCACATCTTGGTTATCCAGCTCCAAATCCATCAGTTCAACTCCTGTGATATGAAGATAGATATCTACTGTCCACACAACACAAACACACCAATGACCTGTTTCACCTACCTAAGCAGCTTTCAGATTAGGTGTTCCATAAATAATGGATAGAAAAAGAGAATCTAGTTTGGCTTTCATGTGGACACAACATTGCGCATTGCAACTTCTTAATTACTATACTTATAGTAATATCATTGTTATCATAATGCTGAACCATTATTTTGTTGCTTATTCTTGAGACACAAACTGTTGTAACATTAACAGTAACAAGACTGATTATTACAGATTACCTTACAACTTATCAGCAAATAGGAAAGAGAGGTAAATCCGATGAATCTTTGGCGGTGAGATAAGCAAAAAATAGTAGGCTCCTCATTTTCAACCAAAAATTTCTTGAATCTCCTCTTGATCATCTGTCGTTCTCCTAAGTTCTTTAAAGCAAAATCTGAACATACTTACTTTTATCTTCATGTTCTGTCTCAAAAAATGAGATATCTTGCATTTCTGAAAATTAAGCCAAACAATGATATTAACATTTATTATAACTGAAACAAATAATCAAACAACATATGGATCCATTCATACATTAGAAAACTCAAAGAGTTAGATAAAGAAGATTACCCCTGATGCCAATGCAGAATATAAGAGTTAGAATAATTCAAATGCATAACTGCTATAAATATTTAGAATTAATTAAATATGTATTTAAATATACTGTAGGACAGGAATACTCCTTTGGCTCATATGGCGAAGCAAGTCTAGAAGATGACTGGGGCCAAGAATGTGAGGATAAAGGCCGTGATTGACCAGAGTTTGGTCCAAGTTGAATGATATGAGAGTGAAGAAATAGTTGGAGGAGAGATTGCAGCTCAACCTGATTTGGGTGATGTTCAACTTGCTGTATGATATGAAGATGACTTTTGTTTTTCGTTTTTTGAGTTTGTTTTTATGATTTGATTGAAGTTTGTAAAACATTTTAGTTGTTAAGGAAGATTCAATCTTCAATTAATTGTGAGGTACATACCATATTACAGTTTTGGGTTGGGGTAAGCTTCGCAAATTGATTTCAGGTCTCCCAATGAACGCCTGATTTGATTGATATGCGGGGGGAAAATAAAATTAGTTGCGACCCAGATTTTACTCGCCCGGCCCGTAAACACAGTTTTTATGTTGAGAGCTTGGAAATCCGCCGTCCTGTTTAAGCTGAAATCTGAATGCATATGCAATATATGCAGCTATCAATGCGGCGAAGGATGGATAAGCTAGTCTTGGTTGTATGCATGATTACAGATGCAAAGGGTGTGGTAGGAAAATTGATATGTTATGATTGAATATGAATGATGAATGATGGATGATTATCTATCTATTATATTTATTTACTGCTTTAATGGTTGAAGAAGCGAGTAAAGCAGATGTGCGATAAAGGATAATTATTAATTGGTACAAGATTTAACCCACAAAAATTTCCATCCCATTTCATCAATTGCTTTAATAAATTTAAAATATTTCAACGAGTAAACAAGAACAAACAATATATAAATACGACCAAAAATGTTCATTCTTTTGCAAGGTATTCAAGGAAGATTGCTGATATTTTCGGCTGTCACAAGGAGCTAATAACAGATCATTAGAGAATTCTAAATGTTAAAGTTGATTCTGCACTTAAAAAACTAAAGCACAAGAGAAAAGATGTTGGAAAAAAAAAAAAAAAAAACAAATTAAGGGCATCCGTTTGACGCTAGTATTTGCTACAACATAATAGAATTTCTACAAATGGAAAGAATTCAATCAACATATGCTCCAGGATGAATTCATGTCATGCCTTTGCCTACCTTGCGACAAGATAATCACTCTCTACGAAGCAATCTTCTTAAGAACCTCGCCTACGACCTTAGTCTTTCGATCCTTATCTGAAATAGTGTGATGAAGAATACCACATACAGAGTGAAATAGTTTTGGGAAGCACTCAAAACCAAGATTCACATGATACCAATATCAACTACTATTGGAATTGAGATAACAATGAATTGAAAAAGCCCACCCTTTATTCTACCAGCAAGGTACAAAGCTTTTTCTGCAATGGGTCTCCACTGTGCTGTACGGGTACTTGATTCCTAGACCGACGCTGATTCCTCTCAAAAGATTATTTATCAAACGCTTAAATGAGTTTTTTTTTCCTCTTGTCCAGAACAATGATTGATAAACCCCCATCATTTAGAGAAAGGGATAAAAAAAAATTTTAATGTTATGAAAAAAAAAATTTAGTCCCAATTTTTTAACAGATTTCATTTATTTTAGTAGAAATTATATTTTTAACTTATAATTATTATTATCACTCTCTAGCATACAAGTTAATATATTAACCCAGGACATGTCATCAAAAAATAATTACGGGTTGCTCAATTGGCTCATAAATTGTTAATAAATACGAACATATCCTTATTTATAAGGATTGGGATTTTGATAGAGATCCAATTTAATTTCTCATTTTTCCCAATTTTGACTTAGATTGTTGGCGGTTTGGTAAAAACTACTTGAAACAAACTCCAAGTCCCAACGCCTAACCCGCCACACGCAGCCCTGAACCTCGCTACTCATGCTGCTGTGTCGTCAGGTCATCGCATCTTCGATGCCGCTGCAAAAGTGAAACCAAAGAGACAAACACAAATCGATTAGACCCAAAAAACATCAAGTCAAATCGAATTTCCTCCATCGATCAAGGCCCCTATCTGGGTCAGAAGGAGCCAATCGACAAAAGCTAGCCAAGATCACCGACATTTTGCATTGAAATCACCTGCCAAAAACCGTGCGACACTGCCGCTGTCCATTCGCCGAATTCCGCCACGCATTGGCTAACACCACCACTGTCAAATAACTCCTCTCTACCAATGCCACCTTTCTAACCATTCACCACCGCCGATTAACAGTTAATTTTTTAAGTATAAATAATGCATGCAATAATGAATTATAGATTATTGTTGAATGATGGATTAAATTCATTATTTTTTTATGACTTGTCCAGGGTTAATATATTGACTTGTATGTTAGAGGAAGATAATGATAATTATAAGTTGACAATATGATTTCTGTTAACATAAACAGAATCTATTAAAAAATAATAAAGATCTATATGTCTTTTTTAAAACATTAAGGTGTATCAATCCTTTTCCCTTATTCTATTATATTTTTTATTAACGTAAATGGGGTTATTAGAATAAAAAGTTAATTATCAGTTTGTCTTTTTATATAATTTGACAACAGTTTCACTACAATTATGCACGTACCTTAACTATGATAAAGAATTATTGTATATCTTGCTCGCAATTAATAGCTTGCATATACCGCGAAAACAATAATGAAGCATAATCTTCAGAATACACAGCTAGCACATATTATAACGAGAATGATCAAGAAATATGATTTGAATTTTTAACTTACCAAATTGCCCTTTGGTCAAAGAAACAATTGTTTGATCTAGGAGGTCATCTTGAATTTGGACATAAAGTCTAACTCCGCGTGAGTTGGACATACTTGAGGAGAAAACAATAAAAATTCAATAATGCTAAGCATTTCAACATTTGAATCCCAGCTTAAGCCCCAATGCTATATATTACTCATATATTAGATGATGAATTTCATAACTAGTATAATTACTTAACAACCATCCAATTGATAAATGTCACATCAGTTGGGACTCAAATTGAAACTTATATATTGGGATACCTAACATTACTTATAAAAATTATCTTTGTTGGATTAACTAAAGAGCATTGACACTTAAACACCAAGGGTTACTATTTATACTACAATACTATTGTAGCACACAAAATGGCAACACTATAATATAAATGAATAGTACTATAGCATAAACAATATTATCATTTTTCTGCCTGGATGGTGATCATTTTTCTCAGTTAACTGTTAGGTTAGGTGTGTTTTCCCTTTCAATTGTCAACGTCAGCTCCCGCTTTGACAAGGTCAACACCACCTCCTTCAATTTGTCAACATTTTCACTTTACAAACAACATAAAAAAAGAAGTCTCTTTTGAAAGCTTCCTTCAGATTTCATCATCTTCTGCTACTTCAACTTCAGGTTTCGCCTTCCTCGCTATAGCCTATAACGAAAATCGAATACTCTGTTCTGGATTTCTTAGTTGAACATAATTTGATTGCACCTTAAATGATGAATAAATGCTTTTTGTTTGTATATATTGATTAATGTTTGCATATTTTAGTACTTGATGCTCAACCTACTGAGTTTATATTTTATAACATTCAACGACATAATAGAGCTTTATGAATAAGCAACCTGCAAGCTTTTCTTTTGAAACTTCGATGCAAAATTACTTGATGTTTAAGAACTCTAGTATGTGAAGGCAATAAGATGAAATTATTAGATGGTCAATTAGAAGTGCTTGAAGGGTAAAGCAATGTTATATATTCTTGGCTGTAAGGAGTCTCAGTTATTAGCTAGGGACTAGGAAACCTAGATATCTGATGCCATAATTATAAAATCATATGGTGTTAACGTGTTTCTTCATTATTTTTTTAAATAACCGATAACAAAATATGGTTTTAAAGCTGATTCCGCCACCGTTCCAGAAAATACTTCTGGATGAATATCAGTCATTACTGACAGTCTTCATCCTATTCAACGCTCCCTTTTTTTGTTTGATCGGATTTTTTTGTGTTTTGCATGTTTGTGTGTAGGAGCTGCATAAGAAAATGGCTTATTCACTGCAATATCCAACTATGTTTTCACTTTCTCGCTCTCCAAACAACAAGCTATCACCACCACTGATCAACAGATGCCATTTCCCTCTCATGAGTGATTCGAAGGCTTTGATCTTCACGAAGCAATCCTCGTCCTTCTTTTTAGAACCTTTCTCTCTTCGTTTCTCCGGCGTTGGTTCCAGTGCTAATCGTTTCGTCGTTAATCGACAGTGTAAGCTTAAGACGGATGAACTCGAAACGGTCGGTGTGTTTGATGAAAACATTCCTTCGGTTGTTTACATCATCAACCATGCTAAAAGGTATAATTTATATAGTTTGTTATCTGCGGTCTAATTGATAATTTACCTGAATGATTTGAAACTGTTAAGTCTTTGGAGGCTGTCGATTAATTAAGGAGATGTTCGTTCAATCTTTTGTATATTTGCTGCTGAGCTAAGTTGGAAGGGCTGCCCACCCTTTGCTCTTTCTGTCCCTAGCTAGATATTCCTTCTTTCCTGTAATGGAGGATAAGTTAAGGTTTACAACAGTTTAGAGTTATTTTGAAGACTGTCATTTCATGAGAAGTTTTCTGAAATTAACCCTATTATTTTTCACTTGAGTATTCAACTCTCTGCATTTTAAAATAATAGTTAATTTGTTGTTTTTTCTTTTCTTTCTTATTATTTCTTCAATACAGTATTTTGGTATCTTTAATTTTTCTTGTGTGATATCTTTAGTTATTGCATGTTTTAGTAGCCATGCATGATCTGACAATGTGATGAGGGTATAAGTGGCTGCTTAGTGTGGTTAAGGATTGTAAATTTTTTTTTTATTTTTCTAATGAACACTACAATTGTTTTACTAATTTTAATTTCTGTTGTTGAATTTGTTTGTTTGGTGATGTAAATGTTTGTAGAATGAATCCATTTACGCTGATTGAGCGGGAATACACACAAGGATCCGGGACGGGTTTTTTATGGGATGAAGACGGTCACATTGTTACTAATTATCATGTGATTCATGGCGCTTCTACTGTCAAGTTTGTTTTCTTTCATTCATTTTATATTTATAAGTTAGGTTGTTCTAATTAATTTTTTTTAATTTAAATTTTGACACAAATTTTAAACTATTGGTTTTAAGAAATTTTGTTAATTGAAGAATAAACGTCATTAAATGCTACTTAATTTCACTTTTAATATCTATTATATATTTCTTAAAATCAATAGCTCAGGATTAACTTTAAATTTTGACAAAAATTATATCCAAACATTTTGACATAAATTAATGATCATTGATCTCATCAAATCTAATGGTAGAGATTCCAAGTCAACAAATAGCATTAAATGTTGCCAACACATCTACTTTTTTTACTATTTTCACTAAGATTAGTGGTTATACACTTTAGCTTTTGTTAAGTTATGGCATGAGTAATTTGCAGCCCGGCTATTAGAAGATGTTGACCTTACTCTTGTTACCTATTTTTGCACTAATATAGCTGTGCTTAGCATGACCCTAAACTTTATGATACAATTTTAAGTCAAAATTTTAAATTAAAATAACCCCACCCTTTATAAATGCTAGGAAATAGAACCGCGCTTCGTGCAACAATAAAAAAAAATTTTAATATTATATTTTTTTCTTACTTTACACTTGATGAAATTGATAAAAAATATGAATTGTTTTTTTTTTTAGATATGGCAACCTTAAAAATATGAATTTCATGATTGAGATTTTTGTTAGGGGGTTTTAGATAATTTCAGTGAATGATAATATTATAACCCGAATAATCTTTATTAAACTTATACTAAAAGAACAAAAAGAACCTCTAATAACTTCATTTATTAGTAAAGTAATAGATTATATTAATTAATAATTTAAAACTCTTCAATTAATTGATAATAATTATATGAATAAAAAATGAATTAATAAAATCATGATTAGTAAAACCAATACAATTATAAGCGTGGATTAGTGAATATATATATATAATCTTAAAAGATTATATATACATTAATTTTTATCATTTTTTATTATAAAGAAGATTTGTTTATAGTTCCTGGGAAAAAATTTTGAAGATTAGGCTATAATAACAATGTCATGAATAACGTGCAGATTGAAGTTGTGAATCTAGTATTAAAAAAAGAATATAATACATGTATTCTACACTTGATGAAACTATACAAACCAGTACCCCTTCAAGATAGGCAACACATAAAATCAGTTAGCCTTTGCAATCCCTGTCACAACATACAAACCAGTACCCCTTCAAGTTTAAAGGTTATCAGCAAAGCAAAGTTATGAAAAATTGACAGAACTTAGTAAATGCTTTTATAATTGAAAATAAGAACCAAAGAATAGAACATGCATCCATTTACCAAGTACCTTGATGTAAGCTTCAACATTACGCATCCTTTCGTCGACATGTTGAATTAACTATGCAAACAGCAGACGTCGGAAAAAGGAAATTCAACAAATCAGAGTGTAATACAAATACAATTAAAAAGCAACAACTAAATTTTGATACTCATAAGAGTTCACAGTGCATTCTTGCAATATCAAATTAAATGAAGGCCAACCAAGAAAACACAATAAGATAATTATTCATATGGCTACATATGAAGAAGAAGAGAAGTAGTTTGGACAAAATTGGATAAGGTTAGGCACCATTTTCATAGGCAAACTTGATAACTTAAAAACCTTCTTGAATTCCCTATATTAAATAGACATTTAGTAAATAAACTCTTTACTTTATCTTCCCTCAACAAAAACATTAATAATTTAATGAATGGACTTTTTTTTCTTAACTTTTAGAATTCAAATTAATTAATTATTATGTAGATATAATTAATTTATTTTTTTTAGTGATGCCAAATCAATTCTTCTAGTCCCTAGTGATGCCACATCACCTCTTCTAGTCCCCAGCTTTATACATATACAAGCAGCCTCTTTTTGGGTCCAAGATTCAACTTATCAATTGGAAGTTCCAAAATATTATCTTCTGCTTCTTCATAATCATCACTGTCACAGCCATTGGACTCAAAGTTTTTGTTACTCAAATTCAGTATTTTCCCTGCCATTTTTTTTTTCAGTTTGATCAGCTGCAGCCCGCAATGGAGGCGATTGCGTTGTTGATTTTAATTTATAGCTTGAAATCGGCAGCTTTTCAACTTCTGTGTTTAATGAAAATTAATAACGGTACAAGTCTTAAAATTAGGAAACCCCTTATTAATGCTTTAAATACTTTAAATAATATTAAAAATTCCCAAAAGTCACCAATAAACACCATGACAAAAAAAGAATCAAAACACTAACAAAAATAAGCCAATTTATGAGATTAAAGATAATATAAAAGGAAGAGCAATGGTGATGCCACCTCACCTTTCTCAATCCTCAGCTTTATATATATATATATATACACACACACACATACACACACACAGAGCATTCAAGTTAGCTAATGCTTCATTTATTAGGTTGGTAACTAGCTCTACTTTCTGTGTTTATTTCATCCAAAATAAATTTTTGTGTAAAAGTTTATGTTTGACTATAGATTTTTGGAATGTCCGATTTATAGGGTCACACTTCACGGCGACGAATCAATTTTCGATGCAAAAGTTGTTGGTCATGACCAAGACAAGGATTTGGCGGTGTTGCGTATTAATGCACCAAACCACAAATTAAGATCTATACCCGTTGGTGTCTCTGCTAACTTGCGTATTGGTCAAAATGTCTATTCAATTGGCCACCCTGTAAGTATGATCTTGATCTTGATCTTGTTCATGATCATGGCATGTAAGTTTCATAATTTTTTATTTTTTTTTTGGCCTAAGCTCATGTCTACATTTGCAGCTTGAAAAGAAATTTACCTGTACCACTGGTGTGATCAGGTAACTTAATGAAAATATATCTTCTTACCTCAAGCGTGTTTTAAATTCTTATAATATTGCTAAATTCGATGTTTCGTGTGAAAACCATGTCATTTGCTAATGCGTAATGCATTCTTTATATTTACCGCATGCAGTGCACTTGGAAGGGAACTCAATACAGCTACTGACCGTTCAATTCAGGGCCTTATACAGAGTGATGCTGCCCTGAATCCTGGCAACAGTGGAGGGCCACTTCTTGATAGTTCAGGAAACCTGATTGGAGTAAATACATTCATTATCTCTAAAATCGCCGGTGTATTCTGTGGTATAGGATATTCTATTCCAATTGATATTGTAAGTTATTATTTTGACGTCGGTTAATTTTCATTTTACAAAAGAAAATTTTGTATATGATTTACAAACTTGAGATGTAAACTTCTATTTCTTATATCTCATGTATTCAGGTACGTGGCATTGTTGACCAGCTAGTGAAGTTTGGTAGGATCATAAGACCTTATTTAGGGATTAAGTACGTACATGATCAATTACTGGAAAAACATATGGGTATAAATGGAATTCTCTTCATTGCGCCTGAAGGGGGTCCCGCTGGCAAAGCAGTATGTCTAATTTAATTCTCTGTCTTTTTTTTTTTTTTTCTCTCTTGTGCTTTCACCTAGTAAAGCTGATCGGTGTTTATCTATAGGGTCTGCGATCAACCAAACTTGGAGCCAATGGCAGACTCATTTTGGGCGACATCATAAAGTCCGTGAATGGAGAAAATGTCTCCAATGCCAATGATTTGTACAAAATTGTTGATCAATGTGAAGTTGGAGATGAGGTATCTTGCGATGATGCATTACCCTCAATGTCGTATGAATCTCAAGACCAATGGCTAATGTGTTCATTTGTCTATGCAAAATTCTTCGAATTGTTGTTTTGATATCAGGTGATTGTAAAGGTCTTGCGTGGTACTCAATTGGAAGAAATTTCCATTATTCTTGAAGCCGAACCTGACGAGGCATGGTAAAAGAAATGTTTCATGGCTCACGCCAAGGATACTTTTATACAGGTACGATTCCTGTAAGTATCCTTCAGAAATGAGTTTTACTTATAAATTAGGATGGTTAAACTGAAAAATGATAAAAATAATATTGTAATACACCTTTTTTTGTCCCCCCCTTAACAGTATCATTCACTATGAAAACAATTAATGCAAATTGTGATGATACATTGATGTTTGATACTGCTATGATTACTGTAGTAATTTTTATATGAATTTTACTTGTGTCTCTTTTCTCCCCCAAGTGAATAATATTTTTAGTCATTTATTTTACTTCACATACTTCATTTTTTACTTATTTATTAATATTTATTTATATATTTCTTTTGTAGGTTATGAAGAGAATTACGTCAGGCCATCATTTCTCAAGTGGGTTTGTGAAGTACAGTGGTCATTTAGTACTGTGGTTGCCGTGTTGTATTCTCTCTTTTCGAACAGATATTTAGTGGTGTTTAATTACTTGTGAACTCCTATAGTAGTAAAGCACAAAATTGTAAGAGTGTTTTTTTTTTTTTAATATTAACTTGAATTCTGGGCCCTATAATGGCTTCGCCAATTCCAATTACATAAAAAATAATAATAATAATAATTCTAAAAAAAATTATACTGTGTACATATTTAACTAAATTCCTTATAAATATAAAATTATTAATATTGACATGAAACAAGATTGAATTAGAGGTGCTTGTAAATATTGATGCTAAAAACTAGAACCTCGATGGTTGTAAGTAGACAAAAGTTTACATCAAGTCTGTAAGTTAAATTAGACAATAGATTCATTGATTGAGATACAATTTGATTTCTCAGGTAAGGTCACAGTTGTTGTTCATCTGTTGCAGACAAAAAGAATTAAAATTCAATATCATCACAAGCAGAAGAAAAATTACTTTCAACCCATCAAACGCAAACGATGATCAAGTAGTAGTAATACCCATACCGTACAGCAATGAAAAACACACCATTGCATTGTTCTTTTCAACACCCCAAACTCCTGGCTGCTTAAATCTCAATCCTACTACTAATATCAAAATATCCCACATTTATACAATGATTAGTCAAAGATTTAAGTAAGATTCCCAACCGTTAATCTGCAACCTCTCTGATATTGTCAAACACCATTACTCTTCGACGTACTTTCTGACTCTGCAAAAATTATGTGCAACGTTAACAACACAAAAAAAGTAAATTCATCAAAAAGGATTAGTTTATACTGAGACATAGATTCTTATAAAAGGAGTAACAATACTACTATGAATAGTTTGGCATTCGAAACGGACTTGCATTATTATTAACCACAAAGTGAGGACACCAACCTTTCCAATAAATCCTCGTCGCCAATTCCAAGTACCTTTACTGCACATAGAGCTGCATTTTTTGCATTATTTCTTGGAACAGATGCAACTTGAACGTGACCTCGCATCTGAATAACCAAAACACAAAGATTAGAACTAGGGTTTTTCAACAGTTAAATTAAAGGTAACATAATTGTATAATACAGTTAACAAATCAGAAGTCATTTCAAAGAAATAACATGACAATAACTTGTTTCCATTGTATGATTCTGGCTGATGGAAGTATAAATAAACATTTATGTGATAAGTGATTACATCACTCAACTATTGTTCAAGCAAAATGACCCATTTCACAGCCAAGAATGCCCATTAACCAACAAAAAGAACCATCTTAAATGGTATACCAAATTAAAATAGTTTTACTCATATACCTAAAATAAGACTACTCAAAAGTAACACTTATATGGACCTACATCGTTTATTCACACATACTTCTTCCAACCTCAAACTTTGCTGACCATTACTGTTAAGGGCATTCTGGTAACTTCACAAAATTTTAAAAGGAAAAAAAACTTTTTCCATAAAAAACCTATTTGTGCACAGAGCCTGTCTTCTCAAAGTTAATGAAAGGGGTCCAAAACAGCAAAAGGGCGACATGTTACATATTTATCACACAGCAAACAATCACAGTCAGATCTTTGATGCAGCTGTGTGCTGTCAGTAGGAAGGCAGCTGGCACCTTTGGAAGCACAATTGCATTCCGCAAGAGCTTCATATGTGTATCTACTTGTTAAGGAAACTTAAGTGTCAAAGTGTGATGCTTGAAATATGTGTTGTGATTAATCTTCATTTTGGATTTAAAGTCGTAAGCAGCAAAATACTAACAAAATTTTAGAATCTCTAGATTCTAGTTGTGCATTTCAAGCATGTGATGTAAACTTCACAAACATTGAAGATTGTAGGGATTGTAAATAGTTTAAAGATAAACAAATTTATTAGAGTAGCCCACCCGAATTGAGGCGATTACATCTTCACTCAATTCCTCACTCAATAAAGGAACACGAATAACAAGTATTTGAGAATTTGCAGCAGCTACACCTAAAATAAAAAAAATGTGCTCCTTAGTGAGAAATTTGTGCTAAATCAAGTCAGTATATATGGAGAATAATTCATAACGTGCCTGATAATTGGGCTTCAACACCGTCGCCAACAATAATGATCTTAATGCCTCGCTCTTTAGCAGACAATGCATAAGACAACGCCTCCTTGTGATTTTGATGAGGTGATAATATTTTAATCTGGAAAATATAAACTTAATTATATACATTCAAATCCATAGTTCATTTAAGTAGATTACAAAAAAAAATACATCATACATACATACAAATACAATCACCGATGAAGAATTAATTTTCAAAAGAAAAACTAAAATATTAACAGAGTAGGACAAAGTTTCAAAAGGCAACCTCATAAGGTACGCCAAAGTCACTCAAGATCCATGCAGCTTGATTCATAACAAGAAGATCTGAATCTGATTCCATGATAATCCCAACAATTGGGGTATCTGCAGCGAGCAATAAGAAGAACCGAGGGTAGACAAGATTTCGTGGAGGGGCAAGCGCCAGGCACACACACGGTTTGACATCACAACAACTTATACGATTCAATAGACCAAACAATATAAAAAAGCTTATGACAACAATCTAACGATCCATTTAAGCCCGGCGGGGTTGGGAGGTTGGTGGGGGAGAATTACGCCTCTTGTTTTTTATTAACGAATTTCATAAGGTAATTTAACTAACGCTACACATACCAATTTTACCTGTGGAATCACCATTAGGGTTTTCTTCGTTGAAGACCGTTGATAGCTCACGGACAGATGAATCATCCTTCCTGCATGGAGAAAAATTCCCAATATTAGATGAATAATACATTTTTTTACAACAAAGATCTAAAACAGAATGCAGAGCTTAAACCACGGACCTTTTGGAAGTAGCAGAGCCGTTCGACGAGGCTAAAACAGGAATTGTACCACGTTTACCAGAGCTTACAGTACGAACCGAGATGGGAGGTCTGCTGTTACTCGATACCCGAACTTTTTCTTCAACAAATTTTTTTGGCGGCGCTTTTACTAAGCAAGTAGTAACGATGAATACAAAAGTTAATTCGGTTCTGCAGGTCCGCATTTTGAAATACCGCCGACCCTAAATTGAAATTCCCCAGAGTCTTTATACCTTTTAGTGACCCCGCGTGCCTCACCCGATTAGAAAATGGGTTAACGGGCTACCACCCGACCAATGTCCCAAAACTCAAACATATATCTCAAGGTTAATTTCTGTTGTCACCCACACGTTTTGACAAATGTCAATGCACACCTAAAGTTTCGGTATGTCATTAAATCACACCCAACTATCAATTTTCGCATGATATTAAGAGAACAGCGTAATCGTCAATTTCCATCATTAAATTAAATCAAAATTCAAATTAGCGCAAAGTTATTGAAACCCACCAAATTTATAATTAAACTTATTTTTTAAAAAAAATATTATAACACAAATATCCTTAACTCAAATTACTATTATAACGATTATAACTAAATATTATAACTTTATTATCATTAATTTCTCTCGATTTTATCTCTGCATTTATTTTTCGTAATGGTAGATGTAGTTTCATGGCTAGCACCAACAAAGCCACTAAGAAATCAATGATTTCCTCGTTGCAAAAGCCAACGTCTCTGGCCAAAAATGCCGTTAAAATATTGTTTCTTTCGCTCCCCGGAGTCACTCTCCTTTCTGCTTTGCCTCACTATCAAGCTCAATGCCTCCGCCACCTTTGTCCTCGTCTTCATAATTATTTATTATTCATTTTAAAATTATCAGACGCATATGTAAAAAGTGAAAAAAAAAAAAGCTTGTATGGATAATTTTGTACTTTGTATAACTCTGTGTTAGGTTATGGAGAAGATGAGTAAATAAACAGTGAAAACGCCTTCGACAACAAACACGTATTCTTAAAAAAATATAATAAAATAAAAATAGCCACTACAACAAGCCAAGAACAACGGAAGATTTAATTATAAAACAAAAACATAATACTAAGAGGAAGTAGAGAGATAAAAGTTGCAAAACAAAAAGAAAAAAGCTAAATCAAAGAGATTTAAATAAGGATATATTGGGTATAAAGACAGGTTTATTGAGTAAAAAATAAATTTTTAAATTTAGATGATAGGTTTTTTTAATAAATGGGTTTATTGAGTATTATGATAGGTTCAAATACCCTCATCCGTCAAATTAAAACAAAAGTGTTAATCTCCAATTATAACCATAAGTTAAATTTGGGATGGCAAATTAGTCCATCCAAATTGGATATTCATATATTCAATCCAATCGGACTGGATAATATCCATCTAAAGCCTTTAGGATATGAATATAAGTGTTTTTTGAAATATTCAATTAGATATTGGATGGATATGAATATTTGATGGATATCAAATAGCCAATCAATTTATTGGATTAGATTAAAAAATTATATTTTATAAAATTAAAATGAAGTGAAATTATAGTTGGCATAATCCATATACCTAAATGCTATTTCCCCTTTCATATTTTCAATTTAACAAATCCTAGATTTTCACACACAGATGTATTAACATTTTTCACACACACATACATACGTACATATATATATATATATATATATATATATATATATATATATATATATATATATATATATATATATATATATATATATATATATATATATATATCTGTGCGCGTGCGCGCTTTTGTCTCTTAGTTGAATATTGTTGTAACTTATGTGTGTTGGTGTAATTGTAAAGGGATGATTGGGTTTAGGCACTTGATTATTTATCAAAAAGTATTGATTACTATTTTATGATAAAAATTAATTCTAATTTAATGGTTCTGGAACTTGTACATAATTTTTTAACTCATTGCCTTTTGGGTTTCTTTTTTTATGAAAAATATAAATAAATAGGTGGTTGACAACATTACATAGAAACTTTAGATTACTAATTATAACTATTGTATGTACTATTAAATCAGGATGATGATCGTTTGAACTTTAAGGCTAGTAATTCAGTATGACCAAGCATATAAAAATACTATCCAGTAACTACTACTTTTTGGTGGACATTAATTCATTATAGTAGTTGACTCATATTTAATATTTTTCCAGAGTGCAAGCCATTGCACTGAATAAATGGTTTTACTACAGTGAATACATATTTAATATTTTATATACTAATGTGTCATTTTCTTTTTCAGGTTAGTTGTGGAAGATCTTGATCCTAATCTTGTTGTTCAATTAAACCCTCCAACTTCAAGTAATGTTAATGTTGAAAATCCATATGGATAATGTCCCAAACAGATACAAGAATCAGCTCCAACTCCAACTTTAGCTTCAAGCACTAGCCAAGCATTTAAAGTCTGCAAGAAAAAAGATGTTGAATCTTCAACGATTTCTACATTTGATCCCAATGCATTTGATAAAGCACTTGCTATATAGAAAACAAAATAGCAAGAATGATAATTATGCATGAGCTTCCTTTGAGGTCTGTTGAATATGAAGGGTTTAGAGATTTGATGAGCTTTGTGCAGCCTTTGCTTGGTAAAATTTGTAGAAACACTGATAAAAAAGAAGTTTTTAAGGATTTTGATTTTGAAAGGCCATGAGAATGCCCATGTTACTAATAAAGCTACTGTTACTATAGATATGTGGACATCTAGCAACAAAAAAAAGGGGTAGATGGTTGTGATGCCACAGTTTTATTGACAATTCACGGACTCTACACAATTGAATCTTAAGATACCAGTTTAAAAGTTTAATAATATAAATTATAGTTTATTATATGTACTTTATGTATGTTTATTCTCATTTGTAATTTTGTTTTATTCTTTTTTTGAGTTGACTAGATTTATAAGCATATCTTCTCTACACATTGCTGAAGCACTTTCTAATGAGTTGGCTAAGTATTCTTGGACTAAAATGTAGATTGAAAATTATCTACAATAACGATTGATAATTGTTCAACCAACGATGCTATGATTCTGCTTCTATTAGGTAAGTTTCCTTTTGGTTCATTATTATTAAAAGGAAATTGTTGCATATGAGATGTTGTGCTTGTATTTTAAATTTAATTTTTAAGGATGGGTTAGATGCAATAAGTTATGGGAATGAAAAAGTTAGAAACAGTGTCAATTATTGGACACTATCACATAAAAAGGTGGGGTTGTTTGAAGATACAGCTAACGCCAATTGAAGTTGAATTATTTTAAAAGATTAGTACTTGATTATAAAAATAAATGGAATTCAACAGATTTATACAGATGTTTTTACTCATTTGAAGCATCATGCTAACCAATATAAGCACTTGCTTATTGAAGTAGAATGTGAGTTGGTAAGAGTAGTATGTGAGCATTTGAAGTCTTTTTATACCATGACATAGATGTTTTCGGGCACTAAATGCCCAACGGTTAACTTATTTTTTTTCAATAATTTGTGAAATCAGATTATCTTTAAATGCTTGACTTAATTCTTCATGTGATGTGATAAAAAAAATATAATTAAAAGTATTTTGATTATAATTCATTGTAATTACCGAATAGTAAACGCATTGTTAAAATATTTTTGTGGGTTTTTCGAAAAAACCCAACGCTAAAACCAATCTTCACTGCGTGAGAAGCAATTATTTTAAGCCCGGTCCAAATGTTTTGTTGGCCCATCATTTTGTAAACCCTAATTTATATAAAATTACAATTGGGTCCTCCGTCTTCATCACGAACTAAAATATCTGCTATTGCTTCCGATCTATATATATAGCCACAAAACCCTTTTCTCCACATCTGTCTTTCTCTACACCTCTCAAGAAACCCAACGAACTTACTGGACATATCTTTTGACTGTCGGAACCCTAATTTCTTAATAAATCATTAGATTTGTGGGTTTACTTTTTGTTTTGTTTCTGTTTAATCCGAATGGCGGAGGAAGAGGTGTTGGCTCCGTCGCCTGCTGCTGCGGCGGATCTTAAAAGGAAGCTCGAGGATTTGGAGTCCGATCAGGCCTTAGAACACGCAGAGGGCATGCGTGATGACGAGGCCGAGATCGTCGATGACGTGGAAAAGAACGGTGATGGATTTGCGGAGGCTGATGGATCAGAGGCTAAGCGACCTAGACTCGATGATGATAAAACTGAGAAGCCTGATGGTCCAGGTAATTTTTTATTAATTAATTTTATCCTTTTTTTGCGGAAGGCTTTTCGATTAGATTTCTGATTTGTTTTTTTAGCGAAAAAATATATTTTATCTATATTTTGCCTAATACTGACATTGAGATGATCTGTTTCGAGTATAATCAATGAATCTAAGAGGTTAATTGGAGCATTGAAGGATGAATAAATAGTTTATTTTGGAAAATAAAATAGGTGCTGAAATTGTAGTATGCAATGTTCATAATGTGCAAATTTTGTAAGCTAAATGAGATTATTAAGGAAAAGAAATATGCTTAGAATTTTTGGTTTTGGCTTCTACTCTGTTTTCCTTCTATTAGATCACATTTAGTTAAAAGGCAGTTTGTTGATAATTGGATATCTTATGTTTTTGAGAGGCTTATATACTTACTTTTAATAATTTTATTCTTGATAACTTGGGACTACTGTAATAATGAATAATTAATATGTTTGAGTGCAGTTAATGCGAATGGATTGAAAGAAGAGAAGCCAGATGAAGTAGTGGATGCTGAACAGCCAACTGAGGATACTACTAAAGAAGAAGAGCAAGAAACCGTGGAAGTGAAAACTGAACAACATTCTTCTGTGGAAGAACAGGTTTTGGTTGACAATCAGCAAATCTCTGTTAAAGAGGAGACTAAAGAAGTCTTGATCAGTACTGAAGATGCCTCTATTGATGTTAAAGAGGAAACCAAAGAAGTCACTGTTAAGGAGGAAGAAACAGTTAAAGAAGAAGAATCAGTTGAACCCTCTACTGTCGATCCTCAACAAGTGGTTGACAATTCTAAGTTGGATGATCCATCTTCAACTGACGATTCGACCATGAGCCGCAAAATTGAGGTCCCTAACAATAAGGTGTGGCGTATAGTTTCTTTTGAGACATTTATTCATCTTTTTTCTTAGAAAAGTTTGTAACCATGGAGGTTAGTGCTATATATTTGCAAATAGCAGTTATTTCCTTTGGATGCCTAATAATTTGCCAAATGTGGACCAAAATTATTCATGTGAAGGCTTCAATGCTTGTGAAGAATTCCTAATGATAAAATCTTGGTGATTTGATTTCATGACCGTCTGATGGTTGTGCGATGCATGTGGAAATCAAAATTACTTTTTATTGGTTAGATTAAGTTTGAAAGAGCATCTTTTGACAGATTAAATTTTGCAAATGCTGGTACAGGTTGGGGTTCTTATTGGCAAGGCTGGGGATACCATACGGTACTTGCAATACAATTCGGGGGCAAAAATTCAGATCACTAGAGATGCTGATGCGGATCCCCATGCTGCAACCAGACCAGTAGAAATAATAGGAACTTTAAGTAATATAGAGAAGGCTGAGAAACTTATCAATGCCGTCATAGCAGAGGTAATGTTTTCAATGGTTTTATTTTTATTCCTAACAATTGATTAATTTAATTTGGGCAATGTCCTTTTTTTTATACTTTTTATAATCTTGTTTATTTTCATGATTTTGAGACTTTTTCTAGCACTCATTAATTGAAGAAAATGTATCCTATACTGCAGGCTGATGCAGGGGGCTCTCCGTCACTTGTAGCTAGGGGCCTAGCTACTGCACAGGCTTCTGGGGCTGCAGAACAAGTTGAGATTAAAGTTCCGAATGAAAAGGTTATTGTTGTTTTCATGATGAGCTGAAATACTTGGCTTTACTTGCATGTTTGCTAATCATCTCTTGCACATAATCCTGGTCAGGTTGGTTTAATAATTGGTAGAGGTGGGGAGACAATCAAAGGTCTGCAGACCAGATCAGGGGCGCGCATTCAGGTAGTTGATACCGTTACCCCATTGATTACTTTAAGATGCAGTTGAAAGTTGATGTAGACTCAGTAGTGAAACTGTTTTTTGTATAGTTGATACCTCAACATCTTCCCGAAGGAGATGGTTCTAAAGAGAGGATAGTGCGAGTTACTGGTGATATGAGGCAAATTGAGATTGCTCAAGAAATGATAAAGGAAGTTTTGAGTCAGGTTTGTTTTTGACCTTGTGTCTTTTACTGTAGACTAGATTGCAGTTGATGTTACATTCTAAATACAATTTTTATTTTGGTATTCTTTGCATGACAATTATCTATGTGAATATATGAGATTCTCTTGTAATGAATTTTTGCTGAATGTTATTGAGATGATGACTTCTAGAAATGCTTTCAGAGATTGAATGTCTGCTCATTGATATGTAATGTACGATTGGGAGATTTTAATTCATTACCTCGGAGTTTTAAAGTTCTATTGTTTAACTGCTTATTATATAGTTACTTGTAATGCTAAATTTTTGATGGTGGCAACTTGCACTATGCAGTCCAAGTCGGAATACAGTTTTTTGTTGTGTTCGGCAATGGATTGTTGAAATTTTTGGATGATTGTTTAATTTGATGCTTTCTAATTTTGTTTTAACAACTTGCAATCCTTAAGCTCTGTATCTATATGCAATTAGTTTGTTTTCTTTGGTATTTTGTTTTGAACAAGAAGTGTACGTAAAGGATTTATTGGGGAGACTCTCATTCTGGGGTCAATCACATTTGTCTTACCATGCCTCATCTTTTTTCATGATGTCACAACATCTGGTAGTTTGGAATCTTTAAGTTGTGCTCTGAGTGGCTACTGTTTTCTGTCACTGATAGGATAACTGGTTATGACACAGAATGCTAGCTTTCCTATGTTTTGTTGATCTCTAATGGGGGAATATCTAGGACTACTTGAAGGTTTGACTTTCATTTGGATGTCTATCATGAATTAGTTGTATGTGAAGTTATTTTGCTGTCTGCTATAATTGTTCAACTTCAGTGGCATTTACTTCTATTATGTCAAGAAGCATGTGTAAACTAACAATGTTGTCAATTATTATGACAAAAAGCATAATACTTATTGTTTGATATGGGTCTGTGGAAAAATGCCGTCTTCATTGGATTGGTCAAACAGAAGTTCAATATCGTTTGCATTTATCAACATATAATTGTAGTCATGGTGTGATAACTTTGCCATGGGAGTGAGAGCTGAATTACATTACCACTTATGCCAAGGTCACTTGAATGCTATTAGGAAGATATTCATGTATTCAATCCAAGATGTCGGTTGCCATGATTTCTTTATGTTAAAGGTGCCAATTCGAGTTGGTTGGCTTTAAAAATGCAGATTTGGCTATGCCTTTCTCATGGGTCAGCATTGGTTTCTTGGTGTAGCAATAGACAACCACTTTTCACTCCCCCGAAGAGAGGTATACTCGCAATTGCTGGTGTTACTAGTGGGTAAGATTGCTTTGAGACTTGAAAGTTAAAAAATCATGATGTAGTAGAGCCTATATTCTATTAACCTTAGTGCTTTGTAGTGTCCCGATGTTCTCTGTGTCGGACATGTATCGAAGACAGTTCTATACCTCGTGAAATTTGTGATGTTATGATTGATGCTTGTTGAAACATTGGAGAATATGGTGTCGCTTCGAGGTGCAGCATGAATTCGACGGAAACATTAATTGATACATGAGATCTAACATGTTTATGCTATCTATTTTATGGTAATTGCCTGGAGTGTTATAATCTAGCACATTTTTGAACTCAAGCATCCAGAATATATGTTAGTCTGAAGATGTCTGAAAAGCCAGTATCCTCTTTATCTTTTGATGAACTTTGAACTTCTAATTTCCAGAAAGTCCATAATGAACCTTCTATCTTGTCATCTTGATTGGCTTCTTATGAAACATGTTTATACTATTGTGCATTTGGAATATCTAATAAATTTCATCGGGTTCTTGAGATCTAATGCTGAGACTGCTGAGAAATATCTTTATTGTAGAATTTATCTCTTTCTTTGATCTTGTTGGTTGAGAAGTGAGAGTTTGTGATAGTGAAACAAGTATCCTCTAATTGTTTTTAATACAGGTTTGCTTATAATCATCATTATCTTTCTTTTTCAATATAACCTGCTTATGATAATTTTGTGCCTTGTTATTGTGATGACTCTCGTGAGAATACTGAATGTATGTTATTTTTGTGATATTAGTCTTACACTTTGATTTTCATTGTTGTGATGAAGGTCTCGACTTTTACTTAAATCATTTTCATCTGTTTAGTTGGTGGTTTCTTTGTATTATCATTCCGAAATGACATACCTTTTGTGACTTTCACATTTGTTCATTTGTATGAAGATCATCTTAGTTTGTCCTTGTATGTTTATGAATGATGGTTACTAATTCTTGTAATGTGATTGCATTGAATAGACTGTGAGGCCGTCACCTCTCTCTGGTGGGTTTAACCAGCAGACTTATCGACCTCGTGGGCCTACCGGTCCTCCTCAATGGGGTCCACGGGGTTCTCACCCTGCTCAACCTATGGCATATGACTATCCGCAACGAGGACCTTATCCATCTCAAAATCCCCATTATCCACACCCGCCGTATGGCAATTATCCTCCACAACAAATGGCTCCAAGAAGTAATTATGGCGGTCCTCCCAATATGCAGGGTGGTGCCGGCGGCTATGATTACTATGGCGGGCAAGGAGGTCATGCATCTGATCGCCTGGTCTCTGTCTCACATTCAACTTCCATTCCTGGGCATCCTTCGGTCCCTTCACAAGCTCCTGCTGGGGGTCCACCTCCATCCCAGGCAAATTACAACTATGGGCAGCCACATGGTTCAGAGTATGGGCATCAACAACCATATGCCCACACAGCTCCTCAGCAGGGCTATGGACATGGATATGATGACAATCATGCCCCAGTACAGCATCCCTATGGAGGGCACAGCAATTCTCAGCCTGTTTACTCGCAGGGTGGCTTGCAACCTGGTTATCATCAACATCAGTATGGTAAACCTCCATATGGCATGCCAGCTCAAGGAACACAGCCCCAATCTTATGGTCCCCCTAGGCCAGGTCAACCAGGGGACATACCACCTTACCAAAGCCAAGTTCCATCTGCTCAATCATATGGTCCTAATGTACCACATCAACAGCAATACCCTTATGGAACAAGTGGAGCCATGCAGCAAACCTATCCTTCATATGGGTCAGCACTGGCTACTGACGGCTATAATCAGCCTCCACCAGCATCTGCTCCGGGTTATCCCCAACAAGCTGGTCAGGCAGTTCCTACTTATCCTCAGCCTGGTGGTCAACAGGCCCCTAGTTATGGACAGGTAGCGCCTAATGCCGGGTATGGACAATACACAAATACTCAGCAAGCTTATCCCGAACAGCCTGCGACTAGCAATGCAGGTTATGGATATCAAGGGACTCAAGATCCTAGTTATGGAAGCAGTGCTCCTGGGTCAGCATATGCTGCACCAACTGGGCAGCCAGGTTATGCTCAACCCGCAGCAACTCAACCAAGCTACGATCAGTCTGCCTCGCAGTCGACCGCATATGGAGTAGCTCAAGGAACTGCAGCAGCTGGTTACGGGAAAACTGTCTCACCTCAGCCTGGTTATCCTCAATACGATTCAGCCCAGATGTATGCTGCACCTCGTTGATAATTTGATTTGTATTTTTACTTACCTGATGTCGATTAGCTAGCAGTAGCTTTGGTTAGGTCTAACTGCTGGTGGAATTTGCAGTTGCTGAATTCTAAATTTCTTGTTTTGTGATAACCCAGTATCTTACATACATGCAGCTGATAATTGTTATGTTTGTTGTTCCTCATCTTCGACAATGTATGTTCTCGATGACATTATCTTATGGTAATATCTATCTTGTGAAAGATTGGCCTTCAGGTTGTTTGTGATCCATTTGAACAAATCTCAAGGTCCTCTTCCTTTAAAGGTAATGAAAAATTTTGCTACTATATTAAACCAAACTTTTAAGTTGCTGATTAGTTAGGTCTTGTTCTGAGATGATCTCACATATGAAAACATGTTGATTGAATTCAAGTTGTTTTGCCTCAAAACATAGAGCAATTTTTTTTTTGAAAGCTTTGATCGATCACCTGGTGAAAATACAAGATGAAATGGTGAGGAGTTATGCCTTTTTTCAAAATTCTATGGAGTAGGTTATTGTTCTTTGGAGTAGGTCTGTTATACGCATTCTTTGCTTCCAGTGACGAGGCAAAAGCTCTTCTGAAATGGACTGCCTACCTTCAAAACCCAACTTACCCTCCGTTTGGGTATTGCTGTGTAGTAGTTGTGCGGTGGAAGTAAGTTTGTGTTGGGTAAACTGGTAAAATTCTGTTTTGAACCTAAGTTGACTCTGCAGCGGTTATGGCTTAAAAGGCACGACACTTCAATACTTTAGTGTCGGACTCTTGGTTAACTTTATAAACTTACATTCTGAGAATGCTACAAACTATGAAAGTTGGTATTTCATGCAAATCTTGCTGGAAAGATCATCAACTTAAATCTTACAAGCTTTGGTTTGGATGTTTGTTACGCTCAAAATTCTTGGAATCAGTTAGATAGTTAAGGGTTTGTTTGGGATTGAGGTACTGTGGTTTTTAAGCTACAGCTGCTGTGGAAAAAAAGCTATAAATATACAACAAAAGTTAATAATATATAATAAATATAATTTTTAAATAGTAATTTTGACAAAATTATTAAAGATATAATATATTTTTTTGTCATACAAGTAAAAAATTATATCAATATAGCTTTAAAGGTACAACAGTTAGTGTTTATCAAACACTTTAGTGTTGTAGCTTTTAAGCTAAAGCTGTCCAACTTCAATTCCAAACGCACCCTATGTACCCTAAGGTCAGTTAAGCCCTCTTTATGAGCTTGCATTGTATGGCAACTGTTTTGGTGGTTCAATTCCTGCTTCTTTAGGTAATCTGAACAACCAGCTAAGTAAGTTATTTGAACTCATATTGGCTCGTTTGGTATGCCGGATTAGATTGGATTGGATTGGATTAGATCGGATTGGATAGGATATGATTGGATTGGATTGGATAATACTGAATTATATATTATACTATGTTGTGTTTGGTGCAATATTGGATTGGACTATATTTAACATAAATTGAATTTTTTAACATAAAAAACACTCAACTACCATGTAAAATCATTATGATATTAAATAATAAATTTAAATTGAGTGAAATTTGTTGAATATTTTCGTTCAATAATCAATTGATAATTTTATTTTTTATTATTAGTTATTTATATTTTTATTTAATATTCTATATTTTAATAAACACTACATATTGATATAATATTAATATTGACAAATTAGTAAATATACTTATAAAATTATCCCAAGAAGTTAATCCCGGAGGGGTCATTTGATAAATTTTCTTAAGATCATGGAATTATTTTATGGCTTAGGATAAATTTAATCCAAAGTTATGTAGGCACCAAACATAGGATAGGATAAATTTTTTATCAATTAGTCCAATCCCTAATTTTTTATCCTGCCACCAAAAGCACCCATATTGTACAAAAATTAAGGTGAAATCTGAAGCAACTGTTATTTTTATCCAAGTATCCGATTCTGCTTGTTTATTGCACATACAAAACAGCTTGGCAACACCAGTTGGACCACATTAAGTTCCATTGCCATTGATGATAACATTTCCATTAAAGCATTTACTTATGAAAAGGAATTGCCTAAGTTGATATGTGTAATTCAAGAATTACCAAAGAATTCTTCCCAGTGTCAAGTCATAAACAACCTGTAGGAAGCCTTTGGAAGCTTCCTCCGTCGGCAACTTTAACAGGCGAGCCACTTTTGAAAATGCTGCTTGTTGCTCCAAGTATGAAGAATCCCGATCACTTGTCTCATGTTTTATCTCTTGCCTGCTCAGCTTTGGCTTTGTCAAAGCCCATTGCATTGCCCATATGGTCAATGGCCGCATATAACAGAGAGATCTGTACTCGTCATTGTTGTTCCAACATTCCGGAGTCTGAAAAGAGTAACTGTGAAAGAACAATTTTGGATAAGTAAAACAGCAAGGTGCTTCCTACAAATCAACAAATGGAAGTTAACTGAAGAAAGAAGCTGACTTACCCAAGACCTTCTTCAGCCCAAGCTACTTCATAGACACCAGCGGCTGTCTGAAACGCCATATCCACCATCTCCTCTTGAATCATAGAAGCAGCAAGGCCGTATGTAACTCCAGGCCATATTTCTCTTGCCTGCAAGGCAGACATATCAATTCTTCCATCTGGTCGCATACCGTTCATTGCCCCACACATTCCTCCTTTCACCTTTAAGACATTGAAGTCGTAAATTTTCTCAAGTGCTTTCTTCACTTTAGCTTCATCGGCAATCGGCAAAAGACCGCATGCTCTTGCATACCTATAATGTAACAAACCACAGACCTGATGTTCAACTTTTGGAATAGGAATATTAAACAGATCATAATATTGGCTTTTCAGTTGTGCACACGCAAATATACTGAAGGGTAGGAAAACAGGAGGCGAATGATCTATATGATATTTCAGGATGTAGCATATGCCAATCACTGGACTGAATGAAGGAACATTTATTCTCATGGCATATTATATACTGAAAAGAATCTGAGAATACACACTCACCATTGCCCAGCCAATTGATCAGCCTGAATGGATGTGCTTGAACCACCACCACTATTGTCATAATTGAAGTAGGAACCATTCCATAGACTGTCATATACAGCTTTTGCTTTCTGATATCTAACCCAGAAGTAACTGGCAGATGCATGGTCACCAACTTCATCTGCCAAGGCTGAGGTAGCCTGAAGGGCAGCCACCCACAGCCCACCGCAATAAGCACTGACACCGCTAGCTGACCATGCATCATAAGTCTGATCAGGAAACCCCTCATTCTCAATCATGCCATCCCCATCCTTATCAAACTGTTCCATATAAGCCATAGCAATATAAACCGAGGGCCAAACAGTCCTTGCAAAACTTTTATCACCAGTGGCTACAAAATCCCTGTAAACTTGGAGAACAAATTTAGAATTCAAGTCTTTCCATCGAGATGAATTGAACAGGTTATAACTATTTATTTGAAACCATGGGTCATTGAGCCCAATATCATGGGGAACAGCACCAAGAAATTTTCGTGTAACCCACTTTCCATCACTCATAATTTTCATTGTACCAGGATCATGCATCATTACTGCTGCTGCAAAGTCTCTTTGAATGCTAAGTTCTATTTTGGGGAATAGCATGATCAGTGCAAAAGATGAATAGAAATGGACGTCATATGTGTTATACATGACGTATTCAGCCCCTTCAAGGTACAGGAACTGACCAATATTTTCTTCTCCATTTTCAAGTAAGCGGGTTCCAAAAGCAGCATCAGACAATGCCGGAGTATGAATTTGCTCAAGTGTAGATGTCATCCTTTCGAGGATTCCATTAGCAGTGTCATTTTCATTGGCAGCACAAAAAATATTTTTATTATCTGACCTTGGAGTATCAAGAGAAAATTTTCTTCCCCTAATGGTTGCCAAACTTTGCATTGGAGGTGAGCCGTCTGTGGAATTAAAGAGTGAGCTTCAATTACTATATGAAAGCAGATTTCAATCAAACAGATTTTAAGCTAACAAATACCTGTCCAAATAGTTCCTCCAGCATTGAGATAATAAAGCTCATTGAAAAGAGTGATCGGGTACCTGCAAAAAGGCTTATCAACTACGTTTTTCCTCCTAAATTGGAAGATATGTATACTAATATTCCATCAATCTCACCATTCAGGAAGCCCTTTGTCTTCAAGAATTGGTCTTTGCCATGCTTCTATCTTGGATTCCCATTGAGCATGCTCTAGTTTCAAAACATTAGAACACATATTCAATTATATGTATATAATGGTATCTTTAATTGACAAGATCAGAACTAGCTAAATATTCATAATATTTGTTGAAAAACAGCAAACTCAGATACCTAGCACCTTAGCAACATATTTCATGCCATACCAGATAATAGAAGATATGGGTACATTCTTTCCATATCACTGATGGAAAAAATTTAGGCGCAACTGGTTTACCACGTCATCCATATGCCCATGTACTACAAATTTTCTCTTTTATCTACCTTAACTATTACCCCTGATTGGTAGTTTTTAGGAGAGAGAAAAAGAAAGAAAAAACCCCAAATGCTTCATAGAAACATTACCAAGGATGGCGTCATGTGCAATTCTAGCTGCTGAATCCCCTAGAGTACCATAAAATTTCGTATAACGCCTGTTATTGAGGAATTTTGTACATAATAAAGTAAAGTCAGAATCATTTAATGATGTTAGGCGAGCAAAACATATTGGCCAGACAGGGAAACTCACCTGTGGTACACCTTTTCAAAAAATCTGACTTCTGGACAGTCCCATGCCAATGAAAATGTGACAGTACGGGTAGATCCAGAAGGAATAGTTAAAGAGGCTGCTATGGCTGCTCCAATGGACGATCCTGGTTCTGAAGGTGACGTTGTATCATTGTCAAGGTGGTCAAATGATCCGTGCTGTACCAATAGATATTAGTGCATAACACATTTGCATATTCATCTAATTTGCACACAAGTTTTTCTTTCCTGTAATACATACAATTTTTATGCCTCACCATGTACAAATCATAATGCATGTTTGTATCATTTGACAACAATGACATCAGATAATGCATCTGCTCAGGAACATTATACTTGTATCTATATATTTTGAGAGAGGGAGGCAAATTGCTTTCACAGACTTGCAAGAATGAAAGAAACATTGATCACCTTTTTTATTTCATTCCACATGTCTTTAGCTGTGATTCCGTTGGAATTACCAGATATCACGAAGCAAGGGCACTCGGAGACATGAACACCAGCTGTTTCCTGTGTTGCAATGGCAAAAGTTACTGGAGGGCGTCCATTTGCTGTTCTGAAATGTTTGTAATTAAAATTAGAGCTCCCCGAAACATCTTATAGTTTGAAACATATGTGAATATTATAATTGTCAAAGTCTCAATAAATTGATTACCTATGATGTAAAGTTACTCCATGCACTCCATCCTTTGTCCTGGAAGGAATCAAATGCTGGTTAGTAAGGAAGGATTGATATAGAAATTTAATTGGGCCGGAAAAAAATGTGTTTCCATTAAGGTGTGTACATTCATTAAGTCTACCTATATCCTTACATCATCTTTGAATTGAAGTGATGACCAGATAATCCAGAGTCTCCAGCAACAGAATTCTGCCCACAGAAACATAAATGTTTAGTATTTAAACAATGCTTCATATGCTGGTTTGAGAATACCACCAATGCACTGTGTAAAATCTGAAACAAATTGAAATATACAGCTCTGTGTAAAATCTTGAACTTACAGCCCAAGTAAAAAGCAATGTGACATCCGCAGAGGTTTGTCCAGAATTAGATAGCTGAAAGAGATGTAAAGAAATGATTAGGGCAACATAATCTGGAGTTAAGCTAGTTATATAATACAAATGAAGTTGCTTAAACACCCTTTCCTTACAGTGAATGTAAATACTGATACAGGGAAACTGCTCTCTTTGTAATTATGGGGAATAAAAGGTGAAATTTGACGACAAACGATTCTAAGTTCTGGGTCAGGTTCACCTGCTTTACAAAATTTGAATGCCAAATGTAAGAGACCATCAACAAATAAAAGTCTTTGTACATTTTTTCAGATTAGTGAAGCTCATACCGTCATAGACTGTCCAAGCCCTTGGAAACAAAGCATGATAGGTACAATTTTCACCCTTCAGATTCCAATCCCAAGATCCAATGCCAGAGTCTGTACTTTGTCTGCAAAATAACTCACCAGTTCAAATAATGTGATTATAAAAGATTAATAAATGACGTATTGGAAAACTAAAGGTTGTTGCTTACTTGGGGACCCCTGGACTCCTTGGGCATAATACACTGGAAAACTTTTGTCCATTTGGGCGAGAAACGAAAACCTGGATGAGGAAATGGCATCAAACAATTTTTACTTGAACTTACCCTAACACATTTACTGATTCATCATAACTAAACTCAAGAGCATAATAATTTTTTTTTTATTTTATTTCATCTCTCTAAAAGATACGAATTAAAACACACAAGAAATTTCTGATAAATATGCTTACAGAACTTGTGATGGTGAAAATTGAGAAAGGACTGATCCATATTTTTGAAATTTGTAACCGCAGTTCAGTTATGCTACTTTGGAAATGCCTTCACAGTACATAAAAATAAACTTACAGAAAATTGATTTGCCAGAACTGGGGCATTGTCACAAATTCCGTGGAACAGTTTGAAGCATTGAAACTCGCCTCTGTAACTTCTTCCAATGCTTCCTGCACTAAATTCATGCTTTCAAACATAAGAATGGCATGAAAAAATTGAAAGAACTGAAAAGGGAGAGAAAGGCAGAAAAAAGAATGGTTAAAGTTCATAAACAGTATGCATAGGCAAATTGTCATATGAGTAAATAATGAAACCTACCCAATACCACCTAAGGGAATGCCTTGATCACTTGTAATATGATGATTTCTGAAGACGTTAAAAACTGGCACCTGAATAAATGAAGAATATTTCGTTGATATCGAAATAAAATGAAGAATAGAATTGGGCTAAATGTGATTTGTTAGTAAGTGTAGAATATCCATCAAAGCACATGATCTGATCGTTACCTTTCCTTTTGCTTCTTCTTGCTTGCTATAAAGATATAGTCTCAACCCTATAGGTGCCTTCCAAATGAAAAAAAAAATGAAAATTCATTAATCCAAAGGCTGACTGTCATCAAGAATGAACATAAGACAAGTGTACTTCATATAAATTTTCAAGCTTTACCAAATGCCTAAACTCTTGAAAACTTAGAGTGAATCCTGTTGGGACTTTTCCATTAGAATCCAGTTTTCGTTGCCATGTCAGCTGGGGAGGTCGCCCCGGGTCAACCTAATTTAAAAAAAAAAATAAGCATTCAAAATGAGGCAAGAAATTTAAGGTTTAAAAAGTATAAAATCAGTAACACTCGTAAGTAAGACCAACATCCATTATCCATTGATTACCATACAATTATTCTGAAAACAAAATTTCTTTGGTACTTTGGCGAAGTGATGAAAAAGCATGTATTTGGTTATAACAGATGTTTCCAGATGATTAATGAAGCTTGTATGCTAAAGCATCCACACATGTCTATCTCGACATAATGATTGATGACTATAACTCTGAGGGTGACACAACTGATTCTAAGCAAGTAACTTCTAAGTGCCACAGAAGTAGTTTGCAGTGAGAGCTGGGTCATTCTGAGAGACAGACACATTCAATATGGAGCCCATCTTCATATTAATCATTAGGGATTGATTTTCGATCAATAACATAATTGACTTTGCATATGACAATCTGAATTTGGAAGTACTGAAAGCAAAGGTATCTATATTTCTATGTGACGTGTGAACAAATAAGTAAATATAGAATGCCACAATCATGTGCACTAGATAGATCAATTGAAACGGAGAGAAGCAGATACTGAACTATTCATACAGAAAACAAAACTAACAAATGAAACTCTGAGACATAGAAGAATTAAACATGTTAAAATTTTGCCCATCAGCATACCTTGTGCATTGACGCTGCATTTTCGCCTTCTTCTTTGATACAGTTCTCCATCTACCCTGTAAAGAATTCGAACCATTGACAAAATATCCAGATTTGAGATACAGATTAACAAATTCATTTCTGCGAATAGCAAAGATGATTCTGAAAAATTACTGAATACAACCGGTCAAGTATATTACTTATGCAGAGCAACCATTAACTCTAATAGCTTAAAATGGATGTAAGTTTCTATCCATATTGCTTACGTAATTTTTGCATACCGAAAGTTCAAGGCAAGAAAAATTAATTTATCCATTAAAACTAATGCAAATGAAACTAATAAATAATAATTAAAAAAAAAAGGTCCCAAATTGAAGATAAAGTCTAAAGTGCCACAAAATATAATAAGGACATCCAGTTGGAGACTATGGGGTTATATAATTAATGAAACACAATGATCTTTCTGTGGAGGCCTCAACTTTTTCGAAAATTAATCAAACTTTTTCAAGAAAACGAACATGAAAGAATTATTATTATCATCATTATTTTGTCCCAAAAAAGATACTTTTCCCTCATTTTAATTGAAAAAGCCATGAATATCCCCCAGATGGCTCACTGCTAATAGCAGTTACCCTTGGGGTAATAACATTTGGGTCCCTGTAATTTAGAATATCTCAAGTAATAACATAATTTACATTTCTTCTCACACAGGACCCTGTTGAGAGTTTGTCAAAATTGTTCACGGTAATTTGCAATGCAGTCCTTGTTGCTTAGTGAAAATCTGAACGAAAACACAAGTTTCGAAAATTCATCAATCAACTCCTCATTGATCCCGTTCTTATTTTATATGAATATTAATAAAACCTTATCTTTATATGATATTTTACTAATTAAACTAATTAACATGAACAAATTCTAGAATCTTTTTAAGAATTAGGAAATAAAATCAATGATGTGACTAATATATATTCATCTTGTCATCTTGATATGCCAATTTCCGAGATATAGTAAGTCAGATCATGCTTTTAAGAGCAGATTTTTAACAGAATTTGAGGGCAGACACCGCGAAAATAAAAACATCAGGGATCGGTATGATATTTCCTCCATTTAGTAATTAATCAAAGCACCGAAATATGAAAAATTTTGAACAAGAACTAATAATCTACATGCAAGTCTAAAACTAAAAGCACTCATGCAAGCACTTCATGTATATATTTGCAAAGCAAAGGTTATAGCAATCAAAACAAAACTCAAAAGTGTTTAATACTCATAGAATCAAAGTCAAAAGAATATAGAAAAAACCCATCAAATTAAACCAAAAAAAAAAAA
This sequence comes from Clausena lansium, assembly GCA_030449835.1. NCBI lineage: Eukaryota > Viridiplantae > Streptophyta > Magnoliopsida > Sapindales > Rutaceae > Clausena > Clausena lansium. Next base: position 5,023,848 of record JASUUF010000259.1, on the reverse strand, counting down.
AAGATGAACTATTAATTGATACTAATGAAAACCAGTTGAAGAGAATGAGAAAGCTGACCTGCTGCAGTGCAGAACTGGCTGTTTGGATGCAGAGAAAAAAAAATAATGAACAACTTTTGTTGTAGTAAAAGAAAGAGAGAGAGAAAGAGAAAGAGAAAGATCTCTTTGTTGAAATGGTCGTTCGTTGAGAACTTGGGACTTGCAAACTATTCTGTTGATAGGGATGCATTTATATAGATATATATAAAAGTTTTGATAGGGATATATACGAATTCTTATATTAGTTTTTCAGCAAATATAATGGTTTAGATAACTATATAATATTCAATATTAATACTAAAAATAAATCCGTGTGATCAAATTAAATCATTTGAAAATGTTGTCCATCAACATGAGTTTGTATACAAAATTCGTACCTTTATATATTGCTATTGTTGAAATAATTTTATTATTTGAATTTAGAATGAATATTATAAAGATATGCATATTTGAAAGTCGACAAACAGAAAAAAAAAATTAAAAATACAAAAGAAAAGATTGAAATAAAGATACAGGTATTTATAAGGTTAAACAACAGAATTTGGCCAAAAATCCACCTAGACATATGACAAAGTTACAAAGGCTAATTTGTAGATTTTGTTTGATAGCTTGGAGACAATATATTTAAAAAATCTGACATTATAAGCAAAATTTGTCGATATATATGAACCATGCCACATGTGCTACATCAAGGCTTACGCAACAATTTTTTTGAATGGCATGTTTTTATAACTCAAAAGTGACGTTAAAAAATAAAAAAATGTTATATTTTCTTTTCATATTGGCTTTCTGAATGAAAAAATGAAAGTGACTTGAAAAGGACAAGATATTGAATCTTCTTCTTAGATGTGTTATTTTGAATAAAAATGAAAATAGCTTGACAAAAGGAATGTTGAATTTTCCTTCTTAGAGTTGATTTTTGAATGTAAAACGAAAGTAACTTGAAAAAAAAAATGTGTTGAATTCTCCTTTTAGATGTGTTTTTGAATAAAAAAATGAAAGTGATTTGAAAAGTGAAAAAAAAAAAATTGAATTTCTTCTCAGTCGTAGATATGATTTTGAAAAAAATGAGAGCGACTTAGAAATATACACATAAAATATGATTTTTCTTAAAAATGTAGTGTAAAAAAAGATGTGATGAGAGAGAGAGAGACAGAAAATTTCTTGTTTTAATCAAATAAAAGATCTAAATGAACCCAGTAAAGGCCCCAGGTTACCCCATTAGTAATCAATTTGAACAGGAAATTTTTTACATGCAAGTCCAAAACAACTCATGCAATAGCACTTCATATTTGCAAAAGTAAAGTTTATATAAAGAGTACTCAATTCAATACGCCCCAGTAACCCTAATCGTAAACGATAGATATTAGGCGTTGTGCGTATCGATCTGTGCACTGTTGTAGCTAATGCGTTAAATATCCAGCCTATAGCTAGGTTTGACCGGATGGCTTTGGCGAGATCATTTTTCTATAAATATTTTCTTTAAAAAATAAAATAAAGTTATTTAGTGGTCACATTTAAAGACACGATGATTGTCAATATCATTAATTTTTATTTGATTATTTAAATATTACCATAATTAGTTGAAATACAAATACAATATTGTCATTTATTCGTTTAAAATAAGGTTTCCGGAGTATTTAATCCAAGAAATGATGTTTATTAGTTAGGGTCCGCTTGTAATGCAGATACGGCCGCTTTTTATTATCATTTTAATTGGTTAAAGCGGCAAATATTAAAAGGTAACTATCATACAGATCCCTCATTTTAGGTAAATATCAAGATAACCAATTCAAAATTAGTAAACTATCAAAGACCCCCTCAACTTTACAAAAAAGAAAATACTTCTTTTTTCTTTTAATTCATGAAAAATATAGTTAATATATTTAACTTATGTACTAATGAAAACATATAATTAAATAAAATTAATTAGGATTAAATAAAATTAATTAGACTGATATATTTAAATAAAAATAATTATATTATTTTCTTAATAATACGTTATAAATTTAATGATATTTTACTTTAAAAAATGTAACTTAGGTGCTAATGAGAATAATATTTAAATATAATAAATTAAAATAAATTATATATTAATTAAACTATTTTTAATATTATGTTATAAATGTAATGCTATTTTGCTTAAAAATCGATCAAGACAATTTTATCAACTTTTAATTGCATTACAATCCAAGTATCTAAACATATAATGAAAACTTATTTATTTCTAAATATTTGGAAGAAATTAATCTCAATATTTCAATATACACATACAGGGACTTAAATCCCTAACTACTAAAATGAGGGCAACATTTATCCAACTATCGAATAATTATCATTCCAAACATCGTAATTACCCCTCAAAATGTTGCTGTTGATGTTATTATTGGTGGCTAATATTAATATGTTTTATGTATACCAATTAAGCATCTAATATTCGATATTTTTAAATAAAACTCACAAACAATCTCTTATGTAAATTAGTTCATATAAACTTTTGTAAAATTAATTACTTTATTTAATCTTTTATGCTATAGTATTTTTTTTGTTAAACATTAATCAAATTCATAATGGTACGTAACATGAATAGTTACAATTTGAATGCAACTAATATTGAATAATGTTATATTATATTATATTTACACTACTAGAAAATGCAAATTTATGATAAATATCGATATGTCACGAAATTATTATAAAATAATGATATTTTTGTGACTAATATATTTTTATTAACATAATATGATATTTTCATAACACATATTTATGTCATTTATTATTGATAGAAGCATGTAATGTTCAATATTTATTTTTTTAATCGTTTATAAAACATGACATGCATAAGGCATGAGTTTAAATGACGTTGGTTTAAAATTGATATATTTATTTTTTAATATTCATTATATATTTTTATTTGCAAAAATACCATTAACAAAATATTTTTATTTTTTATTATTAAAAAAAAAAGCTTAAACTGTGTCAAAACTTAGGAAAATCAATTCAATTCGATTTGTAACCCTAGATCTGAAAAAACACACGCCTCCTCCTCAAACCCTCGCTGTCTCTCTCTTACCCTCACCTCACTCAGCCACCACCGTCACTTTTCTAATCAGCAACCACCGTCACTTTTCTAGCCAGCAACCACCGTCACTCACTCACGATTCAAGGCATCCATCACCCATCACTTACGATTCAAGCATCCACCACCATCGCTCACGATTTAAGCAGCCAGCCAGCCACCACAGTCACTCACGAAGCCAGCCACCACCGTCTTTACGATTCATGCAGCCATAGCCAGCCAGCCACCATCGTTACTCACTCACGGTTCAAGTATCCACCACCGTCAGCCACCGCTTGTCTCGTGCTGTCATTTGTCGTTGTTGTCACGCCAGTGAAGGTGAGTACTACTAAGCTGTGTTCAATTTATTTTCTTATTTACTATTGCTTTATTTTTTTCCTTAATTATTTTTTTATTTGGGATTATAAGATAAGATCTGTTGATCAAAACTTTACTTTTTGAAACTGATTTTGGGGATTTTTTTTACAGGAATAATTCGGTATTGGTGGAATCATTCTTTTTCAAGGCATTGCTGTTGCGGCTTCAGGTATGTTAATTGATGAAAATTGAAGCCCTTGTTAAATTTTGTTGATGCATATATCACTTCGCTTTTTGCATTCCTGATGAGTAATTTGGTAATTTAGTTGAATTTTTTGTGATTTATTTCCTTTTGGTTGGAAGATTCCTTGAGTTGAACAATTAATACACTTAATTAGATTGATTGAGACTAATTAGTAGTTAGAAACTAATGTGCCAATTGTTATCCTTAAAATTGTAAATTTTAGAGTTTATAAGTAGAATTGATTGTTCAAATGCATGGAATGAAGATTGATTTGTTAAATAACAGCTCTGTAAAATTATAATCTTTGTTGCCAATCAGTTGCTTTTGCATGCTATAGAAGTTTAAGCCATTGTAGGAAGTGTCTGCTGCTAGAGTTTTTTTAGAGTATATTTCCTCTCATTTCTCCTGACAGCTGAGCTGAAGTCCAGACAAATGACTACGATCAGATTTCCAAACAAAAGCTCTATTTAATAGCTAAGATATTTAGGATCTTGGTCCAGTGAACCTAAGACCAACCTCCAAGTCCACACAAAAGTGCAGTCGCATACAAACATATCATGATTTCAAATAAGGATACTGGTTCGTGTTTAGATTCAGAATGGGGTGTTAATCTCGATAATTTCTTGGTGATGATTTAGAAAGAAAATTTTGGAACTATTAACATGTCTATCTTCCTCTATTTGTTTCACGTGGGTGTGATTACCCCTTAGTCTACGTGCTTTGCCTTGATTCCGCTGTAGTGCTAGTGTGAGCTGCTTAACTTTGTTGTAAGGTTTATTCTGTCTTTCTAACTGATGAAGGTTAGTGTTTAAATTTGTTATTTGAATTTTTAGTGCAATGCTTCGGATCAAATACATTATGGAGGATTTATAATGATGAATTTAAGACAATACTGAGCCAATTTATGGTAGTCCTATATGTAAATGTCGGTTAGTAATAGAATAACCTTTCATAAGATATATAGCCACTTGGTATTTTGAAAGCATGAAAGCTTCCTAATCAATGAAATTTCTGTAAAAGACAAAAAATTCTAGATGTAAAAGTAACATCTATTACTTGGTAGTATGCCTTTTTGGGGATTATAACTAGTGGAGGATTCAAGGCTTTAGAGTTTGAAATGTTTGTATTAAACTGAAGATTTTGGAAAAAATGTTCGAAGTCTCTTTTTGAAGCACTAAATGTGCTACCTTAAAACGTTAAGAACCAAAATTGATATATTATTTCTGTTACATTTTTTTTTAATTTATAGAACTAGATTTTGAATTAATGCATAAATATTTATAGAGTGGGCATTTTGGCTTCACAGTTTGCTGGAGGAAGGAGGCACCACTTTTACCTTTTGAGGGAACACAGAGTACCTGTCCTCTGAAATCTGTTTCGAGAATTCATAATCCCTAGTTTTATTGAAAGGTAATTAATATATATTTAGGTTTGATATTGGCATCATTTAAGAGAGATCACATATGCAGGAAAAATTATAAATTTAAATCATAAGGCATGCAATGTGTTATATAAGTTAAGTTTTAAAATCATGTCATTGCAGTACATATAAGCTGACATATATCGTTGTCAGGTTGTGACAGAGGCTGATTTAGGCCTAGGAGATTCATGTTGTATGTGAGATTGTTGAGTTTTGGAGTTGTGGTGTTGGTTAAGTTGGAACATGCATGTTATCTTCATATTGCTTGTTGGTTAATTTGCTTTGAAAGGTTGTTGTAATGATTGATGAGCTAGTGGTTAAGTAGCATCAGTGTTTCATCTTAGCTTGTAATTGCAATTATTTTTTGCATTTTGCAGGTTGCTGATCATTTATATTTTTGGGTTCATTGACTTGCTGTACATAACTCCAGGTGTTCTTGTTGTGGACTGATAGTGTTTTGTAGACTTGCTGAACATTATTTGTAGACAGAATTTATTGTTTAAATTTCTATATTTTTTTAGTTTGTTAGGGACCAGTTTAGTACTTTAGTTATTATTTTATAAATGATAATTGAGATGAATGCTTAGAGTAATAATTGGATTCTCAATTATTGATGACTTTTAGCCAATTTTTTTTAGCAATTTATATTTTTATAAATTTAATTATATATATATATATATATATATAACAAATACCTTTTAATTTCCCATTTTACCTTGATTTCATTGATTTCTTTTTTCTATGAAGATTTTTTTTAATTGAACTCCTTATTGTCTTTGTTTCTAATAATTTAGTCTTGCAATTCTATTGATCATTAAAACTGACTTCCTCTACTATTTTGTTTGTCTCATCTTCTGCTTGGATTGGTCTCCCGAATCGTTAAGGTGACATTTTATAGTTTTTCTCTTTTAAAAGTTTCCATTTTTTAAATATTTAGTTATTTGCATTCTGTCTTTCTTTTGAATTGCGAATTCCATTTTTGATAGATTGATTGGCTTTTGGAGGTGATTACCAGTTATTGCTTACAATCTATTTCTTATGACAAATAAGCTTCTTTTGACAAATTATTCTTGAACAATAAATAGCTAAAGAGAAATTAGATTTTGAAGAGCTATTTTCCAAATTCTTTTATATTTGCTTAATTTTATCAGTAACCTACAATAATGAAAATAGTAGTAATAAGTAGGTAATATTGGTTTATATTAGATTTTTGGAAAATGAATGCATAATGAAATTATGAAAGCATTGAAAATCATAGATGGTATAACTTTTGTGTATGTGTTTTGTTAACTAATATAATAAAGGTAGTGTATTAACAGCATTATAAGGGTAATTTGGTCATTTTTTGTATTCTTTTTGCTTTCAAGAACAAATCTATATGCAGATGAATTTTTTACTGTTATTTTTAGGTGCATAGTTTCTATTACATTTTGTGAGTTGTTCATATTAGATGCTATATAATGATTTATATTATTCTGCAATCAATTTTGTTCTTGTTTATTGTAGATGTATTCTCCTCTTTATCTTCCAAAGGTACTTTATCGTTAAATTAAAGTTGACATAGAACAAGTATGCTAGTCTTGGGAATAATTATGTGTTTTAACATTGCTTTTAAAAAGTTTCTTTAAAAAAATATGTTGTTGGAAATTAGTAGAGTTTTGCGTTTATTTCGAATTAGTGTTTTTTTCTAATTGAAAATGAAATGTATTTGATCCTACCCAAGAATTTAGGACTTGCATTTGGAATTTTGAATATTATTTATTTTTTCCTAGCCTTGTTTTCTATTATCATTTATTTATTATTATCATCATTTTTATTTTTATTTTTGTATGCAGTGGCCCTGGAAATATAGCAGCATTTGAAGTCTAGCATTTGGAAGCTGTAAATTGATTTTGTTTTGTATTGGTTTTATTTTATGTTAAAAGTTGTAAAATTATTTCCCAAAAGCTTGTGAAAAATTCTTATAAACCTGTTTGGATGAATTGAAATTTTGATTTGGTTAATTTTTTAGTGCACTGGATACATTAATAGGGCATTATAATTTTATTTACAAGCAAATGCCAACAAATCATTCAATAACGAATAAATTAAACACGCCTAAATTATAAACATAAATGTTGTTACTTTTCTGTTAGATTTTCTAAGTGCCATATATTGGTCATAATAAACATTGAAAATTATTTTAATGAAGTCTTGAAAAATTGAAAATGATATAAATATTTAAAAGAGAATGATACCCATTAAAAAAAAATGTTGTTAACAAATTATAATTCGCTAAATAATAAATGAGTCTAAAGGTGTAGAAAGGTCAAAATTTTAAGTATAGATGATCAAATTAATGATCAAATCTCTTTAATGAATAATCATTTCAATTAAGGAAAAATATTTCAACACCTTATTTTGTAAATTATAAAAATCAATTGTATAATTAAAATATTATTAATATCTTAGCAATATATCTAAAAAGATTACAAAAATGGCAGGACATCTGCAAATCCTTATTACATTTAAGTATAAATCTCATGAGGCATGATAGTAATAATAATAATAACAACTTTAGTAATAGTAAAAATAAATAATAATAATACTTATAACAACATGAAATTTTTATTGAAGTGATGAGAAATTAAAAAACTATTTTGAAAAGAAAATAGAGTAGTGAAAATTTATACAAATTAAGTGTTTTTTATTAAATTTATTTTAAAGATAAATAATTTGAATTAATTGAAATGACATAATAGGCTATCCAACAACGAAAAAAATGAAGATGTTTCAACAAAAATTGATTAAATAGGCTTCAATTTTATAAGTAAAACATTTTTATAACTTAACTTATATCGTTGTAGTTTTAGAAGCATAGCAATTGCAATCATTCTTACATGCTATTTATTTATTTACCACTTAAGTTATGAAAAATTAAAGCAATTAGTTTTAAAAGTAAAGAGAAAGATGAAAATAAATGCATAAATTTATTTTAAATATAACTAAATACTATTAATTAAAATAATTTAATGAGAATAAATATACATAAAGATTTAAAGCGCAAGTATACATACAATCAAGTTCAAAAGATCTCATGAAGTAATGAGGATTAAAAAAAAATGGACTTAGATGATGGACCCAAAATGTTGAAAATGATAAAGGGTTGCAACAAAAATTTTTCAGCATTATGTGATAAATTGATATTTGTTAAAATAGTAAGGGGTCCAACATAATTCACCTTATTGATTTTATTGTTATTTTAAAAAAGTAATATTGTTATTAGTTAAAAAAAGAACTTGTAACATGCACTCAGATTGTTGGAATTCAATAAAAAAAAAAAGTAGAAATATGGAATCAAAGTGTGGTGGGAAAAAAAGTTGAAGAGGTTAACCCAAAAGTTGGAACAACTTACAACTGATTTGATAAATTTCACTGAGAAATAGGAATCTTAAAAATAAATTTGAAATATCCACCCAAATATTGGAATTCAGTAGAAAGAGTAGAAATATAGAACCAAAAATTAGTGAAAACAATAGTTGAAGAGCTTAACCTAAAAGTTGTAAGTTCTTACCAATAATATGATAAAATCCAACAGTAAATAGGGATTTAGAAAATGAACTTGAAACATCAAACGTAAAATGGAATATAGATCCAATAAGTGGTGGAAACAAAAGTTGAAAAGCTCAACCAAAAAGTTGGAAAGACTCACCAAGAATCTGATAAATTTCAATAGTAAGTAGATTTCTAAAATGAACTTAAAACATCTACAAAAAATACTGGAATTCAATAAAAATTGTAGGAATACAAACCCAAAAAATGGTGAAAACAATAGCTAAAAAACTTGACCAAAAAGTCGAAATAATTTACCAAGAATTTAATAAATTTCAAGGAGAAGTAGAGATTTAAAAATTGAACTTGAAACATCCACGCAAAATGTTGGAATTAAATAAAAAGTGTAAGAATATAGAACCAAAAAGTGGTGGAAATAAGAGTTAAAGAGCTTAACCTAAAAGTTGAAATAATTAATCAAGAATTTGATAAATTTCAACATGAAATAGAGATCTGAAAATTGAACTTGATATATCTACCCAAAATATTGGAATTCAATTAAAATTGTAGGAATACTTAACCAAAAAGTGGTGGGAACAAGAGTTAAAGTACTTAACCCAAAAGTTGAAATAATTTACTAAAAATTTGGTAAATTTCAACGGGAAATAGGAATCTAAATTGAACTTGAAATATCAATGCAAAATGTTGGAATTTAATAAAAAGTGTAGGAATATGAACCAAAAAGTGGTGGACACAAGAGTTAAAGAGCTTAATCTAAAAGTTGAAATAATTTATCAAGAATTTGCTAAATTTCAATGGGAAGTAGAGATCTAAAAATTGAACTTGAAATATTAACGCAGAATATTGGAATTCAATAAAAAGTGTAGGAATATATAACCAAAAAGTGTTGGAAACAAGAGTTAAAGAGCTTAACCTAAAAGTTGAAATAATTTATCAAGAATTTAATAAATTTTAATGGGAAGTGGGGATTTGAAAATTAAACTTGATATATTCACCAAAAATGTTGAAATTCAATAAAAAGTGTAGGAATATTGAACAAAAAAATGGTGGAAACAAGAGTTAAAGAGCTTAACCCAAAAATTGAAATAATTTACCAAGAATTTTCAACGGGAAGTAGAGATTTGAAACTTGATATATTCACCCAAAATGTTGGAATTCCATAAAAGATGTAGGAATATTGAACCACAAAGTAGTGGAAATAAGAATTAAAGAGCTTAACCCAAAAGTTGAAATAATTTACCAAAAATTTGATAAATTTCAACGGGAAGTAGAGATTTGAAAATTGAACTTGATTTATTCACCCAAAATGTTGGAATTCAATAAAAAAGAAGGAATATAGAACTAAAAAGTGGTGGGAACAAAAGTTGAAGAGTATAACCCAAAAGTTGAAATATTTATCAATAATTTAATAAATTTCAACGAAAAGTTGGATCTATAAATTAAACTTGATATATTTATCCAAAATTCTAAAATTCAATAAAAAGAGTAGGAATATAGAACCAAAAAAAGATGAAAAAATAAGTTGGTATAACTAATTAAAAACTAGATAAAGTTTAACAGAATGTAGGAATATAAAAAGTAAACTTGAAATATCTACCTAAAAAGTTGAAATTTAATGAAAAGAGTAAAAATATAGAACCAAAAACCGGTGAAAAAATGAGTTGAAACAACTATCCAAAATTTAGATAAATTGTAACGAAAAATAGGAATTTGAAAAGCAAACTTGAAACATGCACCATAAATATTGGAATGTGATACAATAAGTAGAAATATAACAATTTTGTGACATATTTATGGTGCCTAATAAAAAATAGTTTCTTGTATTACTAATAAATTTAAAATTATTACAATCTTTTGCCTCATTTAATTACAATTTTATCTTTTTTTTTTCTATTTTTTTAATAATTTTTTCACATTAAAAACAAATTAAAATATAATTTTTATTATTTTAACCGGTAAAAAACCGGTTGTGTCGGTTGTGTGCAGGCGCTGTATGAGATATAGTGCAGTACTCTAGGTTGAATTAGTTAGTTATTATTGATATTTTTTCATCTTAAGTCCACGTGGCTTTTCTATTATTTAATTATCACTTATTATAAGATATTGAGAGATTTAATGTAGATGAATTGACTACACACATTTGTTGATTATTTATTCTCTTTTAATTTATTAATTTTATATCATACTTACAATGGAATTCGCTAAACATATTTAATGATTCAAAAGCGTACCTAATACGATATTATGACTAGCAATAACAGAAGTGCATTCTAGAAATTTTGAAGAGAAGAATTATCTATAAAGAAAAAGAGGTTATGAGAAACAAAGAATTGAAAATATTATGAAGAATAATACTATTTTGTTATTTCAATTTAAAACAATAAAAGTAAAATTCATTTTTCTTAAGACATTTCATCAATCAATCATGTAGTCAAACCAATAGAGTCTTACAGTGAAACATGTTAGAACTAAAAATCATTTTGTGAAAACCATTACATATAAATCTAGGATTGTGAAAACCATCATATATAAACCTATGAATATTCATGTTATATCACAAATAATCAATAATTAAATATGCGGAAGCATATTTGAATTTATAATGCTGAATTGCTCCTAGAGTTGTCTGGTTCGTTTTCTAGACCAGCACGTATATCCTAAAGTCCCCTTTAAATTTCTCATTACTCTTTCTCTGATGATGGGATGTCAGAAAGAATAGAACGATACGTGTGACCTGGGGACCATAACCACTTATATAGATAACTTTTCCTGTTGCCTTTACCTATTCCTAATTCTGCCCATCATAGAATTTGAATACTATTAGGTCTCTACACATTAAAGGTTCACACCTTATTAGATATTTTAAAGCCCATAATATTGAAAACCTTATGGATCACTTTTAATTGGACTTAACCTTATATGATAGTCCACAATACATAATTATTTATATATAAGCTCAACGTTGGATTAAGGATCCAACAATATTGGATTAAAAAATCTTACAAAACATTCAAGCTATACAGAGACGACCAATGTATTTACATTTTGACATCATGTATTCGAACATTATTTACATTTTAACGTTATATATTTGAACATTATTATAAAGAATATGAATTTTCTTTAATTAGATGAGTGTGTAAATATATTCGAAAGTGACTTGAAAAAGTATACATGTAATCTAGTAAAAATATGAAAAAATATTGGGGAAAAAACTTTGAATTTTCTTTTATATATATATATATATATATTAGAAATGTTCCAACTAAGGATATAAGCTAAAAGATAAAAAGAACACAGACTACAATGTACTGTATTTTGTCATATCATGTATTGAAATCTATATTTTTTTATCTTTTAGCTTATTCATGATTTTAATAAAATCAAGAATCTCTGATTGGAAATTTAATATATATATATATATATATATATATATATTATGTATGTATGTGTGTGTGTGTATGCGCGCATGTGTGTACGTGTGTGTGTGTGCGCGCTCGCGTGTGTATACACACTATGAAAATTCTTCTTTGTCATTTAAACAAAAGAGATTTAAATTTTTACAAACCCAACTTAGACTTTACAAGCCATAGTTGTGTTCTATTAAACAATCTCAATTATTTCTTGGACATTATAGTAACTGTATACTACAAATATTAGATGAAAAATTACAACACTATAATAGTAAATAGAACTATTTTACAATTAAACTTTCTTAGAGAAGATGAGAGGGAGAGAGAGGTGTTAAGAAATGAATTTTCTTTAATTAGATGCGTATGTGGATATATTCGAAAGTGACTAGAAAATGCACACATGTAATATAGTAAAAGTCTAAAAGAGTATGAAAAAGTATTGGGAAAAAAAGGAAAAAGCTATTTGCACCGGGTCGAACCCCGAAAATGCCTAAACGATGCCGTTTCATTAAAGCCAAAAACGATGCCGTTTCACTTGCAAAATATTTCCCCTTTCCTTTGTCAATTTCTCTCCAGCTTGCCAAATCTTTTTGCTTTCCTTCGTCGATTTTTCCTTTTCGTTTTTCCCTTTTCTTCCCAAACTCATCTTCTTTCTGGGCAACAAGATTTAAGCTTAGATAAATACAAGATTTAGGCATTAGCAAATCTAGGTGTTGTCTTTTAGAGTGAAGTATGATGTTATTGGCAACAGGTGATTCAGCAGTTGAAATATGCAAAGTCAAGAAGGTTTGATACCCATGTTATGCGGTATTTTTGAAAGAATTCAAGGATGAAAAGCTACTAGTTCATCATCACAAAATCCGAACAAAGCACAACAAAAGAGAATACATTTGTACTAATTAATTCTATTTGATCTAAAAGTGATAGCAAATAAATTGCAGATAAACCAAATTACAGAGTACCACCAACTCAAATAGAAGCAGCTTATCAAGACAATATAACCCAGCTTGCAACCTGAGAACAAACAACGCCAACTCTGTTCATACCCAAAATCTTTAAATCCCTAATTCTCAGCATTTTGACTACTAAAATAAGAAAATTAATTCGACAACAGAGACTAAAGACAAATGAACAATAATTTCATTTTGTGAGTCGTGCTCTGTGTGGAGTTGTGGCAGTGGTTGGAGTCGTGATGGCTGAGTTGTGGGCGATTTCAGTGGCTAGATCAATCGGTAAAGAAAACAGAAAAAATGGTACAAACTGTGTGTTTTGAGAAATGAAGCCAAATCAAATTGCCTAGAAACTCATCTAAGCCAAGAAGGCTGAGAAATAAGCCAAATCAAAGAACTTGAGCAGCGCATTTCTATTTTGTTACGAAGAGAAAGCCAGCTCCAGTGCAAAGATGAGATCATGAGAAGCTCACCAAAACGGCTTCGTTTTATGCAAAATTAAAACAAAAAAAAAAGAATTCAAGAAACGGCATCGTTTAAGGATGATTTGAGGTTTGACCCAAGGCAAATAGCAGAACTCAAAAAAAAATTTGAATTTTCTTAGATACTGATACACATGTGACACGTGTAATTTATTGTTTTCTTAGTTTTCCAAAACAATGGGATACGAGGAATATTTGGGAAAAAGGAAAAAAACATACACACATATTTGGCAACTTGTAATCACTTGTCAAAAACAGTTTTTGAATAGAGTTCTAAATTCTATTGTAAAATTAGAAAAGGATAAATTATCAATTTTTAAGTTTTTATAGTGGTTTAATTTAATTTATCTACAAATAAGTACTTTTTTCACTGCAAAGTATTCATATCTCTCCCCTCTTTTTTTCCTACTTATTTCCTCTCTCACGATAGTTATATTCTATATTTTTTTCATGTTAAAAATTACGATCTCCCAATAAAGTTTTTTTATGTTAAAAATATAATAAATCATATATGTGGATATCCATCAATCATATTAATGTATATAATTCTATATTTTTTAGAATTATTGTCTCTTGTATTTATGATCTATTACTCGCCATTTTGTGGTTATATCACTATAAAAATTTGAACAAAAATTATCCCTAGATTATTGCTGTATCTACTATTTGGTCTCTCTCTTTCTCTTATTATCTTAATTGATAAATAATTTAATAGTTTCCAAATATTAATAATATCTATAATTATTTATGTTTTTTTCATTATTGATATCTTAATAAAGTTTCTTATCACACTTCATTAAATATATATTTTTTTAATATAACAATTACATAAATATGAATATTGTATCAAACACATTCTTAAAAATTAAGAAAGTGTTATGAAATAATTATAATTATGTGGATGTTCATCAAAGCAACTTTTCATCTCTCCACATACAGCTCTTCATCTACTATAACTCCCACAATCTCATAAGAAGTTATGACTAATGATGTATCCATTTACTAATCATTTTCTTCATTTGTATGGTTATGAGACTATAAAAGGAAGGCTCATCTCCTTATATCTATACACTTGAGATTGAATAAAATTCGTCTCTAGACATTGTGTCTCTTATTTGCTTTCTCTTTTCTCTTGCTATATTGTTGTGCTCTTAATTGATAAATAATTTAATACGTTATTAGCACGGGTCTCTACCTACAAGAGATTGAATGGTAAATCCCTTTTTGATCCTTTTCTATGATAAATATATACAAAGGTATACATTTTTTTTCCTTCTTAGTATATTTGACTATGTAGATAATATTTGATTGTATATACTATTATATTCTTACAACATATTGATGTTCTAGCATAATGCATCCATATCTTCATTCATCATTACTTATATTCTTATGCAATTGCCTATTAATTTTATTTTATTATCATTGATATTTTGTAAAAGTTAAATTGATTTGTAATTTTTAATATTGAATTTCATTTTTGCAGTGTGAATATTGTAATATAGAATGAAAGAAAATTTTGAATGCATCCCTGAAGGATTGCACTATATATGATAAAAAATTTCTTTCAGTATATGTTCCTAAAGAACTATTCCAAAATTATGATATTATTTAGGATCTCGTCCATGAAGGACTAGAAGTTTTAAAAATTGTAATTTTCCTTCATCATATATCATCTCTCTGAAGGAGGAAAATTTTAAATAATTCATGACAAATGATGAATTTGTTCCTTGAAAAATTTGATGGAAAAATAATATAATATATGAAAATGTTCAAGGATTGAATTATCATGGTGATTTATTGTATCTCCTTAAATGACTGAAGATTGAATATCCAAATGGATAATTTGTTTCTTTGAAACAATTTAAAGGAAATATACGACCACTAAAAAATCAAACAAAAGCTCACGATATGATTTTCTTATTTTAATATGTATATGAGGAGAAAATCATGAAGAATATATATAAAGGAAACATGTGATATGTGTAAATAGTTTATAACTCATTTATGCTCCTGCAGTAGCAAATTGAGATTGTCAATATGTATATTGGAGCTATTGTTTCTCTTTATATATGAATAAAATATTAAGCTTTTAATATAAATAATTAGTCTCATCTTACTAGTGATATTTTTTCATTTCTTGAAGCAAATGTTTATTTGATAATTGTGGGATTCGTGCTAGACATGCCATGACGAAAGTTATCGACGTTACACTAATCACCATTTAAGTATTAATGATTGCAATATATATATTGCACCACCCAAAGTGGAACAAATTCAAAATTGAAATAATTTGTGATAAACTGGAAGTTCAATAAGTCTAGAGTCTCTTACATAGTTTGAAATGATGAAGTTGCAATGGTAAATTTGCAAATGAGGCTAATGATTATGTATCGGATTATAGAAAATTCACAAGAAGATCTCTTGATTATTGATTTTTATTTCAATCAAGTGAACATGAATATAGGAAAACAATTTATTATTTGTTATGATTCGCCATTATTTTGTGACATATTTTATAAAAAAAGTCATGCCATCACGAGGGGGAGGAAGTTGCATGTGATGGATGACTTGATTTTATAATAAGAGTATAATATATATCACTTTATCTCATCTTAATATTTATGTAATTTAGTTTGAACTTGAAGTTCAACATGATTATTGTATAATGTGCATTGTCGATCAATTATTGGATGAATTTATTAATATGTGGAAGTGAAAAATCGCAAACAGAATATGATTGTGGGTTTATATATATGATGTCCTTGAAGGACGAAATGGTGAGACAAATAAATATATGAATGCCTGAAGCATGTAAGAGATCAATTGGTGCAAAATTTAATTCTCGAAAAATTGAAGTGAAATAATTTAATGCTCTTAAAGAGACCATGTTTGCAGGTATAGCAAAAATATTTGATCTATATTAAATTATTGAATATATTGCCCTTGAAGAGGCATAATGTACCAATTAGAAAATGAATCTCAAGTACCTTGAAGAGATAAATGGTGAAAAATAAAGAGATTTGCCCGATAAAAGACACATGTTCAAATTAAGAAAGAGAGATCTTCAGCCCTTACAGAGGCATATTTATTAGAAGCTTCGAAAGATCTCAATTGGGTATATATATTAAACATAAGAAATATTTAATTAATGTTGGCACTTGATGCAAGAGAAAAAATTGAAATTGACATAAGATTTTGTCAATAAAATTTAGTTGTTATGATAAAATTTTCAGGATCCCAAACCACACAATGTGAAGATCATCAAATTATATGATTGGCCAAATTTTTTTAATATTTGGACATGCAGTCCATATGCTGGAGAATGTAAAATTTATTAGCAAAATATTAAGAATTTTGGACATTTAGTTCATATGCATGAAGTTGTAAAATTTATTAATAAAATGTGAATCTAAACTATATTGTTTCAAAATTATATTGAAGAATCAATGTACTTATCCTTGAAGGATAAAGTACT
The DNA here is from genome assembly GCA_030449835.1 of Clausena lansium. Classification (NCBI taxonomy): domain Eukaryota; kingdom Viridiplantae; phylum Streptophyta; class Magnoliopsida; order Sapindales; family Rutaceae; genus Clausena; species Clausena lansium. Next base: position 5,006,894 of record JASUUF010000259.1, on the reverse strand, counting down.
TGAAACAAATACTTGAAGTACTAAATCAAAAAGCTTGCACCTTATATATTCTTGGTAAAGTTATAATCATACTTATATATATTATAGCAGTCTAGACTAATAAAGTATAATCACTTAAGTGAAAATTTATTGTAAGTAGAATATATCATTATCCACTTTGCTATGTGATATTATTAAAGCTAGAAATTAAAATTTGCAATATTTGCAAAATGTGTTGATGATTTCATCATGAAAGGACTCCTAAAGAGCTTATGAATTTATTTTTTTAAGAATAAAATTCAAGATGAAATATCTTAAAAATGAAAGAATTCCTTTCAATTTATGAATTGAAATTTATCAAGTGGAATACTGATATTATAGAAATACCAGAAGTATTTCATATTCAAAATTAATCTACTTTAAAATTTGTTGTATATGTCTTGGTCCTGAACAACCATATTTTATTCTAAGTTATGCCTACAAAGGCATTCAAAAATTGCATAACTGTAAATTAAATTATGTAAAAATGTCAAAATAGTATGAAAAGTATATGACTAATTCAGTAGTCATTGAAGTCGATGAAATTAGTCTGCTTTAGACTTTTGGAAGGTCGTAAATTGGCCACCAAAGGTATTATTTCGTAGCCATTAGTTTTAGTCACTAATGAATTGTTTGTATAACTATTTTATATAGTCGAAAATCATATTCTTATGTTGCTAATTAATGTGGTCGATAGACATATTTTTCAGTGACTAATGTTTGCAGCCGATGAATATAAATTTAGGTGACTATTTGTCGTGGTCGAGGAATAGTTGTTTGAGTGACTAGTTATATTTGTCGATGAAAATGTATTTGAGAGACTAAATATCTTAGTTGATAACGATATTGTTTAGTGACTACATATTTAGTGCATAAAAATTTTTTCATTGGTCATTTAAATTGAGACCAATTGTATTGGTCACTGAAATGATGCATCAACATAAAATCACTAATTATTTGTTGTCACATAATGTTGCAGAATTGCTTTGAGCAACTAATTCGAACACCATAATAAATATATAGACCATTTAGTTTGGTCAATAGTGACAAGAACTAAATCATATATTAAATTAAAAATTGATACTTCTCCAAAATTTAATAACATAATAAAAAGTTCAACATTTTTAAAGTGTCTATTGCTTAGAAGTTATAGTAATATAAAATCATTCTTGTAGATAAAAAAACTTAGAAAGATCTATTCATAGAAAATGACAAACACTCAAAGAGTTGGAATAGAAATGGATGAAAAGTTCACACCAGCTAGTAATAGCTTCTTTAAAATCTCTATGTTTTGAACATTTTGTCCCTTTAATTGTTTAATTTCTTTACTCTGACTTTGGATTTTTTCACTTTGGCTTTGAAGTTGTGTGCGCTAACTCTCGATCTCTTCATTTTGACTTTCAAGCTTCTGTTGTAGCTCAGTAGTGGTTTGTTTGAATGAAGCATGTGACTGAGGAAGTGGACCAAATCCAAGACCTTTAACATATCCTGAAATCATACCAAGAACTTAATCACAAATTTCTGCCTCAAATCTTGATTCAAATTCTTCAGCCAAGGACTATTCTTTCAGCTCTAACATTTTCTCCTGCAAAATCACATTTCTTATAGTTATATCTACTGTAACTATATTTTAATTCCCATTCATTGACCAACCAAAATTTGTCAGTTTTGTTTAATAATATAGGCAACAAAATGAAAAATTTTAACCACATTAATATCATTCCAAGCATTAGAATAATAGGCAAGAGTCAACCAAGGATTGGTCTTTCAACTGTAACATTTTCTACTACAATATACAAATTTCTTATGATTATAGCTTCTGTAGCTATACTTAAATCACAACATTCATTGGCCAACCAAAATTCATCATTTTTTATTCCAAGCATTTGGATAACAGGCATGGTTCAGCTTCCCTAATGAACAATAATTCAATATTACAACTTAATAGATTATTTTTTCTCATTTCCATCATTCATTTCTTCAACAATGAGCTCACATATAAATTTTTCATGAAGAGATTAAATAAAAAAATCACATCTAAACTAAGATGATTTATTAATCAATGTTAAATAAGTGCCATGATAGATAAAATGAATAAACTTACATATCTTTCTCCAGGTTCATCATTGCTCCAACCTTTATTTTAACTCCAATGGCTGTCATGAAATAAAGAAATTGGTCCTTGAGTATGTCCAAGTCTTTTAGCCTATAATATACAATATTAAAGAGAAATTATTAAATTCAATTATAAACCATTCGAAAATAAAATTTATAAAGTATTTAATATACCATTTCCTTTTGATGCTGTACAAAAGGCTTGGATCCACCTCGATGGCTATATTTTAGTTTCTTGCGATTTTCCACATAAATTTTAGATTGTTGCTACAATCATATTAGAAGACATATATTAGAAATTACCAAAAATTATGAAATATGTGACATATTTTTCTTTATACCTTAAATAGATCACTGTCAAAGCGTTTACAAAGGTAATCCCAATCTTTTTAATTAAAAACTTCTTTGGGGTGATTTTGTAATGCTTCGACTAAATTAGAAAATTCCATGAACTTTTTCTTCAAGAAGTACTTGAAACCCTTGAATCTCCGTGCGATTGCACCATTAAGAAATCTTATAACATATGGCTGGTTGATGTCGATGTCAAATTTGATCTATGATCATCATAAGGAATTAAAACAGTAAATGAGCCAGTAAAATAAAATTTTTACTGAATTTAAAAAATAGAAGAGATTTACCGCCACTCGACCAAACATTTCCTTCTTTTTTTCAAGAGGTACTCGATTCCATTCATCAACTTTTAATGGTCAAAAGTCCTCACAACAATGCCTATTTTAGTGGATAACCTAGATGAATAAATGCCAGTGGGTCTTCCATCCTTAACTTCGAAGTCCACGTTCAACTTGCTTTTAGACAAATGTAAAATGCATTCACAACCAACTCCCCACGATTTCCCTCGAACATTCTTCTTCAGCATAGGATTTGTAAACCCAAATAGATGTAAATATGTGATTCAATCAACTAAAGTAAAATATTATTTCAAACAAACATCAAAATATCAATAATTCCATCATAAAGAGTCTAGGTGATATAAATAAGATAATAAACTAACATAAAAGGAACAAGAAATGAACTCCAAAAAGTGTGTTAAGCACTAGAAAGCTTACCATCTCCATTACTAGATTCACAAGAATCAGCTAAAGTGGGATTAGATCTTGGCAGCATCTCATTTTGTTTAGGTGAATTTGAACGATGCTGTTTAGTACCAGGAGCCATAATCCAACTTGTTAATATAAAACATTAAATTTATCCATCATAAATTCAAAAAATTCAAAAGTTAGTAAATTATTTTAATAACTAACAATAATGTTGAAAAATGAAAATATAACTACAACAGATAAACATAATAATAAAAAATATAATGTTATAAAATAAAATGCAGTTTACATAATTTAATACCTAAATGCATGTTAACGATTACTCATCGTCATAATCTTCTCCATTTGAATCTTCTTGGTCAGTGTAATATTCATTCAATGTTTTGTCCTTTCCATCATCATCAATATCATCAATTAGTACTTGCCTCTTAATTACACTAGCATCAACTACTTCTGGATTCAGATCACTCCTATGAAAATTCGTAACCTCCAACTCCTCCTCATTTACAATCCATTCATTTTGTGAGGATTCATCTCTTCTTCAATGTCATCCCTCTTAGGTATGTCCCATAGGTTTCTGTGTTGAACCTTTTGAACAACCTTCCAATCTATTCCAGACTTGTAGTCATGGACATAGAATACTTGTTGTGCCTGAATGGCTAGTATAAAAGGATCATTCTCAAAACAAAGTTTGCTTACATTAATGCAAGTAAAGTGATAATCTTGATGTATTCTTTTATTTTTTTACATCTGTGTCAAAACCATTTGCACTTGAATAAAATAACTCGATTATTGGGCATGTAATTTTTTTTTGGGTCTTTACCACGAGGTATCCAGGGTAGGCCCCAACTGTGGGAGATACCTTTAAGCTCGTACTATAGCCCAAGCTAGAAATTATCGCTCGAACCAGGTGGTGCGGGTTCTCCCAATAAGGGTGACTTCCCTGCGACTCGAACTGGGGAGCAGACCCAGCCCTAGCTTAAGGGGACTCCTTTATTGGCCAACAACATTAGATAAAACCCCATAAAAGTCAACTTCTTGGCCATCATTGTCTCCTGGTACAGTCACTCCACTATTTTGAGTTGATCGATGATTATCAAGATTTTGAGTATGAAAACGTACCCCGTTAACAATACAAGCAGCATATACATTTACTCGAAAATCAAGTCCACAAGCTAAAGAGTAAAGTTGGTCAGTGGCTTTTGTAGAACCTTGATTGCGTAATACGGTCATCTAGATACACAATTAAATTTTAGAACTAGAGAAAATAATGTACTTCTAGATTTAAAAATGTATAATGTAGGATAATTTATTTACTTACTTGATTTTTAAACCATAAAGGAAATAACAGTTCTTGCCTTTGATGTACATTGACACAATTTTCTTTTTCCAACTCCTTCATGTATTCCCTATACAGACATGTATTTTGATAACACAAATAAATTTTTTTTAATCTATTTGAAAGAAGAAAAGCTATATTTTTTCACAAATCATTAAAAACGTTTAATTTAATTTATTTCATATATAAAATACAAGGGAAAAAAGTTAAAGATTTGAACACAAAAGTAGGTGGGTGTGGGTCTCAACTCTCAACTACCCCTACTATATGAGCCTAGCCATATTTGTAATTAATTTTTTTTCAAACCTAATATCATTTTTGTAGTTTGTGCTAGGACTAATGCCCTTGACAAGTATATTTTATGGAGATTTTATATATTTATATATGAAATAATTATTAATTATCAATGGAGTCTATTAATGAAAATGTTATTTATTAATTATCAATGGTGCACAAGTAAACAATAACCTAGATTAGATAATAATATAAAACCTGCACATGATTAGGTAAGTGTGTACAAGTGCATTGCACAATAGAGATCTAATAATCAGACTCATATTTCCACTACCATAAAGCTGAGGGGCAGTACGTGGTGGTGACTCAACTCATAACTCGTTGTTGTTTGTGGAGGTCGAAACTTCAACTATAGATTTGTTGAAAATATTTGATGTAATTGATGATTAAGACCCTACTTAATATTAAGGTTAGACAATCGTAGCTTTTACCTTAGACACTAAGGGTGCGTTTGGCATACTATATTGTATTATACTATAATGCATTATTTTAATACAGGTGTATTGTGTTGTTTGGTGCTGCATTGTACTGTATTAAATTTTTGCGATTTACTTAAATTATATATTTATTGTAGAATTTACCTCTTTCTTTGATCTTGTTGGTTGAGAAGTGAGAGCTTGTGATAGTGAGACAAGTATCCTCTAATTTTTATTAATGGAGAGGTCCGATGCATATTATACGCTCTTGCTCTTATAAACTTTTGTTTTTAATACAGGTTTGCTTATAATCATCATTATCTTTCTTTTTCAATATAACATGCTTATGGTAATTTTGTGCCTTGTTATGGTGATGACTCTCGTGAGAATACTGAAATGTATGTTATTTGTGATGTTAGTCTTAATTTTGATTTTCATTGTTGTGATGAAGGTCCCGGCTTTTACTTAAATCATTTTCCATCTGTTTAGTTGGTAGTTTCTTTGTATTATCATTCCGAACTAACATACCTTTTGTGACTTTCATATTTGTTCATTTGTATGAAGATCATCTTAGTTTGTCCTCGTACGTTTATGAATGATGGTTACTAATTCTTGTAATGTGATTGCATTGAATAGACTGTGAGGCCGTCACCTCTCTCTGGAGGGTTTAACCAGCAGGCTTATCGACCTCGTGGGCCTACCGGTCCTCCTCAATGGGGTCCACGGGGTTCTCACCCTGCTCAACCGATGGCACATGACTATCCACAACGAGGACCTTATCCATCTCAAAATCCCCATTATCCACACCCGCCTTATCCTCCACAACAAATGGCTCCAAGAAGTAATTATGGCGGTCCTCCCAATATGCAGGGTGGTGCCGGTGGTTATGATTACTATGGCGGGCAAGGAGGTCATGCATCTGATCGCCCGGTCTCTGTCTCACATTCAACTTCCATTCCTGGGCATCCTTCAGTCCCTTCACAAGCTCCTGCGGGTCCACCTCCGTCCCAGGCAAATTACAACTATGGGCGGCCACATGGTTCAGAGTATGGGCATCAACAACCATATGCCCACACACCTTCTCTGCAGGGCTAGGGACATGGATATGATGACAATCATGCTCCAGTACAGCATCCCTATGGAGGGCACGGCAATTCTCAGCCTGTTTACTCGCATGGTGGCTTGCAACCTGGTTATCATCAACATCAGTATGGTAAACCACCATATGGCATGCCAGCTCAAGGAACACAGGCCGAATCTTATGGTCCCCCTAGGCCGGGTCAACGAGGGGACATACCACCTTACCAAAGCCAAGTTCCATCAGCTCAATCATATGGTCCTAATGTACCACATCAACAGCAATACCCTTATGGAACAAGTGGAGCCATGCAGCAAACCTATCCTTCATATGGGTCAGCACCTGCTACTGACGGCTATAATCAGCCTCCACCAGCATCTGCTCCGGGTTATCCTCAACAAGCTGGTCAGGCAGTTCCTACTTATCCTCAGCCTGGTGGTCAACAGGCCCCTAGTTATTGGCAGGCAGTGCCTAATGCCGGGTATGGACAATACACAAATACTCAGCAAGCTTATCCCGAACAGCCTGCGACTAGCAATGCAGGTTATGGATATTAAGGGACGCAAGATCCTAGTTATGGAAGTAGTGCTCCTGGATCAGCATATGCTGCACCAACTGGGCAGCCAGGTTATGCTCAACCCGCAGCAACTCAACCAAGCTACGATCAGTCTGCCTCGCAGTCAACTGCATATGGAGTAGCTCAAGGAACTGCGGCAGCTGGTTACGGGAAAACTGTCTCACCTCAGCCTGGTTATCCCCAATACGAGTGAACCCAGATGTATGCTGCACCTTGTTGATAATTTGATTTGTATTTTTACTTACCTGATGTCGATTAGCTAGCAGTAGCTTTGGTTAGGTCTATTCCTCTTAACTGCTGGTGGAATTTGCAGTTGCTGAAGTCGAAATTTCTTGTTTTGTGATAACCCAGTATCTTACATACATGCAGCTGATATTTGTTATGTTTGTTGTTCCTCATCTTCAACAATGTATGTTCTCGATGACATAATCTTATCGTAATATCTATCTTGTGAAAGATTGGTCTTCAGGTTGTTTGTGATCCATTTGAACAAATCTCAAGGTCCTCTTCCTTTAAAGGTAATGAAAAATTTTCCTACTGTGTTAAACCAAACTTTTAAGTTGCTGTTTAGTTAGATCTTGTTCTGAGATGATCTCACATATGAAAAATGTTCATTGAATTCAAGTTTTTTACCTCAAACATAGGGAGCATTTTTTTTTTTGAAAGGTTTGATGGATTACCTGGTGAAAATACAAGATGAAATGGTGATGAATTACACCTTTTTTTTTTTTTTTTAATTCTATTGAGTAGGTCACCGTTCTCAGGAGTAGGTTGGTATACACATTCTTTGCTTCCGGTGACGAGGCAAAGCTCTTCTGAAATCGAATGCCTACCTTTAAAACCTAACTTACGCTCTGTTTGCTCTTCTGAAATCGAATGCCTACCTTTAAAACCTAACTTACGCTCTGTTTGGGTATCGCTGCATAGTAGTTGTGCCCTGGAAGTCAAGTTTGTGTTTGGTAAACTTGTAAAATTTTGTTTTGAGCCTAAGTTGACTACCAAGTTAAGTTGTTTCAGCATTCACTCTGTAGCGGTTATGACCTAAAACGCACTACACTTCAATGCTTTAGTTTTTGGTTAACTTTATAGACTTACATTCTCGGAATGCTACAAACTACGAAAGTTGGTCTTTCATGCAAATCTTGCTAGAAAGATCATCAAATTAAATCTTACAAGCTTTGTTTTGGATGTTTGTCATGCTCAGAATTCTTGGAATCAGTTAGATAGTTAAGTACCCTAAGGTCAGTTAAGCTCTTTTTATGAGCTTGCATTGTATGGCAACTGTTTTGGTGGTTCAATTCCTGCATCTTTAGGTAATCTGAACAACCAGCTAATTAAGTTATTTGAACTCACATCTCTTGTACAAAAATTAAGGTAAAATCCGAAGCAACTGTTATTTCAATCCTAGTATCCGATTCTGCTTGTTTATTGCACATACAAAACAGCTTGGCCACACCAGTTGCACCACATTAAGTTCCATTGCCATTGATAATAACATTTCCATTAAAGCATTTACTTATGAAAAGGAATGCCTAAGTTGATATGTGTAATTCAAGAATTACCAAAGAATTCTTCCCAGTGTTAAGTCATAAACAACCTGTAGGAAGCCTTTGGAAGCTTCCTCCGTCGGCAACTTTAACAGGCGAGCCACTTTTGAAAATGCTGCTTGTTGCTCCAAGTATGAAGAATCCCGATCACTTGTCTCATGTTTTATCTCTTGCCTGCTCAGCTTTGGCTTTGTCAAAGCCCATTGCATTGCCCATATGGTCAATGGCCGCATATAACAGAGAGATCTGTACTCGTCATTGTTGTTCCAACTTTCTGGAGTCTGAAAAGAGTAACTGTAAAAGAACAATTTTGGATGAGTAAAACAGCAAGGTGCTTCCTACAAATCAACAAATGGAAGTTAACTGAAGAAAGAAGTTGACTTACCCAAGACCTTCTTCGGACCAAGCTACTTCATAGACACCAGCGGCTGTCTGAAATGCCATATCCACCATCTCCTCTTGAATCATAGAAGCAGCAAGGCCATATGTAACTCCAGGCCATATTTCTCTTGCCTGCAAGGCCGACATGTCAATTCTTCCATCTGGTCGCATACCGTTCATTGCCCCACACATTCCTCCTTTCACCTTTAAGACATTGAAGTTGTAAATTTTCTCAAGTGCTTTCTTTACTTTAGCTTCATCAGCAATCGGCAAAAGACCGCATGCTCTAGCATACCTATAATGTAACAAACCGCAGACATAATGTTCAACTTTTGGAATAGGAAAATTAAACAGATCATAATATTGGCTTTTCTGTTGTGCACACGCAAATAAACAGAAGGGTAGGAAAACAGGAGGCGAATGATCTATATGATATTTCAGGCTATAGCGTTATGCCAATCACTGGACTGAATGAAGGAACATTTATTCTCATAGAATATGATAATACTCAAAAAGAATCTGAGAATACACACTAACCATTGCCCAGCCAATTGATCAGCCTGAATGAATGTGCTTGAACCACCACCACTGTTGTCATAATTGAAGTAGGATCCATTCCATAGACTGTCATATACAGCTTTTGCTTTCTGATATCTAACCCAGAAGTAACTGGCGGATGCATGGTCACCAACTTCATTTGCCAAGGCTGAGGTAGCCTGAAGGGCAGCCACCCACAGCCCACCGCAATAAGCACTGACACCGCTAGCTGACCATGCATCATAAGTCTGATCAGGAAACCCCTCATTCTCAATCATGCCATCCCCATCCTTATCAAACTGTTCCATATAAGCCATAGCAATATAAACCGAGGGCCAAACAGTCCTTGCAAAACTTTTATTACCAGTGGCTACAAAATCCCTGTAAACTTGGAGAACAAATTTAGAATTCAAGTCTTTCCATCGAGATGAATTGAAAAGGTTATAACTATTTATTTGAAACCATGGATCATTGAGCCCAATATCATGGGGAACAGCACCAAGAAATTTTCGAGTAACCCACTTTCCATCACTCATAATTTTCATTGTACCAGGATCATGAATCATTACTGCTGCTGCAAAGTCTCTTTGAATGCTAAGTTCTATTTTGGGGAATAGCATGATCAGTGCAAAAGATGAATAGAAATGGACGTCATATGTGTTATACATGACGTATTCAGCCCCTTCAAGGTATAGGAACTGACCAATATTTTCTTCTCCATTTTCAAGTAAACGGGTTCCAAAAGCAGCATCAGACAATGCTGGAGTATGAATTTGCTCAAGTGTAGATGTCATCCTTTCGAGGATTCCATTAGCAGTGTCATTTTCATTGGCAGCACAAAAAATATTTTTATTATCTGACCTTGGAGTATCAAGAGAAAATTTTCTTCCCCTAATGGTTGCCAAACTTTGCATTGGAGGTGAGCCGTCTGTGGAATTAAAGAGTGAGCTTCAATTACTATATTAAAGCAGATTTCAATCAAACAGATTTTAAGCTAACAAATACCTGTCCAAATAGTTCCTCCAGCATTGAGATAATAAAGCTCATTGAAAAGAGTGATCGGGTACCTGCAAAAAGGCTTATCAACTACGTTTTTCCTCCTAAACGTTTTTCCTCCTAAATTGGAAGCTATGTATACTAATATTCCATCAATCTCACCATTCAGGAAGCCTTTTGTCTTCAAGAATTGGTCTTTGCCATGCCTCTATCTTGGATTCCCATTGAGCATGCTCTAGTTTCAAAACATTAGAACACATATTCAATTATATGTATATAATGGTATCTTTAATTGACAAGGTCAGAACTAGCTAAATATCCATAATATTTGTTGAAAAACTGCAAACTCAGATACCTAGCATCTTAGCAACATATTTCATGCCATACCAGATAATAGAAGATATGGATACATTCTTTCCATATCACTGATGGAAAAAACTTAGGCGCAACTGGTTTACCATGTCATCCATATGCCCATGTATTACAAATTTTCTCTTTTATCTACCTTAACTGTTAACCAGATTGGTAGTTTTTAGGAGAGAGAAAGAAAGAAAAAACCCCAAATACTTCATAGAAATATTACCAAGGATTGCTTCATGTGCAATTCTAGCTGCTGAATCCCCTAGAGTACCATAAAATTTCGTATAACGCCTGTTATTGAGGGATTTTGTACGTAATAAAGTCAGAATCATTTAATGATGTTAGGCTTACTAAACATATTGGCCAGACAGGGAAACTCACCTGTGGTACACCTTTTCAAAAAATCTGACTTCGGGACAGTCCCATGCCAATGAAAATGTGACAGTACGGGTAGATCCAGAAGGAATAGTTAAAGAGGCTGCTACGGCCGCTCCAATGGACGATCCTGGTTCTGAAGGTGACGTTTTATCATTGTTAAGGTGGTCAAATGATCTGTGCTGTACCAATAGAAGTGAATCAAGATCTTCATACAGACAATGGATATTAGTGCATAACAGATTTTCATATTCATCTAATTTGCACACAAGTTTTTCTTTCCTGTAATACATACAATTTTTATGCCTCACCATGTACAAATCATAATGCATTGTTTGTATCATTTGATAACAATGACATCAGATAATGCATTTGCTTAGGAACATTATACTTGATCTATATCTTTTGAGAGAGAGAGGCAAATTGCTTTCACAGACTTGCAAGAATGTAAAAAACATTGATCACCTTTTTGATTTCATTCCACATGTCTTTAGCTGTGATTCCGTTGGAATTACCAGATATCACAAAGCAAGGGCACTCGGAGACATGGACATCAGCTGTTTCCTGTGCTGCAATGGCAAAAGTTACTGGAGGGCGTCCATTTTCCGTTCTGAAATGTTTGTAATTAAAATTAGAGTTCCCTGACGCATCTTATAGTTTGAAACGTACGTGAATATTATAATTCTCTAGGCCTCAATAAATTGACTACCTATGATGTAAAGTTACTCCATGCACTCCGTCCTTTGTCCTGGAAGGAATCAAATGCTGGTTGGTAAGGAAGGATTGATATAGAAATTTAATTGGCCAGGAAAAAAAAGGTGTTTCCATTAAGGTGTGTATATTCATTAAGTCTACCTATATCCTTACATCATCTTTGAATTGAAGTGATGACCAGATAATCCAGAGTCTCCAGCAACAGAATTCTGCCCACAGAAACATAAATGTTTAGTGTTTAGAAAATGCTTCACATGCTGGTTAGAGTATACCAATGCACTATGTGAAATCTGAAACAAATTGAAATATACGGCTCTGTGTAAAATCTTGAACTTACAGCCCAAGTAAAAAGCAATGTGACATCCGCAGAGGTTTGTCCAGAATTAGATAGCTGAAAGAGACGTAAAGAAATGCTTAGGGCAACATAATCTGAAGTTAAGCTAGTTATATAATACAAATGAAGTTACTTAAACGCCCTTTCCTTACTGTGAAGGTAAATACTGATACAGGGAAACTGCTCTCTTTGTAATTATGGGGAATAAAAGGTGAAATTTGGCGACAAACGATTCTAAGTTCGGGGTCAGGTTCACCTGCTTTACAAAATTTGAATGCCAAATGTAAGAAACCATCAACAAATAAAAGTCTTTGTAATTTTTTTTTCAGATTAGTGAAGCTCATACCGTCATAGACTGTCCAAGCCCTTGGAAACAAAGCATGATAGGTACAATTTTCACCCTTCAGATTCCAATCCCAAGATCCAATGCCAGAGTCTGTACTTTGTCTGCAAAACAACTCACCAGTTCAAATAATGTGATTATAATGGATTAATAAATGACATACTGGAAAACTAAAGGTTGTTTCTTACTCAGGGACCCCTGGACTCCTTGGGCATAATACACTGGAAAACTTCTCTCCATTTGGGCGCGAAACGAAAACCTGGGTCAGGAAATGGCATCAAGCAATTTTTACTTGAACTTACCCTAACACATTTACCGATTCATCATAACTAAATTCAAGAGCATAATAATTTTTTTTATATTTCATTTCATCTCTCTAAAAGATATGAATTAAAACACACAAGAAATTTCTGATAAATATGCTTACAGAACTTGTAACGGTGAAAACTGAGAAAGGACTGATCCATATTTTTGAAATTTGTAACTGCAGTTCAGGCTATGCTACTTTGGAAATGCATTCACAATACATAAAAGTAAACTTACAGAAAATTGATTTGCCAGAACTGGGGCATCGTCACAAATTCCGTGGAACAGTTTGAAGCGTTGAAACTCACCTCTGTAACTTCTTCCAATGCTTCCTGCACTGCATTCATACTTTCAAACATAAGAATGGCATGAAAAAATTGAAAGAACTGAAAAGAAAAAAATGCAGAAAAAGAATGGTTAAAGTTCATAAACAGTATGCATAGGCAAATTTGTCATGAGTAAATAATGAAACCTACCCAATACCACCTAAGGGAATGCCTTGATCACTTGTAATATGATGCTTTCTGAAAACATCAAAAATTGGCACCTGAATAATGAAGAATTTTTCGTTGATATCAAAATAAAATGAAGAATAGAATTGGGCTAAATGTGATGTGTTAGTAAGTGTAGAATATCGATCAAAGCACATGATCTGATCGTTACCTTTCCTTTTGCTTCTTCTTGCTTGCTATAACGATATAGTCTCAACCCTATAGGTGCCTTCCAAATTAGAAAAAAAAAATGAAAATCCAATAATCCAAAGGCTGACTATCATCAAGAATGAACATAAGACAAGAGTACTTCATAAAAATTTTCAAGCTTTACCAAATGCATAAACTCTTGAAAACTTAGAGTAAATCCTGTTGGGACTTTTCCATTAGAATCCAGTTTTCGTTGCCATGTCAGCTGGGGAGCTCTTCCTGGGTCAATCTAATTAAAAAGGGAAAAAAAAAAGCATTCAAAATGAGGCAAGAAATTTAAGGTTTAAAAAGGCATAAAATCAGTGACACTCGTAAGTAAGACCAATATCCATTATTCATTGATTACCAAAAAATTATTCTGAAAACAAAACTTCTTTTGTACTTCGGCGAAGTGATGAAAAAGCATGTATTTGGTTATAACAGATGTTTCCAGATGATTAATGAAGCTTGTATGCTAAAGCATCCACATGTCTATCTCGACCTAATGATTGACGATTATAACTCTGTGGGTGACACAACTGATTGTAAGCAAGAAACTTCTAATTGCCACAGAAGTAGTTGCAGTGAGAGCAGGATCATTCTGAGAGACAGACACATTCAATCAGTAGTTCCATTACATTCATTAAAAAAAATCCGATCAATAGTTTAAACTTCCGCCACAACAAACCTCTTCTTGTAAACTTTACTGATAACTTCAACACAAATGCATTTCATGGTAACTTCAAAATGGAGCCCATGTTCATATTAATCATTAGGGATTGATTTTTGATCAATAACATAATTGACGTGGCATACGACAATCTGAATTTGGAAGTACTGAAAGCAAAGGTATCTATATTTCTATGCGACATGTGAACAAATAAGTAATATAGAAAGCCACAATCATGTTCACTAGATAGATCAATGGAAACAGAGAGAAGCAGATACTGAACTATTCATACAGAAAACAAAACTAACAAATGAAACTCTAAGACATAGAAGAATTAAACATGTTAAAATTTTGCCCATCAGCATACCTTGTGCATTGACGCTGCATTTTCGCCTTCTCCTTTGATACAGTTCTCCATCTACCCTGTAAAGAATTCGAATCATTGACAAAATATCCAAATTTGAGATACAGATTAACAAATTCATTTCTGCTACTAGTAAAGATGATTCTGAAAAATTACTGAATGCAACCGGTGTCAAGTATACTTACGCAGAGCAACCATTAACTCTAATAGCTTAAAATGGATATAAGTTTCTATCTACATTGCTCACGTAATTTTTGCATACCGAAAGTTCAATGCAAGAAAAATTAATTTATCCATTAAAACCAATACAAATGAAACTAACAAATAATAATTAAAGATAAAAAAAAAAGAATGGTCCCAAATTGAAGATAAAGTCAAAAGTGCCACAAAATATAATAAGGGTATCCAGTTGGAGACTATGGGGTTATAATTAATGAAACACAATGATCTTTCTGTGGAGGCCTCAACTTTTTCCAAAATTAATCAAACTTTTTGCAGAAAACTAACATGAAAGAATTATTATTATTATTATCATTATTTTGTCCCAAAAAAGAGACTCTTCCCTTATTTTAATTGAAAAAGCCATGAATATCCCCCAGATGGCTCTCTGCTAATAGCAGTTACCCTTGGGGTAATAACATTTGGATCCCTGTAATTTAGAATATCTCAAGTTATAACAAATTTTACATTTCTTTTCACACTGGACCCTGTTGAGAGTTTGTCAAATTGTTCACGGTAATTTGCAATGCAGTCCTTGTTGTTTAGTGAAAATCTAAACAAAAAATAAGAGTTTCCAAAATTCATCAATCAACTCCTCATTGATTCCGTTCTTATGTTATATGAATATAAATCAAACCTAATCTTTGCATTATTCGAACTTCAAACTATGTGCAGCACCCCTATGAGATTTTACTAATTAAATTAATTAGCACGAACAAATTCTATCGTCAAATCTTATTAAGAATCTGGACATAAAACCAATGGTGTGACTATTATATAATCATCTTGTCATCTTGATAAGCCCATTTCTGAGATATAGTAGTCAAATCATGCTTTTAGGAGCGGATTTTTAACAGAATTTGAGGGCAGATACCGCAGAAATGAAAACATCATGGATCCGTATGATCAAAGCACCAAAAAATGAAAAATTTTGAGCAAGAATTAATAATCTACATGCAAGCCTAAAACTAAAAGCACTCATGCAAGCACCTCATGAATATATTTGCAAAGCAAAGGTTAGAGAAAGTAAAGCAAAACTCAATGTGTTTAGTAATCAGAGAAACAAAGTCAAAAGAATATACATAGAAAAAACCATCAAATTAAACCAAAAAAAAAAAAAAAAGATGAACTATTAATTGATACTAATGAAAACCAGTTGAAGGGAATGAGAAAGCTGACCTGCTGCAATGCAGAACTGGCTGTTTGGATGCAGAGAAAAAAAAAAACAACAAACAAATTTTGTTGTAGTAAGAGAAAGAGAAAGAGAAAGAGAAAGATCTCTCTGGTGAAATGGTCGTTGAGAACTTGAGACTAGCAAACAATTATGTTGATAGGGATGCATTCATATATGTATATTTACACACACACTCATATTTTAATTTGAGGTTACGAATTGGCTACGACAACAAAGATTCTTTGATCTTTTACTAAAATATTTTCTTTAAAAAAAAAGATGGATTCGTGGTAATATTTAAAAATGGCCTATTAATTTTTATTTTCTAAAATATTTTTGACCTGAATACAAGCGAAATTCAACCTCAACTACTTCATGGGTTCAAATATATAAAAGTTTTGATAGCGATATATACGAATTCTTATATTAAATTTTCAGCAAATATAATGGTTTAGATAACTATATAATATTCAATATTAATACTAAAAATAAATCCGTGTGATCAAATTAAATCATTTGAAAATGTTGTCCATCAACATGAGTTTGTATACAAAATTCGTACCTTTATATATTGCTATTGTTGAAATAATTTTATTATTTGAATTTAGAATGAATATTATAAAGATATGCATATTTGAAAGTCGACAAACAGAAAAAAAAAATTAAAAATACAAAAGAAAAGATTGAAATAAAGATACAGGTATTTATAAGGTTAAACAACAGAATTTGGCCAAAAATCCACCTAGACATATGACAAAGTTACAAAGGTTAATTTGTAGATTTTGTTTGATAGCTTGGAGACAATATATTTAAAAAATCTGACATTATAAGCAAAATTTGTCGATATATATGAACCATGCCACATGTGCTACATCAAGGCTTACGCAACAATTTTTTTGAATGGCATGTTTTTCTAACTCAAAAGTGACATTAAAAAGTAAAAAAATGTTATATTTTCTTTTCATATTGGCTTTCTGAATGAAAAAATGAAAGTGACTATTGAATCTTCTTCTTAGATGTGTTATTTTGAATAAAAATGAAAATAGCTTGACAAAAGGAATGTTGAATTTTCCTTCTTAGAGTTGATTTTTGAATGTAAAA
The DNA here is from genome assembly GCA_030449835.1 of Clausena lansium. Lineage (NCBI taxonomy): Eukaryota > Viridiplantae > Streptophyta > Magnoliopsida > Sapindales > Rutaceae > Clausena > Clausena lansium. Next base: position 4,989,898 of record JASUUF010000259.1, on the reverse strand, counting down.
CGAAAGTAACTTGAAAAAAAAAAAGTGTTGAATTCTCCTTCTTAGATGTGTTTTTGAATAAAAAAATGAAAGTGATTTGAAAAGTAAAAAAAAAAATTGAATTTCTTCTTAGTCTTAGATATGATTTTGAAAAAAATGAGAGCAACTTGAAATATACACATAAAATATGATTTTTCTTAAAAATGTAGTGTAAAAAAAGATGTGACGAGAGAGAGAGAGAGACAGAAAGTTTCTTGTTCTAATCAAATAGAAGATCTAAATGAACCCAGTAAAGGCCCCAGGTTACCCCATTAGTAATCAATTTGAACAGGAAATTTTTTACATGCAAGTCCAAAACAACTCATGCAATAGCACTTCATATTTGCAAAAGTAAAGTTTATATAAAGAGTACACAATTTAATACGCCCCAGTAACCCTAATCGTAAACGATAGATATTAGGCGCTGTGCGTATCGATCTGTGCACTGTTGTAGCTAATGCGTTAAATATCCAGCCTATAGCTAGGTTTGATCGGATGGCTTTGGCGAGATCATTTTACTATAAATATTTTCTTTAGAAAATAAAATAAAGTTATTTAGTGATAACATTTAAAGACACGATGATTGTCAACATCATTAATTTTTATTTGATTATTTGAATATTACTATAATTAGTTGAAATACAAATACAATATTGTCATTTATTCGTTTAAGATAAGGTTTGGTGAGTATTTAATCCAAGAAAATGATGTTTATTTGTTATTATTGACATCTTCTCATCTTAAGTCCAAGTGGCTTTTTCCATTATTTAATTATCACTTATTATAAGATATTAAGAGATTTAATATAGATGAATTGACTAATACGATGGAATTTGTTAATTTATTAATTTTATATCATACTTACAATGGAATTTGCTAAACATATTTAATGATTCAAAAGCGTACCTAATACGATATTATGACAAGCAATAATAGAAGTGTATTCGAGAAATTTTGAAGAGAAGAATCATCTATAAAGAAAAAGAGGTTATGAGAAACAAAGAGTTAGAAAATATTATGAAGAATAATACTATTTTGTTATTTCAATTTAAAAAAATAAAAGTAAAATTCATTTTTCTTAAGACATTTCATCAATCATTCATGTAGTCAAACCAATAAAGTCTTAGAGTCAAACATTCAAGCTATACAGAGACGACCAATGTATTTACATTTTGACATCATGTATTCGAACATTATTTACATTTTAACGTCATATATTCAAACATTATTATAAAGAATATGAATTTTCTTTAATTAGATGAATGTGTAAATATATTCGAAAGTGACTTGAAAATGTATACATGTAATATAGTAAAGAATATGAAAAAGTATTGGGGAACAAAACCTTGAATTTTCTTTTATATATATATATATATATAGTAGTCAATAAATAAGTGACAAGTGTGTGGAGTCACATGTGTTGTTTAGTGAGTTGTAAAGCAAGATTCCTTAGTGATAAGGATGAGCTGTGAGAAGACATAAAGTATAATGATTAGATTCCCTAAGTAACATAAAGTAAGTGATGAGTTGTAAAAATAGATTCTCTAGAGATAAGGACGAATGGCGTGTCCTTGGCTTTATTGTAGAAGGAGATTCCCTTGGTGCCTATAAAAGGGAGCCCTCCGTGTTGTAGAGAGTCATCTCTAAATCTAATAATCAATCTAACCTTGTAACATATTCAGAGAGCAATAAACTTTCTCTTGTTCTTATTTTCCCTCTTTTTGGTATCAGAGCCACCACTCCCAAAAGGAGTTCCTGAAAAGTTTCTATAATAAAGTATGCTCTGTGGTTGCCGCCTGGACGGATCCTCCACATCAGAAACCTTATAGAAGCCTATAGAAGTCTTTGCTTCATACAAGGATACTTTGGCCAAGTGATCTTTAGTGAAACCTCTGAGCAAGTGTGGCGCCCTGTTGAGAAGGCCAGGATAGCGCCTTGTGTTTTGGGCTTATCACGAGTAAGGAGAAAATTTTGCTGAACATCCTTCTGGATATTGAGACCCAGGTTAGGGCAGTCGAGGACTATAGACAACTAGGAAGTAGCCAAGTCTGGAGCAAGCATTTCTATGATGGAAGTTCCTTCATCCTCATCTTCAACCATAAACTTTCACCTTGAAACTCAAGAAGAAACCCAAAAGTCCATCCAACCTTTCCACCTAGATCCCTTAAACGCCTACAAGTTCTATAATATAAATACCCTTGCTTCCTCTATCAAATTTATTGTCCCTTTCATGCAACCTAAACGTAAATTGGTATATAAATCTTCTGAAATCCTTGTACAGTCTATTTCTTCTAGAAAGAAACCTACCTCCCTATTCTATCTCCTAAAGACATCAAAAGGTACAAATCTGAAGGCTACAATTGATTACACCTTGGAGCCATCAGAATTGGTCTCCAACCTCTATTCTTTGCTGGCAAAAATGTCACCTGTTTTCTAGCAATCCTTGATACAAGATGGAAAACCTTTGAGAAGGCATTGATCTCAGCAGTGGAAGTAGGTCTCAACCAAGGGCATGTTTTTATCTAGGTAGAACTAAATTTTACTCTGGATCTATACAAACCCACTCTCCTAGAGACTATCAAATTGTTGATCTAGTTAAATGGGTTAGCAATAAATCCTGACGAATCAACCCTTGCAGTACATCACACTATGACCTATAAAGTCCAATCCCATATGTTCTCAATGAACCACACCAACCTTCCTATCACCAGAATTATTGGTGGTGAAGGAAGAATCATCCAACCCAAAACGTTCAAGCAAAATCAGTTGATCTTCCCTGGACAATGGATTAGTGAGTATGAGTAGAACAACAAGCCTCTGCAGATCCATGAAGCTCCACAAGTGCAAAGAATGGCTGAAGGAAGGGTATCAGTTTCTTTTCCAAGAGAAACAAAACCCTTATATCCATGTGAAAAATGTCAAATGCTAGGCAAGCATCCAGAGTCATGTTCTTACATGCCTAGAAGATCCAGATCAGTCAGACACATGGGATCGATTTGAGTAATTAATGCTCCAGGAGTAAGCGAGGAAACACTCAGGCAGATATCTGGGGAATTTACAGCAGTCTGATGGTTAGTCTGAAAAACAGATCCAACAGAATTCGGACCAATCGAGAAAGCTGTTAACTGGAGCAACATAAATGCTTTGGAACAAAACAAAGCATTAGAAGAGATTTTAGCACAATAACAGTAACTTGCAGAACAGATCCCAAAACTCCAGAACCAGATAAAGAAGAATAAGAAAAGGAAGAGGTTGACTACCCAGTAATTGTCTGTATCACAAGAACCTCCCAGAAGAATTACTATGCTCAGATTCACGGGAGTAGACAGTGATGAAGAAAGGGTAAGAACCCTGCAATGCTAACAGGATTATTTTCGCAAACAAAAGAAAATATCTTGGAAGAAAGACAAGCCTTCCAAACCAGCTCACATTTGGGAAGAACGTCCTTCTGGTAACAACACCAAAGGATTTTGGAGAAGTTATGAGATGCCTCCTCAAGAGTCGTGACCTGTAAAAGCAACTGGTTGGAATGATGATAATGATTCAGATGATAGTACTTCTGGAACCATTTCCTCTCGAGAATCTACTTATTCTCCACCAATGCCAATAATGATGGAAAGACTGTCTTTTTCAGTCAATCCAACATATGTGGATGCAACAAGAGGAAGATTCCGACAATCTACTCATGAGACTGGACAAGCTTCAGGAGTATCATCGACAGGTGAATCACAACAACAGCCACCACCACAACAGGACCATTCTCCATAACAACAACCTGAACTACAAGTACCAGAAACTGAATGGGATACACTAGTCCATATTCCACATGCTCCATCAACAAAAACATTCTGGAACATTGATGATGTCAAGCTTAAGGACAGAGCAGCATACTTTAAAAAGATGATTGCATGGTATGAAAGTGAAAGCCAACGAGCTCCTCATCTCACCAAAAGAGCTCTTACATTGATGATAATCGCTGGATTTATTGGATCTTTAAGAAGATGGTGGTACTCTCATAATGACATGCAAATGGAGTACATCTTAAACAGATCAGAACCATGCACTGCCCTTATAAACAACTTAATTTCGGACTTCATTGGCACAGAAAATAATGAAGTTGAAATGGCAGAAAAATAATTCCTGTAAAACAAGTGCTGCGATGTGAGGAAGCTTGAAGAATACCACATGGAGCAAGAACGTCTTTACTATGTCTTTAATAAACAAACAAACACAGTAAAGAGAGCATTTATCTTCAACATGTCAGGACCTGTAGCAGAAATGATTGAAGCAAAATTCAAAGCAAAAGGACTCACTGAGCTATCAAATTTTTGTTTAGCACGACTATACCAGATATCCAAAGAATTAATTCAGAACCATTGCAGAAATCAAGAGCTGAAGAAACACATGAAACAGATAAGAAGACCTCTCTGACAAAATACTGCAATGCTGAACCCAATAAGTTTGGATGCCCAGAATCCAGTAAAACATGCCAATGCAAGCCTAGGTTTCACAAGAAGAAAAAATCTTGGAAACCATTTAAAGGCTTGAAACACAGATTCATCAAGAGACGAAAATTCTAAAAGAATTCCGGTAGATGTTTTATTTGTGACAAGAAAGGGCATTATGCCAAACAGTGCAAGTCTAAGAAAAGTATCCCTACCAAGCTCTTGCAGATGATTGAAGACCCAAACTTCCACGATGAGTTCTACAAATGGACTGACAATGCTGAAGGTTCTATATTTGCAGTAGAACTTCGAGATCAGGAGTCCGATGCATCTATTGAATCTGATGATTCAGATTTTCTTGAAAAACCAATCTACAGGATTGAAGAAGTTGATAACCGACAGGAAGATCATGTTTTTATTGGAGACTTGACTATGCAGCCTGGCCCGACATTTCGACCTTATGTGAAGGTTGTACTAAAAGTCATAGAAGAAAACTAGATTGCTCTTATTGCTTTAATTGACACAGGTGCAGTATCTTCCATAATCTATGGCGATTGTTTGCCAAGGAAGTTCCATATTCCCACTCAAGTCAATTTCTCTACAGCAAGTGGAAGCAGCTTTTACATCATAAGTATACCAAGCCCATTGAGCTGTTACCATTTGGCAAACGGCACTGTTTCTTTACTTATGATCAGACTGGTGAAGATCTTCTACTTGGGACTGATTTTTTCAGCCTTGTTGCACCATTTACCTTCCACCCTGAAGGTTTTAATTATACCGTTGTCAATCCCATTGATAACCAGGCTCATTTGTTCATGATTCTTTGGGTTGAACAACAATCCATCTCTGGGAGGGGTGAAAAGAATCAAATTCAACGTAATCCAGTCCAAAAGTTTGAACTTCAGTACAAAGAACAGTTACAATGCTGTGCGGATGTTCCAAACAAGTTCTGGTCTAGAGAAAAGTACTTTGTTTCATTATTATACAATGAAGGATGGGTCATGCCACATCAAACTGCTTCTTATCCAGGAATGCCTCATGATGAAGAACTGTGCAAAGAAGAGATCCAATCCCTATTAGACCTCAAGCTCATCAGGCCCTCTAAGTCTTATTGGGCCAGCCCAGCATTTTATGTGAACAAACATTCAGAACAGATTCGAGGAAAGAAGAGACTGGTGATTGACTACAGGAAGCTAAATGATTGCCTACAGGATATTAGGTATCTTATACTTAGGTGAATTCATCTCTTGAAAAGAATATCGTCTGTAAAGATCTATTCTAAGTTTGATATGAAGTTAGGATTTTGGCATATTGGCATAAGAGATGAAGACAGGCACAAGACAGCATTTGTAATTCCTCATGGTTACTATGAATGGAATGTTATGCCCTTTGCATTAAATAATGCTCCATCAAAGTTTCAGCATAGAATGGATGATGTCTATCGATCTATATCAGATTTCTATCTAATATACATTGATGATGCGCTTATCTTCAACAAAAATGAAGAAGAACATGCAAGACACCTTTTGCTATTCAAAGAACTCACATTCAAGCATGGCTTGGCATTATCCGAATCTAAGATAAAGATAGGTCTCGAGGAAATTGATTTTTTGGGACTGCACATCAAGGATGGACACATCATTCCTCAATCACTTATTGTTGAAAAAATATCTCAATTCCCAGACTAGCTGTCAAGCAGAAAGCAGATTCAACAGTTCTTGGGAATCATCAATTATGCAGCTGGTCACATCCAGAATCTTGCAAAGATGACGAGTCAGATCTCCAAGCATTTAAAGAAAGGAGCATCACTGTGGTCGGTAGAAGCAACAAAAGCAGTAAAAGAGTTGAAGACAAAATGTCAATCACTTCCTCCTTTAAAGATACCTGACGGAGGACACCTCATTTTACAAACAGATGCAAGTGATCATTACTAGGGTGCATTATTAATTGAAGAATCTGTGGCTATAAATCAGGGCAATTCAATGAAGCTCAGCACCACTACCCTTCTTCGAAAAAGGAAGTCCTAGCAGTGATCAAAAGAATCAAGAAGTTCCAGTTCTTTCATTCTCTAACCTCTTTTGTGATTCAAACAGATTACAAATATCTCCAAGGGTTACTCAAGAGAAAAGAAGGAGAGATTCTAGATCCCCAATTTGCAAGGTGGGCAGAGAGCTTGTTAAGATTCAAGTTCGAAGTGAGACACATCAAAGGAGAGTCTAATACAGTTGCAGATTTCCTCTCCAGACCAATCATGGCATTCTCATTATCAGCAACTTGGAGCAAGAAGAAGGAACCATTAGAATGGAATCAAATGCCAGTGACTATATCTTCTCCACATCTAAGTACGAGCAGGAGATTACCATCCGAGTGGTCTAACACAAAATTTTCATAAAGCCCATTTGAACTTCTTGAAGCGCTTCTCGTGGAAATCAAGGACCAGATCTTTGATAAAGTTACAGACCATCTCACCTATCCAGCAAGCTCTGAAGATACAGAATGGAGAGTTTGGGCACTCCTACAGGATATTCAACACAGACCTGCAGACAATGAGGATGGGTAACTACTGCACTACAATCTGTTTAATCCTTCCCCAAACTCGGACCAAATACATGAATTAGTCTTCCAGACTCATGCATATTTTCATTATGTGATTGATGAAGAAACCAACTAGGGACACTTTGTGATTTGCGATGCTGCACCAAAAGCATACTATGCTTATTGGCTTCTAGTCAACATGTATCCAATGGCTATTCTATTTCAGCCTCACATAATCCACAGGAGCAGGAGATATAACCATAGGCGATGGTTTGACAAACTGTTCGCACCAATCTTCGAAGACCCACTTACTGTAAAGCTGATCAATAGATATCAGATATCTCAGATCACTATTGTCATAGTAAAGTTATATCTAGGGACGTGACAAACCACCACTGGTTCAAGTTGTAGATCATGACCATATGAGAGATGAAGATCATTCCATATGGAGAGGATGCCTACATGCTCGAAAAGCTCTAGCAGATGTCTACAATACAGAACCCCTGTACAATACTAATAGTCCTGTGTCACCCAACACTCAGACAACACCTGACCTCTTCTATAAGGAAGAGATTAGAAATGGCGTACTCTGGAGTGATGATCAATATGAGATGGAGATGAGAGAATACTATGATGATTGGCTTCGACGTCACAGACGCAGAAACGAAGCATCATCTAGATGGGTTCTCCCACCTCCTCTAGAAGAAGATTCGGCATGGTATATGGATGTTATTGATGAACTTTTGCCAAATATGAACCTGCCGCAACAAGAAATAATGGACGAAGATGATCTTCTTGAACAACAAATAATGCAGTGGGAAGAAGAGAAGATTCACAGAGCAAACCCTACCTGGGATACTGAGGAAAGCAGCACGAATTAGCGGAAGATGATAGTGGACCCTACCAACGGAAGCAATGGTGGATAGTACTTAATAAATAAGTGACAAGTGTGTGGAGTCACATGTGTTGTCTAGTGAATTGTAAAGCAAGATTCCTTAGTGATAAGAATGAGCTGTGACGAGACATAAAGTAAGTGATGAGTTGTAAAAGTAGATTCTTTAAAGATAAGGACGAATGATGTGTCCTTGACTTTATTGTAAAAGGAGATTCCTTTGGTGCCTATAAAAAGGAGCCCTCCGTGTTATAGAGAGTCATCTCTGAATCCAATAACCAATCTAGCCTTGTAACATATTCTATATATATACAATATAACCTCTACAAATTAATAATTTCAATAAATTAATAAGATAATAATTTTTCTGAGAACTTTTATATAACTCTGTGGTCCCATTTATATCATAAATTAATAATTGTAGAAATTACAAATACAATTAAATTATAAATGTAACTGACTATGTCATTTTATTAAAATATGAGTCTATTGTAACTTATTTTTCTTGAAGTTTAAATCTAGTTGAATCTCATCTTTAATTTTTCTTATTGCATCTAAAAGTTCTGGGGTTGAATTTATTTAATCAAGTATATATTGTTTATTTGATGAATTTATTTAAATTCTATTGATTATATTTATAAAATACAATCAATTTTCAATCAATTAAATGTTAGTTCTTTGTACTGTGAACACACTCTATAAATTAATAAATTATTAATTTATCGATTAATTAATATCTCTCTAAATTAATAAATTTCTATGGTCCCGAGATTATTAATTTATAGAGGTTATACTGTATATATATTAGAAATGTTCGAACTAAGGATATAAGCTAAAAGATAAAAAGAACATAGATTCCAATGCACTGTATTTTGTCATGTAGTGTATTAAAATTTATATTTTTTTTATCTTTTAACTTATCCATGACTTTAATAAAATCAGGAATCTCTGATTGAAAATTTAATATATATATGTGTGTGTGTGTGTGTGTGTGTGTACATACTATGAAAATTCTTCTTTGTCATTTAAACAAAAGAGATTTAAATTTTTACAAACCCAACTTAGACTTTATATGGTATTGCTGTTCACAACCATAGTTGTGTTCCATTAAACAATCTCAATTATTTCTTGGACATTATAGTAATTGTATACTACAAATATTAGATGAAAAATTACAACACCGTAATACTAAATAGAACTATTTTACAATTAAACTTTCTTAGAGGAAGATGAGAGGGAGAGAGAGGTATTAAGAAATGAATTTTCTGTAATTAGATGCGTATATGAATATATTCGAAAGTGACTTGAAAATGTACACATGTAATATAGTAAAAGAATATGAAAAAGTATTGGGAAAAAATTTTGAATTTTCTTAGATGCCTATACACATGTGACACGTGTAATTTATTTTCTTAGTTTTCCAAAACAATGGGATACAAGGAATATTTGCGAAAAAGGAAAAAAAAACACACACACACACATTTGGCAACTTGTAATCACTTGTCAAAAACAGTTTTTGAATAGAATTCTAAATTCTATTGTAAAATTAGAAAAAGGATAAATTATCAATTTTTAAGTTTTTATAGTGGTTTAATTTAATTTATCTATAAATAAGTACTTTTTTTACCACAAAGTATTCCTATCTCTCTCCCCTTTTTTTCCTACTTATTTCTTCTCTCACAATAATTATATTCTATATTTTTTTCATGTTAAAAATTACGATCTCCCAATAAAGTTTGTTTATGTTAAAAATACAATAAATCATATATGTGGATATCCATCAATCATATTAATGCATATAATTCTATATTTTTCAGAATTATTGTCTCTTGTATTTATTATCTATTACTCGCCATTTTTTTGGTTATATAACAATAAAAACTTGAACAAAATTTATCCTTAGATTATTGCTGTATATACTATTTGTTCTCTCTCTTTCTCTTATTATTCTTAATTGATAAATAATTTAACAGTTTCCAAATATTCATAATATCTATAATTATTTATGTTTTTTCATTGTTGATATCTTAATAAAGTTTCTTATCACACCATAACACTTAAACACTTCATTAAATATTATTATTTATTTAATATAACAATTACATAAGGACAATTATCCACCGTCCACCTGATTTCTTGTACTTTTTCAAAAATATACAATTCTTAAATTTTTTTGCTGAACTCCACCTAAAGTTATATTTTTTTTCATCTATCCACTTCTGTCTTCAAACTATTAAGAAAACTAATGGAACATGGGATAAATGACGTCAGCGAAATGAACATTTTACCCTTATGACGTCAACGACGTTATAACGGTTTCAAGATGGAAGTGGAAAGGTGAAAAAAAAATATAACTTTAGGTGGAGTTAAAAAAAAATTTTAGAATTGTGTATTTTTAAAAAAGTGAAAAAAAATCAAGTGGACAGTGGATAATTTCCCATTACATAAATACGAATATTATATCAAACACATTCTTAAAAATTAAGAAAGTGTTATGAAATAATTATAAGAAAAATTATCCACCGTCCACCTATTTATTTGCGCTTTTTCACAAATACATAAACACTTATTTTTTTTCAACTCGCCACCCGAAGTTAGTATTCTATTACTCTGTTCCACTTTCATCTTAACGCTGTTAGAGCACTGCTGACGTAATAAGGGCAAAATGGTATTTTTGTTCAAACACAAAACTCTGTCGTATAATGCTATGTGTAAAATTATATTTTAATAGATAAAATGACGTCGCCTAACTTGGTTGAAGGCAAAAAAATAAAGTGTTTGGTTTTAGCTCCAGTAAGCTACGGTTGGCGTTTTCCCTCCAAACTCCAGCAAGCTATTTCCAGTTAGCCATTTCACTCTCTCACTTGACAACCCTCAAATCCTGGCAATTTATCTTCGATTTCCTTCCATTTTCTTTCATTCTCTTGCTCGAGCGTCAAGGGTTTGGTTCATTCAAAGATTTAGTGTTGTTGACGAAATTGGTGAATTGTTAAAAGGGTGGGCGTGTCGGTTTAGGGCTTCTAGGCCACTGTCAAGTAAGTTCTATTTAATTTGTTCGATATTAAGCCTCAATGTTTCATTGATTTTTGTTAATCGAGGATTGTTGTCAATCATCATTGTTGGAAACCCCAGAATTTAGACTAATTTGATTTGTCCAAAATTTTTGAAGCAAATGACAAATTGGGGAGTAATATATAGCTTTGGATGCTATTGTGGAGTAATAGGTTGGAAACCATAGGATTAGACTACTTCAGATGCTAGATGCAGCCACTTTATTAATTAAAACAGAGCTTTTCTTTTTTAGCTTTTTTGATAATGAAAGTTACAGAGATATGGCTTTTTGGGTTTTGGTCTTAGTTGTTTCAGAGCAATTTATGGACTCTAATTTTATGAACATTACTAATTGTTCCATTCGAAACGTAATGCATGTATTTTTTTGTTCATTTGGTTTTGCTAAGTGTACTAGTTTGTTTTCGACATTCACAAGGACGAAACTAGAGCTAGTGATATCCTTTCGAGATAAGAAGGAGAATTTGGGTTTGCTTGCACCTAATTGGACCGTTGCCCAATTAAAGGATGTTGCATTGAAGATTACAAGTCCATATGGATTAGGCTCGAGTTCGCAGATTCTGTTAAATGTTATAAACCCCCAGAACAAGCTTAAGGTTATGCTAGATTCAAATTTTGGGTTGGAGTGTTTGGTTGCAATACATCAGTCCGTGGGTGCCAATATATTTGAAGTTGAAGTTGTACCTGTGCTTTGCCCTCAATTTAGAGATGCTCGGTTAATCCAGGCCTTATTAACCAACCTAGGAGCTGTATTACTTAGCTAAATGACTTTATTGAGGGACATGGTTCTGTTGAGGGAAATATCGCTGTTGGGGGACATGGTTCTGTGGGGGGACATGTTACTGTTGGGGGACATGGGGGACATAGAGGACATGGTTCTGTAGGGGGACATGTTGCTATTGGGGGACATGCTGCTGCTAAGGGACATGCTGCTGTTGGGGCTGATGAATCTGATGAGGATGTGCTGCTCTCTGACTACTCAGACAAAAGGCTCAGTAATGATGATGATGTTGATACAAACTTTATGCAAGCTGGAGTTGATGGTGCTGCTGAACCTACCGAAGTTCATGCTGCTGTTGAACCTGCTGAAGTTGATGGTGCTGTTGAAACTACTATTGTTTAAGCAAACAACAAGGATAGTGAGGGCAGTGGGGATGGACAAAGAGTTAAAAGCAGCCACCTAGAAACTAGTTCAGATGATAATCTGTCTGATGCTGAGAAAGAGGTAAAAAAGGTGATTAACTCTTCTGATGATGATATTGAGCTTAGCACTGCCTAGCTGACTAACTATTTAGAGGAACATGAATACAAAGTCGGTGCTGATGGGAAACATAGGCTAAAACTAGGGCATGTGTTTAAGGATGTTGTGCATTTTAGAGAGATATTAAACGAGGTGATGGTTATGAAAAGGTTCGCTATTAAAACAGTATATAGTGAGCCAAGAAGATTTGTGGCTACTTGTAAACAGTCTGGCTGTCCATGTATGTGGTTGGTACAAAAATGAATGATAAAAGTGGTTTCATATTGCGAGAGTACAACAAAAAGCATAACTATAGACTTACTAATAAGACAGTGAAAGCTACTTCCACTTGGGTTGCCACTAAAATAAAGAATCAAGTTTTTGTTGATCCTAATGTAAAGATTGATATATTGAATAATTATATGCAAGAGACTTTTGGGTTGAAGATTGAAAAGATGACATTATATAAAGCTAGAGCAAAGGCCAAACTTGAAGTATTTGGGGATCATGCTAAGGGCTATCAAAAACTGTTTGAGTATGCTGCAGCTATTCACAAAGCTGATCCAAGAGCAATTCATAAGGTGTTGTGTGATGTTGTTTCTGTGCCTGACAAGGTAATGTTCCAAAGGTTTTTTGTTGCCTTTCTTGCACAGAAAAATGCTTTTCTTAATGGCTGCAGGCCATCTATTGGAGTAGATGGCTGCCACTTGAAGGGTAGATACGGTGGAGTGTTGTTAGCTGCGGTTGGCATGGATGCCAATAATGGGATTGTTCCGTTGGCATTATGTGTTTGTGAGATTGAGAATACGGAGACATGGGGCTGGTTTATGGAGCACCTCCATAATTATTTTGACGATGGCAGACAAGTAACATTTATCAATGATAAATAAAAGGGGCTGATTAATGCGATTTCAAACACATGGCCTACTGCCTATCACAGGGCATGTTCTAGGCATGTTTATGCAAACTTTTCCAAGTCCTTTGTCGGTGCACAGTTGAAGCTACTGTTTTTAAAGGCTACTAAGAGCAGTAACAAGCATGATTTTGATGAGGCGATGGCAAAGATCAAGTCTGTAAAAGAAGATGCACATGCGTGGTTGGAAAGAGAACTGCAGGGGTATAATTGGTCGATGCATACGTATGACAGAAACTGTATTAATGGGATTCTTCCATTGGCATTATGTGTTTGTGAGATAGAGAATACGGAGACAAGGGGCTGGTTTATGGAGCACCTCCATAATTATTTTGACGATGGCAAACAAGTAACATTTATCAATGATAGATAAAAGGGGCTGATTAATGCGATTTCAAACACATGGCCTACTGCCTATCACAGGGCATGTTCTAAGCATGTTTATACAAACTTTTCCAAGTCCTTTGTCGGTGCACAGTTGATGCTACTATTTTGGAAGGCTACTAAGAGCAGTAACAAGCATGATTTTGATGAGGCGATGGCAAAGATCAAGTCTGTAAAAGAAGATGCACATGCGTGGTTGGAAAGAGAACTGCAGGGGTATAATTGGTCGATGCATACGTATGACAGAAACTGTATGGTAGATTGTACTGACAACAATGCATCGGAGTGCTTCAACAGCTGGATACTTGCTTACCGAGACAGACCTTGCTTGAAAATGCTTGAAGAAATTAGATGTAGACTTATGAAACGGTTTACAAAGAGAAGAAATGAGGCAGCAACTTGGAAAAGGCAGCTGACACCGAAAGTGTTGAAAGAGCTAGACAAAAAAAATAAAATTGTATAGAAAATGATTGTGCAAGCTTCTGGTGAGCTAAACTTTCAAGTCATGGATAAAGCCTATTATCCACCAAGGAGGTTTGTGGTGAAGCTAGAAAGCAAAGCATGTGATTGTGGTTATTGGGAAATTTTTGGGCTTCCTTGTGCACATGCTATGGCTGCCATGAGATATGTAAGGCATGAAGTTGAGGATTATGTTCCAACATGGTTTACCAAACAAGCTTATTTTAGCACATATTCAGTGATGTTTAGTTCCATTCCAGACCAGTGTACATAGGATCCAACTGGAAGACCATTGATTGATCCTCCAATTATCGAAAAGAAAATCAGAAGGCCTAAGAAATCAAGAAAAAGAGTAGCAAATGAGCCTCATAAAGAGAAAAGAAAATTCTTTATAATTTGCTCATTCTGTGGAGGATCCAATCACAATGTCAGATCTTGCCTATTAAGACCAGCTGTTGCAAGGACAGCTCGAGACAGAAAGAATAATTCTCATGTATTTTTAGATAATTATTATTTTTTTCATTTATTTTTGTTTATTTTTACATTTAGATAATTATTATGTTTAGATAATTGTGTTTAGACCATCTGCCCATTAAGAGTTTCATGTTTTGCAAGTGTCAACTACCTCAAGTCAGCCTTTAAATGCTTCAGAGCAGAGAACAAGAAGGAAAAAATAAGTGCTGGTTTGCTTGTATTTTTTACTTGATATGTGTATTACTTATGTAACATAATATTCATTCACAAATCATGTTACAAGCATCAGCAACACAATCAATTGCTTCAGGCTAGCTAGCAACCGTCTCATCTTAGGCAGCAAGAAAGAGAAAACAGGTGAACAGAAAAATGCTTGCATGTTTACATATTTATGATGTTGTTGTTGAAGTTCGTAAACTAACATTTCATTTGTTCAGATACCAAGTGGTCCAGGTGAGACTTCTAATGCTGGAACAAATAAAAAAAGGACTCAATCAACCTCTGGAGATGTTGGAACAAGGACTCAAACAAGTCTAGGAGTGAACCAATCCCAAAATGCATCTTAACCTTCAAATGTGACAGGGTCTATGAAATGAGCTTAATAGGAGCAAACTTGACTTATTTTAACTTATGTTGGTTGTTATTTTCGACTATGACTGTTATTTTGACTTTTCATTTTGGATTATTATGATATGTTATTTTGGAAAGGGCATATGATATTCATGATGTATTAATAGTTGCCCTTTTAGATATTATATTAACAATTGCGAATTTTGGATATTATAACAGTTATTTTATTCATGATGAATTAATAGTTGCCATTTTGGATATTATGTTATTTTATTTTGGATATTATTTTTTATTAAAGATATGCTTGGTAATTGAGGTATTTTAGCACACTTACAAAGATATATACTGAGACAACTAGGACATAACTAAGCATATATTAATGCATATTTTGTAAGCTACATTACATTTTAATTAACACAATTGCACAAACACAAAGCAGCAGAATTATGATATATTTAAGCTTTCCTTCAATGAGCCTAAGCCTTTTCTTTATCTTTACCACATCATCATTCAGCGCCGAACTTTGGTTATCTGCCATCTGATCACTACTACAAAGGTATATTAGAGCGTCAGTCGTAAACCATTGCCAAAACTTGCATTTATTCTACTTATATGACCAAAACATTGCATTAGGATTCTGTGGTGTAGTAGAAACCATAGCACATGCCTGCACACCACATCAACAATGCTTGGGAACGCATTTAACTTTTCTATGTGGCTATCCACTAACTGCAGAACATGAGTTATAACTTAATGCCATTTGCAAATGAATGGTGCAGTTGTGAGTTTGAATGTGTAGATTATGTGATGTATGAGCAGGTTTTTAACTTCAATTTAGGGCTGGTTGTGAGCTTCAATAAATGGCAAATGAATGGTGCAGTTGTGAGTTTGAATGTGTTTGACTGTGTAGATTATGTGTTTGATAGATTATATGATGTATGAGCAGGTTTTTCACTTAAATTTGGCTTCAATTTGGGGCTGGTTGTGAGCTGCAATAATGGCAAATGAATGGTAAATCTACAGCCGAATTTGTTTGATACATGTATGAGCTGGTTTTTCTTATGTTTATTGCTATTTTTGTGTTTATATATAGCCAAAATTGCCAACGGCTACAATTTTCAATCTTTTTTTTTTTGCTTTTATTTGGGGCAAAATTGTAATTTTACGTCTGAGGGGCAAAAAGGTCATTTGACTAGTATTCTGTTAAATCTATTAACTGAGCATAGACGGAAGTGGAACAGTGTAATAGAATACTAACTTCGAGTGGCGCGTTGAAAAAAAAAAGTGTTTGTGTATTTGTGAAAAAGCGCGAACAAACAAGTGGATGGTGGATAATTTCCCTAATTATAATTATGTGGATGTTCATCAAAGCAACTTTTCATCTCTCCACAAACAACTCTTCATCTACTATAACTCCCACTATCTCATTAGAAGTTATGACTAATGATGTATCCATTTACTAATCATTTTCTTCATTTGTATGGCTATAAGACAATAAAAGAAAGGCTCGTCTCCTTATATGTATACATTTGAGATTGAATAAAATTCATCTCTAGACATTGTGTCTCTTATTTACTTTCTCTTTTTTCTTGCTATATTGTTGTGCTCTTAATTGATAAATAATTTAATACGTTATCATCACGGATCTCTAGCCACAAGAGATTGTATGATAAAACCATTTTTTATTATTTTCTACGGTAAATATATACAAAGGTATGCATTTTTTTGCTTCTTAATATATTTGAGATTTGACTATGTAGATATTATCTGATCGTATATACTATTATGTGCTTACAACATATTGATGTTCTAGCATATTGAATCCATATCTTCATTCATCATTACTTATATTCTTATGCAATTGTCTATTAATTTTATTTTGTTATCATTGATATTTTGTAAAAGTTAAATTGATTTGTAATTTTTAATATTGAATTTCATTTTTGAAGTGTGAATATTGTAATATAGAATGAAAAAAATTTTGAATGCATCCCTGAAGGATTGCACCATATATATGATAAAAATTTTCTTTCAGTATATGTTTTTAAAGAACTATTCTAAAATTGTGATATTATTTAGCATCTTGTCCATGAAGGACTAGAATGTTTTAAAAATTGTAATTTTCCTTCATCATATATCATCTCCCTAAAGAAGGAAAAATTTAAATAGTTCATGACAAATGATGAATTTGTTCCTTTAAAATTTTGTAGGAAAAATAACATAATATATGAAAATGCTCAAGGATTGAATTATCATGGTGATTTATTGTATCTCCTTGAATGAATGAAGATTAAATATCTAAATGGATAATTTGTTTCTTTGAAACAACTTAAAGGAAATATGCGACCACCCAAAGATCAAACAAAAGCTCATGATATGATTTTCTTGTTTTAATATGTATATGAGGAGAAAATCATCAAGAATATATATAAAGGGAACATGTGATATGTGTAAATATTTTATAGCTCATTTATGCTCTTGCAGCAGCAATTTGAGATTGTTAATATGTACATTGGAGCTATTGTTTCTCTTTATATATGAATAAAATATTAGGCTTTTGATGTAAATAATTGGTCTCATCTTACTAGTGATATATTTTCATTTCTTGAAGCGAATGTTTATTTAATAATTGTGGGATTAGTGCTAGACATGCCATGACTAAAGCTATCGACGTTACATTGATCACCATTTACGTATTAGTGATTGCAATATATATATTGCACCACCCGAAGTGGATCAAATTCAAAATTGAAATAATTTGTGATAAACTAAAAGTTCAATAAGTCTAGAGTCTCTTACATAGTTTGAAATGATGAAGTTGCAATGGTAAATTTGCTAATGAGGCTAATGATTATGTATCGAATTATAGAAAATTCACAAGAAGATTCTCTTGATTATTGATTTTTATTTCAATCAAGTGACATGAATATAGGAAATCAATTTATTATTTGTTATGATTTGCCATTACTTTGTGACATATTTTGTAAAAAAGTCATGCCATCACGAGGAGGAGGAAAGCTGCACGTGATAGATGGCTTGATTTTATGATAATAGTATAATATATATCACTTTATCTCATCTTAATATTTATGTAATTTAGTTTGAACTTGAAGTTCAACATGATTATTTTACAATGTGCATTGTCGATCAATTATTGGATGAATTTATTAATATATTGAAGTGAAAAATTGCAAACAAAATATGATTGTGGATTGATATATATGATGTTCTTGAAGGACGAAATGATGAGACAAATAAATATATGAATGCCTGAAGCATGTGAGAGATCAATTGGTGCAAAAATTTAATTCTCGGGAAATTGAAGTGAAATAATTTGGTGCTCCTGAAGAGATCATGTTTGCAGGTATAGCAAAAATATTTTATCTATATTAAATTATTGAATATATTGCCCTGGAAGAGGCATAATGTACTAACTAGAAAATGAATCTCAAGTACCTTGAAGTGATAAATGGTGAAAAATAAAGAGATTTAAACTGCTCTATAAAAGACACATGAGCAAATTAAGAAAGAGAGATCTTCAGCCCCTACAAAGACATATTTATTAGAAGCTTCGAAAGATCTCAATTGGGCATATATATTAAACATAAGAAATATTTAATTAATGTTGGCACTTGATGCAAGAGAAAAAATTGAAATTAACATAAGATTTTGTCAATAAAATTTAATTGTTATGATAAAATTTTCAAGATCCCAAACCATACAATGTGAGGATCATCAAATTATATGATTGCCCAAAATTTTTTAATATTTGGACATGCAGTCCATATACTGGAGAACGTAAAATTTATTAGCAAAATATTAAGAATTTTGGACATTTAGTTCATATGCATGAAGTTGTAAAATTTATTAATAAAATGTGAATCTAAACTATAGTGTTTCAAAATTATATTGAAGAATCAATGTACTTATCCTTGAAGGATAAAGTACTTGAAGTATTAAATCAAAAAGCTTACACATTATATATTCTTGATAAAGTTATAATCATACTTGTACATATTATAGCAGTCTAGACTGATAAAGTATGATCACTTGAGTGAAAATTTATTATAAGTGGAATATATCGCTATTCACTTTACTATGTGATTTTATTAAATCTAGAAATTAAAATTTGTAATATTTGCAAAATGTGTTGATGATTTCATCATGAAAGGACTTCTGAAGAGCTTATGAATTTATTTTTTTAAGAATAAAATTCAATATGAAATATCTTTAAAATGAAATAATTCCTTTCAATTTATGAATTGAAATTTATCAAGTGGAATGCTAATATTATAGAATACCAGAAGTATTTCATATTCAAAATTGATCTACTTTAAAATTTGTTGTATATGTCTTAGTCCTGAACAACCATATTTTATTTTAAGTTATGCTTACAAAGGCATTCGAAAATTACATAATTGTAAATTAAATTATGTAAAAATGTCAAAATAGTGTGAAAAGTATAGCACACTCTTTCTTTGACATGGATGCTAAAATTTGGTTTTATTCAAGAAGATCAATAAAATTACGAAGATATATGCATGGCAATTTCAAATTCAAAATGATGGTGTCTTCAATTTATTATTTGTTTTCAAGCTTTCAAAAGATGGTGTTGATCCTGCATATTGTTTCACTAAAGTATTATTAATTACAACAAATTATGGTTGAACTTTGAAACGCCCACACTACAAGAAAATTGTGTTTTGGTGACTATAGATTTAGTCTCTAAAACTCATCCAAATAGTCACAAACTTATTCTGCAACTTATACTTTTTAGTCACACAATAGTCAAGGAATGTCGGTCGAGGAAAGATTTTACGACTAAACTACCTTAATCACTCAATAAACTTGTAAATGACTATTATAGACATAGATGATTATTAAATGAGTCACCTTTGGTTAACCAGAAGGCTACGAAGTTAGCTACAAAATCTTCGAATATGCGACTATATATATAAGTCACAAAATGTGGCTTTTTATGAGTATTTCAATAGCCATTGAAGTCGATGAAATTAGTCCGTTTTAGTCTTCTGGAAGGGTGTAAATTGGCCACCAAAGGTATTATTTCGTAGCCATTAGTTTTAGTCAGTAATGAATGGTTTGCATGACTATTTTATATAGTCAAAAATCATATTCTTATATTGCTAATTAATGTGGTCGATAGACATATTTTTCAGTGACTAATGTTTGTAGTTGATGAATATAAATTTAGGTGACTATTTGTCTTGGTCAAGGAATAGTTGTTTGAGTGACTAGTTATATTTGTTGATGTAAATGTATTCGAGAGACTAATTATCTTAGTTGATAATGATATTGTTTAGTGGCTATATATTAAGTGCATGAGAAATTTTTAATTAGTCATTTAAAGTGAGACCAATTGTATTGGTCACTGAAATGATGCATCAACCTAAAATCACTAATTATTTGTAGTCACATAATGTTGCAGAATTGGTTTGAGCAACTAATTCGAACACCAAAATAAATATATAGATCATTTAGTTTGGTCAATAGTGATAAGAACTAAATCATATATTAAATTAAAAATTGATACTTCTCCAAAATTTAATAACATAATAAAAAGTTCAACATTTTTAAAGTGTCTACTGCTTAGAAGTTATAGTAATATAAAATCACTCTTGTAGATAAAAAACTTAGAAAGATCTATCCATAGAAAATGACAAACACTCATAGAGTTGGAATAGAAATGGATGAAAAGTTCACACCAGCTAGCGGCAGCTTCTTTAAAATCTCTATGATTTGAACATTTTGTTCCTTCAATTGTTTAATTTCTTCACTCTGACTTTGGATTTTTTCACTTTAGCTTTGAAGTTGTGTGCGCTGACTCTCAATCTCTTCACTTTGACGTTCAAGCTTCTATTGTAGCTCAGTAGTAGTTTGTTTGAATGACGCATGTGACTGAGGAAGTGGACCAAATCCAAGACCTTTAACATATCCTGAACTCGTACCAAGAACTTCCTCACAAATTTCTGCCTCATATCTTGATTTAAACCCTTCCACCAAGGACTGTTCTTTCAGCTCTAACATTTTCTCCTGCAAAATCACATTTCTTATATTTATATCTACTGTAACTATATTTTAATTCCCATTCATTAACCAACTAAAATTTGTCAGTTTCTTTCAACAATATAGGCAATAAAATGATAAATTTTAACCACATTAATATCATTCCAAGCATTAGAATAATAGGCAAGAGTCAACCAAGGATTGTTCTTTCAACTGTAACATTTTCTACTACAATATAGAAATTTCTTATGATTATAGCTACTATGGCTATACTTAAATCACCACATTCATTGGCTAACCAAAATTCATCATTTTTTTCAACATTGTAAACAAAAATTCCAAGCATTTGGATAACAAGCATGGTTCAGCTTCCCTAATGAACAATAATTCAATATTACAACTTAATAGATTATTTTTTCTCATTTCCCTCATTCATTTCTTCAACAAGGAGCACACATATAAATTTTTAATGAAGTGATTAAATATAAAAATCACATCTAAACTAAGATTATTTATTAATCAACATTAAATAAGTGCCATGATAGATAAAATGAATAAACTTACATATCTTTCTCCAGCTTCATCATTGTTCCAACCTTGACTTTCTCTCCAATGGATGTCATGAAATAAGAAATTGGTATTGGAGAGTGTCCAAGTTCTTTAGCCTATAATATACAATATTAAAGAGAGATTATTAAATTCAATTATAAATCATTCAAAAATAAAATTTATAAAATATTTAATATACCATTTCCTTTTGATGTTGTACAAAAGGCTTAGATCCACCTCGATGGCTATATTTTAGTTTCTTGCAATCTTCCACATAAATTTTAGATCGTTGCTACAATCATATTAGAAAACATATATTAGAAATTACCAAATATTATGAAATATGTGACATATTTTTCTTTATACCTTGAATAGATCACTGTCAAAGCGTTTACAAAGGTAATCCCAATCTTCTTGATTAACAACTTCTTCGGGGCGATTTTGTAATGCTCTGACTAAATTAGAAAATTCCATGAACTTTTTCTTCAAGAAGTACTTGAAACCCTTGAATCTACATGCCATTGCACCATTAAGGAATCTTATAACATATGGCTGGTTGATGTCGATGTCAAATTTGATCTATGATCATCATAAGAATTAAAACAGTAAATGAGCCAGTAAAATGAAATTTTTACTGAATTTAAAAAATAAAAGAGATTTACCGCCACTCGACCAAACATTTCCTTTTTTTTTTCAAGAGGTACTCGATTCCATTCATCAACTTTTAATGGTGCAAAAGTCCTCACAACAGTACCTATTTCAGTGGATAACCTAGATGAATAAATGCCAGTGGGTCTTCCATCCTTAACTTCAAAGTCCACATTCAACTTGCTTTTAGACAAATGTAAAATGTGTTCACAACCAACTCCCCGCGATTTCCCTCGAACATTCTTCTTTAGTATTGGCTCTGTAAACCCAAATATATGTAAATATGTGATTCAATCAACTAAAGTAAAATATTATTTCAAAAAAACACCAAAATATCAATAATTCCATCATAAAGAATCTAGGTGACATAAATAAGATAATAAATTAACATAAAAGGAACATGAAATGAACCCCAAAAAGTGTGTTAAACGCTAGAAAGTATACCATCTCCATTACTAGATTCACAAGAATCAGTTAAAGTAGGATGAGATATTGGTAGCATCTCATTTTGTTTAGGAGAATTTGAATGACAGCGTTTAGTACCAAGAGCCATAATCCAAACCTATTAATATAAAACATTAAATTTATCCACTATAAATTCAAAAAATTCAAAAGTTAGTAAATTATTTTAATAACTAACAATAATGTTGCAAAATGAAAATATAACTCTAATAGATAAACATAATAACAAAAAAATATTGTTATTTAAAATATAATGTTATAAAATAAAAGGAAGTTTACATAATGTAATACCTAAATGCATGTTAACGATTACTCATCGTCATAATCTTCTCTATTTGAATCTTTTTAGTCAGTGCAATATTCATTCAATGTTTCATGCTCTCCATCATCATCAATATCATCAATTAGTACTTGCTTATCAATCTCCTTAATTACACTAGCATTAAGTACTTCTAGATTCACATCACTCCAATGAAAATTCATAACCTCCAACTCCTCCTCATTTACAATCCATTCATTTTGTGAGGATTTATCTCTTCTTGAATGTCATCCCTCTTAGGTATTTCCCATAGGTTTATGTGTTGAACCTTTTGAACAACCTTCCAATCTATTCTAGACTTATAGTCATCAACATAGAATACTTGTTGTGCCTGAATGGCTAGTATAAAAGGATCATTCTCAAACCAAAGTTTGCTTACATTAATGCACGTAAAGTGATAATCTTGATGTACTTTTATTTTTTACATCTATATCAAACCATTTGCACTTGAATAAAATAACTCAATTATTGGGCATGTAATTTAACTCAACAACATTAGATAAAACCCCATAAAAGTCAACTTCTTGGCCATCATTGTCCCTTGATACAGTCACTCCGCTATTTTGAGTTTATCAATGATTATCAAGATTTTGAGTATGAAAATGTACCCTGTTAGCAATATAAGCAAGTCCACAAGATAAAGAGTAAAGTTGGTCAGTGGCTTCTGTAGAACCTTGATTGCGTAATACGGTCATCTAGATACATAATTAAATTTTAGAACTAGAGAAAATAATGTACTTCTAGATTTAAAAATGTATAATGTAGGGCAATTTATTTACTTACATGATTTTTAAACCATGAAGGAAATAACAGCGCTTGCCTTTGATGTACATTGACACAATTTTTTTTTCCAACTCCTTCATGTGTTCCTTATACATACATGTAATAACACAAATAATTTTTTTTTAAATCCATTTGAAAGAAGAAAAGTTATTCAATATATAAAAATTAAAGAAAGCTAATGTCACATACTCTAAATATGGTTGTAATTCTTCACAATTATTCATGACATACCAAAGAGCCCTTTTGATATCTTCATGTGAAAATTATATTAGTTGATGTGACCCAAACAAACTAGGGTCACCGCCTTAGTCATGGTAGGCGTTGCCAAGGCATGGCTTGCGGCCTTGTGCCAGGCCTTTGGTAGCAACATAGGCGTGCTTAGGGGTAAGCACGAAAGCAAGGCAAGTTTGACGCGTGTGTTGGGGCGCGGTAGCAAGTCTGGGTTGCAGAAAATGCGCGGGGAGCGCAAGGCAGTGTACACATAGGTGTACGAAGGTGGCGCACGTCATAGGGGTGTGCATGTGTGCGGACATGTGAGTGCACTGGCTCAAGAGGCATGGGGCGTGCGCACAAGCTGAGTGAACAGTATACAAGATGGCACGACAGTGGCGCAAATGCGTGCAGGGGTAGCGTGCAAAAGTACAGCACAATAGGGGCATACACCATGCGAAAATGAGAGGCGTTCACTTGCGACTGTGTGCGGGCAATGGCGGTTGAGCATGGAGCATGTAGGCCCAGCTTTCCAAGAGTAGTTCCTAGAGATATGCTTAAGTAAGCGGTTATCGGGCTGTTATCGGAGTAACTACCAGAAGAACATGGCCTTGGACATGTGACTAGAAGTGGCAGTTACAGCCATAGGAAGTGGGCAACAATTACAACTTCTATGCTCAAGGTAGTCGGTAGTTTTCTAGTTCGTAGGCAGCGGTTACTAGAGCCAAGGGGGAGTGGAGATGTCTTCCCTGAACATACATTAGTGAAGCTCATTTCGGTGGGAAAAACTTGAGGTGGCAGATGGGCAGCATGCCACCTCTAACCCTAGGCAAATGGGGGTGTCATTTGCCACTTGTATATATATAGGGGGGGTGAGTTTGTGTAAAGGGATCCCGGTTTTTGGTAACTTGAGTGTGAGGTCCTTGAGCACTATAAGCCTTAAACTATATTATACACTTTTAGTCTTGAGAGTTGCTGAATTACCTTAACAAAAATTGCTTCCGCAAGGCATGTTCAAGGGGTTGGTCGAGCAAGGCTTGACGCCATCACTCGGGTGCCACATCTTTGAGAAAAACCCGATGACAACTTGGTATCAGAGAAAAGGTTGGATTTTGCTTTGAGCTAAGGTGGTACTTTTCAGCAACGGTTACGAAGCGGGGTTGCTTCTAGTGGGGAAAACTAAACTCAAGACTTGGTTATATCAGTTCAAAGCAAACTGATTGTGCAACTAACAAAGGCAAACTAACATGGCCGGAGAGTCGACAAAGGATAAGCTGGCGCGAGTAGATGCTTTGGTGGGTACTTTACAATCGGACTTGGAAAGTTTGGCTAAGAACATAGAAATCAATTCTATTGAGATGGCTAGAGTTAAGTAAACTTGCGGAGAGTTTGTGGCTGAGTTTTTGGATAAGCTGAACAAGGTTATAGAAGATGTTGTGGCATTGGCGGAGACAATGAAAAGCAACATTGGGAATCTTGAGGAGGAGGTGGGTTTGTTGAAACAGGTAGTAAGCAACACTTCCCAAGCGGAGGATGGGCCTTCGAAAATAAAGGTGCCCGAACCTAAGGCTTATAACAGAACTCTCAATGCCAAGGAGTTGGAGAATTTTTTATGGGACATAGAGCAGTATTTTAGAGCTACTCAGTACCTAAAGCAGAGCAGATCACAATCACAAGTATGTACTTGGAAGGTGATGGAAAATTGTGGTGGCAAAACATGCTTCAAAAGGATGTTGAAGCACAGTGCCTAGCGATAGAGACATGGGACACACTCAAGTGAGAATTCAAGGGGTAGTTCTTGCGGGGTAATGCTAGCTGGCTCGCAAGGGAGGGCTTGAAGAAGCTTAAGCATACTGGATCAGTGAGGGAATACTTCAAAGAATTTAGTTCGTTGATGTTGGACATCAAGAACATGTCGGATGAAGAAAAACTCTTTAACTTTATGTCTAGATTACAGCCGGGGGCTCAAATCGAATTGTGGAGGCAGGCTGTGCAGGACTTGCCAACAGCAATAGCAGTTACCGATGGTTTGGTGGATTTTCGGTTCGTGAACACTTCTCCTTCCGAACCCAAGAAATCAAAGGATGGCAAAAAGAGTAGTTCTTCACGTAATGGTGGGAAAAAGAACAATGGCCAAGCCAAAGCCAAATAAGGGAATTTGTAAGAGAAGAGTTCGGGATGCTTCATCTGCAGTGGACCATATCGAACAAAAGAGTGTACGAAGCGCGAAAAGCTTAATGCTTTGATGAAGGAAATAAAAGGGAAGTCTTCACAACCTTCAGCTATTGAAGCAAATGCTGCACGCATGAATCCTTTACAGCTGCTGAACAACATGAAAGTTAAGGTAAAGGAAGATCCCATGGAAGATGAGACGCTAGAGAGTATCTTGCGGGGTAAGTTCTACCAAGGAGGACTAATGTGTGCAAAGGTGACAATCGACGGGGTTGAAGTGAGGGCAATGATTGATACAGGAGCAACAGCGAATCTTGTGGAGGTGAACTTGGTACCGCGCCTTGGATTGCAAGTCGCCGAAGCCAATCTTACCGTGAGTCCTACTTCAAACCATAAAGTGGTTCCGAAAGGCATAGCGGTAGCTGACCTAGGTGTAGGCACTTGGGTGCGAGATACCAGATTTGTGGTCATGACTATGTCGAGGTATGATGTGATTTTGGGAATGGAGTTCCTGTACAATGCAGAGGTGCAAGTACTGCCTCACTTGTCAAGCATTTGGATCGGGGGCATAGTGGAGCCGTGCATGGTCGAGTGTGATTATTTGAATTTTAGTAAGCTAAAACTATCACTCCAAGCTATTGTTGATGGTTTATATCGAGGGAGTTCAGCGATGATGTCAGTGGTTGAGGAGCACGATCAAGCTAGGGAGGGGCTTGTCGGGTATACCAGGGCATCCAATGAACTTATGCCTGGTGAGTCGATGGGGCCTCGACTAAACAAGTTACTGGATAAAGGAAAGGGCCAAGGTGAACAAGGATCAAAGGCGAAGTCCCTAGCCATTGATTATAACTATCGGAGGGCTACTAACAGTAAGAATGCGGGAGTCATTCGTGTGGGTACCAGCTGTAGCGAGCTTTTACCGTGCGGGGAAAAACGGGAGTGCATGGGTATGGAAGCACGGGGCTTCAAGCACTTCAAGACAGCATGTGGGGTTCCAATGGGAGTTTCACAAGGGGTAACTTGGTTCTTGATGCTGTTAGGGGTAGCAGCATAGTTTCTCACATATGGGTTTACACTTGGTAATCGAGTGGTTGGCGGGAAAGCACAATGTGGCGGGCTGAAGTTGGGAAAGGCATATGTGGCTGCCTAGACTTAAGATTTTCTCGACAACATGACAGCGGAGGCGGACTTTTGTTGTGTGGTTTGCAAGGAATACAAGTAGGGGCTTGTGCAGACGCGTGGAGAAACAACTGGTGGCGGAAAACACAATCTCAGGGGAGATTATGGCCAGTGGGAGTGCTACAGGTGCGGGATCAAAATGCGGCAACAAATGATTCCATAGGGGCAGAACATCCGACAGACATTAGGATGGTGCAGTGGGTGCGTGGTGAGCCCAAGGTTGGCATGCGGGTACGTGGTGAGCCCAAGGTTGGCATGCGGGTGCGTGTCAAGCAGAAAGAAATGGAAGCTTCATTTTAGCAAGGCAAGAAGGAGGTTATGGCATACTTGGTTACACTACCGACGAGGACGTCAGGCTTTTTAGGTGGGGGAGGTTTGTCACCGCCTTAGTCATGGTGGGCGATGCCAAGGCATGGCTTGCGGCCTTGTGCAAGGCCTTTGGCAGCAGCATAGGCATGTTTGGGGGCAAGCACAAAAGCAAGGCAAGTCTGAAGCGTGTGTTGGGGCATAGCAGCAAGTGTGGGCTACGGAAAATACGCGGGGAGCGCAAGGCATGTGTACATAGGCGTGCGAAGGTGGCGCACGTCATATCTCGCAAGCGCGAGGGCTCGTATGTTTGCGAACATGTGAGCGTACGGGCGCAAGAGGTATGAGGCGCACACACAAGTTGAGCGGACAATATGTGAGATGGCGCGACAGTGGCTCAAATGCGTGCAGGGGTAGCGCGCAAAAGTGCAGCAAAATGGGGGCATGCACAGGGGTTGGACCATGCAAAAATGAGAGGCGTTCACTTGCGACTGTGTGCGGGCAGTGGCGGTTGAGAATGGATGATGGGTGTCGAAGCCAGCAAATATAAAAACCTACTCTAAACAAGTTTGTGTATAGCGATTGAGCAAGGTCGTGTCCACAAAGATCGGTAATTATTTAAATTCTTTTAAAATGAAAATATAAAATTGGGGGATTTTTGAGATAATGAAAATTAAATAAAAATAATAATAATGCAAATTAAAAATGGTAATTCAAAATGGGAAAACTCTGGTTGAAGGAAATAACTCAGCTTTGATTCGATTACTGATCATTGATACAAATTCAAAAATCATTATTACTTAAAAATAGACCGGTTATAGCTACTGAAACCCTTTAATAGCCAATCTCTCCTTAACTAGTCGATAATCAAGGTACCACCGTTGATTATTTCCCTAATCAATAGACAACCCTATATACAATCATATGATTTAATCAATTGACAGCCTGAAAAACTAGGGAGACCCAAATCCTAATCAACACATATGATGATTCATTTAAATTAAATTGCTTATTCTCATAACACAACGCACTGCTATGCTATTCGCCACAAACATCAAAATCTTCATACCATGAATCTTTTAATTGGCAGTAGATTAAGTTGATAATTAAATTGTGGCCAATTATCTATTAACAAACATAATCATGACAATAATTCAGAGAATAAGCAAATATCCAAAAAGCAATAAAACAATTAAGGCATAAGAGAGATCTCACAGTATGAATCAAAGCTTCATTAATCCTCAACCAGAAAAATGAGTTTAGTTACTCATAGAGAAGAGAGAAAAGATTTTTCTAGGGTTTTCTTTTTAGTTGTCCTCTCCCCTCTTTGTAATTCACGTCTTTTCTCTCTTATAGTTTCCCAAAAAATAAAAATACTAAAATCTAAAATATTATCTAAAGATTTAATTCAAAATTACAAAAATAACTAAAAAGATAAAACATGTCAAAATAAAAACTACATGTTCTCAGTTGACAACACGCGCCCACGCCTAATCAACAAACCTCTTCTAAAGCTCAGAATTTCTCCATAAAGACAATTCCTTCTCAAACATCATCTTTTTGCTCAATTTAGCACCAGTCAATAGAATTGCACCTACAAAAATAAAGCACAAGTAAATCACTATTATTAAGTGCAAAATATTGATATCAAGGGGAATAAACAACGCAAAACTAATGTATAAAATGCACTCCAACAATGGAGCATGTGGGCCGGGCTTTTTGGAAGCAGTTCCTAGAGATATGCGTGAGTGGGCAATTATCGGGCGGTTATCAGAGTAACTACCAGAAGAACATGGCCTTGGACATGTGACTAGAAGTGGCGGTACAGCTATAAGAAATGGGCAGCAGTTACAACTTCTTTGGTCAAGGTAGTGGACAATATTCTAGTTCATAGGCAGCAGTTGCTAGAGCCAAAGGGGAGTGGAGATGTTCTTCCCTGAACATGCATTAGTGGAGCCTATTTCGGTGGGGAAAACTTGAGGTGGCAGATGGGTAGCATGCCACCTCTAACCCTAGGCAAATAAGGGTGTCATTTGCCACTTGTATATATATAGGGGTGAGTTTTTCTAAAGGGATCAGATTTTTGGTAACTTGAGTGTGAGGTCTTTGAGCACAATAAGCCTTGAACTATATTGTATCTTTTCTTTGAGTAATAGAAAAGTTGGAGGGTTGGTGCCTTTCGTAAAACTAAATACTTGTGTTCTTGTTGCTTGTTGCCTCCTTTGTTGTTTGGTTTGTGTTAGTGTTTGTGAACCTCTTTTAGTCTTGAGCGTTATTGAATTGCCTTAACAAAAATCGCTTCCGCAAGGTGTGTTCGAGAGGCTGGTCGAGTAGGGCTTGACGCCATCACGCGGGTGCCATATCTTTAAGAAAAACCCGGTGACAACTAGCCTTTTGGGAAAATACTGATAACCCTCCATCTTCTTTGCCATATACCCCATCATCATTTCGCTCAGCCTAATTAAATCTTCTTGTATCTATACCCCGAAGGTACATTGAGCAAAAAGTCACATGCTTCATTTACAATATAGGCCTCTGTAATAGAACCTTCAGGTCAAGCTTTATTCCTCGCATATTTTTTTAATTTTCCTAAATATCTTTCAATTGGATACATCCATTGGTATCGAATAGGGCCAGAAATTTTAGCCTCCAATGGTAGGTGAACAGCCAAATGGTCCATAATGTCATTTTAAGGGGAGCATATTTAACAAGGGGAGTTATTGATATAGAGGACTACATACACTGTACTCTTTTTCCTTTACTAGGATTTTGTCCCATTAGGTTTTTTCTAGTAAGGTTTTAATGAAGCATATTCTTTGTAGGATGAGCATCCAACGGGAGTGTTATGAAATAATTATAATTATATAGATGTTCATCAAAGCAACTTTTCATCTCTCCACAAACAACTCTTCATCTATTATGACTTCCACTATCTCATAAGAAGTTATGACTAATGATATATCCATTTACTAATCATTTTCTTCATTTGTATGGTTATGAGACTGTAAAAAGAGGTCTCATCTCCTTATATGTATACACTTGAGATTGAATAAAATTCATCTCTAAACATTGTGTCTCTTATTTACTTTCTCTTTTCTTTTGCTATATTGTTGTGCTCTTAATTGATAAATAATTTAACGGAAAGACACTAAAAAGACAATTCAATTTTTCTTTTTCGGATAATATCCAAAATTTAAAAAAAGTGTTTTCAGATTATAAATCAAATGGCCATGTTGTAAAGTAAATGGAGGTCACAGGGGAGTGCATAAAGCAATATTTTCACAAATGATTAAAAACGTTTAATTTAATTTATTTCATATAAAAATACAAGAGAAAAAAGTTAAAGATTTGCACAAAAGCTGGTGGGTGTGGGCCTCAACTCTCAACCACCCCCACTATATGAGCCTAGCTATATTTGTGAGCAACGGATTTACATGAGACAAAATGATAAAGTCAATACTTTGAATCAAAGGGATAAGATCACTTTTTTTAATTAACTTTTTTTCAAACCTAATATCGTTTTTGTAGTTTGTGCTAGGACTAATGCCCTTAACAAATATATTTTATGGAGATTTTATATATTTATATATGAAATAATTATTAATTATCAATGGAGTCTATTAATGAAAATGATATTTATTAATCATCAATGGTGCACAAGTAAACAATAACCTAGATTAGATAATTAATATAAAACCTGCACATGATTAGGTGTGTGTGCACAAGTGCATTGCACAATAGAGATCTAATAATCAGACTCATATTTCCACTACCATAAAGCTGAGGGCCACTAAGTGGTGGTGACTCAACTCATAACTCGTTGTCATTTGTGGAGGTCGAAACTTCAACTTTAGATTTGTTGAAATATTTGATGTAATTGATGATTAAGACCCTGCTTAGTTTTAAGGTTGGACAGTCGTAGTTTTTAACTTATGACATTAAGGATGCGTTTGGCACACTGTATTATATTATACTATAATGCATTATTTTAATGCAGGTGTACTATGTTATTCTGTATTGCATTAGTACTGTATTATAACAATGCTGTACAATATTTGGTGCTGCACTGTACTGTATTAATTTTTTGTGATTAACTTAAATTATATATTTATAAAGTAATATTTATTAGTACTTAGAAAAATACTAAATATAGAAGTCTTAAATTTTAGAAATTTAACATTGTTTTAAGTATAAATGTTAAAAAATTTCATAATTCTTCATAAAGATCAAAGCTTTATAGCCTTGAATTTTCAGAAACATAACATTTATTTTTTAGTATTTTCTAAATATATAACCAGTGAAATAAAGATTGAAGCAAATAATTTAATCAAATAATCTCTAAATAATATAATAACGTAAATAAATAGTTAAAACCTACAAGATTAGTTCAAAAGTCATCTTAAGATCATAGAATAAAAGTTTATACATACTACAAGATAATCACAAAATAATAAAGTGATACAATTGTTGTAACATATTCACTAACAAACTGAATTGGCAAAATAATCCAAGTAAGAGTTCTGTAGCATATGTAATAATATTTTATATCATTATTTATATTATTATTAATTATTAATTAATATTATTCAAATTTATTCCTATTTAAATATTTATTATTAGTTGTATTAAATTATTTAAAAATAATTAATCTTTATATATTAATTATTGTAATATAATTAAATAATGTAATATTATATTATATTTTTATATGTTATTTAAGTATTTATTATTCGTTATATTAAATTCTTGAATAATAATCAATTTTTATATATTAATTACTATAATATAATTAAATAATCTAATTTTATTTTATATTTTTATTTTTATATATTATTTAAGTATTTATTATTAGTTATATTAAATGTAATTAAATAATACATTATTTAGTTATATTTTTAATATAATAAAAAATTAAAATATAATATAATATTATTGAATAATAAATTATAAATTTATACTATAATTATAATATAAAAATAAAAAATAAAAATTAATATTATATTAAATTAAATTAAAAAGTTTTATTTATCTATTATTATTATAAAGTAAAAAAAAAAACTAATGCCGGGTTTAGCTAATGCAACCACGTATTTCACCAAACATGCGTAATGAGGGGTGCTAAACAGTAAATACCCACTAAAATATTTGATAAAGACTAGTTATTGACTTATTGTCAATGGCGGGTCTACAAAAATGATTTATTAAGAGGCTAAATTACATAACGACAAAATGTGAAAATTAAAATTTTATGAGTTAATAAAGTTTATAGAAGTTATTTTAACAAATTTAATGGGGGACTAAATTAAATAATAGTAAAACCACACATAAGGGTTACTACTGTAGGCTTTTGTATTTTAATTAAAGTGTAGGCTTTTATAGCTCTCAAAGTTAAAGTTTAAATTTTATGGATTTATGAATTTATGGTGCTATTTTTTATAAATTTAACCAGGCTACTTTAATAAATTTAACGGGAGCTAATTAGTAACTCAAGTAATTTTCTCTTTATTTTTTTGAAATTATTTTCCCCAGAACCCTCACTGGTCATGATTAGGTGGATTCGCCTCTTGTTGTTGTGGTTTATAAGCTAAACTGATTTGATCTCATATTTGTACGACGAAAAATATTTAATATTTTTATTATAATTATTGTTTAACAATCATATTTACTACACACTATCAACTATTATTTTATAGTTACAGTTTTTTCTCATAATAGCTGTGGCTTAAAAGGTATAGCACCTCAATACCAAACACGACCTAATTCATCTTTCTCTTAATTTGTAGGGCCAAGGCATGCTAGACAATACTATCCTTAATGAAAGATTATGTCCCTTCTGAGATAATTTCTAGGTAGTATGTATATAATTTGAGAATTTAGAGAGTGTATATGGAGAGAGCTTTCTCTTAAAAATTAAAAAAAAAAAAAAAAGCTTAACTCTTTGGACTAAAAAATAAATACTTTTAATGTATACTCTCTCACCCATTTGATTCTTACTATGAATATTAATTTTCTTTTGTTGAGATGTATGGTAACATGAATCCAACAAATACAAGAAGTATCAATGGAATCTTTAGCGAAGCTAGCATAGGACAAGATGGGGGACAGATGCCCCATCTAGCTTTGTGGACAAATTAAAAGCAGAACATTTTTTCTTTGAATTTATGAAACTACCCATAAAATTTTCAAAATTGTGAAAATGCCCCATCTGTAACTTGCCCCCTTCCTCCTATTACAAATTGCAATTTGTAAGTTGGAAAAAATTTGGGCTTTCTTAAATCATCAAGATCGGGCCCGTTCATCAGCCCATTTCGTGGCCCATAAAGTAAATAATATAACTTATTAGCTTCGACTACGTTTAGCCAGTTGGAACTGGGATCGTCTACGTCCGGTTTCACTGTACCTGCAATTGGTATTTTTCACGCAGAGTGAAATTGGATTGAATTGATCAAATTATGGAATCGAATTCGAAAAATATGAGTACGCTGCCAGAAGAAAGCTTAGAAGAAGAATTACAATCAGAAGAAACCACGCAGCCGCCATTGCCTTCTGCTTTCGCTTCTCTTCCTCAGCGTCCTCCAACTCAGTCAGTTCTCGTTCTTTTTTTAATCTTTCTCATTTTTTTTTGTTATTTATTCTTGATAAATTGATATATTAATGATCTTTTAATTAATTAGTTAATTAATCATTTTTTAAATTAATGATAGCTTAAATTTCGTAGTTTAGAAGGAGGAGTAAAATGATCTGTATTATTATAATAAAAAAAGAAGGAAGTGATCTTTATTATTGTATATTTTTTTATTTATTGACATGTAAGCTGGATTAAATTGGACTTCATAGTTGAATGATTATATGCACAATTAGTTTGTAAGTAGTAGTGGTTTAGAAGGAAAATAATGATCACGTGATCACTGTACTTTGTGTCTGTTGTAGAGTGTAGTCTATTGGTGCTGTTCTTTGGGGTCCATGCACTAGCAATCATTAAATAAGTGATTATCAAACTTAATTTGAGCGTAGATTATCAAATTAAGTGTTTGAGAATTCGCCACAATCCCAGACATGATCTGAGCCGTTCATTTTTTTTGGGGGGGGGGGGGGGTGTGGCGGGGTGGGTTTGGAAAAATGAGCATTTGGCGAAAATAGTACTTGTGCGAGAATATGAAATATAAAAATGCCATATATGGTTTCATAGATATGGGGCATTGCTGATGACATGGAAGGTTCGTCAAAATGATGTCCAATACTGTGGTGAACCTGTGTTAATAAGTTTCATTAAGGTGAGAAATTGTTGGGGATTCGAGCCTGTTATATTATTTGGCGTCGAATGGGGTCTCTAGATGAAGTTACTAGAAGTTCTTTGCAATACGCAATAAGGGATATTTGTGGCAAGTTATTTTAATTGATGGGGTTTTGGAAAGAAATAATGATGGAAATTAAATTTTTCTAACATCATAGTTATTAATTTTTGTGTGTGTTCTTTTACATTATTATTCTTTTATTTTTCGTAAAGAAGTTCTCTGTCTTTGTTTATAAATTTTCTTGCAGGAGTTCTTTAGAAAAATACGCACCTTTGGATTGGGTGGGTTATTTTGATGAAGAGAAGGATATCTCCATCCCAGACTCAAATGATGTTAGTGTTGAAAATTTGAAAATATTTCAATATCAACATTTGTCCATGATTGTAGTTATTTTCTTCTAATATGCTTTATCATTTTAGGTCTTTCATGTGTATATGGCAGGAACTGAAGGACCAGTGGTTTTTTGTCTGCATGGAGGTGGTTATTCTGGGTATGTTCGAGTATTCTTCAGCTTGATTATTCAATTTTCACTTCTTTTGTCGTAAATTTTTTAAACACATGAAGCAAGATGATGGATCAGTGTATCTACTCAATAACACTTTTGACTGAATGCTGTCCAAGTTCCATATTGATTGATCATTAAATCATTTATAATCAAATGATGTACTTCGATGTATGAGTCTTTTTGTTCCAGTATAGTAATAAGCTAAATTTGTTTGTTATTGTTATCATTGGTTTCAAACCCCTCTCCCCTTTTTTTAACAGTTCAGTTTCTCTCAAGCTTCTTATTGAAATTTTTCAAACTTCTGTTAATAGAAGCTTGTTGTCATTGATTATCAACAAATATTGAGATATATACTGATGTTTGAATACTTAGATTTTATGCACATTTTTTACACAATCAACTAAATACATCTCAAGACTTTTACTTGGTATGCATTTTTTTTTTTTTCATCTTTCTGGGATTCTCTCTCTTTTTATGTAGCTGACACATGATCATATTTCTTGTATGCACTTTTATATCTTGAACTTTCTGACAAAAATAATTTACCTATCTCATTTTGGCAGGCTTTCCTTTGCATTGGCAGCTAGTAAAATTAAGGAGAAAGCTAGGGTAGTTGCTATGGACCTGAGAGGACATGGAAAATCATCCTCAGAAAATGATATTGACCTTTCTATTGAGGTATAGACAATTAGTACTGTATTGCTAGAATAAAGTAATTAAGGACGTCTTGTACAAAAATTGATATTCAGAAAGTTCACTTAATTTTCTGTTGTATCCCTAATTTCAGAGAAAATTGTGTGTTTGCAGACTATGTGCAATGATGTTTTAGCTGTTTTAAAGGAAATGTATGGTGAACAACCTCCTGCAATTGTGCTTGTTGGCCACAGGTTGGACTTCTTTGACTAGTTATTTCCTTTTAAGTTTTGTTGGATAATTACCATGTCTGCATTTTCAGGAGGCCAAAACAGAGTGCTAAAACTTCTAAGCTCATTAATCAAATGGAGTGTTTCAGTTTTGTGGGTCTATGTTTATCCATTTTTTTTCCTGGTTGCATGGTTTTGGTTCTCGTCTGGCACGAGAAATTGAATGATTATGTTAATAATGTAAATAACTAAATGCTATAATGCAAAAAAAATCCGGGCTTTCAGCTGAGCTTTGCTCTTTGGACAGGGTGATAGCATTGAAATTGAATTTCACCAGTATATTTTTGCTAAATGCTTATTTGAGTGGATCTACATACGGTTGCCCTAGTTCTTTACTCTAAAGTCAAAATATGTAATTGGTTAGTTGTCAAAATCTAATGCAAAAGTTGCCTATCTTCCTTATGCTATTTCTGATCGTAGAGTTGAAGATATCTTCAGGCCTTCATAGTCCTTAGTCAAGAGAACAATTATAATGTTTTCATATGATCCTCGGTCTATTGATGAATTACTGTTTATTGACTTGTGCCATAATTTTACAGCATGGGAGGCTCAGTTGCTGTGCATGTTGCCGCAAAGAAAACATTACGATCCTTGCATGGACTGGTTGTTGTTGATGTTGTAGAGGTTTGGTTTCTACAAGCCAACTTTCTCGTCATTATCTGTAACTATTTGCTAACAATGGTATTCTGAAGTGATATTGACAATTGTTTCAGGGAACAGCTATGGCCTCATTGATTCATATGCAGAAAATTCTATCAAGCAGAATGCAGCATTTTTCAAGATTTGAAAAAGCGGTAGCTACATTTCTTTGATACTGCAATTGTTTCTAGTGTTTTTAATGTTGCTGAAATTGATGGAGTATTTGATATTTCATACAATATGACATGTGGTCAGTGCATGACCTTGATTTCAGTATGTGAATGAGTAAGTGGTTGATGAAATATTTGATATTAATAGCCAATTTAATGCATTTAGCGAGTCCCTATGTTGCCAGACAGTGGTTGAAACTTAGCAATATATACATGTAGTATTTGGTAATAGGAATTTAGATTCTAGGGGATGACTTGCTGAGCTTAATTTTAGTTTTTTGTTTAAAGCAACAAACTATTTGGTGGTAATGAAGAATTTAGCAAAAGTAACAGAACTATTCATGAATAACCCTAATTATAATAATTATTTTTTCCACAGGAAACTGAAAGGGTAAATTAGTAATTAGGAAGGAGCAAATACAGAGTGGATCATGTGTCAAGAAGGAAACAAAACCAGCCCTTAAAGGGTGTCTACATCTATTGTCAAAAAGTCTGAAATGTTCTTTATCTTTCAATGCAGTGTGTATGAAGACACCTCAGTCCACTGCATCAAAACCACTCCCAACAGAACAGCATACTCGAAATACCTTTTCGATTGAGGTCTATAAAGAAGAAAGAAGGAACTTAAAAATACTTTTGAAAAGCAGGCAGAGAGAAATCTTAAAAAGAAATTCTAAAAGTTCGTCACTTTCCTTTCTAAAATGTGATTATTCTTTCTTCCCAATTTCCTCTAGTAATAATTAATAATCGCCACTAGATAAAATATATACCACCATGAACCAAACTCTAGTTAAATGGATCAGAAGTACCTATTTCCATGAACTACTATAATGTCATAATAAGATAAGATGATGTAGTGACATGCCATTGGCATTGGCCAAACACCGTTTTATTAACCCAAAGGTAGTTCTGAGCTGGAAAGTTATTTTCAATGCAAGCTTTTATTTACCATTGAAGTTTGGCTATCTTTGTTAATCTAGAAACTGTGCAGATTGAATGGAGTGTGAAAGGAGGTTCTTTGAGAAATGTTGACTCTGCTCGTCTATCTATCCCTTCCACATTGAAGTACGATGATTCCAAGAAGTGGTAAGTGGTTCTGCTATTTTAACTAATTTTTATTATGAAACTTTCAAGTCCTTTTTCTTGATGGTATCATTATGAATTTGTGTTGCAGTTATGTCTACCGAGCACGATTAGAAGAAACTGAACAATATTGGAGAGGCTGGTATGTTTGTTAATTGTTATTAACATTTACATTAAAAATACAACATCTTAGCAAGAGTTAGCATTATTATTTTGTGTTAAAATGCAGCTGATCTAATAAATTATGGGTGTATGGTAAGAAAGAAACAACCTTTTTTCTTTGAGAAAAGAAAAGAAAGCATTGGTGGCTTGATGCTTTCTTATCTTGTTTGTTCTTGTCAACCTGCTCAGCAAATCTCTATTACATGATGATCTAATGCATGACTAAGTAGAGGCTAACTAATGTTGACTTTAATTATTATGAGATGTTTAAAGTTTTCTCTCAGCATCTTTTATTGCAAAAACTCATTTCCATATTGAACAATTAATGATCTTGCAGGTATGAAGGTCTTTCAGAGAAATTTCTGTCATGTCCTGTCCCAAAGCTATTGCTTTTAGCAGGAACAGACAGACTGGACAGGTTTGCTTAGTTCAGCTATTCTAAATAGTTTTTAAGATGTTTATTAATATTGTTGTTCATCAATGTGTATGTGTTATGGTTATACTATTTGAACCACCTGGCCGTCAAATGTGTCAATCAGATATATGCTATCTCATCGGCAATGCTTGAAATCCACCAATTATTTTGTAATTTGCATGAACCTTGAGGGAAAGGATACACGTCATATCTTTCTTTGGTGGCAATTAATATCTATTGTCCATACTGCCATAACAAGTTGGTATTTATAATTTTTTTTGCACTGTTTTGGAACAGGCCTCTCACAATTGGGCAAATGCAAGGGAAATTTCAAATGGTGGTTGTCAGACATTCTGGGCATGCCATACAGGTCCCCCAATTGTATTTCTTGATGAATTCTTTACATTTCTGATTTATTTATGAATTACAAGTTCTAATATCCTACATCATTTCAGGAAGATGCGCCTGAGGAGTTTGCATCACTGATACTCAATTTTATATCTCGTAACCGAATTAGCCCCCATGGAGTTGAGGTTGGTATTCATATTTTGTTATAAATTTAAATTCTAAATTGTTCTCAAGTTTCTTCTAGCTCTTCTGTCAGAAAATCTTACAAGCATTATTTCTTTCAACTTTTCTATTTCCTCTAGAATCCAATATTATTCTTTTATATTGTCATAATCTTTCAATCACACACACTAACATCCACAAGGAAAGCAATTTGTCTATAGTATAGGGAATCACTAAATAATCAGTTCAATATCCAATGCAAGTTATCAAGAGAAACTACATTAGTTTTCAGTGTGCTAGTATATGCACTGATTTTGTCCATAGAATTAATGATTTGTCAGTAGACTGCCTCAGCTGTAGTGGCAAATTCCTTGCTACTAATTAGAAACCAAATGTTTTGTGAACAACAAGACTAATGATCTTAATGTAGAACCTACTTATAAGACTATTGAGAACATAGGATTCCATTGAGGCTTTGACACAGTTAAGGATTTGTTCCAACCTTGTGCTCTATATTCTTCCTGTTGTCAACAATTTTGTTGTGCGAAACCTTCTCAAAACTTTGCCTATAATGATAATAACATACGATTCAATTATGTGCTCGTTTTTGAGATGGTATATCACATGCTTGCTTCGGAAGAGTAGTCCACACAACCTTGTTTATGTTCTTTACTGAAATTAATCCATGGTGTTGCAGATACCTGGGCTCCGTCGGCCATTGCAGTCACAGTCTCAAACTTAATATTTCATCAGTCACCAGTGATTCCCTGCTTACTGATGGGCAAATAGCAAGTCCCGGGCTTTTCTTTATTCTTTGACTAGAAGGCATGGCATGTTATTTTGTTATTTCTGTGCTTTTCCTTGTTTCCATTTCCTTTCAGTTTGTTTGTAGCAATGTTTGTGGTGCTTCATAATCTGACGACCAGATGAGGGTATGTGTATAAGATTTAGTAAATAACTCATAGAGGCTTTACGTTTTCATACAGTTTGTGCTGTTTTCTAAATTTACATCCATGTTTCTAATTTTACTTTTAGTCAAAAGTTTCGAGATTTTGTACTCACAAAACAGCAAGCTCCATGCAAGACTGGAACTGAAGTGGCTTATTTTAGTTCCAGGTGACCCGGAGCCTTTAGTTCGAGGTGTTATTTTCCAAGAATATTTTGTCCTTGAAATGGAAGTTTAGCAAAAGGTAAGGCATTTTATAGAAAATTTCTTCCCCAAGGAAGATTTACAAATTGAAAAATGAAAAAATGGACACAACAGAAGTAACAAATCTTGCCATCTGGGCAGAAGTTTCTTACAGCCGTACAATAGGGTTTACATATGATAAACCCAAAGCATTATACATATTGTACGCGCTATAGTCTACAGTGTCAGACAATGAACTAATCAATCCTTCAGCAAGCTTGTAAATTATCTATTTTATATTTAATCTCTTGCTAACTTGAGTTAAAATCTCATCACGTAAACTCACTTTAATTCATTTGTCAACAGATAAGCTTAAGACCTTACAGCAATTCCCAACCTATAGTCTATATCACCATTAATAGTTTTATGCGTACAATGGACTTGAGGAAGAAAGTGGCTTCTTATAGGCCGATCATTCCGAATGCCTGGTCTCCTTACTAAGTCTGCCACTTAAGACACTTCTTGCAGAGTTGCAGTGGCCTGTTTTTGGTTTTTAATTCTGGTTTAAAACTGAACAAGAAACAAAAACCGAAATTGCTACACTCATTATTGGGTTTCACTATTCACAACAAATATCACCATTCTTAAAACAGACCCAGACCAGAACACAACACACTGGTTAAGCCAATGATTCAACTTGCACATAACTCAAGATTGACATTTTCATAGCAGCAGGCAAATATAAATAGCAGCTACACAATAAACCGAGAACTACTGGTTAAGGAAAAGCTAGCCGTAAACTGCCAGTGATAACCATTATCATAGATAATCTGACTAAAATGAAAAATCATTTGCAATAGAATATTCACCCAAAATTCATAAAATATGATTATAACCAGGAAATTCAATTGAATATTATGTTTGCCAATGACAGCAACCTTTTCTCAAATTAGCAATGCTCAAGTTACAAAGAGCATGGCTGAACCTTAAAGGTCTAAAATTTATTGGTAAAAAATAGTACTATATCCGCACCGCAAAACAATCTTCAACAACTGCAAAATGGAATAGGTAAAGTGAGTATCGGCAAGTTCTCATGCAGTAGATTGCTTCAAATATGCAATAAGGTCAGCACGATCCTGAGGCTTCTTCAATCCAGGGAATACCATCTTTGTTCCAGGAATGTACTGCAATCAAAAAATTG
Source organism: Clausena lansium (assembly GCA_030449835.1). Taxonomy (NCBI): domain Eukaryota; kingdom Viridiplantae; phylum Streptophyta; class Magnoliopsida; order Sapindales; family Rutaceae; genus Clausena; species Clausena lansium. The sequence goes on along the minus strand of JASUUF010000259.1, from coordinate 4,948,215 downwards.
GAAGTGTCAGGAAGCCAGAAGGGAAAAAAATGTAAAAATAGAAAAAGCAAATTGATAAGAAAAGAAAAAATATTAGGTCACACCTCATCATTCCACTATAAGCATTGTAACGACATGTTTAAACATATCCTAGGTAAGAACCATTAACTAATAATTTTGTAGATAGAAACATAAAAACCCTTGACAGAGAACTCAGGACAACTACACTACTAGACATGAAACAATACATCTGGTTTTCTCATAGCATAATATTGGAAAGCGAGAGCGCAAACTCATTCTATTTATGCCATCTTATAAAACCACTACAATGAACTGACACTTTATACAAAAAAACACTTGCACAAAAAGTTTAACATAAAATAAATATGCCTAGCAAACACATTGAACCATGCTAATCTTATTGACAACTATTACACCAAGACAATTGATATTATGATATTGATGAGATTTATACAGAAATCATAAATGTCATACCTTCTTAGGGTTGAGCAAGTAATCGTACAAAGTCTTTTCCTCCCAAATCACAGCCATGTTCTTGTTAGCAGCTGAGTATGAGTACCCAGGTGTAGTCCCCGATTGCCTTCCAAACAATCCATTCAAATTAGGACCTGCATCATAGTTTTTTTTTTTTTAAGGCAATATACAAAGGGGGGAAAAGAACACTAGATTCCATTCGGCTCATTCCAATAAAACCCGAATCATATATAACACAATTTTTTAAGAGAAAATTAAGAAACCTCACCGACCCAATTTACAGAAATAAAAATCCTAAATTCCCAGTAAATTGTGTCTATTAAAACCCTAAGATCATATATAATTTCGAACCCACTTAATGAAATCAATACACAAAGTCGCCAGATCTACAAACTATCAGATCCCAGGAAAAAAAAAAGTGACGGCGACAGACAGACAGACCTTGTTTGTGACCAGCGCCTTTCTCGACGGTGTGGCACTGAGCGCACTTGGTCTTGAAGATCTTCTCTCCGGCCTTTGCATCGCCGGGGGGTGCCTCATTAAACGACGCCATTTTTGGTGGTGTTTTGAAAGAATCAAAGAGAGAAAGAAGACGCAGAGAGAGAGAGAACGCTGTGTTGTGTTCTTGATGAAGAGAAAGTTATTTAGGGTTTTGATTTTGAATTTGATTTGTTGGTTTGGTTTTTCGGTTCTTTCCGAGAGGCTGCTTGGAATATTCGAGAGGTAAAAGCACGTGGTCGCCCGAGTCCCCTAACACCGTAACTATACACGTGTCTCGGTTTTAGTGGTGACAAGATCAGCTATTTTTGACCGTCCAATTATGTTGAACGGTCTTATTGCGTGCGCGAGTCGGTAATTATTACCTGTATACTCGGGGACCTTTCTTTATTTATATTTTTGGAGTAATTATTACATCCGGATCCCTTAAATTTTACATTTTTCCATTTGCGTTAACTACGTACCTGACCCCCACGTGACCTCTGAAGTTCTATCGATTTAAAATGCGATCATAACCGTTAAATAGAATAATAAAACTCTCAATCTTAATGAAAAATACATAAATTTATTTATTTTTATTGAGATTTTTGGAGTAATGATAAAAATATTGTGGGGTCAAATATAAAGTGAAAATAAGCATTAAATATTTTCAATTAAAGGAAAAGACTTAACTCAAGTGGTAAGAACATTACCCCCTTAAGACTAAGATCTTGAGTTCGAATCTCATCAAGAGATAATGGGTGAAATCTAATAATCCTAAAATATATATATATATTTCAATTGAGCTTCTAACAAGCAATTGCTTAGTCATTTAAAAATGACACTTTCAGAATTTATGGAAACAATCATATAATTTTATGAAGAGAAATTATCACTGTACCATATTTCTTTTGTTATATGTACATCTAACCACCACAAAATTTCAACATGTTCATTAGACTACCTTTGTTTTTAAATTTATATCAATCAACCACTTTCACACTATAAAATGACAATTTAACCCCTAAATAAATTATAAGACTATTTTATTTTGCAAAATTTTAAAAATAAAAAAGTTATAATTACAAGATTACCCTAAATTTAATAAAACAAATAAATGTCAAAATCCAAAGATGTTAATTTCATTTAAAAATTATCATTTTAATTTTTTGTAATTATAATTTCATTTAATTTGTATAAGGAAGTTTCTTTATTTTAATTATAGAAAAGTTTATAACAATTATAGGGATTTTTTCTCTTCATGTTAATTTTTGTAAACTTCCATATACTTAATTTAATTATAAGAATTAAATGAAATTATAATTACAAAAAAATTAACATTACAATTTTTAAATAAATTATAATTATAAAAAATTAACATCTTAGATTTTTTGATTTATTTATTTTATTAAATTTAGAGATATTTTTGTAATTATAATTTTTATTTTTCAAAATTTTGTAGAATAAAATAGCCTTTTAATTTATTTACAGGTAAAATAGTTATTTTTAGTGTCAAAGTCATTGATTGATATAAGTTTATAAACAAATATGGTTTATAGAATATGTCAAAATTTTATAGTGATTAGATGTACATATGATAAAAAAAAAGTGGTGCAGTGATAATTTTTTTTTATGAAATAATTTTTTATTTCACATATGACAGAACTTTCAATGATTCATTTGGCTTTTTTATTTTAGTCGGATTAATGAAACCCAAAATATTTTTCTTTATTTAATTAGAGTATATTTGGATATGAGTTTTTGATCTTTTTAATTTTTGTAATAAGTGTATAAACTCTAGAATATGGGCTTTGTCAAAATTCTTTCATTGGAGCCATTATCCTCGAACATTTGAGAAATTAAGTTTGACTCTTATTCAATATCTATGACTATTCCATAAACTTCTGTTTGTATGAACGAATTCTAAACATATTTGAAAAACTTGTCCTCTATTTAGAACGGTAATTTATTTTTTGAGCATTCAAGAAATAAAGATTTTTTTATGTAATTTTATTTTAAAGTGTAATTATAATAAAATATTTTATCAATTTATGTATTTAAAGAATAATTTAATGAGTTGAGAGACCTCCACCCTTAAATTTATTGTAGAAGTCCAATTTGCTCATTATCATTTTTGGCAAGCATGGAGAGACGCATGGCCTTTTTTCTTAAAATATTATTAAATACTTAGTACTGTTTTTATGGGCTGGAGTAGCCCAACCCCAGGTAATTAAAAGGGCTATTTACAGCCCAGGCCCAAATAGGTTTTAAAAGAACGAAGCAAAACAATGAGGATCGGTTCGGTTTATTGAACCTTAGAACCGGGTTCTAACCTTTCGATTTTTTCGTTTTTGACTTTTTGGCCTTACTGGCACTTTGTTAAGAGCCGTTTGTTTCGGTTTTCTGATTTTCATTTCAGTTTTTTTTTTTTACATTTTTTTTATTGCAATGTACCAAACTAAAAATCGAACCAAACATTTTGATTTTGTTAAATGTTGAACCGGTCAAATTTTTTAAGGAAAATTATTACTTGTATACTTTTAATTTACTCTATTATCAAATATATTATAATATTTTTAAGATATATCAGTCCTCTACCTTAAATTGACAAATTATATTTACCGTCTACTAAACCATTAGTTACTGTTTAAATGTAATGATGTCAAAGGAGTAATCTAGTCTTTACATATGAAAATAAGAAATAAAAGTGATAATTTAAAGGTATACAAGTGATAATATGACAATTTACCTTAATTTAAATTTTAAAATATATAAGTGATAATTTTTCTTTACCTTAATTTGAGTTTAAGGGCAAAATCATCAATTTGTTACAATTCAGTTAACTTTCAAACGGCAACTAACCGTTTAGTGGACGACATATAATTTTTGTCAAGTTAAAGTAAATAACTTATATACATTGAAAGTGTTGTAGTATGTTTGATAAAAATATATTTTAAGAATATACAAGTGAAAACTTTTTTTTTGTTAATTATTATGTCAATATCCATTTGTTTTAATTATTATCATTCGAAAGAATTGTTTGGCGTCATTTTTCACAAGTTATTTTATATTTTATAAAAACAAAAAAAAAATATAAAATCTATTTAGTAGATATGTTTTCATTCAACTTTTATGATACACTAAAAATAAATTATGTCTTTTATTATTTAAAGCAACAGAGTGTGGGCCCTTATGTCAGCTATTTTCGCAAACTTTTTTCGTTTACTCTAAAATCCTCAAATTTACATCTATTTTTATTTAATAGATAAGGAAAAAATAAAAGTGAGTTGATGACTTTTTTTTTTGTGGGTTTTTAAGAGAAAAATAAGGGATTAATTGAGAATTTTAAAGTAAGAGGGTGATTTAAAGATAAATAATTTATAAGGGGATAATTTAAAATTAACCCATTTAAAGTTAGATTAGATGTTTTTAATTACTTCTCAAAAATAAAAAGATGTTTTTAATTAGAAAAGGAACCGGACCGACGGCTGGTCGGGTTTTTCGTTCTCCGGGTTTCGCTCACCCCGACCAGTCTCACGAAACCCTTGAAGCAAGAAGCTCGGTGAATGAGGAGGCTTCCATAATCAAATGAAAAGAATGAAATTATCAAAATCTTCAAAGAAGAATCTCAGATACTTGTCAATCGCAAACCCTTATTTCTATCTTCGCTATCTCTTCTCTAATTCTTCGCAATCATCTTTATCTTCTAATCTCAAAACCCTAGTCTCACCAAAAACCTCCCCAATCCCAATCTTGAATTCAAATCAATTTCAATCAAAACCCACTTCACATCCTTCATATTCCTTCATTTTCTCAATTGGTTCGTCTTCATTTTTTCGTTTAACTCACCCCTCTTGTCATTCTTCACAAAATCTGCATTTCAGTGCCTGTAATGGCGGCTGTAGAAATCAAATATCGAAACTTGGTTTGTTCACAAGTAGATGCATTTCATCCTTTGCAATGGTTCGTGGGTCTTATGCCACTCCAAAGCAAGTTTCAGAGATTATTGAATTGTTTAGAAGTGGTGATAGTGAAATGGAATCCAAGTTGGTTTCGATGAATGTAAGTCTATCTAATGCTTCTGTTATTGAGATTTTACGGGTTTTGAATTCCGAAAAAGTATCTGCATTATGTTTCTTAAAGTATATTAGGGAAATTATGCCGGAATTTTATAAGAACTCTGATATTTGTAGTTTAGTTATTGATAATTGTGGACGATTAGATGATTACGAGACAATGCGTCAACTTTTGGATGAGTTTAATGTGTACCAAGTTTGCCTAAATGAAAAGGCATTTGGGTTTTTACCTGTATTGATTTCAAGTAAGGCGTTGACCAAGAAATGCATATGGAGAGTGGTTGAGGTTTTGAATCAAGTTGAGGGTTCGTGTCTTGCTTCTGGTGTACGAGCATTGATTGAGATGTTTAGTGTTCTTGGACTGTATGAAATGGCTAAGTATGTGATAAAGAAGACGGAGAGGAAGGTGTCTTACTACAATATTCTAATTAGGGAAATGTGTCGCAGATGTGATTTTAAAGGACCAAGAGATTTACTTGTTGAAATGAGGCAAGTTGGTTGTGAACCAATCACACTGACTTATAATTATGTGCTTGGTGTTTTGTGTAAGAATGGTCAAGATGCTGAGGCTTGTGAACTACTTGAAGAAATGCTTGGAAAGAATTGTCACCCGGATGCTATAACCTATGAAATATTTATAGTTTACTCCTGTAGAGTTGGAAAGTTTGATGTTGCATTTAAGTTTTTTAATCATATGGTGAAGAGGGGTCTTGAACCTCGGCTATCGACACATGCTGCTGTTATCAAGGGTTATTTCAGTTTTCATCGATATGAGGATGCTTACAAGTATGTGGTTCTTTCAGCTGATGAGTATAAAAGCTCTAGCAACATGATGTATAGCCTACTTGCGAGCCTTCATGATAAAAATAACAATCCAGTAATGGCCAAGAATGTACTTTTGGCAATGATGAAAAATGGTCTAAGACCAAATGTTTCAGTATACAGGAGAGTTTTGAAGCATCTACATACATCACATCAAGAACATATGGCCAAATGTCTAAGTAACAGGTATTCTAGTTTGAGTTTAGTGTCAAGTGCAGAAGCTAGATGATTTCTGGTATTATAATTTTAAAATTATTTTCTTCCCCCATGCAAAGCTAGCTTGTAGGAGCATTGTAGCTAAAATGAATCTGAAGGGCATTTTTCCTAGAATTTGTGTTCTTAGAAACCAACTTCTGATTTTTTTTTTCTAATTCTATCAAGCATCAGACTCAGGTGCTGGTAATAATAAAAACATAACATTTATGCTTCAAATGTTGTAGTGAACTGAACTACGTTCATCCTTTCGAGTGAATTATTAGCGACAAGTTTTCCTTATCACCTTTTGTCCTTCATTATGTTTTACTATTTTGTTACATCGTAGAACTAGGAAAATGTATGAGGGGAACTTTGTTCCTTAAGACATTCATGTTGTTCTGCTCACATTCATGTGTTTTCTATGTTTTGTATCTTTGCTTCCCAATGAATATACTTGCTACAGAACCATTTATGACTCAGAAGTTTATCAGATATTTGCTCCTGAATCCAGTAAAGATGTTTTCATGTCTATGAGGTGATTGCCATGGAAACAACTAGATAAGCTGTATGATTTTAATGAACTTTATTTCATTGTTTGACGGTTATAACGGAGGGGTCCTGATCTGATGCGTGTACTCGGACCCTTATGGTGCAACCGTGCGTTGATCATGTTTGTATGAACTAGAGCTAATTAGTGAAACAACTTTTATTTACATGAGCTTCTAAATCCAATAAACAATTTTTATTTTAACTAGTCATTTCTTATATTACCAGAATTTTGAACTAGTCATTATTAGGAAAAAGGGGTGCCTGAGTCTAAACTTATGAGAGTTGTTCACTTTCTTGCATTTTTGTTGCATTCGTGAAATGTAAAATACTAGGTTTATTTTTTAATAATTTTTTACTAATACCTGAATATTTGAGTTCAGAACAACTCGAATCTATTTTTCAAATTTTTGCAAGAAATTTTTTTTTCCTACATTTACGCACATGAGACTGCTCGGATCTATTCTCACATGTATCGGAAGGGAGTTGCAGGTTTAATGAAGAAATAAATGCAAGAATTAACCAATATCTGCACAACACACAACACTCTGAAATAAAGTAAAGAAGTTTTAAAGAAAACCATATATGAGTTCATGCTAAGTCAATGGAAGTGGTCCAATACTGCATTATCCATTTTAAAAGCTTACCTTTTTGTCAAGAAAAAACATCAAGAAATCGAGTGAAATGGGCAACCACCTAAGTCTAATGAGATCCACATATTGTATCCATCAGCAATAAATTAAGGGATCATTCCATATCACTTGATACATGCAGTATGAAAAGACAAGATTAAAAAAATATACATGCAGTATATCGAATCAAATCAATCATCACCAAATGGGGAATAAAGAGAGGTTTAATTGGAAAAGCAGAGGAGTGGAACATGCACTCATCAGCATTAATCAATATAATCGATTAACTAATTCTCAAGTTTTATTCTCATGTATTGATATACGAAGCAGTGTGTGGATTTTAGGAGGAAAATAAATTATCAAGAAAAGGGAATTTTAATTGTTATGGGTAGCAAATGGGTGGTTTCTTTGAAAGAGATAAAGAAAGTGAGCTCCATAGCAGCTCCAATGGTTGCGGTGACAGTGTTGCAGTATCTTTTGCAGGTTGTTTCAGTGATAATGGTGGGACACCTTGATGAACTCTCCCTCTCTGGAGCCTCCATAGCTACTTCTTTCACTAGTGTTACTGGCTTCAGTCTCCTAGTTAAGTCTTTCTTCAATTCTCTCTTTTTACATTTTTCTTTTTTTATATAATTTTGGTCTAAAATCAATTAGATAGAAAAGATCAGCTTTTGCTTTAAGCTAAGTCATTAATTTAGATCATATTTGAGCTTTGATCACAAGCTTAACTAAAGCTTTTGAACCTTAGCTCATACATGTTTTTGGTTAAGCATAAAATTGATATTCTAATTCTTATTATACAAAGCCAACTATCTTATACTTGTGCTAACTTACTTATAAACTTGTTTTGCGAATATTTTAAACTTTTTGTTTAATTATTTCATGTGTGATGTTCATAACTCTTTAAAATTGAGACAAAAAATCTTTACAAATACAAAGAATTTGTTAAAAGACATGCATTGATGTCAATGACAAGTTAACTCCAAAACCTGAGAAAAGGAAAGATTTGAACTAATTGGCATTACTTGTTAATTGTTTACCAAGATACCTGAATTATGTAAATTCATTGGAGTGCATTGGAGACACTATGTGGACAAGCTTATGGAGCAGAGCAATTTCAGAAACTTGGAATCTACACATACTGCTCCATCATCTCACTCATTATAGTCTGTTTTCCAATATCTCTTCTATGGATTTTCACTGACAAGCTACTAATTCTTGCTGGCCAAGACCCTTCGATCCCTGGTGTAGCTAAAAAATACGCAATATTTTTAATCCCTAACCTGTTTTCCTATGCTGTTCTTCAATCATTCATCAGATTTTTCCAGGTTCAAAGTTTGATCCATCCAATGCTTTATAGCTCAGTTCTAACTTTGTGCTTTCATATTCCTCTTTGTTGGGCACTAGTGTTTAAAATAAAATTGGGAAGTAATGGAGCTGCATTGGCTGTTGGCTTATCATATTGGTTCAATGTGTTATTGCTTGGATTTTACATAAAGTGTTCTTCAGAATGTGAAAAAACTAGAGCTGGTTTTTCGATAGACGTGTTCTTGAGCATCAAAGAGTTCATCAGATTTGCTATTCCTTCTGCTGTAATGGTTTGGTATTTTTTTTTTAATTCTTTTCTATGAAGAAATTGTTGGCTTTGAACCATTTAACTATTTTGTTCCAGGTTTTTTAGACCTTTTTTTTTATTGGCATGTACTTGTAGTTTTGAATGGACTGCTACCAAATCCAAAACTAGAGGCTTCAGTTTTTTCTCTGTGGTATGTGTTTTAGTGCCCACTTGACATGGCTTCTCTTTAAGCTATAATTGCAAAATGCTTCAATTTCAATGGAAGAATCTGAAATTTTGGGCTTCTTTGCTTCTATAAAAGGTTGTTTATGATCTACTGTCAATTATTACATTATCTAACATACCTTGTTTATTTTAGGTAGTTTACCATTTTGTCAAGAAATTGGAATAATATTAGGAATATAAATCCGGTATGGAAACTAGTGTGTACAGATTAATGTGACGTGAAAATATTACTGATTAAATAGATACTAAAAGTCAATGTAATTAAAAACAATAAAACTTTGAATCATGTGGCACTCGTACAATAGAGTCACGTCAACTTATAAAATTGATATCACAATCAATCAACTAGAACCCTTTTATTAAATATTTTTTTAGAAGCATACCAAAGAGACACTTGTTCAATTTGATAATGTGGGATTTTGAATTCAATATTGCTTCTAATTCTGGTCTTTTTTTTTTTTTTCCCAAACAGCTTTACCATTACTTATTTGCACTACTTCATACCATATGGATTTGGTAGTACTGTCATGTCTGCTCTAAGCCTCTATAAACCTCACAATTTTGTGCACATGCATTGATTCACATTTGAGATTATTTCATCATTTTCAAATGAAGAGGCTTCAACCATTAATTAATAGCCATTTTACAGTACTCGAGTTTCCAATGAACTGGGAGCTGGGAATCCGAAGGCGGCAAAAATGGCTGTGTGTGCCATAATGATTCTAGCAGCAGCAGAGATGGTTACTGTGAGCATAGTTCTATTGTTCTGTCGCCATTTTTTGGGGTATGTTTTGAGCAGTTCCGAGGAAATTGTTCATCGTTTGGCAGATATGGTTCCTTTCATTTGTGTCTCAATTATTATGGACAGCTTACAAGCAGTACTCTCAGGTTTGTTCTAAATCATTTTGAAACATGTTTTTGAAAAATACCCCTTTGAAATTGATACCAATCTTCTTAAAAACATGAGTTCTCTGGTTTATAACCACTGTTTTCATTCTTAAAATTACTATTTTCAATTGGAAGAATTGACATTTTATTAGTGATATAATTTCAAAATGTTCCCGCCGGGGGAGGGGGGTGGTGGGCGTTTGGTAGTAGCGTTTTTTGCATAGTTGTTTTTCAAATTTTGCAAATATATAAGATGAGAAAACTTGTTTGGTAGCATTAACTTTTGGGAAATAGACAAAAATAACCAAAATGTTTTAGGCTCTTTCATAACTAACCACCCAAACTTTATTTTATCATAATTAGCCACAAAAATTTTTTTTGCCCCAAAATACCCTCAGCGATCAACTCCCACACCCGAAAATTCCCTCTGCAATCGACGGTGGACGAAACCCTAGGTGAGGTAACTTGATTTTTTCCATGATTTAAATGAATTTGCAGGTATTTTAGATTCTTATAGGCTGTTAGAGGGATTACTGAAACGAAACTTAGCAAAAATGATGAGTTACAACTAGTGCATATTATGTGTTTGATGGAATTTCTTATAGAAAATTTATGCTAGGTGTGGTGTGTTTGTATGTGTTGGGAATGGTGTTTTGGTGCGAGATGGTAGTGCGTACAGCCCGCGGTGGTAGGCTGTCACACGCACAGCGCGCCCGGTGCTAGGCTGTCGCACGCAAGGTGAGCGCGCGCCTGTCGCATCTTTGAGGCAGTGAGCTGCACCACTTCTTGCGAGTGCGACAAGCACTGGGTCGCACCATCTTTGGTGGGACACGGTTCCTGTCGGACTCAAAGGCAGTATTGATGCATACTTCCTCTAAGTGCGACAGGCACCCTGTCGCACCAAGATGGTGCGACACGGTTCCTGTTGCACTCGCAAGTAGTGATGCTGCTCACTGCCTTTGAGTGCGACAGGCACCCTGTCGCAAATGCGACACAGTCCTGTCGCACTCGCAAGTAGTTATGCTGCTCGCTGCCTTTGAGTGCGACAGGGTGCCTGTCGCACTCAAAGGCAGTAGCGATGCACATTTCCTCTAAGTGCGACAGGCACCCTGTCGCACTTAATGCAGTATTCGTAGCTACTGTCTTTGTGTGTGACAGGGTACCTATCGCACCATCATGTGTGCGACAGGACAGTCCCATCCCAAGTTTTCTGTCCCTATATTTTTTCTGTGTTCTTATTAAATTTATTAGGCTATTACATTTAATTCTTTAACATAACAATTTAATTATATGATTTGTATCAGATACATGGCAAAATTAAAAATAGCAGGAGATAATCCACCGAGACCGAGAATTAAATCGGGCATGATGAAGGTACCTTATGGCGATCACTTCCCTTGGTGCATCACGAGTATGTGCAAAGTAAAAACAGTTGTGAAAGCCATCAGGGAAAAATTAACAAAATGGCAGTTGAAAATGTTTAAGGAAGACATTTTTGGGCATTTCATGGAGTTGCAAAGCTTTCCGCTCAGTGGTGTTCTTGTGCATAATGTGTTGCTTAGGCAAGTGGCTCATGGACAAAGTAAAGAAAAAGATCAGCTGTGGTTTCAAGTTGGTGAGCATTTGATACGGTTATCAGTTGGAGAGTGGTGTCTAGTAACGGGACTTTCATATAGTCGAGATGCTGTACCCAAACACCAAAAAACCCCTAATAGGTTACTTAATAGGTATTTTGATGGTTTGTTTCGCAAGTTGAATCTTGGGCAATTTGAGTCAAGATTTGCGGACTTGAACTTCGAGGCTATGGAACACATTGATGCGATAAAGATCGCGCTGTTTTATTTTGCAGACCGTGTAATATATGCAAGAAAAGAACATTATCAAATCAATTTCTCATTGCTTGACCAAGTAGATGACATAGATCACTTCTGAAGTCGTCCGTGGGGTTGTATGTCGTGGGAAATAATATACGACAGTCTTGACAATGCATTGAATGATAAAAGCGAGAAATTTAAGAAGACTCGCCAGGAAAATCCGAAGCATAAGATTGAAAAGTACAATATTTATGGCTTTACGTCCGCTGTTCAGGTGTGTTGAATAATTTTTTATGATCACTTAGTTCTATAATAATGAACATTCTGCTCATTCGAAGCTCTCGTTGCTCGAATACGCCATTTACATGATTCTGAAGAACAGTGGGCCTCGAAACGCGTAGTCGTTGATCGTGCAATCTTGAAATCAAACTTATCCCGCAATGCAACTTTGCGCAGTTCTAGTATTAACTTATTCTTCTCAGCGAATAACTTACCTACACCAATATAATCAGAATTTCCACTGGTAACGAAGTCTGGAGCAATCAGGTTTGAAGGCAAAACTGGAGCAATACTTGTAAGGGGATCGACTGCTGTGGTACTCGTCGAACGGACCATTGGAGGAATAGGTTGCCTGTCTCTATTATTACCAGGAATATCGTATCGACCCTTATCCTCATCATTAATGGGAACATCGAAATTACCGACACCCCCATCAAATACTAGACCATCGAAGTGAGTGTCCCTCGTACTATTATACAGTTCCACACAAACATTATCCGCTTCTATGTTCCTGATGTCATCAATAGGATCATCATTGTTGCGGAATTCGTTGTTGTGGAATGGAGAGTAACGCTGTTGTATTGACGTCGTCACTGGTAATGCCTCTCCTCCAACGTCTGCTAATGTAATGCCATCATCATAAATGGTGTCATTGTTGTTGCGAATTGGCGAGTAATGTTGCTGCAACGGCACCATCTGTAGTAACCCATCTTCTTCAATGTCAGGGACAGAGTCATTTGCTCTAAAAGAAGTTTCAGTTTTTGCAGGTGGCACAACATCTTTAGATGGAACTCGAGGAGATGTCATAATAAATATAGGGATACACCCATAGTTTACCTCAGAGGCTAAACGTAACACAACCTTGACCATTTCATCATTAAATATGTCCATAGGCAGTGAACATGCACGATAAGTTGTGTTACTAGACCTTAAAGTTGTCTTCATAGAGATAATATATTCATCACGATTAATCTCCAAAATCTCATACACTCTTGCAAGAAACTGATACATTCTTTATGAATCATAAAAGCTGAATTCTTCGCATTCATATACTCCACACGACCATCCTCCAACGTCTCCCACCAACCATCGTAACACATTTGAAGCACAACTGTATCCATGAAGCCTTAAATATATTAAAAACACAAAAAAATGATTACACGCTACAAAACCTGGTAATGTGAACAACCGCAGTTCGTGTGACATACAACTTTATGTGTGCACGTAAATACAGTTAAATTTTTTATTTTCGTTCAAGGCATAATGGTGTAAATAATTTTGGAAATAATTCGTTTCATCGCAAGCTTCGAAACGGTATATTATACGCCTAAAACGGCCGCATATACCCTAAGTTATGACCTCCTCAAGTTACCCAACACATTTTATTCAAGTGAGACAGGCAATAGTATGTGCGAGTAGCAGTGGGACAGGTGCCTATCGCACATAAATACAGTGCTACTTATGTGCGACAGGCACTTGTCCCACTAGTGCATGTTGCACTTAAATACAACCACAATTTTTTTTTACGGTATAATAGAGAAAGCAATTCTAGGTTTTGATTCGTCTCATCACAAGCTTCGAAACGGTATATTATACGTCTAAAACGGACGCACGTATCATAAGTTATGACCTCCGCAATTTACCCGATAAATTTTGAATAAGTGGGACAGGCAGCGCTTAGTGCGACAGGCAGTGGGACAGGTGCCTGTCGCACATAAGTCCCACTGTGTTTATGTGCGACAGGCAGTGGGACAGATGCCTGTCACACACAAGTCCCACTGTGTTTATGTGCGACAGGCACTTGTCCCACTGCCTGTCGCACTAATCTCTGCATGTTGTTTATGTGCGACAGGCACCTGTGCTGCCTGTCGTACTAAGCTCTGCATGTTGTTTATGTGCGACAGGTACCTGTCCCACTGTCTGTCGCACTAAGCTCTGCCTGTCCCACTTATCATGGGTTTCGTTTTTTGCTCGGGTGTTCAGTTTTTCAATGATTTCTTAACTTAAGCTAAGTATTTTAACAAGTCACATTATTTTTATAATGGAAAATAACAATATTTGCATCAAAATACACATAAATTTTGAACTTAAATCCTAAACTTAATGTCTTAAAAGATTATATTATACTATTAAAACAAACGCTAACCTCCTCAAGCTCTATAATTGATTATTATATCTTCAGTTGTGTAAAACTTGTTGATGAGATTCGTTGATTTTTTTAGAGTAATGACTGTTTGATCATTTGTTAGTGTTAAAGGTGTAGAGAGTGTTTTGAGTATTAATTCCTCCTGGATTTTGCAAGAATGGCATGTGTTTGTAAATTTGATGAAACTACTGAGGACACTTTGGTCCAAAATTCAGATGTTTGACTAATTATGATAAAAAAAAATTTTGGTGGTTAATTGTGAAAGAGACTAAAGTTTTTTGGCTATTTCTGTAAATTTCCCTTAACTTTTATGGTTTTTTCGATTGTCGAAAAAACATATACTACTTGTTTCTTACATATAATGAAAAAAAGTGCAAAACGAATAATTATTGTTTTATAACAATCACTACTTTAATCCGTTCTACCTTTGTAAGAAAAAAAAAAGTGATTTTTAATATTTATGTTAGTAAAATATAATATCGTCAAATTAAAGGGTCCCATAAAGCATAAAAAAAAGAAAAATCATTTTTCAAGACAACTACAGATAATGCATGTATTCAAATAAATTTTTAAGGGTCCGGCTATGTTGGAATAGTTTTATGGTGGAGTACTCCTTCATAACCACACGATTAAAGTTATAACGTATTTTTTATTATTTATCACTTTGCGTGTATAGTTATGATTCGTTGTCTATGGTGGATTTATCCAAATCCACCATAGCCATTGCTAATTTTTAATTATTATATAATACTATCTTTTAGACAAATTACTAAATATATTTCACAAATTTCGTTTTCAAATACTAACTTTAAAATAAACTTTTAAAACCCATTTTTATATTCATAAAAAAAAATAATCATATCTATACTTTAATACAAATTCAAAAATATCATTTAAAAAACATCAAACACAGTTTTTATGAATCGTTTTCAGAAAATATATTTTTTAATGCAATGTCTTTATATCGTGTTGAGGAAAATGGTGAGGAGGAACATATGTTTACATTCTCAGGTTTTTAATTATTCTGATAAAGTATGTTTTCAAAGCATTCAGTATCAAATTTTTAGTGATATTATTTAAAGTGAAAGTAATGTCCTTAAGGTAATAAACACGTTTGGTAACATTTTTTTTTACAAAAAAATTTTAAACCGAAAACTTTAAACTCACATCCATTTTGAAAAATGAGTAAGAAAAGGAAAGGTGTAAAAATCAGCTTGATTGTTCTATTATTTATTTTTTTAACAAAATCTCTTTAAATCATGTGAAAGCAACAAATTATCATATTTAAATTAACTTAATAATTTCCAAAAACGTGTTTTATTAAATGTTTTTTTTCAGGGGTTGCAAGAAGAAGTGGGTGGCAAAAGACAGGAGCCTTTGTAAATCTTGGAGCATATTATGTTGTTGGAATTCCAATAGCTGCGGTTTTGGCTTTCGTTTTTCACTTGAAAGGTCTTTTGATTGGACTGGCAACAGGATCTTTTGCGCAAGCAGCTTTGCTTGCTCTCAAAATAGTCTTCACAGATTGGGAAAAACAGGCTTTGAGCATACAATTTTCTTTTGCATAAGTTTATTATACTTTCACATTTTGGCACTTGCTTCTTCACTAGATTGTTTTTGTTTTTCTAAAATTAAACATGGGTTCACTTTTGTTTTATAAAATGAGTAAAATAATTGGAATGAGAATCAAATAGATGTTTTCATATTTAGAACAATAAATTATTCTTCATCCTACATTCTAGTTAATTACCATTTTGAAACAGATTTCTATTTAGTAAAAAAAAAGAATAAATAAAAAACTATGCCAAACAATTTTTAGAGGGTATTTAGTACTGTTGGGTAATTTAATGTATTTGTTTTAGAGAAGAAAAATGGTTTTTTAATGTGATTGTCTTAGAAATAAAACTATGTTTGCGAGCTTGTTTGTGGGTTTTTTTTTTAAAAAAAAAAAACGTGTTTATGAGAAACACATTCAAAAATCATAACCCAAGGAGAAAAACATATAAAACATCAAGCTCATATCAACTAAATTAAAATAATACACAATTATATTTTAAAGCAACAATCAAACTAGAAGCATTTGATAATTTGGAAAAGTGAAAAGGAAATTTGATAAAGTTTGAATTTGGTCTATTGATATACGTGGTAGGCTTGAAAAGCAAGAGGGAGAATATTTGAAGGAGATTCTCAGCAGCAGAGGCAGAGCCAGGAAATCGACTCATCGGGGGCAACATGGGAACCCACTTCTCATACGATCATATAATAACAATCAACTATCTAAAAATAGCAATTTGTTATTAGCATTCCTCAATAGCCTTCAGAAAAAAAGAGCTTTGCCTGAGCATAAACTTCCTATCTGTAACTGCTAACTAATTCACTAATTCTCACTTAGCCTGATGGACTGCATCTTTTTACTTTATTTACAAAGATGCACATGTACATATACAATATCTCTACCTGTTCATTTTATTTTCTGCTTCTGGAATCGCAATTGTATCCAGACCTTTTGTTGCATATGTAAGTGTGAAGCAAGATAAGCCTCCAGCAACTTCGCAAACTATTGAACGAGTTGATTGACAAGACGTGGTTTCTCCTATGTATCCCATTCATCGCCTGCTAGGTGTCATTTGTCCGCGTGCCGACTTTGTAGTAGTATTAATTCGACCACGTTTTTCATTCGCAGACTGCCATGGTGCAATCTGAAACGTCAACCACATTGCTTTAGTATGTCCACAGAATAATGGAAGAAAGATGGGGATATAATATAACAAATGTTATTCCGATAAATGTATTCAATTCAAAATGATTTTCTCAAACAAACCCTAAGCAAACGAAGTCAGAGATGATAAAAGATCTGCAACCTTAGGGACTCGCTTTTCACGCAGTGTCTTGAAATTATTGGAAGCCATAGATGAGGCAGGCTTTGGGTCTCTTCTCAGTCCAGTAGATGATGGAGCTTTGGGATCTCTTCCAAGCTCAAGGATTTCTTTTTCTTTTCCCTGCGAGGCAAGATCTTCACCATCAGTAATTTTAAAATATTGCATTCATCATTGGTTGGTAGAAGGCAGTAGACTAGCATGACAAGTATAATTTTCTGAAGTAGAGCCGCCATCAGCAAGTGGATCCACATCTATAAACTAAAGCAATTAATCACCTCTTTCTGTTTTCCTCCTTGGATAATACTCCTCTGTCCAAGCTCATCTCCAATAATTTGACTTGATTTACTAGGAGAAGAAAGGTTTGCAGACCTGTTATTTGCAGACACGACAATCAATCAGATTCTATTTCCCAAACCTCATGTGACACAAGTAATGGAAGAAGCAGATATAAACAATGGTGAATAATTTAAACAGTTAGCATCCAAATATAACATGTGTTGGTTTTCTCCATTTGAAAAAACACTTGCCAGCTTCATCCTGGCTCGTAAAAACTATTCGAGTTTATTAGTTTAAAGATCACGTATCTGCACACGTGCCCGTAAATCATATTCTTATCGTATATCTTACACTAGATGAAAAAAGAAATTCTAAAGCTGAAATGATCCACATTAACCTTTCATTTGCAAATTAGAAAAGTAAAATACGTCATAATTTCTTAACAAAACAAATTTTAGGTACTACATGCATTAAATGACTTCACTCTTCAACTAGTACAAGAACCACTAGAATTTCTAAAGCTTCCTAACAACTCAGGGTGCGCTTGGGATTGAGGTTGGACAGCTGTAGCTTTTAAGTGATTGGTAAACATTAGCTGCTATAGCTTGGAAGCTATATTGATATGATTTTTCACTTGTATGATGAAAAATCTATTATATTATTAATAATTTTGAAAAAATTATTATTTAAAAATTATATTTACTACATACTATTAATTTTTATTTCATACTTATAGCTTTTTATCCACAGCAGCTGTAGTTTAAAAGCTACAGCACCTCAATTCCAAGCAGGGCCTCAATCAAATATGCTGACAATTACACAAATCAAATGGATTTAAGGGAGAGGGGAAGGAATATGGAGAGAGAAAATCAGACCTCTTGCCCAAGTTTCTCAAACCACCAGTAGAAGCTTTATCCTTTAAAATACTCTGCAATTATAAATATTATTCAACTGTGAGTGGATGTCGTTAACAAAGATTAAAAAACACTCAAAAATTAACATACAAACATCTAATTTACCTTAGAAGATTGAGAACTAACTGGTAATTTTTTTGGTAACTTCTCAACCAGGCCTTGGGGAGGTGTGCTTGGCTTCACTGGACGAGTTAAACTTGAAGAAGATGGCACTGGCTTACCACAGGGAACATGAACCGATGACCTTGTTGATAACTTCCCAGCCAAACCTTGAGAGTTTGTGCTTGGCTTCACTGGAGGAGTTCTTATACTTGAAGAAGACGACAATTGCTTAGCAGATTGAGCAGGAACTGGCAACCTTGTTGGTAACTTCCCAGCCAAGCCTTCAGAGGTTGTACTTGGCTTCAATGGAGTTCTTGTACTTGATGTAGATGACACTGGCTTAGCACATTGAACAAGAAGTGATGACCTTGTTGGTAACTTCGCAGCCAAGCCTTTGGAGGTTGTGCTAGGCTTCATCTGATGAGTTCTTATGCTTGAAGAAGATGACACCAGCTTAGCAGATTGAGCAGGAACTGGCAACCTTGTTGGTAACTTTCCAGCCAAACCTGGGGAAATTGTGCTTGGCTTCATCAGCCGAGCTCTTACACTTGAAAATGATAACACCTGATTATCCTTTGCTGACAAAGAGTCCGGAACAGTTACACTAGGGCAAACTTCTGTAGTTTGTCTTTTTGTTTTGCTTGCAGCGTTACGACCACTTTTCTTACTCGGAAGAAGACAGTTATCAGTCTTCTGAGTGGTTTTTCTAAGGGTTGGTTTTGGCTTCTCGGATTCCTTAATAGCATTTTTTGCAGTTCTGCTGCTTTCCAGCTTTGTTTTATTTCTGACACAGGCAACAGTTCCCTGTTTAAGACATGGAACATCACCTATCTATGAGAAATTGATAGTAGAAAATGCAACAGATGTAATAGAACAGTATCCATTGTACGGAAATAACTATCACTACTTGTTTTGGTCATCACAAGACAACAAGTTTATTAAAATCAACTTAAACAAATAAGAAATTCCAATGTCCTATTGGTCAAATTTAGTTTGGTCTTCGATCTGTCTGCTGTTTCACCAAATTGTGACCTCCAGCTTGCAGCTCCCCTATACATAATTGCATAAAGTTTTCTAATCAATGAAATAGAACTTTCCTGTCTACATCCAAGGATTTTTAACTGCTCATGGAAGAGGAAGTTAGCTGGACTAATTTGTTCGATTAAAAAGTGAAATTCTCAAAACAGAGTTGAATATTCAGTTCAGCAGTTAATTGGGGAGGCAGGTAATTTAGAAACAGACATGCAGAACAAGAGAATGGTTATTTACCTTAGCCTGTAAAACAGGTACCTGTTTCTTTGGCTGATTGGTTTTATGGTTGACTGAACTGGAGATGGGACTTTTCTTCGAGGCAGTTTTCTTGCTACCACTTGGCGAATTTTGAGATGAAGAAGTCCTTTTAGTAGAATGTTTTGCTTCAACAGTAGACGAGGATAAACTCGTTATTTTCTTCATGCCATCTTTCACAGTAGACAAGCTATTTTTACAGCTTCGTGCTTCAGTATCTTGCCCCGAGTCACACACAGTGCCTCCTGGTGATGAGTTGAGGCTAGTAATTGTGCTATTGTCTGAAAAAAGAATTTGGCTAACATTGTTTTCATCTTTTGACACTGTTGAATTGACATTATTTTCTATTTCTGTGGTGCTACTCTGTGCAACTTGGCAAGCATCATGCTGGGTAAATTCTTGCTGCTGTGCTTGTAATGCCTTCATAGCTCTAAGCTTTTTGTAGTATTCTTCAAAGTAAGCCTTCTTCTGAGCAACTAATCCGGGATTCTTGAATTTATCCAACTCTTCCTGAAATCTGTCATGAGGGAAAACAGACCGTTTTTCCCATGCAAGTGCCTCAGTAGAATATTTTCCGAAAGAAACTGAACCTTGATCAATAATACTGGAGATGGATACAGACTGCACATAAAGCAAGGACCAGGAATAACAACAATGAAAATATAGAATCAGAGAAAATCTCTAGAATAATTAAAATGATGCTCGACATTCAAATGGATTAATTTTTTAAATCCTCCATTTGAACTTGAACTAAGGAGGATGTAGGGGGAAAAAATTGAATTTTCAAATAGAAAGTATATTGCCAAAGTTCTGGAATAAATTAAAGTAAAAAGAACCTACTTAACTGGTATTTCAATATAGCAAATTAAACTAAATTACGTTATGGTTATTTTAGAAATTGTAAAGGAAATGTCCGAATAATTTTTGGCAGTTATCGACTCTCTCAAAGCTGAAACAAAGAGCTTGAACTCCTTGTATAACCCTCCATAAGTACTAATCTGAAGTCTAATGATTTCTTTCAAACAATTGCTAAAACAATTCCTTGATTGCTTGCAGAGAAAACAAACAAACGCAACAAAACAAAATGTCTGAGTCCAAATGGCAGGCAACTCAAATATTGCCGAGTATGTCGTCCAAATCAAGGTTAAGGAAAGGATCCATCAACCTGATCCCAACTAAGACTTCTGTTATTTCCCTAATTTATTCATAAATAAATAAATTATCCAACTAATGCTACATAAAACACAAGAAACACATTTAGAGTAATATTTATAACTGTTGTGCTTCTCTTTTACTTAATATATAGCAACCATACACGCAAATCCAGACACCTACTTATATTTGACCGCTATTGATTCCATTATGTTGTAGCTATTGATAAAATTCAAACGTAACCTAGCTTTCCTTTCATTCCAAGTAACCGTGCATGTTTTTTTTAACACATATTTGTTAAATGTTAAGTTAATTCATAAAATTTAATATCATCTAATTATCATAAATTAATTTTAAAATTTATATAATCCATACACACACCAAAAAAAAAAACATGTGATTACATTACTACACTTTCTGACTAGAACTAAAACTGTAGAGAAATTGAATCACAATTAAATGTAAACTAAAAATATAATTAAAAAAATTGTAATAATAAAAAAATTTACATATATAAATATTGTTTTATTGATAAAAATACCTCGTACTCAAGGTGCTGCTGGCTGTCAAATGACAATTCAGGACAATAACTGGCGCTACTCTCGAAGAAAGCTTGATGATCAACCTCAGCTGCCATTTCAAAAATTTCTTAAATTTTTTTTTATTTTACTTTATTGTTATTCTCATGGTTTCAAAATTACTTTCGCAGTTTCTTTAGCGCTACATTTGATTCCTCAGAACGCATTTTCCTTCGTTTTCCTCCATTTTCTCGGCATCCAAACAGTCCTCTCGAAACAAAAACCACCACCGGTTTATCGCCAGATCTTCACCACTTTCAAATGAACAGAGGATTCCTCTCAATGCTTCACATTTTCTCTCATTTTCGAATCCTTATTTTATTTTTATTTTTAATTTTTTGGTTCTTTTTCGTCGGAACAGCGACGGCAAATTTAATGGCGTTTAAAAAGGGCCACCAGAGCAACTAACACACACAAGCGCGGTCCCACTCTGCCACGTGGCGGTAAATCATCCTCGGAGATGAATTGATTATCGTTTTAATCCCCACCTCTGCATCCTAATTACGCAATTGCCATTGTATTTAGCTCTTTTATTTGTGCGGTCCTATTCTAAAAATATTGTGTACTTCCATCATTTGAAGCACACGTGGCATTATGATTGATAAGTGAAACGTGTTTGCGTTTGAATGGTGAATAATTCGCGTTATTGGTACGAGTGGGTAGATACTAGATTCCTATTTTCTTTTTCTTTTTTTTTTTTGAGAAGACTAGATTCCTATTTTCGGATAAACGATAATATTTTTTATTTATAAAATATTTGCGATGGCGTGTGTGATTCCACGTGGGTCGAGTAGGTTAACTAACATTGGTTGCAATGGGGGCCACGTGATCTAAGCGGGGGGCTTACTTAGAGATTATAGTTGGTATAAAAGATAAGGAATCTTGATAGGATTCCCCAGATAGAGAAGATACCCCCACGTCCAAAATTCAATATGCAAAATTTAGATTTAGATCTTGTTCATGATATTTTTAAAATCCATATTATTTCATTAGGATTTTTATTATATTTGATAATAGCTTTTATAAAACAATCTACACTTAAAATAAAATAGAAAGCCCAAAAAATAATAAATATTGAAACATATGTTTACAATTGTATGCATATATAAAGTTTCCTAGGGCAAAACTATTGTACGTTGCCATTACCCTTTTTAATTTTTTTTATGGGTCAGTTACACTGTAGTCCTATTATTGCTTGTGGGAAAAATGAAAAAAAAAAGAAAAGAAAAAGAAAGAGATATTTTAAATTTTAACACATTAGTCCTGCACCCACAAATTCTCTATTGCAGTGATGCTTCTGGAAGCCGACCTGTTTCACATGCACCTTTTAAGGACGTTGGCATGAACACAATACTCCGATTTTGCAAGCTTGTCAATTTGGACAATATAAGTCTTCTTTGTTAATGCAATAATCACCTCCTTTTCGAGGAGAGCTAATGCTTGTTAGGTATTTTAGTTTGACATTGCTTTACACCCCAAAAAGAAGCGAGCTACGCTTGAGTTAAACATGGACATGGAAGTCTTCTTTCGTTTCTCTATGGTAAAGTAAGACCAAGCCCATGAGCTTATTATACTAGGTCGAAACAAGTTGTTAGGACCCCCCTTTTGCGCTCCCATCTCGTCACACGAGAGAGACGTAAAGGCATAAAAAGGAAAAAGAGGGATGAGGCTTCTCTCGCCTTTGGCATAGTGGGCCTCTAGTGGGAGGCTCGCATGACGGGCTATTAGCTTTAGAGGTAGAGCGCGGCCCTGATAATTGCGTCGTTGTGCTTAGGCTGTGAGGGCTCTCAGCCAAATGGATAGTTCAATGTACTCATCAGCTCCTAACTCTGAGATGTGTGATACGACTCAAAAGTGTTTAATTTACACTCAATTATAAGAGTGTCTAGTTATAATATAACTCGGTGAGTCCGGGGTAGAACCACAGAGAATTAATAAATCTAGTAGTCAATCGTTTAATAAAAATCAATTATAGTTAGAAAAATAAATTAATAATCTAAAAAGTGCTAAAGTTACGGGACCCACTCTTGACATTCAAATTATGGTCATAATATTCTCTCTTAATTAAATTTTATATTGATTTTACTAAATTAATTATTTTATGACTTAATTCTAAACTAACCACTTATGATAAATATGGGGATAAAGTACATTATGTGCCAGAGCCATATCAGTGTGTCAATATTATGTCTAAATACCATATAGATTTAAAGTAGATCTAGATATATAGATTAATATGAAATAAAATTAACTGATGGAAAATAAAAATTATTAAACATGTAATTAAAAAAACAAAAACAGTTTAACTTACTTGAGAGAACATTAATTCCATAATTAAATTCCTAGAGCTTCATCTTTCACTTTAGTTTAGAAAATTAGCCACTCATATTGAAAAGAAAAATACACATTTTTTTTGATAAATTTATAGAGCATAGTACTAGAGAATTGAAAACCAAAGAAGAAAATTGAAAATGAAAGAAGAAGAGAAATGAGAGCTCTCTCCTGCACCCCGACTCCTCTCCCCTTAAATTCGTTTTAGCATCTCTCTTTTATAGAGTCGGAAATCCTCTTGCCTCTTCCTTTTTCTATTTAATTTTATTATTATTATTATATTATAAAGAAAGAAAGAAAGAAGTGTTAGTCAAAAGTGGCGATAGCCACTTAACTATCATTTTACAATAATCGGCTCCACTTTTTTTTTTAAAAAAAAAATCAATGTAATCCATCTTCTTTGTCTCCTGCTTTCAGTTTTGATTTCTCATATATCCTTGAAATTTATCTACAATATAAAAATAAGATAAAATTAACATACTACCATATAATTTAATAGAAAATTATATTAGGAGAGCATTAAGATAATTTATAAGTTATGAGCACATTAATTAACACTATAAGTGATAAAATGATAATTCTTATTTTTATTTAATGTACACTTTCTAGTGTTAACCAATGTAGATCATCCAAGGCACATTAGCATTGCATACTTCTCCTGTTCGAACTGGGAGTTTGAAAACAAACTCCACCTTATGAGGATAGATGGTCTAGAGAAGCCAATGCAAAATTTGCTGGAGTTGAAAAAAAAAAATCCATTTCACTACCCTAAATTAAAAATAAAAATAAAAAGTCATGGCTATGGAACTGTTATCTAGTATTCACAAATTTTGACATGACCCATTAACATGACATGAATACAACATAAAGAAATAGATTTGGGAGATCAAATTTGACAAGATTATTAAATAAATTGTATCCATGATTGTTAAATGAGTTGTATCCATGTCAACCTAGTTAATTACTGTGTCGGGTTTGGATTTAGATTTTCTAGCTTGATAATCTATTTATGATACGTTTAATTATCCATTTATATTTTAGTCAATGGATATGTGTATAGCACTACAAAATTTTAAGAAAACATACTAAAAATTTTTTTTATAAAAAGAATTAAAAATTTTGTTAAATAGGTGACACCATTATGACATGATAATAAATGGGTTAAGTTAGGGTTGAGATTCTCTTCACGATTAATAAATGAGTTGGATTTGGGTAAGCTCAAATTTGACATGACGTGAACACAATCCACTAACCCGAATTGTCACTTCTCTAGTATTGTCTATGTGCAATGCTGGTGAGATAGAAGAAACAATAAAAAATATTTATTTTAAGTTTATTTTTAATCAAGAATAAATTTAAATTATTTTTAAATAGAGTAATGGTTTAGATTTATTTTTACCCTTGTCTCAGTTATGATGTTCTTTGATGACTTTTTAAAATGTAGGGTGAAGTCACATGAGTGAACTTATTTGATTGTGTAATTAAATCTATTCTCTTTTTTAGGGACAAAATTTCAACCAAAAATGTAAAAATCCTTGCTCAAACAAATGAAAATGATTTTGCAGAATCATAACTAACACTTTATTATTATTGTTAAATTAATATATTTTTATTACATAATCAGCTAATTAATTGTTTGTTAAATAAATATAATATTATGCTACAAAAAGATAATAAAACATTAACTACATAGAAAATAAAATTAATTTCATTTTCATATGAGATAATAAAATCTATTGTGTTAAAAATAAGGGATCTGGGGATTGATCTCCGCTAGGGTGGAGAGTGGATTGGGTTACTGTTAGACTAAATAAATTTTTTTTTAAAAGAATCATATTTGCATTTATGAATAAGTCTTTCTCTATACATACAGGTCCTTCATCCATTCCTCTCTCATTCGGTTTCGTAATTAGTTAATCATCTTCAAAATTGTTAGAGGTGAAAATGTTCTCTCTATACTAATAATGATAACTAGTAGAATCAATGCTAATGTCACAAATACGCAAATTTATCAAGCAGTTTCTTAACACTTTGACGTAATAAATTGCCATCAGAGCTAGAGTCCCTTAATGACGCCAACTCAAGGTTTTTCTATGAAATGAGGAACTAAGTTCTCTTATAGAAAATTGTGAACGTTTTAGCTTAAAAAATAAGCAACTACTAAATTACATTATATATAACATACAATTGAATCAAAAGTAATTCTTATGACTCCTCAATTATTTGACAAATAACAATTGAGTCATATTAAAAAAAATTAATTTTTGGGTTGAAGTAAATTAAAAATCTTTCCAATACGGTATAAAATATATGAGAAAGACTCATGAGTCAAGATTCAAATTCATGAAAGGACATCAAATAGACAACCGAATTCAACTTCTGAAGATCTTTAGCAGCCGCCATTTCATAGGAGGTCAAGTTGCATGCAAAATTAAAGCACGGTATGCCATTTTCCCGCGCAGACGAAAGCAACGAAAATAGCAATGTAGGACAAATGTTTGGATTAAATAGATATGGGCCCAAATTTTTAGCCGGCCCAATATTTTCATTGAATTAGCCCAAAGATTTAATTGTTGTATTGCAAATATTCATGAAATGAAATTGTATTTAAGACTTTTTGCACATATCAATCTCAAGAGATTTGACAAGTAGACTGCTACTAAAATTAGGCAATGGAAATATAAATACAAAATATATAGCATAAAATATGAAGCATGTATGAAAGGATTTAGATTCAGGGTTCAGTTAAATTTTTTATTTAGATTTTATAATTTTGTGATCGATAGTTATTAAATAAAAGAATAATATGTAATTAAATATTAATCATACACTACTATAACTACATTGAAGATTATAAAAAGTTCATCATGAATACTAGATTCAAGTTTATTTAAAATAATGAAATTCATCATAAGTGTGAATACTCACTGCGGCTCAAAACTCTCCAAAACAACTTTCAAAGCATATTGTTGTTTAAAAGGGGTTTTTTTTTAAAAAAAAAAAATTACAAAAGATAGTGTTCGAGTAATAGAAAAAAAAAAGAAATTTGAAAAAAAAAAAACTAAAATCATCTTAAGAAGAATTGAAAGTTATTATATATTGGATTATTTGTGGGTCTAGACAGCTCTTGGCCATTATTTCATAAACAGCCACACATTGTTTTAAGCTAAGTATCTAACAAACATTTCAATCTCTTCACTCAAGTAAAGAAAACACTTTTTGGTCTTTACTTCCATTGACACTTGATAGAACCAAAGTCACGTTTAGTAGGGTCAATTTTAGATTTGGACGGTGCTGAAAAGGACTTTTGTGGTTTTAAAGAAAATGAGAGGCTCTTAAAACATGAAATATAATTGTAGTACAGTTTTTTTTAATCAATTAAAAATTATAGCACTATATTGTACTTGACTTTTAATGCATTTATTATAACATTATACATTGTAAGTATAATATTTCACATGCTAATAATATAGTCATGCAACTGATACACAGAGTGTTTGGAGGCGGATGTGTCAAATACTAAAGAATATGCATACAATTTTCACTAATTAATAGATTTTGTAAATGAATTCAATTGATAGAGCAAGATCATTATAAACCTAGGAGAGTTCGAAATCATGAGAAATACAAATCAATTTACTAATTAGATAATACGTGAATTTTGATTGCAACCATCCAACAACCATATTTAGAGCTTATACAAAGAACAATAAATGAAAACTCAATTAGAACTTTCTATAGAAAAATTTGGCATCTATCATTTTCGTGCTGTATATTTTTAACTGGTTGGCTAGCATAACGAAATCCATGGAAGAGCATAGTCTCCTAATTATTTATTAATATTGATTTGGTAGGTGAATATTGCTTTAGATTCACCACAAACTTACTTTTCCAATTAATGCATGAAATTCTCTTTTGGTCTGTGCGATTAGTTGATCGATTAGAAAAATTATAACTTGATAAGACTTTCTTTAATCTAGAATTTTTTGAAATGACCATCTGGCTTAATAGAATTGTGCATGGTCAAACTCTCATTGTAGAGAGACCCTCTACTTCATTTGTGGTTTTTCATTTTTTAATTTTATGTTCGTCTAATCTTTGTATTTTGATTTAAATGTTCATTTAATCTCTATGTTTAAAAATATATCTCAAGACATTATTAAATATGTTATACTTATATCCTTACTTTTTGTTTCTTTTTATAATAATGCAACAATATTATTGGGGATGTTAATGAAAAGAAAAAAAATAATAATTTATCCAATTATCCTTAAAAGTAACATAAAAATTTGGCCAAATTTTTATGTTATTATTTTATTTTTAAGATTAATTTGTTAAATTAATTTTTTATAAAATAATTATTAGTAAGATTATTGCAAGGATATTAAACATTACTTTAAGTTGCTTGATATTAATTTATTTATGAATAATTATTAATAAGATTGTTGCATGGGTAAAAAAAATATTAGTTCTTTCATACTAATATTTATTGATTAATTTACTAATAAATAATTATTGGTTGATTTGATAAAATTAACTTTTTTAAAGATAAAGTAATTGATGTGGTAAGAATGTAAGATAATTAACTGTAATGATGTTTCAAGGTATTTTTTAAAATATAACAATTAAATGGACACTTAAGTGAAAATATATAAACTAAACAAACATTTACCCTTTTCACTTATTCATGAGTAGTGTGTCAAATCTAGGTAATATGATTAATCATTTTAAATATTTAAACTTGAAATATGTTGCTGGAATAATTAATATTTTTCTTCAAATTCAGTAATCATTATATAGGTATGCTTTGGATGTATATATAAAATGCCATTAATAAAGAACATAATGAATCTTAGGCCTGAAAATTAAAATAAAAAAATACTTAAATTACTAGAATTGGAACGACATATAAGCCATAAAACCTCAGCGAGTGAATTTAGATTGTAAGCTCGAATTGATCAAATTTGAATTGTATATCAATTAATAGATTAAACATAAATGATGAAGGAATTTTCTTTATCTTCATATATATTTGGCAAGAACTAACATGAGCTTTGAGTAATTATTGTTGAAACAACTTCAAACACATTCAAAATAGAAAATAAATACCATGTAAATGAAGAAACATTATCTCATTGCATATAAATTAATTAGGGATGCAAAAAATGTGGGTGAAACAAAATACAAAATGCTTTTGCACCAGATTGAGTTATACTAAAAACAACTCCTTTACCACCCAAGAGTGACATGTTCTAAATTAACTGAAATTTTTTTGTCAAGACTGTAAAATAATTTTTCCCTCTTTTAATGTACGATTAAAATTTATTGGCCTAAATATTAAATTAATCCCATATGGACTCAACCTGCATATCATAATTTCCCCACTCACAACCCTCATCAACACCGCCATACAAAAGCATTTGCTCCGGCGACCAAAACGTCCCGGCGGCCAACTCCATCCACATCTTCGGCGAATCCAACGGCGACTCATTGATAGCCTGAATTTGACTCGGCGACAGTCCAATCCTAACGGGACCCAAACTACAGGTTTCAGCAATGGGTTTCCTGAACCTCAACGCTGCTTCCTGCGCAGCAAGTTGAACGTCTTCAGGTTTCGAGCTGGCTGGTCTCGGGAGGGTGTCCGCCAGCTCAGGGAAGTTGAGACGGGCCCCACTGCGTCCCCGGAAGTGCAATGCCGCCACGTCGTATGCCGCGGCGGCCATCTCAGGAGTCTCGTAGCTCCCAAGCCAGATTCTTGTTTTGGTTCCTGGCTGCCGAATTTCGGACACCCATTTGCCCCATTTTCTCATGCGGACGCCTGTGTAAGCTGATTGCTTGGTGATGACTTGATTAGTTTCCATGGACTTGTGTAATTAATGGGTACTTTTTGTTGTGATTAAGTAGAAGTGCTTTTGGACTGAGGGGGCTTTGAGATTTGATGGCTATTTATAGAAGTGATTGTGCTGTAAGTTAAAAGTGCTTCTCTGTGAATAAGTCGATTGACGATTGTGGTTGGAAGTGAAGTGAGCTTCGCAGTAGGTACGTTTGTGCGAACATGCTGGCATTGCGTGCATGTGTATATGCACATTGTTTATTTAGGTTTTAATTTTTAAACGATGCAGTCACATCATCATGTCCCACGTTTTGTTATATACTAGAATTATTCAATTTTTACGGAATTTTGTCCGAGCAGGCACGGTTAAAACGACGTCGTTTTTATGTATTTATCAAATCTCGTCACTCAGACGTATTTGTAAAATATTTATTACTTTTGTATGTCATTAAACATATACACACATATTTTTATTACTAATAAAGTTTCGATAAAATAGTTTTTTTTTTTAACAAATATATTAAATTTAAAAGATTATTTTATATTTTGGATGCAAGTCAAAGTGTAACAAAATAGTTAGGGACCCGAGGGTATCATAATATATATTATCTAATAATACAAGAAAAATATCCTTATATACATATTTTTACTAGTGATGATGTAAATAGAATTCATTTTTTTTTAATTAGTAAAAATTAATATAAAGCAATAATTATGCCCAATTGCCCATATTCTATTGGATGTTGATTGATAAGGGTTCTGTTCATGAACGCGGAATACCGACAACTGCCAGTAAGTAGTGGACTCGGTCTCCTGGTCCTGTTCTTTTTCAACTAAGTGTTTTGTACGGACCCCATTAGTAGTCTAGAGATTACAAACATAATTTTCAATTAGCCGCATCAATTTTTTTAGTATTCCAATCAACCCTAAAATATAATCTATAAATTTGGTTTATTTCTAAATAACCAACATTGATAATTGATTTATTGATCTTATAGTGCGTTTATTTACTAGAGTGAAAGTGGAGAGTGTGGAGTCCTCCTACTCTAGTGTTTACTTACGTATTTAAGCTTGAGAATGGGAATCTCATTCCATGGGCCCCACTCAATTTTGGAGTGGGGGAGTGGAAGTGGGCGTGGGACTTCCATGGCCACTCCCACCTCTTCCTCTTTTACTCCTTTTTTTTAAAAATTAATTTAATATAATTATATTTAATAAAATAAAATAAATAATATCATATTTATTTAAATAATATTATTATATTATTTCATAAAATTACATTTATTAAAAATAATAATATTAAACTTATTTAAATATAATATTATTATATTTTGCTAAAAATAATAATTTACATTGATTCTAAGTTTAAAATAATATATATATATATATATATATATATATATATATATATATATATATATATATATATATATATATATATATGAGGCATCTTCATTTTAACAATGTCACTAACACACACAAAAATACAATTTTCAATGTATTAAAATTTATGTTTTTTTGTCTGTTAATGGACATCCTCACTTTAGAAGGACTCTATAATAAGGATGTCATCACTAGAGAATGACTCTATAATAATAATAATAATAATAGAATTTAATAATATTACTAATTATTAATAACAAATAGTTTATTCTAAGAAAATATTAATTTTGTACTATATTATTAATAATAATGTTTCATTTGTGGTGCTCTTGTCAATAATTTTTAATTTACATAATTAAAATTAAAATTAATAAAAAATTTTGATTTACATAATTAAGAATATTATTAATTATTATTAATTTACAAATATAATAAAATAAATATTTTATTTTTCAAATATGTATTTTATTAATTTTATAATTAAAAACTACAATTCTTTAAATAAGGGTACAACTGTAATTTGAAACTATTTACTCTCAATCCAAGACAAAGTAAACATATTAATTGGATTTTGATTCCGATTCCATACTCACATTCCAATGTAAGTAAACAATCTATTCCCACTCTCACTCCAGACTCCCAATCCTAAGATTCCATTTCCAATCCAAAAAGTAAATGTTACCTTAATAGACAATATTAGTTATGTTATTATATATTTGTTGTTACTTAAAAATTGTCAATAGGTTTAAGGGAAATTGTCGATTTTCCCCTACTATAATTAATATATATCATTTATCTCCATACTGTTTTGATAATACTCCATAACTCCCCTAGCACCATAATTTTATAGTATTACCTTTATTTTAATTACACTTTTATTCATATATATTATAAGTAAATAAACTATATAAATTGAAATTAAAATAAAAAAATTAGATACTAAAAATAAGAAATAAAGGTTTTGGTGTGAATAAAAAAATTAATAATAACATATTTTTCTAGTACATTGTGTTATTTTTTAAATTTTTTTCTTACAATAAATATACATTTTATATTCCTAAGATCAAATATTAATCAAATGATCCGTTTACCCCTATTTTCTTTACATTTTTTTTATGCTATGGAAGTTATTGGATATGATAAAAACGGTTGGAAATAAGTGGTATATATTGATTACAATAGCGGAAAAGCTAGCAATTTGCCCTAGGTCCAAAAGCTTAGTTCAACTTACAAGGTATAGTTTTTCATTATGGGCCCAAGCC
The DNA here is from genome assembly GCA_030449835.1 of Clausena lansium. NCBI lineage: Eukaryota > Viridiplantae > Streptophyta > Magnoliopsida > Sapindales > Rutaceae > Clausena > Clausena lansium. The sequence continues at coordinate 4,916,068 of JASUUF010000259.1, read as the reverse complement.
ACTATGTTAGGGCAATCACTATGGATTATGGTTTGAATGTCACGAATATGTTCAAGTAACTCGCAAATCACACCGAACCTCTGGATAAACTTACTTAGTTGACATTAGTTTATAGGCGAACTCATGTGGAATGGGTTAATGGGGAACCAACAATCTTAAAAGGCCTAAATCCATCTAAGACTTAAGGTGCACGGATTATTTTCACTACAAAGACCATCCAATACTTGGGCAAGTTATAGAAAAAATTAGAAAAATCTTTTAGAAGATCTCTTGCAAACCCTAATTACATCAAAATACAAGATTTGGATTCAATGCTGAGCTGATTTTTTTGTTAAACTTTTAAAAAGATACAATTGGTAGTTATTGAATAAGAATATATAATTAATTAAATGTTAATCGTATATTACTATACATGCACGTGTAATGGAAGATTATAAAGAGTTAATAACAGATCAGCTCAAGATTGGATTCAAATCCCTAAGCACTCAACCTACCCTTACAAGGTAGATAGGTTGATGGCTAAGCAATAGTAATTCGACCTCTTCAAGGACATAAATCCTGTTTACTAGGGAAAGTGATTTTCTTCCCATATTATAGAGAAAAAAAATCACGATTACAACCCCAAATCCCTAGCTTATAGCACTAGGATTAGGGGAATCTTATAGGGATCCAATTTTAGAACTTTTTTTTAAAGGAATGAATTTCATTCAAAGACCAATAATGGTCAACGATACAACACCATAAAGGTATAAATACATGACCACATCTAGCTTTAGTACAATACATAGGATAAGACTTAAGATTTAAGCCTGAGGTCAATGAGAGCGATGGTGGTGGCGGTGAGACCTTATGCGCGGTAGTAAGCCTACTGGTGGTGATGGTAGTGAGGCTGCTGGTTCAAAGCAGTAGATCTATAAAAATAGCAAGCTTTGGTTCAAGTTGTAACGCTTAGAGTGGGGCGGCGCTATGGACGTGGAGAAAACGGAGGTTGAAGGAGACGAAGGCTGGAGGATCCAATTTCATAACCTAAAAGGCTAGAGTTTATCTAAAAACACTAAAAGAAGAAGACCTCTATTACCATTTAGGCATCCATCATTCATCCATCATCTCTTTCATATTAATTATCTTGAAAAACAACTTTAAAACAACAATCTTTGCAGCCATTCTTCATTTTTTTATATCTAGAATATATAATCTCCATTCCTCATTTTGGTTCCTTTACCCATAAGAAAACTGAACCAATAATCATTATCATTCTACCATCGATACAACCGATTCCCTAACCAAGAACAAACCTTTATTCTTGGTTAGACATCCAAAAACCCAAAAACTCATACCTTAGATCCCAAGAAAATGCTATTGTAGCTTGTTTACACACTAAACTCTTTTCAAATGCAATTCACTCAAAGAACCATCCTCTAAACACCATAATTGCAGTTTCTAGAGCAACTGTGGTTTAGATTCCACTTAAGGATCAATCTCGTTAATTTCTTTTCATGCTTACCACCGTATCAAACTCTAGGACATCACATATACCCTACGATTCTCTATTATTTGCTATCATACTCCACTTATACACCATTACTTACAGCAGGATCCATTACTACATGAGTTCATATTCTTGGTTCCAAAAAGTCAACATTGGTCAAAGTTACGACATGAGTTTTTTTAAGGTCATTCTAACGTCTGAATACATTTGTGAGCCTTATATCTGAATGCATATCAGGCATGATCACAGATCACAATCGTGTCCAAGTCCAAAATAAATTTGATCTAGTCCAATACCAACCAAAAGGAACATATCCACACATGGCAATGTGAAAATCCTGCCATAACAATATTTATATAAATGAAGATTCAGATTAATTATAAGGGAGACTATCAAGTTTTCCCTACTAAAATTAATATATATCACTTGTCCCCTTACAGTTTTTAAAATATCCAAAAACTCTTTGGTACCAAACATTTAAAGGAAAAGAGTGGTAAATGGGTTATTTGCTTGATAATTTATCTTGAGAATATAAAATATACATTTATTATAAGAAAAATGTTTAAAAAATAATAAAAAGTATAAGAAAAATATCTTCTTATTAATTCTTTTTATTCAGATCGAGACATATATTTTCTTATTTTTAGTACTTAATTTTTTTTGTTGTAATTTCCATTGATATGATTTATTGAATTTATAATAAATATGAATAAAAATATATTTAAAAATAAAGCTAATACTGTAAAATTATGCTATTAGAAGTTATTGGCTATTATGAAAATAATAAAAAGATAAGTGGTACATCTATATTAATTTTAGTAACAGAAAAATTGACAATCTCTCTAATTATAATTTTAGTCACGATTTTGACAATTCAATTCGTTTCAACTCATAAGAAACTATTTTCTACTACATTTATTGTGGGATTACACACCTGGCAAGAACGTCTTGAGTAGGTATTCATGAATTTATTAATTACTTGTTAGCATATTGGGAAGAAATTTGCAGTTCAAAAACAAATTTAAAATATGTAGATTTTGTTAAGACGTGTAAGAAAATAATTTGAACTAGAAACCCAATGCGCTAAATGCCCCAACAAAGTGTGTCATATAAAATGTCGTTTTTCACTTTATGAATTTCAACATTTCTGGATTTTTATTACTAGGAAGATAATCATTTGTGATTACATTTTGTCTCATTAGGATAAACTAAAATCCGATAATCGCGATCATAATTGTTTTTGGGCGGCCTATAGCCCCATTTTGAGCGGTTGTTTGGAGATTCAAAAGTAATTTTGAGAAATTAATTTTATGCTTTAATATAATTTTACATATATTTTTTCATTTATTACATAAATTTAAAAGTATTTTTATTCGATTAGAAAATAAAATCACTAAGTTTAAGGTGAATCAGTTATTTTTTTATTATAAATTATTTTGAGTTAACAAATAAAAGAAACAAAATTAATAAAGTACAAAATTTGTTAGTTTTTTTAGTTACCAATATATTATATGTATAATGTAATATTGTAATCAAAATATTATATTTATGTTTTCACTTATGTATAAGTAAATTTCATTTAACATTATATTCATTTAGTTGTTTGTATTTTGATTACATTTTAGTAGTAAGATTTGCCAAATGTATGGATATATACATGCCTAAAAAATGGGGACGTTCTTAATATTTTGTCAAGAATAAATACATAATGTAAATAAAAATGATACAAAATTAAATAAGATCACACTTGAAAAATGAAACCTTCCTAAAATATTAGGCTCCAAACGATCGACTAGTTCGTCTAATCCTCAAGCCGCCCCGTGCCAACCCACGGTAACCGACACATGAAAAAAATTAAAACAATTAGAAACATTACTTAATTATTTTTTTAACCATTAACACTCAATTATAAGTGTTAAAAAATGACATTATTTTTTTACCCATAACAAAACAAAATAAATAATTATAATTCCAAAAGAAAATCATGGGCAAGGTCTAGAAGACTCTTAAGAAATATGACATTTCACTGTTTTGGTCAAATCGAGAGAAGATTTAGTAGAGACAGCCAGCTATCTAGCTGGATCAAGCTAATGCTTACAAGGAAAACAAGTTTCAAGTACAAAAAGTTGTTGTGCCCTCCATTCATTTCATGACACACTTTCTAATTAGCTTTGAAGTTAATTTTTGACCTTTTCAGATTTATGGCACCGCCAGCCAGCCAAGCCAGCTGCCGTGGCACACCGTACAGGCCTACACACGTACGGTCACCGGCGGCAGCCGGTTGACTACGCAATCTCTTCTCTCTGTACTAAAAAAGTCATACACACGTACCCATGACCCATACCCACTATATTAATTTATTAAATTTTTAATTTTGTTTATTTTGTCAAACAGTCAAAGTTGTTATAAGTTATGTTATTTTATATAGATCAACGAGGCATTACAACTACAATTTATTAATTGGATAAATAAAACACTATATCAACACATGATTTATTTTTTTAAATTTTATGTTATGTAACATCAGTTTGTATAGATAATTTGTACAATGTAAATAACTTTTTGACCTAGCGCATCTCATATTTAAATTAATAATAATAGTCATTCTCTAGTAGCCGCATTTTTTAAAATACAGATTTGAGGTTTCAAAATATTGTGAAAGGCTTTTATAATATTGTATAATAACTTTCAATAGCTTACAATATCATAAAAACCTTTGACAATCTTGTGAAACCCTAAATCTATATTTTAAAAAATGAGGGTCCGACACTTGAAAATAATTAAATATTAATGGTATAACTATAAGGTTTTGTACTAAATTTTTTATACAATCTAATGTGATAGCTTTTGTGGTACGAAAAGATTTGTTAAAAAATAAAAGTAATCACAAAAGTAATTATGTAAGTCTTGTGATGCTTTCAACTAGTCAATCCTTACATGTTATATTTTATGTAAGCCACCACTTCAGATTGTATAATAAAATTTAAGCAACAGATTATAGATATATCATGTGCATGCGAACTAGGTCAAGGCCCATCAAGCTTCCAATCATTTAAATTATAATGGTAAATCTTATTTAGCATTTGTTTTAGCATATTTGAATCAGGGGAGAGATATCGGGCAATAATACAAATCAAAACTTGTGGGGTCTTTGGACATAGGCCCAACCAACTTGCTGATCCTTCGGGTTAGATAGAGCTTGTATGTAGGGTTGGCAAAATTCGGGTTCGGGTATGGCACATGCTTTTTGACCACTCGGTCTAGGTTCAAAATATCCAGCACCGGACTGGATTTTTTAATCCGAGTTTTGAAGCTTGGACTTTTATATTTTATACTATTATATATGTATTTTTTTATTTAATGTTTAATTTTTTTAATTTATTTTAATGAAATTAGACATGAAAATATGAACATTAAATGTTTAAAATTTTAAATATATATAATAAATGGATTAAATAAGTATTATTATTGAAAATATATATATTTTATAGTAATTTTATTTTATAAAATCCGGGTTCCGAGCCGGACCCGGGCTTTTCAAGTGATGTCCGGGATCGGCCCGCCCTCATCTCCGGTCTGGGTATTACCCGGGCCGCATCCGGATCCGGTCCGGGCGGTATTTTTGCTACCCCTACTTGTATGATCCTTTGACACGCCTCTAGGTTCTAATTACAAATTTATTATGTAGCATCTAAGTCACTATTTACAAATCATACAATATAATTATATAACCAATACATTACGATGGTTACACTTTCTACCTATTGGTTAGATAAAAGAAATTTTGCAATATCAGCCAGCAATTTGATAAAGGTAATGAAAATTTTTTAATGTGTTACTAATACCTTACGAAATTTAACGAAAATTCTGAAAATATATTAATTTAGGTATTTCTATAGTTACCTAGGTAATTTTAAGGTAGCATTTCACGGGAAAATAAAATGATGCTTAATTAGACCCATTGCATATCATAAATAGTTGCTATTACAATTTAATATTCAGAGATTAAATTTATGTTAGATTAATTTAACTAAAGTTCAATTATTAGACGTCATGAACCCTAACGATTGATTTTTTTTTTTTTTTACACACATTTTGTAGATTTTCATGTTGATGAGACAATCTAAGGGAAAGAAAAATATCCCTTGAAATCAGGTGTGAACTTTTTTAGAAAGTTTTATTATGACTTGTCTAATTCTTTACACCAATCACTGTGAATGATGAGGTCGCATATTCCTTATGTACGTCGGTTGTGTGAATGATGAGGACGACATGTCCTCTTTGTATTTACTCTCTGGATGGCATGTCGTTTGTTAACAAAATGATAAATGGCAATATCATCCAATACCTGTATGCCAATTAAAATATTTTTAATATTTTATTATTATTGTTGTTGTCGTCGTCGTCATTATTATTATTAGTATTTTTACTATCATCATCATCATCATTATTGTTACTATTATAATAGGTAACAATAATATTTAGAACAATAATTAACTAAGGGTTTAGAACATAGTATTACATAGTATTATATTATTGTTTTCATTAATTTATTACTTACCTATGTTTTGAAGTTTTATAATCTGGATTGTGGTGCAATATTATTTTTATCATTATTACTTACCTATGTTTTGAGGCATTAAATATATTTGAATGTTTATTATAATAAATGAATCAAGGAAATAAATTTTATTATAATATTATTTTATTTAATAATACTATATTATATTATATTATTATTCCATGCAATTATTAAAAACAATCTCTTATTTTTATTAAATGACGTGTCATTTTCCAAAAAAAAAAAGAGACGTCATGGCATCTGGCGGAAAATAAAAAGAGTGCAATGTTGTTTTTATTGAAAACATAAAGGATGGGTCATCTAGTGCCGGTGCATACTATTTACGCATGTCCATTGTGTAAAAAAAAAAGAACGACATGTTGTTGTTATATAAAATATATGGATGGAATGTCATATATGAATAAAATGATAAATGGCGATGTTACAGAGGCACTGTACATGTGAGGGTTTGTTAGTTACAGATGCTGTAACTTAGCCCCCTCTTTATTTGGAACATAGTATTCTATTACTGTTCATATTAATTTATTGCTTACCTATGTTTGGAAGTTTTGGAAGCTTGATTGTGGTGCTCCGTTTGGTACAACTTATTGAATAGAGCTTATACTAGTAGAGTTTTTGACAAAAAATTATTGGGTGTTTGGTTGTCAATTAAAAAAATTTTTTTGAACCATTAAATTGTTTGGTTCTGTAAAACTAAAAATGTTTTTATGTAATTAAATTATCAAAAAGAATATGTAAAAAAGTTTGTTTTATAATTGTATAACTTGTAACAAAATGCATCCAAGCTATCAATTAATAAGAAAAAATTAGATCAACCATTGCATCAGTGTTCAAAATTAAAACACATAAATAATATATTCTTCCAAACAATTAATACTATCTTAATTAAAATGTTAATCAAATGGTGGCAATAATTTATATTGTGTAGGGTTTTGTATATAATAAGCAAGTTAAAGTGGTGGCAATCTCATTAAAAAAAAAAGGTGAAGTGGCGATGATATGTTTTTTATCAAATGGCGGTAATAATTTTTATTGTGTAGGTTTTGTTTATAAACAAGGATATTATGTAATTAATGAAATGTTCTGAGGGTATTATTGATATTATATATATTTTGAAAAAGCTCTCTAATCTCTACTCTCAAAAGTTCAAATTTTTTGCTTTTGCTAGTAGAGGTAAATTAGCTTATTTAAGCCTCAAAAACTCTACCCAAGTCCTAAAAACAACCAAACACACAAAAATTTTAAAAAATACTTATAAGATTAAATAAACACTTATAGCCATTAGATAAGCCATACTAACCAGGCTCGTAGTATTATCTTTATCATTATTATTGTTTCTATTATAATGCACCACAATGCTGGTGCTAAATAGCTTATCTAGTAAAATATTGAAGGGACATCAAGTGGAGTAATTGAATTTTGAGCGTGAAAAACTCAAGAGAAGAGAGACATTGATTGGCGGCTGTTGGTGGTGGTTTCTATGACGTTGGTGGCGGATTGAAGGTTTGATGGATTAAGTGGGTCGGCCGGGTCTTGTTGATTTTAATGGTGGTGGAGATTGACAAAATTGCGAAGGAAAATTAAAGTTGGAGGTCGGGTGGGTGGCTGACGAGATGGCTAGTTTTTTTTTTTTTTCACTTGATAGGAATTTTGGAGTTTATGGATGGCGGAGGAAGGATTTGTGTATGGAAGGCGATGGACTACGTTACCAGATGTCATTCTAACGTACGTCTCATGCTCCCAGAGAGAGAGAATGTATCGATCATGCAGTGATTAATTTAGGGCTAGGATTTTAAGATTCAATTGGATGACTAGATGATGATTTGAATCCATTTTCTCCCCTATTCGGGGGTATGTTTCGCATATCATGCTTTACATTCTTTGTGCCTTTGATTTTAAATTTATATTCTCAATGATAGCTATAAGAGATACCCATTTGCGAGAACAATTAATTATATGTTGTTATTATGTACCAAGAGTGATGTGGTTTTTGATGTTGCTCAAGTATTATCTATTTTTGCTAAAATCTATTGATTATGGGGGAAGTTGATATAGGACTATAATCACGTGGTTTTTCCCAATTTAGTTTTTTCATGTAAAAATTGATGCTTTTGGAAGATGTAGTTTTAATATTACAAGTTCAATTAAAGTTAATTGAATTGATATAACGAGAACACTAAACTGCAGAAACATAAAGCACACAACTTAAGTTGTTCGAAATTCAAATTCCTACATCCATGGAGCCACACTCAGAATTTGAATAATTCACTTAGAGATCTATGGATATAACTTATTGGATACTTATGTAATGTTCAGACTCCCTCTTACTATTCATGCGACGTTCTAATGAATATTCAAACAGCAACACTGGACTTCTCATTTAATGTGTCTCTATGAAATCCCTTCGACACACCAAACTGCTTGCCACCTCCATATATAGAATCCCTCCACTACAACAAACGGCCTCCTCTCCCAAAGAGACCAAATATATAATGAAGTTTTAACTATGAAATAGACATAGAATGATGAAGAATGAAAGACTAGGTCGTCGTAATGAAGATGTGCCAAGCACAAATAACGAAGAGATATACAATGATATTTACTCTATAGTATTCATCCTTATGAACGTGTAGAGTTTCTCTTCTAATAGATGGCTCGCACGCCAAGGATAGAGAATCACAATAATTCTATCCAATAAGAAAGTTTCTCTTCAATAACGAATGATATCACTTAAAGATCGTAACTCATTTAAGCTTTTGCTTTGTCAAGTAGATGATCATCATCCAGTCATTTGAAAATCACCGGTCTCTATATCCTCTTCCTAATAAGTCTCATGTGGCTCCCACATCCATAACATGCCCAAGCCACCACTAGTTAGTTAAATAAACTCCTCGTGCGAATGTAGACTCTACCAATACTTTAGTTAAATAACTCTAACTCATATCTACGAACTATGTTAACAGCTTCAGCTACAACAAGATACAAGCTGAACTATGTAAACTCTAGATATGACCAAGCTATATAGACAACTTGTGGTCACAACAAAATATATAACGAATTATATGGAAATTAATTATTATATTGAAGACTTAAAATGTTGCCCACAATGATGCCAACATACTAATGCACTAACAATTTCACTAGTGATTGATTGTTGATTTTATTGCCTTGAATTGCAATTGTATTTATTTCCGCTGATTTAATTATGTGAAAAGGAGGTATTTCCGCTTAATTATTGAGTTAATTATGGGTGAGTTCCATTCCCAACATTTTAGAAAATCAAGCTATGCCAATTTTTATTATAAAGTATAATGAAACAGCTTAATTATGGTGAACCATTGTTATATGTTGCAACTGAGGGAGAAAAAAAAAACCTGAAACAAAAATCCCACCACAACCGATTCAAATATTTAAAAACGGGTCATAGAATCATGAGAAAAAGAGAACAATAAACAATCATAAGAACATTTCATTCCTTCATGTCAACCAATATGCTTATTAGTACATAGAATCTATATATAATCCAATACTTAGAAAAATGAAAGAAAATTACACCACTCACACACCTACAAGAAACAAGACTTAAAAAAACACCCAAACAAATGAAAACAAAGATTTGGTTCTTTGCTCCCTCTCTCACCACGTTTCACCCACTAAAACAATTCTTAATTACAAAATATCAAACTGACAAATACTTATATAAGATTGGGACCCTCCAAAAACTTTCCCTCTCTTGCACTAAACTTACAAGTGTCCTTCATTTCCGGCTCTTCTTTTCTATTCGACGAAACATTGAATAAAACCCATCATCAAATTCTTTAATTGACCCTTTACTTAAAAAAATCTGCCAGTGACGGAACACCAATCATCATTAAGTTATTGATAGAGATTAAAACTCTTGGTTAAAATAATATCACAAACATTGTTATTTATTTAAAAATTCTTTTGTGCAGACATTTTTATTTTATTAAAATTCATACTAAAATTAACTGTTATACAAAGAGTTCGTTAGATGGGGAAAAAAAAAAATATATATATATATATATATATATATATGAATTTTGATTTGTCAAACTTTCATTTTAGTTTTTCTAACGAACTTCTCGTATAAAAATCTTTAACTTGTTCTAATTATTATAAAAATACAAATGTCCGCACTAGAAAACTGGTTAATTATGTATCAGTATATAGCTATAGTGTTGATTTTTTATTTCTTTTCTAAAATGAAAATTACCTAAGGGTCCCAAAGAGAGTCACTTTGCATATCGTTCCACTCGTCACCTTCAAATTCATTTGAGAACGTCATATTTTGCTCCAACATCAACTCCTCAGCCATTTGATGCATCCACATCTTCGGAGAATCCATTGTTGAATCATTGATAGCCTGAATTTGACTCGGTGAAAGCCGGACGGTAACCGGACCCAAACTGCTTCCACCAGAAGTGCTTCCATCACCAGCTTCTTCGGAAGTACTTCCTGCAGAAGTGCTTCCAACCCTCAGAGCTGCTTCATGAGCAGCCATCCGAATATCCTCAGCGTTTGAACTGGCAGGCCTGGGAAGTGAAGTTACCAATTCCGGGAAGTTTAAACGAGCTTCACGGCCCCTGAAATGTAAAGCTGCAACATCATAAGCAGCTGCTGCCATTTCAGCTGTTTCAAAGCTTCCAAGCCAGATTCTACTTTTTGTGCCAGGCTCACGAATTTCGGACACCCATTTGCCCCATTTTCTCTTACGAACTCCCCTGTAACTCGAAGACGTGCCCCCATGAAAATTGCTGCCAGATTTTGCTTCCATGCAGTAGAATTTTAATTACAGGAAGTGCTTTCTAGGGGAAAAAAATTGCTTTTGGAAGTCGAAGTTTGATCAAGTTACAAGTGTTATGCAGCTATTTATAATGGTGGATAAATTTGATCTTGCTGGATGCAAGCTTCCAGGCAGTTGCCTAAGTGAACGAAAAGAAAAAAATCTTTAAAAAAAATGGTGATCACTAGGTTTAAAAAGTCATTAATATTTTTTTGCAAGAATGAACCAATTAAAACATTCCAGGTTTGTGAATTTGAGGGAAGAATTGTTGCCCAAAAAACAGAGAAAATGGATTTAGAAAACATTGTGTTTCCTGTTTACAAACGCGGTTTCATGTTTGTATAACTATATATTTGGACCCACAATTTAACATTATCCATGGCTGATTCTGAAAAATTTAACTTATTGTTGAGTTTTTATTAATTTAATTGTTTGAAAGAAGAAATGCCACAGCTGACTCAGAGACAAATATAACAAAGATTTGAATATTGTCAAGGTGACGCAATCCTAGATCATAGGATCTATGTCTTTAATAAAATAAAATTGTACTGAAAACTAGGGGGAATTAATCTTAATAAAGATATGTCAAGATTATATTTTTTTAAAGTAACATCGACGAAAGACCCTAGGCACTCGACTACTCTATTTCAATTTTAAGCCGTTTTCTTTAGCCCCTCACCTAAGTTCGAATCTTTTATATATATATATATATATATGGTAACTAGAAAAAATTAATTTAAACATTATCCATCCTCTACCTTATTTTAATAAGAAAAAAGTAAGTAACATTATAAGGAATGAAAACACTTATTTACCTTGATAGGTTGATAGACAAAATTAACATCAAAAGATTTTTAAGAATCTTCTTACTCTTATGTAGAAAACTATAATCATTAATTGCAACTGATATATATTAGTTTTTTTTCTTTAACCAATTTATTGATATGTATTGATTATTTTATCGAAATTTTTTTGAATCAGTCATGTGATGCGATGGTTCAGTGTAGATATCTGAGTTTACAATAATATTTGAAAGAAAATCAACATATATAATATATATAAGAGGAATCAAGTCCTGAATCTTAAGATTGAGGTGAGGATGTGCCTACTACAATATTTATTTATTTATTTTTTTTAATTATCTCACTTCTATGGGGTCTTGTTATCAAAATTATGAGAGTCGCAATATTACCACCATTCAGAACAACCATTAATCAATTTGGGTTACTGATTCAAGAAAATAACTCAAAAAAAAAAAAGGGTTGAAATAATTAAGATAATTGAATTCTTTCTTTTATAACTCATCATATACCATCATGAAAGTATACTTGAAAAATTAATTCTATAAAATATTCAACATGAACATACAAAATTAGTTTGGACTGTGTCCAAGGATGCAATTATGAACTTAATCTAGCCTCTAGCTTGGCAAATTCAAAACATAAGTGAAACAGTGGGCTTTACAAGAGGCAATTCTAACCACCCGGAGCCATCTTTAATATTTTAAGACCACAAAAGCCGTTTTGATATTTGGAGTGACAAGTATTAAATTTGTCTAAAGGCAGGTCCTCATAGACCCTTGGTCCTTGTCGACCCTTGACCTAAAAAGATTCAGTATTAAAAATAGAGAGAGAGACTGCGAGAGAGTTTCAAGTACAAAATTTATTTAGGATAGTGATGATGATTTTTAGGAAGGTGATCTAATAAGTATGTGCCCATTGAATAATAGTGTTAAAAATTGTAAATTAATTAGATTGTACCGTTTGATATTATTACTCATCATAGGGTGAGTATTATATCTCACTAAATTATTACTCATAGTTTTTATTTTGAGTAATATGCAAGGATGCATGTATGGTGTATATTTTTCTTTAAATGGAAAATAGGATTAGAATACGTTTTTTTTTTTTTACTTCTAAATCCCTTTAAATAATAAAGTGCTCTAAATCTTTGCTTCAAAACACTGCCTTATTATTATTATTTTATTTTTCTAATTGTCTACTGTCCAGAAATAGAACATCTTATCCTACAATTAGCTTGTACCTACCACCCAAAAGCAAATCTAAAAGAAGAATTTTTTCTTCCACCGTCAGTGAGACCAAAGAATCACCTTAATGTCTATTTTTGAATTGGATCAATAAAGTCCTCAATTCCCATTGAACAAGATAAGTGTTCTTGATTCAAATTTTGTTTTTTCTTTAAATTTAAATATTGACATTCTTAGTGGGGATCTGACAGGATTGTACTTGAATTGGACCTATTACAGAACAATTGGAATAATTGCGCCAAAAAAAGATATGTAATGTTAAAAATTATTGTGAGAAGTTTTACTCCCAAACAAGAATATTAAATTTCTAGACATAATTATAACATTAATTGTTCTGTGGTGGTTTAAATATTATCGGAAGTGTTTTTAATTGTAAGTCCTAGTTATCCACTTATCCTCAAGAGTTTAAACAAGTGCTTTTAACGAATCAATTAATTTAATACACATAAATATAAATGATTGGTGACACATTGAGACGCAAATTAAGTATCTCAAATGAACAACCATAGTATTATTGATTATTTTAACCTTTGAAAATAAATATTAGATAAATTTAACCTTAAAGATTAAAATATCCAAAAGGGAAAATTATACTTAAGTCTCTAATCTTCTTAATTATATTTAATTACCCATTATCTCTGACATTATAAATATTTTCAAATTTTACCGTCGAAGGATATATATGATTTCTTCATATGCAATAAACTTGCTAGCTTTTAACCCAAATATGATAATTTAAATCCACTAAATTTCTCTTAATTCTCCTTAAAATGGAAGCAAATTTCTCCTTATTATAATACCAATAATTTAAGTTGTGTCATAATAGAAATAATGTCGACTAACTTGAATAATTTTCTGATCGTAAAATATCAGTAGTATTGTAATTTGTAATTGTAATTAAAATTAATAATAAGTCATATTTAACTTGAACCAACCAAAGTGATGCATTTTAACTAGTTACGTATATATATGATGCGACGATCAAATTTCTCTCTTTCCATCATTGGTAGCTAGCTAGAAGCTATTATTAGAACTCCTTTTACTTCGTGTACGTGTGATTCACTAAATCAAGATAATTTTATAAAAATATTGAATTCACCACACGCTTGTGCTGTGATGTATAACCATATTATTAAATAAACATCAATCATAAGGTCACCTTTACTATCATATATTTCTTGAATTTAGGGAGATTCACACTTCTCTTTTTATGGTTTCCCAACTTTTACAACTTACCTCTCACAATTTTCATAATATTCGTTTACTTTTCAATGTTAAAATTTTTACTGAAAACTCATCTTAAAATTTTTATCTTGTTTGTTAAATGTTTAAAGTCTGAAAATTTATTAATTTCAGATTTTTTTAAAAATTTTCTTGTTTGTTTTTTGCAACTTATATATGATTTTCAGATATTTACATATGAATAGAAAATTTCAAATTCCGTGATTTTTATCTGAATGAAAAAAAGTCTGAATAGAAATTAAATACTGTATCAAAAAAAATTCATATTAAATATACATATTTCCCATATTATAAAACCATTCCTTTTTTTTCCTTTTTTTAATTCACGTTCTCTTTTTTCCCATATTATAGATTTATCTTTTTTTTTTCTCTTTTTAAATTTTGCATATGGAGTAATGTAATAATATTTTTATTTAAAGATCAATTACTACTTAATTCTACATATGTTTGATTTTAATTGTAATATGCATGTATTTAACTCTCAAAATTTAAAACATGTATATAATTTTTACAAGGATATAAATGTCAAATAATCATATTTCAGATGTAAATATTCATACAAACAAATAAAATGCCACTTATATTCAGATATTGAAAAAAAAAAATGTCTTTTAGACATATGCAATTCAGACCTATTCAGACCCATTTAGATTTCAGACAAAAAAATAAATGCTACCTTAGACTTTTTTTTTCTCTTTATTAAATTTTGACGACAATGAAATAAGATAGTATTATGAAAACTATAAGATACAACCCAAAAATTGGCAAAATGTCAATCTTCCTTTAATTTATTTGTTATAATATTATTGTTTTATAAAACATGTTCAGATACAGAAATTATATTGTTTAAACATAATAAAAATTAGGAAATATTTCAAGATTATTGTTTTTAGCAATATATAAAGAACATACTAATTAACTAATCATAGTAAATTGTCCCCAACAAATATGTCTAACTCTTACAGATTTTAGATGCATTTTGAATCTTGGAAGTTGGAAATTAGGAACTTAAGATTATAATCCAAAAACATATTCTACATTGTATTTTAAAGCATATCACAAAAAAAAAAAAAAAAACTCACTTATTTTTGAAAGAAGAATTAGAAGTATAACACAGAAACAAAATGAAGAATTTTATTTCCATTTTAAGCAGCATGGTAAACAAAATTTTGCCTTTTGAAAAAGGGAGATTGCAAATTTCCTCCCATTGAAATCAATATATAACCACTTACCCTCAATTGTTTTCATAATATTTAAAAACCCCCGGCACAAAAAAATTTAAAGGAAAAGAGGGTTAAATAAGTTATTTGTTTGATAATTTATCTAGGGAATAAAAAAAAATATATTTATTATAAGAAAAATATTTTTAAAATAATAAAAAGTACTAGAAAAAATCTTATTATTAATTTTTATTCACAGCAAAATATACTTAATTTTAGTACTTAAATATTTTAATTTTAACTTTAATTTATATGATTTATTTAATTTATAATAAATACGAATAAAAGTCAATTAAAAAATTAAGGTAATATTATAAAATTATGTTCTGTTAGAATGATTATTTACTATTACTTAAGCAATAAGAACGTAAATAGTGTGTGTTAATTTTAGTAGGGAGAAAACTGGTAATCACTCTTTAAAAAAATGTTAAAAATAATCATTTTCAACATATACACCATAATAGATATTCTCGATTTCAAAATTATAAAATATCTTTCCGATTTTCATTCAATCAAACAGTTCTTTCTTCGCAAAGTCTATTCTAGGAAAAAAAAAAAAAAAGAGTACAGTTTCTATAATATCGAGAGCCACCAAAAATATTTAGTGGGCGCATCTAGTTTCATGAAAGGATTAGTTATTATTTAGAATTAGTGGTCACAACACTACTCGATTATGTGTAAATGTTGGCATTACATATTTGGCTCCAACTCAAACCCACATATTAGCTTATAGAGTAATGAAAACAGCTGGATCTTTGAAGGCTACAACTTTCGTTAAAGAAAAAAAAAATTGTGTAAAATTTCAACAACAACAACATCAATATTGTCTTCGGTGGTTGAATGGTAAAAGAGCATGATTAATTGAATGGAATTTCAATGTAGTTCTATTTATTCTTAGGATAATTATATTGCGGATACTTTAGTTAATATGGGTACTATTTGTTTTTTTTTTTTTTTTTTTACTTATTAGAATATACCATCTGTTTTTTTACGTAAAATTCTGAGTAAGGACTCTTGGGGTTTTCCTAAATATAAATTTTCATAACGTAATTTTTTCTTTTAATGAAATTCCACGGCATTCATATGAAAAAAAAAAAAACAAGAAAAACATCATCAGTGTCGTTTTAGAGACAAGCTATCATGTAGATAACTCACATATGGTATAATTTCTTTGATTTTTTATTATTAGTTTCAAAATTTTCATTATTCGATACAAATTTTAAATTTTTGGTTACATAACCCATAAGTTGGACTCTATAATAGCGGTTCAACTACATTGGTACTCCAGGCATCATCAAATGGTTTGAGAAAGTCAAGACAAAAAGAATTGATCATTGATGATGTCCAAGCTGTAAAATACAGTACCCTATAATTCTGTAGTAGAAAATTTAAAATTTATAATGAAAATTATACAGTCGATCTCATGTAGAACGTTTTTAAAAATTTGAAGATTATTCACTGTTGCATACAAAGATTTATACGGTTTCCGCGTCAATCAATTCTAGTTATTTTAATTTGACCCGTCTGAAAAAGTCATTGTCTCTCCAGTCCTTCTTGTTCCCTTTTGTGGTCATTTTCTAACATTTTCTTGCTTTGTAAGTCCAGTTCCATGTGTTCAAATCGTAAATGTTTTGTCATACAAAATTTCTTTGTTTCTCTTCAATTGTTAGTAAATTTTTATGTGTTAAAAAAGATTCTCGAATCTTTTCTTATTTTTGAAAAATCTTTGTCTTTTGACAATAAAAATAATAAGGAATTAACAAGCCGAATCATTGTAAGTAAAATTAGTTTAGAATTAACTCCACACAATGCACTTTAACAATCACTTAAATCACCTATTTAATTCAACATTCACTTCAACCATAGTCATCATATTAATTGTAACTCAACTTCTTATTCAACTTAATCAACATATATGTATTATATATAACTCTTGTTCTAACACTACCGACATTTTAGATAATCTTTGTGAACGATATTGAATTTAAAGCAAAGTTAAGAGTGTTTAGTGATCACTTAATGAACAAACTAATTCAATTACTTTTAAGTCATCATCATTGTCGTTCAATGAATGAAGAACAAAAATCTTTTGTCCACCGACAGTAATGCTTCCTAGCTTTAATAAATATAACACTATGTACATTAACGGGAAAAAAACAATCTAATCTTTGGTAGGGTATGGACATCACAACATTAAACATTAAGTATCATAATATATAATAGAATATTTTATAGTAAGGTGTAATTTATTCGTCTATTACTATTTGTACCATGTTGTGTGTTGAGCTCTCGATAATAATTAATTTTTTTATTAGTTATAATAATTATTATTAATCTAAATACATATAATTATATAGTTGAAAAGAAATTTTAAAATACATCAGAAGTACCATATATAACAAATAAATTTTATTATGAGACATGTGTGCATTTATTTTGAAAAATCATTATGTAAGTGGTAATTATATTAAATCTAAATACACATGCTATATATGTATTAATTAGTTGTATTATCACTATTATTTTTTAAAATTCCTCATGACTTAAAAAGTTCTATTAAAATGAACTCATAAATCTGTGATACCTTGTTACAACTCTAACATTCAACACAGACACTAAATCAAAACCGTAATGGGATCTTTTATTTTTGTCAAAAACTATGAAAACACGTGTCAAAATCCCACTTCATAGGAGAGGGAACTAAGGGAATTGAATCTAATCAATGCATTATTATTATTAAAACTTTAATGGGATTAAAATAATTAGGACAACAATATCAATTCAAGGGAAACAGCTGCAAGGCACATAAAATGAAGTAGGTTGATTGAATAAGTGAATGAATGAAAGAATCTTTACACTGACTAAATTAATTAATTAATTACTAAGAACCTAATAAGCTTTATAAAACGACATTATAGATCTTTTGACTCAGTTAAATAACTAATTATCTATTTACAAATGTTCGTGTCAAAAATCTTTTTGGATTTTGTGGGCCAAAACTGTTGCAAATGCCGGTGCCTTTGTCATATTTTCCCTCTTTTTTGACAACAAGTTCAGAAAATAATTGACTTATATTAGGTTATCTCTACTTGTGTATCTCTTCGTTATCAAAATTTTTTCTTGTAAACATGTTTATAAAATTTAGAACCAGATGTGAGGTTGGGTCGAGTACTTGCAAGATAAAAATAATAAAAGGCGCCAGTATTGTTACGGGTAAAAACTCTCTGATATTTATCGAAGATTGATTATGTCTTTAGTAAAAATATCAAAATTTAAAGGAAAAAGAAAAAAGTGCTAAGGATCCAAGGCATTGAGCTCCGAACAGTTCTTAAGTTGTGTTCGGTTTGTAGAAAGGAGAGGAGTGGAAAGGGTCCTTAGAGTCAATTCGGTCAAATTTTGATAATAATTCGAAGTTGAATTGACTTTTGGAGTTTGGTTTCCTTACCTTGGAGTAATACTAATCCAATCTCTTAATCTCTTATTTCAACCTCCTCATGTTTGAACTTGAGTTGGTTTTAAGAGTTCAGCTCAGCTAGGCTTGCGTATGTGAGCTTAAGGGCCTGGTGGGCTGTTGTATGTATTAGCCATTGGGTTTGAAGGCCCAATGGGTACTTTTGGGCCAGAAGGTTAAAATAAATCAGGGTATTTCATGTCTTTTAAGCAAAGAATAGAGTTAGCCTTTTGCCACCCCTCAAAAAGTACAAATTAATCATTTCTTATTTTGAATGGAAATTTAATTAAATACTTAAATAAATTATTCTTTTAACAAATTTTTACACTCTCATTTCATAATTTGTATTTATATTTTAAAGTCTAATTATTTTTTTGAGAAAATTATAAGAGTTTAGATTTATGGACAATTGGAGATAGAAATTATGTAATAAGAAATTTAAGATTCGTATGTATTTTATAAATAAAAATTTGAAAGAGCTATTTTTTTCCTCAGAGTGAAAATTTATGGGAAGATAATTAATTTTAATATGTGAGTTTGTTTTTTTTACAAATTGAATGGGGGATATTCTATGAATAAAATTCAAAAGGAGTGTTATAAGGAAATTTGTTAAAAGCTCTACTCTAAAGCAAATTTAAATAATTACATTGAATAATTGGAATAAAAAAAAAGTACTATACAAAATTGTAAGTCTAGCTAGCAGTCCCATTACAATTTTGGAGCTAAAAGACAATTTTAACTTAGCAAATTTGTATCTTTAAAAAAGAAGAACAACTTAGCAAAATTTGTACATCTATCAACTACATGCAATTTTGGAGACCAATTGTTTCAATATAATTTGGTGACTGAATATATCATCCTATTTACATGGGGTAGTAATATAGGAATTTGAAAATAGAAAAAATAAACAGAGAGCAACCAAATTTTGTAGCTTAAAATGAAACCTGAAATTGCAACAAATGCTTTGGGTTTTAAGATTTGAATCCATTCAGCCCATCAAGGTGACCCGCCCACTGGAGCCATTGGCCGTTAGCCATATTCAAATGTTCATGCAGTCAAGTACGTCGTACGCCTCTTGAACAAACTAATATCTCAAAAAATGAACCAAATATATCTCAATTGTAAAAATCTACAAGAGATTCGTTTCTTTATCATTTGGTATATTTAATATATGACATCAGTTAAAAGCACACTTGCCCACTATTACAATTTACAAAGCTATGTCGCAATCTTTTAATGCATTCACAGTTGGTATATACAATTGATCGAGAAAACGAAAAATCTTCTTGTCACACACATGCTTATTGGTTTGGACTAATCATTTTCATAGACGTTTTTTTATAGATCAAATCATGTCAAAGCCATAAATAACATACTTAGATTGAAATTTTAAAGTAGATCTCATTAATTAGATGTCAATTGTGCTTAATAAATAATGGGACAAAGTTGTAATGGTTATTGGGGAATGAAAAGGGATCAGGTGTAGTGATATTTTTGTAGAGATTCTCTATTAATTATGATAGCGGCACGGTTCGGTGATCTGATAATAAGGATTCCAACGATTCTAAATTTGATTTCAAGAAACTCTAATGATTAGTTCAATAAATTCTAGTGACTGAATATTGCCGATGGTCATAATTTTTATTTTTTAAATAGTATAAAATATTTAAAAATACTCTGAATTATGCCAAAAATGATTTTGTATTAAATTTTAATGCCCCTCAGTCCCAATATATTAAAAAACAATAGTAATCATAAAATACTCAACTTACAAACAAATGTGATCAAGTTTTGGACAAACCAGTACAGCTCTATGGCACTGAAACAATCGCTGGAGCAAAGATGAAAGAAAAATGTCTCTGTTGTTTGTTGGTTCAGTTATCGTTGCTGTTGTTTGGCTTCAGTGGCGGATCTAGAAAAATAATTTATCGGGGGCTAAATAAAATAATAGTAAGATGTAAAAATGAAAACTTGAATATATTAAATTTTTGGTAATGCATTTACAATTGTTCTCTATGAGATTTCATATTCTGAAAACGTTGTGCAATAGACTCATTATCAATACTATTAAATACATCTTTTTCTACATAAACAATTAAACCATCATTCATCCATTCATCTCCTATCCGATTTCGAAGTTCATTCTTCACGAATTTCATTACTGAAAATGTTCTCTCTACTGTGGTCGTGGAAACTGGAAGAACTAGTGCTAATGTCACCAACAAATATACTAACGGATACACCTTATCTTTTTTTGTCTCAACCATTCTTTTAGCAAGGTCACCAATTCCCTTTAATCCTGCAAACTCGGTACTAGAGCGCATATCCATTATGTAAGTTTGAAGCTGAGTTTTAAGTACCATCAGCTCTATTGGAGAAAAATTCTTTGGATAAAATTGAGCAAGACGTATGAACTTGTCCTCATCAAAAGCAGCAAATGAGTCATTTGGACTTAGACATGCCAAGCAAAGAAGCAATTCCATATTCACCTCATTGAAACGATTATTTAGCTCTTGAAGTGGCAAATCTAAAATAGCAAAAAACATCTCAACTCGAAAATAATGCATGTTTGAGATCTCTCGAGCCTTACGTCGTGATCGACCTCACGGTAAAAATACATCATTCATGTTAGGGACATCAATATCATGCTTCAAACAAAAAGAAGAAACCTCACAAAGCAAAGAATCCCACCCATCATCTCTCATCATTTGCAAGTTTTTCTTACATATTTCAACCAATTTTATGGCATTTAGAATATCTTGATCCTTTATTTGAAGTGCTTGTGACAACTCATTTGAAAGTGCAAGTATATCTCTCATCAAATATAGACTAAGCACAAAATCAAAAGATTGCATAAACTCTTACAAATAATTTGCTTGAAATCTCTGTTCACTAGAGTTTGACTTATGTTTTGCAACTATCTCAAGCACACTAATTATATGTGGAAACAAAAAGATTATTCGAAGTAACGTACCATTATGTGAACCCCAACGTGTATCACCAAAACGTTTCAATGTAGTCTCTTGATTTTTGCCTTGCCCACTCGGTAAGTCATTATTTTCAAGTGCTTCAATAACTGAATGTAATTGCTTCTCTCGAAGAATATCACGGCATTTACATGAAGCCCCAACAACATTGAAGAAAGAATTAATTTGATCATGTTTCTTTGCCACGGCCACAATAGCTAACTGTAGTTGATGAGCAAAACAATGTATATAGTAAGCACACTCATTCTCATTCATAATAAGTGTTTTAAGACCGTTGAACTCGCTTTGCATGTTGCTAGCCCCATCATAACCTTGCCCGCGCAACCTAGATATACTCAATCTATGCTTAGAAAATAACTGATCAAGAGCTTTCTTGAGCGAGATAGCAGTGGTACTAGTAACATGCTTAAGACTTATAAAACGCTCAATAACAGACCCATTCTTATCTACATATCGCAAAACAACAACCATCTACTCCTTCATAGATGCATCACGGGATTCATCAATCAAAACAGGAAATAATGCATCACCTATGTCTCTTACAATAGCATTGGTAGTTTCAGTAGAACAAGCCTTTACAATATCTTTTCGAATTGAAGGTGCAATTAACATGTCATTTCCAGGAGCATTCTACAAGGTAACTTTTTTGATATCTTCATTGTGATCAGCAAGAAATATTAGAATCCGAAGATAATTACCTTGGTTGCTTGAATTATCAGACTCATCATGACCACAAAATGCAAGCCCTTGTTCTAAAAGAAGTCGAACAACATCAATGGATGCGAATAGGTGAGTTCGATATTCTTTCCTATCTTGATCAGAACGTTTGTCAAAAAATGTTCGAACATGCTGCTTTTGTTTCATTAAATCTTCACAATCACTTCTTGCCTTGTTGTGAGCACTATTAGGACCTCCAACATGCTATTCTAATCTTTCTGGTTTCTTCTAGTTTGAAAACCCATTTTTTGTAAATGTCTCACCACTTGCTTGCTCACCAATTTTTGGTCTGAAAAGATAACAACATAAACAATACGCAGCATCCTTTGGTACACTGTATTCTAACCAATTTTTATATTTATTGAACCAAGCAGGATTGAATCGCCGCTTTTGTTGCCCGAATTTAGACTTACAAAAATTGTGAAATTTAGGTTGGCAAGGACCCATTTGTAGATATGCTTTACGAACTTCATCTCGAACATTAGGATGGTAAGAAGAAATTGGGGGTCGTTGTCCACGATCAGAGGGAAGTTTTTGATAATTCTAAATCAAGACTTACTTCGTTTTTCTGGACCATTTTCATCTTTCTCTGAAGATGACGGCATCCTCGATTTTCTTTTGAAATACTTTTCCATATCTGTTTCAAAATTATCTATGTGAGTATTTATACAAAATAAATTTATTACAATTCAAAAAGACTGAGTGCAAAGTGCATTCAATTTATAACTAATAGCTACAGACAAAATTACCAAAAAAAATTTTAAAGGCTAGAATTATTCACTAAATTAATTACAATTGGAATAGAGATCTATTGACATGTGAACCGGAACAAAATACTACATTATTAACATAATTTGAAAAAAAAAAATGAAAAGAACGTGTTTACCTAATACAAAGAAAGATGATGTAAAGTAGTAAAAGGCAAACTCACTTGCCAGTCCCACCCAACCAACCCCACAATAATTAAATAAATCCGACTCTCTTTTTGCTTTTTCTTCACTGAGATTCTAGGAATAAAGAATGAAAGAGCTACTATTTGCGGCTTGTACTTTTCGTTCAATGCAATGCGATTACAAGTGTGGCACTCAAGATTTAGGATTATTTATATTTGGGCCGTGGGCTTTGGTTTTTAGTTAAAGTATGATTTTACAATTATTAAAACACTAACTTAAATTTTAATAGAGGGGGCTATCTAATAATTTGACAGGGGCTATTTAAAAAAACATTAATTTTTCCTTTTGAAAAATAGGATAAATTTTTTTCCAGCGGGGGTCCTGAAGTGAATCCACCCCTGTTTGGCTTTGCTGTTTTTATTAGGGTTTCTGGTCACTATTTTTCCCGGTTCATAGCTTGCAGTTTTCCAGATTCTTTTCACTTGCTGTTTCTCAGTTATTTTACACAATGCCTTTGCTTCTTTTGCTTCCCGAGTTCAGTTCTTTTTAGTTGTTGCTGCTGGGTTTTAGTTCTACACTCGTTTTCTACCAAATTTTACAACACTTACTGTGTAGTTATCATGTGATTTATACTTATGGGGAGTGAGGTAAAACGACTTTTACAGAGCAGAAGATGACATTCATAATGTGATCTTAGATATATGCTTGTAATTCAGATTTGAGATTTTGGCCCTTCTGCTTGTGCAATAAGAGTCAAGTGGACAGTTGATATGCTTCAATATTAATTTATTTAAATCTAATAAGAAATGATCAAGGATCCGGGGAGTGAGCAGTGGACTTTCTCATGCTATTGTCATCGGTGTTCGGTGATATGCTTTTTCTTGCCTCCTTTTGCCTTTGTTTACTTACGCTTTCATTTTGTTATTTATTATTTTTTTTGGCTCAATATAGTCTTGTGTGCTTTGGTTCAGGTTGATGGATACTGATGATGAAGGAGAATTAGCCGATCCCGGATACCGATCATACTAACTAATGAGGGCTATGAATATATATATAGAAATGTTTTAATCCGGGATTTTAAAATGGTAAAAAGTCCGAAAAACGTACAAATTGTGCAGTTTATGGGCTATAAGTTTTAAGCCCGAACTTTCCTGAACTCTAAAATCCTGGACCAGATCTGGACTATATATAATGAATATATATCACAATTAATTAATCAAATAAAGTAACAACAAAAAATTCTCTCAATTAGCCACCACTTACAACTCTATTTTGACCTGTTGTTATGGCCCCACCAGCGGCTGGCGGTAGTGGTTAGCCACCGCTGGAGCTCCTCACCCCACCGGTGATCTAACCCCTAACCAACAGCAACCACAACAGCCGCCTCCTTCTCAAATCGATAACTCTTGCTTGCGCAAATCTGCCCAAACTCTTCAATCCACCGCCACGGCGTCTCCGACCATCGGTGATGTTGCCAAACGACCACCATTGCCTCCCTTGATCCATTCCCGATGCATCTTAACCCTCTTTAATGTCACAACTGCTGCAAAACAGCAGACAAAACTCGCGTTCTTTGCCTCCAACCAGCCTCGCCGCTGCTGCTACGCCTTTGGCCGTGCTAGCACCACTCCACCACCTCTGTCATCCACCTCGTCCCACCACAACACAACCCAGCCACCTCTAACATCACAGTAGCCACAAACTTTTGTATCCCAAAACCCTAGTTTGTGTCCTCATTTGCCAATAACTGCCGCCACCTTATCGGTAGCAACGACCAGTATTTCTTAGCTGTTGGTACCCTCTTCTGTCCTTGATGGTCCTTCACAACCGTCTCAACACCACCAAACCGTGACAGATCTTTCTCTTACCAAAAACTCGTAGTCGCCATTCTCCTGTCACTCATCAGCGGTTTTTTACTTCTCTTTTAGCCACTGCCAGTGGCATCACCATCCTGCCAGCCACCACTCTACAGCTTCCTTTGGTTAAACCCTCTCACCCTTTGCTGCTAATGATTGCTCAACATCACAATATAGCTACTGATGCTTAAACTCGTATCGAACAGCCATCCCATGCACATGTACGACCCTTGCACGATGTTGCCACTTTTTATGCGCATTCAACAGCCATAAATGGCCCTTCCCGTTCCATTCCCAAACCCTTGTATGCCTCTGTGGTTAACCCAGCATCCATCTTTGACCATAATACATCCAAACGGCCATTTAGTTACCGACTCCTCAGCTTTTTAGGTTCTTATTAAACCCGTTTTGCTTCATTGGGGTGAACCTATTGTTCATTTTTCAGCTGAGGAAGTTCACTCCATGGCAGAACCATTCAAACTATCTCTTGTAAGAAAGTTCTCTTTTGGGCGCCCTTTGATGGATGTCATTCGAAAATTTTTTGTCTTTTAGGGTTAAAAGGGCACTCTCAGGTCTCTCTATTGGATAATAGACATATTATAATTAAACTTGAATTGGAGGAAGATTACTCCCACATTTGGCTCCGACAGACATGGTATGTTAATGGGTGAGGTATACAAATTTTTAAATGGACAATTGATTTTCTGTGTTCAGAGGAGTCCCCGATTTTGCTGGTTTGGATATCTTTTCCCTATTTACCTATTAATTTTATTTATTATAAATCGGCTTTGTTTTCGATTACTTCTACTATTGGTAAGACTTTGCGAGTTGATTATGCTACGACCTCAATTAATAAGCCATCTGTTGCTCAGGTGTTCGTAGATGATAACTCTATGAAATAAGAGTAATCATAGCACCTTTAGGCTTAAATCATGACTACTTAGAGAGTAATATTTATTTATTTACATCAATTTTTAGCTATATTTTGCATAAGCATTTAGTTAAATGTAGTTACAATAATTTAAAGCATCTTATCTCATTATTTGCTTTCATTTAAGGCATTTTGTGTAGGGAAGTAAATTTTTCAAATTTTAGAGATAAATATTGTCACTGATGTTCCAGTTTTGCAAACAGTAGGGCAATTTAATAGATTACCTTAAGAAGATCCTCATCTCTATCTCAAACTATTCTTGGAGGTGAGTGACGCTTTTAAGATTACTAGAGCAACACAGGAAGTATTAAGGATTACTAGAGCAACACAAGAAATATTGAGGTTGAGACTCTTCCCATTTTCTTTGAGGGATAGAGCAAGAGCTTGGTTAAATTCTCTATCACCAGATTCCATTACCACATGGAATGACTTGGCTGATAAGTTTTTGATGAAGTACTTTCCACCAATCAAGAATGCAAAGTTGAGAAACGAAATAACATCCTTTCACCAATTGGAAGATGAAAGTTTATATGATGGATGGGAAAGATTTAAGGAATTGCTTTGGAAATGTCCTCATCATGGTATTTCTTGTTCCATCTAATTAGAAACTTTTTACAATGGCTTGAACCCAAGCACTAGACTAATGGTAGATGCTTTAGCAAATGGGCCTTTGTTATATAAATCCTACAATGAGGCTTATGAGATTTTAGAGAGAATAGCCAATAACAATCATCAATGGCCATCGACCAGACAAGCTGCAGTAAGAGGAGCAGCAAAGTGCATAATGTAGATACTTTGACAGCACTATCAGCCCAAGTAGCTTCGTTAACAAATATGGTGAATGCTATGTCCACTGCTCCAGCAACAGACAGTCAAATTTCTGAGGCATCATGTGTGTATTGTGAAGAATGACATTTGTTTGATAATTGCCTAAGAAATCCTGCCTCAGTCAATTTCAATAGATAAAATCAAGGTAACTCGTATTCAAATACATACAATCTGGGATGGAGACAACATCCAAACTTTTCATAGAGCAATCAGTATCAGAATTAGCATGCTACAACAACCAGTCGACCTGCACCACCACCTGGATTCCAGCAGCCAAGTCAAGGTCAAAGAAGCACTAGTAATGACCAATTCAGTTCCCTTGAAGCATTGGTTAAAGAGTATATCATGAAAAATGAAGTGGTTGTCGAGAGTCAAGCAGTATCATTAAGGAACTTAGAAAATCAAGTAGAGTAGCTTGCTACAGCATTGAGTAACAGACCTCAAGGCAGTCTATCTAGCAATACAGAGAATCCGAGTAGAGAAGGAAAGGAGCAGTGTAAAGTAATCAACTTGAGATCTGGTAAAGTTGTGCATATACCAATGGGCGCACCAAAAAAGAAAGTTGAATCCACTTTAAACCAAGAAGAAACTCATGTTGAAGAAGAACTATTACCATCCACTACACAATATACTGGTGAGAACAGTCATGCTCCAGCAAATTCAGAACCTGCAGATCTAGCACATGCTGATATAGATGTTCCAGCACCAGTCCAGAATATGGTAAAAGAGAAACAGGCTACACAACCTACTGCAGTGCAACAGTTCAGACGTCCACCACCATTTCCTCAAAGATTTCAGAAACAGAAACAAGATAAGCAGTTTAGTAAATTCCTGAAAGTATTGAAGCAATTACACATCAATATTCCTTTTGTGGAAGCATTGGAGCAGATGCTGAATTATGTAAAATTCTTGAAAGATATATTGACAAAGAAAAGAAGGTTGGGAGAGTTTGAGACAGTTGCTCTAACACAAGAGTACAACCATATGCTAAAAAATAAGATGCCTAAGAAATTAAAGGATCTAGGAAGCTTTACAATTGCATGTTTGATAGGGAACAGTTATAATAGCAAGGCACTTTATGATTTGGGAGCAAGTATAAACCTTATGCCATTATCAATATTCAAACAATTGGGAGTTGGAGAAGTTAGACCCACAACAGTCACTTTGCAATTGGCCAACGGATCTCATGCTTATCCAGAAGGAAAAATTGAAGATGTGCTAGTGAAGGTGGATAAGTTCATCTTTCCAGTTGATTTCATAGTGTTAGATTTTGAAGCAGATAAAGAAGTTCCAATTATTTTAAGAAGGCCCTTCTTAGCCACGAGAAAAACCTTAATTGATGTCCAAAAAGGAGAATCAACTATGAGAGTCAATGACCAGCAAGTGACATTCAACGTGCTAAATGCTATAAAGAGTCTAGATAATATAGAAGATTGTAACTTTGTTAGTGTTGTGGATTTCATTGTAGCAGAAACATTCACCGATTGCTGCAGCAAGGAAGAGGACGATGTTGAAACATTTGAAGAATTAAAAAATGAAGATTTTAAACTGAGTAACATAGCATGGCTGGGAGAAAAGCAACCATTCAGAACAAACAAGTAATTTGAATCTCTTGATCTTTCAAACAGGGAAGTAAAGCCTTCGAAACCATCTATTGAATCACCTCCTATTTTAAAATGAAAGCCTCTACCTTCCCATTTAAATATGTTTTATCTTAGTAATAATAATGCACTTCCAGTGATTGTTTCATCTTCTTTGGATGCAGATCAAGAAAGCAGCTTGGTAGCAGTGTTGGGGAAATACAAAAAGGCTATCGAATGGACTGTGACAAACATTAAAGGAAGCAGCCCATCAATATGTATGCACAAGATTCTGTTAGAGGATTGCTATAGCAATTCTGTAGAGCAATAGAGAAGATTGAACCGATCATAAAGGAAGTAGTCAAAAAGGAGATAATCAAATGGCTTGATGCTGGGATTATTTACCCAATATCAGATAGTTCTTGGGTAAGTCCAGTACAATGAGTTTCAAAGAAAGGAGGTGTAACAGTGGTGGCAAATGAGAAGAATGATCTTATTCCTACAAGAATAGTGACGGGCTGGAGAGTGTATGGATTATAGGAAATTAAACAAGGCTACAAGAAAAGATCACTTTCCACTACCTTTTATAGATCATATGTTAGAGACAGACTAGCAGGAAAGGAATACTATTGTTTCTTGGATGGTTATTCGGGCTACAACCAAATTGCTATAACACCAGAGGATCAGGAGAAGACTACATTCACTTGCCCATATGGAACTTTTGCTTTCAGAATGATGCAATTCGGCCTATGTAATGCTCAAGCAACCTTTCAACAGTGCATGATGTCCATTTTTTCAGATATGGTAGAGCAAACACTTGAAGTGTTCATGAATGATTTCTAAGTGCTTGGTGAAACATATGATGATTGTTTGCACAATCTAGAAAATGTACTGAAAAGATGCGAGGAAACGAATCTAGTCTTAATTGGGAGAAATGCCATTTGATAGTGCAAGAAGGCATAGCTCTGGGACATAAAATTTCTAGAAAAGGAATAGAAGTGTATAAAGCAAAAATTAAGGTAATTGATAAATTACCACTACCCACTTCCATTAAAGGTATAAGGAGTTTTCTAGGCCATGCATGATTCTATAAAAGATTTATTAAGGATTTCTCAAAAATTGACAAATCTCTATGCACACTACTGGAGCTTGATAAACCACTCAACTTCAATGAAGAATGTTTTAAGGTATTTGTTGCACTTAAGAAAGCACTTGTTACAGCATCGATTGTTGTAGCACCCGATTGGAGCATGCCCTTTTAGCTGATGTGTGACACTAGCAACCACTCTGTTGGAGCAGTTCTGGGACAACGAAAAGGTAAGATATTTCATTCTATCTATTATGTTAGCAAGGCTTTAAATGAAGCCCAAATTAACTACATAACTACTGAAAAAAAGTTATTAGCTGATGTGTTTGCATTTGATAAATTTAGAGTATACTTGGTTGGCATGAAAGTTGTTGTTTATACAGATCACTCAGCAATTAAATACTTGATTTCCAAAAAAGATGCCAAACCAAGGTTAATTAGATGGATTTTATTGCTACAAGAATTTGACTTAGAAATAAAAGATAGGAAAGGAACTGAAAATCAAGTAGCGGAGTATCTTTCAAGACTGGAGGCAGATACAAGTACATTGACCAAACATGACATCATAGAAACATTCCCAGATGAACAGCTGTTGATGTTACAGCATGTCCAGACACTACAGCAAGTTAGATTTCCATGGTATGCAGATATTGCCAATTATCTAGTAAGTGGATTATTACCACCCGACTTAAATTATCAGCAAAAGAAAAGATTTTTACATGATGTTAAAAATTATCAATGGGATGAACCATATTTATATAAATTATGTGCTGACCATTTGATAAGAAGATGTGTTCCAAATAAAGAAATTCCAAGTATTTTACAGGTTTGTCATGCTACAGCATACAGCGGACACTTTGGAGGTCACATGACATTAGCAAAGATTCTTCAATCAGGTTACTATTAGCCCTCTAAGATGCTTATGAATTTGTTAAATGTTGTGGTAGATGCCAAAGAACAAGAAACATATCCCAAAAGCATGAACTACCATTGACCAACATCTTAGAAGTAGAACTTTTTTATGTGAAGAAGATAGATTTTATAAGGCCATTTCCACCATCATTTGGAAACTTATATATTCTAATTGCTGTAGACTATGTGTCTAAATGGGTAGAAGCTGCAGCACTATCTACCAATGATGCAGGTAGAAGTTGCAGCACTACCTACCAATGACGCAAAGGCAGTAGTGAAATTTCTTTAAAGAAATATTTTCACACGATTTGGGACTCCTAGAGCTATAATCAGTGATGAATGGACTCATTTATGTAATAAGATATTTGCTGCATCACTGATCAAATATGGGATCACACATAAGGTTGCTACAGCATATCATCCCAAAACAAGTGGTCAAGTAGAAATCACCAACAGAGAGATTAAACGAATATTAGAGAAAGTGGTGAATCCTAACAAGAACGACTGGTTTATACGATTACATGACTCACTGTAGGCATATAGGAATGCATACAAGACACCACTTGGCATGTCTCTATATAGGATTGTCTATGGAAAGGCTTGTCATTTGCCACTAGAGCTAGAGCACAGAGCTTATTGGGCTTTGAAACAATTGAATATGGATATAATTGCTGCAGCAGAGCAAAGAAATGTATAACTTTGTGAACTAAAAGAGCTACGATTGTTCTCTTATGAAATTACCAAAATTTATAAAGAGAAAACCAAACAATGGCATGACAAGAATATTTAGCACAAGAATTTAATTTCAGGACAACAAGTGTTGCTATACAACAAGTGTTGCTATATAACTCTAGACTGAAATTATTTCCTAAAAAATTAAAATCTAGATGGTCAGGACCATTTAAACTTATTATGATTTATCCTCATGGTGCCGTGGACCTCAAGGATGATAAAACAGGTCAAATATTTAAGGTAAATGGACAGAGAGTGAAACAGTATATGGGGCCTGATGTCAACCTCCCAAGAGAAGATATGTTATTGACAGATCCAATTTGAGCAAATAAGGAAGGTCAGGCTGAAGGACCTAAACTCAAGCGCTGTTTGGGAGGCAACCCAAAGAAGGGAATTTCCTTTTATACTATTATGCCATTTTAATTTTAAATTCATTAATCTTTTAATTTTATTTTAATTTTTATTTATCAGTTTCCAATTTATTTGTTTTCTTAATTTTTGAGTAGATAATCGGAAGCCATAAGAGAACCATTACAAGTGAACGACAAGGAAATTGAAAGTTGGAAATCCAAGCTGTAGGCTATGCTAGAGCACCTATTACAGCATTGTAGTAGATGAATGATGAAATATAACATAACAGTGATGCTGCAACAAAGATATTAATGCTCCAGCAATGTTTAGTCAGGACACTCAGCAATCACGAACTTTTTAACCGTTAGGCTGACAATTCTAGAATTTTTTCCATGTAAAGCAATGACTTAATGACTTTAGTAGGGGTGTAAATCGCACAAATCAAGACATTTTCCATCTCAAAAATCTCGGTATTCATGTCTTTACAATTTTTAATTTTAAAATTTAAATTAATACATATCTCAAAATTTATTATGTTTCCTTCTTCAACAAGATGCCTTTACTCTTTTTTTTCATATAAAATAAGGGTTTTCACTGTTTCATTCTCACCACAACTACATCTTTGCTAACGATTGCACACTTATCTCACTCTTTCACAAATTTTTTTATTGCCTTCTAGTGTTACAACAATGACGCGCATTAAGAAAATCACGGGAAGATTGAAAGACTCAACCCACTTCCATAGCTACAAGGCCGAAGATAAATATGAAGAACTCATTGCGCCAAGGAAAATGTTGGAAGAGAAGGGATTTGAGATCCTGAAACGCCCCACTGGAACGTTGAAATCTATTCTAGCTGCAGCAGCAAACCTAGGCTGGACCAAATTCTGCATGCACCGCCAAGACCCAGTTGTGCCTATTGTCAAAGAATTTTATGCCAATATGCTACAGCACGATTAAAGCAATATATGGGTCAAATT
This sequence comes from Clausena lansium, assembly GCA_030449835.1. Classification (NCBI taxonomy): domain Eukaryota; kingdom Viridiplantae; phylum Streptophyta; class Magnoliopsida; order Sapindales; family Rutaceae; genus Clausena; species Clausena lansium. The sequence continues at coordinate 4,883,380 of JASUUF010000259.1, read as the reverse complement.
AGTTTAGGTACCCTTAGACCCTCGTGTCATTAATGCATTTTATGAATTACCTACGGCAATTGATTGTGAATACACAAAATTTGTTGAGAACATCACAGTTAAACAATAGGGGGAAGTGTTTAAAACGTTAACTGGTTGAGCGAAGTGTGTGGGCTAATGAGGAAGCCCAAGTAGTGAACAAGATTGACCTCAAACCCATTGCAAAGGTATGGGTCAAATTTTTAAAGTCATGGCTTATGCCCACCATACACACTAATACTGTATGCCATAATTAAAGGCATGAAAATTGATGTGGGTAGAATAATTGAAAGAGAAATCTGGGAGTGTTCAATTAGGAAACAAAAGGCTACTGCTCTGTTATTCCCTTCTCTCATTACTGGAATTTGCAAGCTTTCTGGTGTGGTAATAACCCAAAGTGATAAGAGAACAAAAAATGAAGGGGCCTTAATTGCCAAAATAGTGGAACGCATTGCTGGTGAGCACACTGCTACAGCACCTTCAGAACCACAATCTGTTGATGCCACAGAGCCACCAACAGAGATTGAGCAATTGCTGCAAGCCTTGATAAAAAAACATTGGTGACTGAGTGGAGGCACAAAAGGAGAAGAGTAAAAAATTCTAGGCATACCTAATGCACCTTGAAAGCCAAAAGCATCAATTTGCTGTATTCATGAAGAGTAAGTATGCAGACTTCCTAGACTCCTTGCTGCAGCAATTCAATTTTCAAGAGAAAAAATAGACTACAGCAGCACGTCCTCAAACCATTACAAGTCCACATCAGACTAGTGCAACAGAAGAGAGTAGCAAAGATCAAGCAGAGGACTAGGAAGATGAATAAGAGAAAGAAGAAGAAGAAGGAGAGAGTGAGGAGGAAGAACAAGTAGATGAAGAAAAGGAAAAAGTTGAGGAACCTATTGTGGTACCCCTCAAATCTAAAGGGAAGCATATCATTGAGGCAGATGAGGAGTCAAAGGAGGAAGAAGAGAATGTTGATGCAAAGATTGAAGGGGGAATCCACAAGAGCACTACAACAGAAGCACAAAGGCAGACTCTGCAAAAAATGATTACTGACATTACTGCTGAGAAGCCTGCTGCAATAACTATTCCCACTCCACAACCAACAGCCACTTCTACCAAGCCAGTAGCCAAAACACGAAAGGTATCCAACAAGAGGAAAGCGGCACCACCCTCTGGAGGGGCAGCGACATCGTAGGCTATTGCTAATTTTATGCAATAGGTGTTAGTGCGCAAGTGTACACAACAAGTAATAAAGTGATAAGTATTGAGATCGTCTCCACAGGGATTGATGTAATCAATCTTACTACAACAATTTATTCAGTGAAATTTTTAAAACATTAATAAAATTTAAATTAAATAAATGATTTAAGAATTGAATAAAACTAATTAAAGACTAAACAAAAAGATAATAAAACAAAACAGACGTCTAACACAATGAAATAATCAATGGCTAATATGTAGTTGGGGATCTAAACTCATATAACGATTATTGACTTGTTTAACAAATTCTGATTCAGATGCTACAACATCAACTACAACACTGGACAGATTCCTAATGTATCCTCATCTGTCGCTTGTTGGATATCTTAAATCTATATGCTTCATAACAGTGATCAATTGTTAAGCCAACATCTAAATATACCAATATACGCTCTTAAAATCTATTAACCCTACAAGGTGAATCCCTAAGTCTAGTTCTTCACTAATTCTAGATCAAGCATGACCCTATTCAAGTAGATAATAAATCAACTAAGGAAACCCGATCTAAAACCATGTACTGTTTTGATTCTATCCACTAAATAGTCCTTTTTGAGGATCTAACCTAGCTTGTATCCATTAAATGGGTGATCAGCCGAAATAAAGAATTAAAATAAACACAATCAAAATAAAATGCTGCAGTAGACGCATAACAACAATAATGTAAGTCAATAAATCATCAAGCTTATTTAAAACTCAACTACATTAAAAATTAGTTCATACTCAATAAAGAAATAAAAATCATAATCGATTCAGCCATTAAATTAAACATCCAGAAAATTAAAACAAGAAATAGAAATATAAAGACAAGAGTTGTTGTATGAGAAGCCCTCTTCAAAGCATTGTGATATGAACTTCTTCTTCTTTAAACCCCTCTTACCATCTTCTCTTTATTTTTTTAAGGTTTTTGGTGCGTGACAGCTTCTTTCAATCAGCCTCTCTTCTTCTAAGAAAACGTGCTCCTTTTATATCTTTAGGGTTTTTCAAAAAGCTCCATGTACCCTTAAGATTCTAAGAAAAGATCTTTGACTATTATTAGGATTCTAGGAATATATATCTTTATCTCTTTCTAATCACGGAAGATCTTTTCCTTTAGATTAATGCATGCCACGTCTGCCCTATTTTGTCCACCAAATAATAATCAGCAGCAGAAAATTTAGTTGCTTAACCCACACACATTCGTATATGCCCTGTTTTTGCGTGCTACAGGGTTGCTGTAGCAATCGTTGCTGTAGCAATTTCTGCCTTACAGCATCTTCTCTGCTTCAAACTTGATTTATCTTTTTAGCAAATAAGCTCTTTGTCATTCTCTGAGGCTCTGTTGATGCAGCATTCATCAATAAAATCTGACCTATTTGGTCACCTACAATAATGTACTTAATAAGAGCACATAATTATCTTAAAACATATAAAATTATTAAAACTAATCCTAATTAGATATTTATGTAAAATGCAACTAAACATTAAATAAAAACTCATCATTAACTCTCTAAGTAATATTAATTTAAGCCTAAAAATGCCATGATAACTCTCGTTTCATAGAGTTATCACAAGCCCCAGAAGACTTTGAGCCTAAGCGACCTAAGACTCCACAGCTGCTGGATCCCCTCACACAAGTCTACAGCAGAAGAAGAAGCAGTCTGCTGCAGCACTCAGTTCCCCTAGGAAGGGTCCAAAAAGTGGAGCTCAAAAGAAGTAACTCTGCTCCACCAGTGTTGCAGCATCAGAACCAACAACAGGCCCATCAGCCAATTTACAATATCTCAACTTTTTCTTTTTATTTTATGCTCTTTCCTTTATTGCGTTGCATTTATTTTGAATTTCCTTCTGTTTATGTCATGTGTTTCAATGTTTTGTTTTATGTTGTGTGCTTGTGAGAACACAGCACCTTTCAAGTTTGGGGGGTTGTGTCATTATGTAATGTCATGACATCATGAATAAAGGTGATTGCGTTGAGTGTGTTAATGGGTAGCTCTGCTTGTCTAGAATATGTACCTTTGATTAGAAACCCGATGAGGAAAGCATTGTGTGATAAAGCAAGAAAAGAATCATGCTCTAGTAATAACAGTAACGGATGAAGGGGAAAATCTTTGCACATATAGCTTTGATTGAGTTAGTGAGTCTACTGTAGCAGCATCAGGATGAGTCATGTGAAAATGTTTTCAATGTTTGAGTAACTCAAGTTTGGAGGGGTAGGGAGGGGGGAGAAGAAAATTTTTTTATTAGTGCAACTGTGTTAGAAATAGAATAATTTTTGCTCCAATGCCTGTGTTACCAAGTAACCAAGGCTGAGTATGTACCCCATATGCAGATTTGTGTAGAAAGACAGCATAGGTTATGAGCATTGCTGTAGTATATATTATAAAAAAAAAAAGAGAGAGAGAGAAGGTCCTCTGTCATGGAACCTAAGTAGCCAGGCCTGTTCATGAGCCCCATGTTCAGTCTTGAGCAAAAGGGGTTTGAGGGTATGACATGTTATAGCATTTTAAATGCCCTTGCTGCAGCAACTCTAATGTGTGCAATTGAACAAGTAATTGGGGGTCAGCAGTACCCCTGTGAGACATTCACATGAAGAGTAGATGTACACTGAAAGGTATATTAAAAAAATATATTTTATTTTGCTGTAGCACAGTTGTAGGCTTGATACCCCCCTATTCATTTACAGATGTAATGGTTTTTATTGGTAACATTGTGTGTTTAATAGTGGTATCTTATCTGAGGGTTAATGAATTAAAGCAGACCAGATAGCAGAGCTGAGTTATTATTTGCATTATTATGTGTTTGCATTACTTGAGGACAAGTAATAGTTTAAGTTTGGGGGTGTGATAACTCTATGAAATAAGAGTTATCATAGCACTTTTAGGCTTAAATCATGACTACTTAGAGAGTAATATTTATCTTTTACATCAATTTTTAGCTATATTTTGTATAAGCATTTAGTTAAATGTAGTTACATTAATTTAAAGCATCTTATCTTATTATTTGCTTTCATTTATGGCATTTTGTGTGGGGAATTAAATTTTTCAAATTTCAAAGATGGATATTGTAACAATATGTGCAGAAAAGAATAGTAAAGAACTGAGGAGCAGATTAAATAAAACAAGTTACAGCAGAAACAATGTTGCTGAGTTGCTATAACAAGCCCGTAGCACGCAAATACGAGGCTAATTCAAGACAAGCGTGGGATAAGTAGGGCTGATGTGGCAAGTGAATTCCTTAGCGTGTGAGGCAAGCATAATACAGATTTACTATGATTCCTAACCTTATGAAGGGTAACCTTAAGGCACACACTATAAAAAAAAAAAGATTACACAAGAAAAAAAGGGAGTCATCGTGAACACAAAAATGTTCCTTGAGCATTAATGAATCACAAAGGAGAGAAAAACTAGAGGTTGCAACACAACCATTCAGAGATCAAGGAGCATAGATCACAACTTATCAAGCCTGCCAAATTGAGATTCAAATCTTGTTCTTTAATTTCATCTCTTTCTTGTTTTATTTGTTTCAAGGATGTTTTCAATGGCTGAACCGAATGTTATTTTTATTTCTTTATTAATTATGAACTAAAATGTTAATTTAGTTGGGTTATAAACAAACTTAATGATGAATTGACTTATATTATTGTTGCTCTGTGTTTGCTGCAGTATTTTGTTTTGATTGTGCTTAATTTAATTCCCTATTTCGGCTGACCACCCAGTGTGGATACAAGCTAGGTTCGATCCTATAAAAGGATTGCTTAGTGGAACAAATCAAAGCAATACTTGATTTTAGATTGGGTTTCCTTAATTGATTTAATGTCAATTTGAATAGGGTCATGCTTAATCTAGAATTAGTGGAGAACTAGACATAGGGATTCACCTTGTAGGGTTAATAGAATCCAGAACATGTAATGCTTTATCTAGATGTGGCTTAACAATTGGTCACTGTTAGGAAGCATATAGATATAAGATATCCAACAGGCGACAGTTGAGGATACATTAGGATTCTGCCCAGTACTGTAGTCGATACTGTAGCAACTGAACCAGAATTTGTTAAACAAGTCAGTAGTCATTAAGTGAGTTTAGATCCTAAGCAATTAATAGTAATTGATATTCCATTGTGTTTGACGTCTGTTTATCTTAGTCATTTTTAGTTGTTAGTTGTTTTTTTTTTATGTAAATTTAACTTAGTGATTTTTATTTTATTTCTATTTAAGCATTTAATATTGCACTGAATAAGCTTGTTGTAGCAAGATTGATAACTTCAATCCCTGTGGAGACAATCTAAATACTTATCACTTTATTACTTGTTGTGTCCACTTGGCACTGACAACCTGTTACAGAAAAATAAAAAAAGTAGAATATGACGATCTAAATAGTTTGGATTGGTGAAGGTGACTCTGGATTTTGGCAGAATGTGATTTTTGAGCGGGTACCTTTTTATTATGCTTTTTATAAGCACCTTGGTAATGATTCTAATGCTTGTTATGTTACTAATCCTAGGCTTCGTAAGCCCCATCAACCTATTGATGAGCCTTAGGGTACAATGCCTAGGGCTTAGGGTAAATTACCAGCTTCTAATATAGATGTTCAACCTAGGGTGGCTTGTGCTGCTCAATATATTGTTGTTGCTAATAATCGGCCTCAGGGGCCTTATAGCCAGCCCTTAGTGATTCAGGGACAGAGCTCAGGCTCTACTTTACCTCCTTCCACGGAGAATTGACTGCCGGGGCCTGCGGCCTCTAGTGTATTTTTCTTGACTCCTGATGATCATGTTGATGTTGGACTGGACTTAGGGACTGTTTTGGTCAATCAAGCTCCGTCTCCGCCTCTTGCTCCACAGTCTATTTTGGGTGAGGATGTTCAACCTTTAAAGCCTAGTGTTGCTCAAGTTGCTACAAACAATGGGTCTGATTCGGTTTTTGATTTGTAAGTCCAGGATGACAATGGTTTGAGGGATCCTGATGCTCTGAGGGATGCTGATGGATGTGCTGAGGTCGCTAATCCTCCTTGTTCTGGTTTTAATGAGTCGGGTGTTTAGAGGACTTCCACTGGTTCTATTTTTTTCCGAGCTGCAATGGATGATATTCACCCCATGACTGTGGGATTCAATTCCTATTCTACAGATATTCCTTTCCAATCTGATGAGGAATTTAGCTTTGATGGGAATCTAGTAGCTGATGATTATTTTGCATCTGAGCCTGAGGGTACTGGGGGGCGTGATTTTGACCCCGACTTCAGTGTTGCTGGCCCACATTCCTCTAGTTCTAGGAAATGTCTCAAATTAGTTACTGGTCGTAAATATCGTAAGCGGTTTTCTGAGCGTTTACATTAATTATTTATCTTTAGCTTCTTATTTTTTTTCCTCATGTTTTTTATTATTCTTTATTTTGTTGATTGTGTTTGTTTCATTGCTTAGAGATTTTGGTCTATGTCACTCTCTATATGTATTTTTTTTTTATTTCATTAATCTATAGATAAGGGGGTCCTGCCTAACACCCCACCTTTGAGTTATTATATATATATTGAATATAAGCTGTATTTTGTTGATCAAATTAATATACCTACAGAGCAATGGTGTATAGAGCTCTTTAACTACTTCAATCTTTTCACTTTCTTGTATATGATTTTCATGGTTCTAAATGAATGCCAATTCCGTCCCTGTCAGTAATGTCAAGTTCTTTCAATCATTAATTGGGCATGCAAGCGATTTGCTTTTTGCTCAACATATCTTTCTTTGTTATCTGGAATTAATGATGAAAAAACTGAAGTCATAGCCTTATTCAAACGCAAGGATTGATCAGAAAATTTAACTTGCAGGATCAATTAATGTTTATGTTGGCACATAGGTCTTTGGCTTAATGTTATATTTTGTATTCAATTTAATTACAAAAAAAAAAACGGAGAGATTGTCAGTTTTTATATACTGAAATTAATATATATTGCTTTTACAATCCTATTATTATTTTTAAATACACTTTTATTTATATTTATTATAAATTAAATAGATCATGTAAATAAAAAAGTAAAATAAAAAATTTCAGTACTAAGTGTACAAATAAGAGTGTACAAATGGATGTAACATAAGAAGATTGACTACATAATTGAAAAAAAATAACTATTATCAATTTTCAACTAATCTCTTCATGTTACATCAGTTTGTATACACTAGCTTGTACAAAACTATTTGTAGCTAATCATTATTCATTTAGCCGTCTTTCCCTTAAATATTTAGCCATCATAAATTATCAAGCAAAAATACCCGCTCGGACCGAACCCTGCCAATGCGGACTAGGTAATACCCGGACCAGAACCCAGATTTTATAAAAAAAAATTATTATAAAATATATATTATTTTCAATAATTATATTTATTTAATTAATTTATTATATATATTTAAAATTTTAAGCATTTAAAGTTCTATTTTCATGTCTAATTTTATTAAAAAAAATTAAAAAATATTCATATATAATATTATAAAATCCGAGTTTAAAAAACCCGCTTGGTGCCGGGCTTTTTAAGCTTGGACCGAGTGGCAAAAAAAAAATCCGAACCGAGTTCGAATATGGTAATACTCGGACCGGACCCGAATTTTGCCAACCTGCGTGGAAGGGAGTTTTTGGATATAACGAAAACTATATATAGATTTCACGCATAAAGAATATTATAAAAGAAAGACCTAGGCAGTAATCATCAAGTAGTGCGGCGGCAGGCAAAGAAAGATGGAAGAATTATCACCATTTCCATCACTCTCACAAATACTCTACCCAGAAGTGAAAACGACATGTCGTCTGAACAGCAGGGACGGCAGTCGAGACTTTCACGTATGGAAGAACAAACTCGACTTCATCCTCATCGACAACGACGTGAAGCACGTCCTCGTCGAGAAAATTCCCGACAAGAAAAACGACCCCTGCGGTCACAAGAAGTTTCTCGAGGACGACTTCACCGCCCGCCACATCATCCTAAGCTGCATGCACGACGACCTCCACTTGTCTTTCCACCATCACCAGTCGGCCAAGTCTCTGCTCCACGCCCTGGCGTCGTTCTTCGCGAAACCCTCGATTACCAAGTGGATGCAACTGTACGAATAGTACAAGAACCACAGGATGTCGGAGGACACCTGCGTCGGGGAACATCTGGTGAGGATGAGAGCGGCGGTGAAGGAGCTGGAGTTTGCGGGGCTCAAGGTTAACGAGTCCGAGCAAGCGGAGGTTCTGCTCAGGAGTCTGCCGGACGCGTGGCGGAAGTTGATGGGGAGTATTTCGGTTCAGTTGGGGCCTCTAGGGTTGAGTTTGGAAGACGTGGAGGAGAAGGCAAGAGAGTGGGAGCTTAAGGCTCGTGCAGAACAAGAAGAAGAAGAAGAGAGTGGGAGGAAGCTTTTAAGATTACAAGACATACGTTTGAAGGGCGTTGTTATGGTTGTGGGGAGTATTACCATCGCAAGGATGATTTTAAGGTTTGTTTCTTGAATACTATGTCGATATGGATTCGTGCTACGTCTGCACCTGAGCATGATTTTTCTTATACGGGTATAATGACTATAAACACAAATTTTAATACTGAGTTCGAATTTCATTTTAATAAAGAACAATTTAGATTTGAATATTTGATTACAAGAATGTTAAAAAAAGGGTTAAAATTGATAGTGAATTAGTTTATCGATCATTTATTTTGACACTCTGACTAAAATGGGTCATATATAGTTAATTAGTTTTTGAGTTTCATCAGTTTGTGATATTTTAATTATTGAGGGAGAAATTTGATCCATTAGGTGGGATGATATCACAAATAAAGTGACATTGAGAATTTACATATAGTTAAGCTCTTGACCTATGTTTATGGGAGAATAGTAAAATAGCTTCTCTCTTGAAAAAGAGACTACAACATTAAAAAGAAAAAAAAAAAACTGCCTAGTATGTTTTGTTCAGCACATTTGCCTGCTTCTAATTCCTTGGCAGCCGGTTTTTGAAATATAAAGTTTTGTGTATGAAATATAAAGTTTGTGCAGTGATGATGTGTATCATGTAAGTAAGATTTGATATGTGCTTTTGATGTCGGATTGAAATCTCTGCTCAAAACTGCTTTAGAATTAATTCCTCTATGGAATTAAGGCTCGAGTGGAATCTAATGTAAGAATAGATGATCATGGTGTTGTTCCTTTTGTAAGCTGAAATTGATGATCTGTTTTTTCTTGAATACATGGACTCTTGCTTATTATGATAATTTTCATTTATAGTGCTGATCAATACATTTATAGACTATCTTTTGAGAGATATCAGGTTAACTCACACATGGGTTTGCGGCTGCCTACTATGTCAGGCTTGGGCATTCTGACAATTCTAAATCTTTCTGATTGGAGTTACCCAACAGTCTTGGCCAGTTATCCTCATTACATATATTGTTCCCAGATAGAAACAATTTTGAGAGGATTCCAACAAGCATCATACACCTTACAAATTTATTCTGGCTCAAGTTAAGCTATTGTGAGAGGATTCAATCCTTACCAGAACTTCCTTGCAATATAAACGACATGGAAGCAAATTGTTGCACATCACTAAAAGAATTATCAGGTTTATCCATTCTATTCACACCAACATCATGGAATTCACAGGGACTTAACTTCATCAATTGTTTCAAATTGGATGGAGACGAGCCCAAAGAAATTGTCAAAGATGCCCTGCTGAAAATTCAGCTTATGGCAACGGCTTCGTCGAATGAATACCATAAGGTGTCTCCCTGACAGTGACTCTTTCTGTATAATCTTAATTTTTCTTTTTTGGTATATTTTTACTAATTATTTGTTATCCACAGGAGTCATATGAAATACCTTTTGGTTGCATCAGTTTCCCTGGTAGTGAAGTTCCAGACTGGTTTAGCTTTCAGAGTGCAGGATCTTCCACTACTCTCAAGCTGCCACCAGGTTCCTTCAGCGATAAATTTATTGGCCTTGCTTTGTGCGTTGTTGTCGCATTTCGAAGCCATCAAGATGATGGTATGGGTCTTAAAATTGGCTATGAATGCAAACTCAAAGCCACAGATGATACCTGGCATGTTGCAAAAGGCTCTTTGTTTGGCTGGGGCGATGGTTATAGCAGACCTCGTTATGTGTTGTCCGATCATGTATTTTTGGGGTACGATTTTGCTTTGCTTTCCAACGATTTTGATGAATATTGTCACTATAACAAGGAGGCCATCATCGAGTTCTATCTCTTGAAAACTTATGATTTTGGACGTAGAGACTGTTGTGAGATAAAAAGGTGTGCGGTTCGTTTACCGTATGCCCGAGATTTTGGGGAATCAATGGAATACTCCAGTGAAAGTTTCAGATCTAGCGAGGGAGACGTGCCACACCCAAAGAGAATGAAAATTTTCAAAGCTCTACAAACAGATAATCATTGGGTAAGGCCGGCGTTTATGTAGGTCTTGTTGTGCTTGTGCTTGTGCTTGTGCTTGTGCCCGTGCTTATATTACTCCTTACCTCAGCCTTATGAACTAATACATTGGAAAATCTGCAATGCATCCATTCCATTGAAAATTTGGGGTTACAGAAGTTATTACACTTGACTTTGATATTAACGGATGCTGCATTTGTGCAATATATGAATAATACCTTTCATGTTCATATATTTTCCCATTCATTATAACCTCCACCTTCCCATTGGCTCAAATCCTAGCTAACTTTTTTAAAAGACAACACACAAAATGAGTACCCAGATTAAAGCTATCATTTTCAGTCATATGATTAATTCATGGATCTCAAAGTTTTAACTTTTAGTGGGAATCTCAGTTAAGTTCTTGGTTTTTCCTCTGTAGGCAGCTGAGATTAAAGAATTGAAATATGGACATTTAAAGTTTTTGAACTAATAGAGACAAAAGATCAGCTATAGGAATTAGCAGAGATGAGTTGATATGCCAAAGACTAGCCTCAGCTATTATTGTTGAGTTTAAGGCAGTGTCAGAAGAATTTTATTTTATATACATTTTGTCCTAATTTTATTTGTAGATTATAAACCTATAATGTTGAGAACATAATTTTTGAATTATTTTGCATTCAACATAAAATGTGTTTATAATTTCTCCTTTAATTACAATGAAAAATCATTCATCCTTTTGCAGATAACACTATTATGTTACATTAAAATACAACAAATATATACATTTGCAAACAAATGATAATATAGGAGGTTCCAGGAGCTTACTTGATGATTTGGAAGATAAGAAAAATGTCTCTGTTATGACATTGACGAACTCATTTCCCTGACTCTTTGAGCCTCTTCAATGTGACCAAAACGTGTAAGAATTTCAATCATTATCAAGTAATGTTCTTTCAATGCCTCAATTTTATACTCACGAGACATTATATTGAATATCCGGCAAGCTTCGTCTGCAAATCCAGCTTGGTTGCAAATTGACAGAAGAACTTTGAAAGTGAAATGGTTTGGAGTAAAACCACCTTTTCTCATCTTATTAAAAAGACTAAGTGCTTCTTGACATAAGTCATTGTATCCATATGCTTCTATAATGGCAGTCCAAGTTATAGAACCTTTGACAGGGACTGCATCAAAGACCAGCTTTGCACATTCAACAAATCCACACATCCCATACAATTTGATATTTTCAGCAGCAACAAAAGGAATCGACTCAAAATCTTTCTTCAAAACTTGTCCATGAATTTCCTTGCCAAGCTTCAAAGCTTTAAGTTGACCAGAAACACTCAACATTCTCGCCATTGCAACAGAATCCGGCCTGTGCTTTGACAACTGCATTGACCTAAACACACCAAGTGCATCATCCAAACGCCCATTTTCAATACATGAATCAATCATGGCAGTCCAAGAGATCACATTCCTCACCTCCATCTCATCAAACAATTTGAGAGAATAGTCCAAGACACCACACTTAGAGTACATTATCATCAAAGACGTAATTATTGACACATTGGGGAGGAACCAATTCTTGACAGCATAAGCGTGAATCTCCTTCCCGTGATTCAAAGCCTTCAACTGGGAACAAACCGGGATAACAGTAGCAATTGTGACAACATCAGGCCTGAATCCTTCCTGCTGCATCCAAGCTATCGATCTCAAGGCCTGCTCAAGCCTCCCATTTGACACATAACCTGACATCAAAGCAGTCCATAAAATTTCATTCCTCTCCTCTGTTTTATAAAACACCCGCCTAGCAGAATTCATATCTCCACACTTACAATACATATCAACCAAGCCAGACTGAACAAACAACTCCTCTGAATATCTCTTATTTTTCAACACATAAGCATGAACCTCTTGTCCTAGTTTCCGCGCCCAAACTTCCCCAATCACAGGAAGCATTATAGTTAGCACAACAGAATTCGGATATATCCCTTCACTAATCATCCACCTAGCATAATCCAAAGCTTCCCAGCGCAATCTATTATGTGCAAAACCTGCAATCATTGCCCCCCACATCACTATATCTCTGTCATCAGTTTCGTCAAACACACTCCTAGCGAGCTTAATTTTGCCACATTTGAAATACATATCAATCAAACTGGTCCTAAGAATCGAATAATCAACAAAACCATTCTTGATCAACAATGCGTGTGTCTTCAAACCTTGCGTAAGTGCAGATGCACCCGCAAAACTCTTAATCACACAAGAGAAAGTATAAACATTCAATTGAACACCCAACTCACGCATTTTCATATAATTAAAAAGAACATCACGATACCTCTTTTTCCCGGCAATGACAGCACCTCGAAGCAAAGCATTCCAAGGATACACACTCTCGCTAGAACTTACATCAAACACCTTATCCGCATCCTCGAAGGACCCACAAGAGGTATACATCTTCACAAGTTTCGTTCGCAGAAACCCATTATTCTCCAACCCATTAATCCGAATATGGGTGTGAATTAGTTTCCCTTTCCCTAACGATCTAGTTCGAACACAAGCAGTAATCAGAGCATTGAACGTTGTGACGTTAACAGGGATGCCTTGCTGGTCCGTGTAGTCCAAGATGACAAGGGCCTCTTTGAGCTTGTTTTGCCTCGCGAATCTTTGAATGTCCTTGTAAATGGCACGCGGGTTCTTTTCGTGGAGCGGTAACGACGATGGAAATGCATCCTTTTCGTCGAATGAATTCGGTTTCTTGGCGGGTTTTTTGGTGTGGTGCTTCTTACGTTTTTGAAAGTACGTTGATTGGGGTTTTGTTGCTGAAGCTTTGAGTCTGAAGAATTGGTAGTGGCTGCTGATGGGATTTGGAGTGAAACTGTGAAGACAAAGAGACGGTGACAGGGCTAGCGCTTGTGTGCTTTCCATGATGATTAGTTGATTAATGCTGCATGGGCGGTGGGCATACCTTGCGAAGAAAATTTTACGACCACATGACAAGTAACTTAGAAATGTTTTGGATTATGGCGGTACGGAATTATTGTTTGGGGGCTTAAAAGTAGTTTAATACAGTAAAGAATAATTTTAATATTTAGTAAATTTTTAAAAAAATTATTTTTAATAAAATTATTTATTTTATGTTAGATTTTAAGAAATAAAAAAGAGTAATTTTTAAGGGTGTACAGAATCTAATTCGATATGTTCAATTCGTCTGATTCGTAAAAATTCGATTAGTAGATTGGTAGATTGGATCAGATTGAAAATTTAAAAATACATAGTCGATGGATTGGATATGAATTTACTTCTGTAAATCCACAACAATCCGTGAATCCGTAAACAATCCGTGAATCCGTAAAAAATAAAAAATAAAAAATATTTATTTAATTAAAAAATATTATATATGTAGGATTACTACTTACTAATAAATAAGTTAAAATATAATTACATACTTAAATAGTTATATTTAGACCATAATATACCTTATCCATTATCCAATAATAATATAAAATAACAAATGTTAAATAATTAAATATAAAAATATAACTTGTAAAATTTTAAAACAAAATAAAAAATCAAAAGCCAAACTTATCACATAACGCCAAGTCACAAACGATTAGGAAACAAAAATTCCTAGGTCATGTTCGCCGCACACACAGAGCCATTAGCTTAGCAAAGAACCAAAAATTCTTACCAGTCTTAAACCTTTGCTCCAGTGATTCTTGCTCTCCTTGCAAGCAGTCACTTTCTTGTCCTTGCTCTCGCGATAATCGACCGCCACGACGTCCTTCAAATTAACATTGGGAGTGTAGCGCGAGGTGTCAGTTGCTGGTAATTGACTAACTTGATGAAGGCCTTGACGTGTGACTTCTTCGCTGAGTCCCATTGTCGAAACACTTCAAAATCATTGCCTTTCGACCGAACGATTTCACTAACCATCATCATTGTATTTTGAAACTTTGAATGAATTATTCTAGCTTTATTTAAATAATTAATTTATTTAAATCTTATTCAATTTTGAATTTGATTGGTAGTAAATTTATTTTTATATTAGATTTTTTTTATTTCATTAGTTCTTGGATTGGATAGAATTAAAAATTTTTAATCCGCAAAATGATAGATTGGGTATGAATTATGTCAAATTCGTTTCTGATCCGCAAACGTATGGATTGGATTTGGATTGAATTTAACCAATCCGTAGATTAGATTGGATTGAAAATTTATAATCTACAAAATCGTGGATCGGATATAGATTGCTATCCGATCCGCAAAATCTGATCCGTGTACACTCCTAGTAATTTTTTAAAATTCAGTTTTAAAAATTAATTTTATACTTAATATAATTTTATATATATTCTCATATATGTTATGAAAATTTAAAATTATTGTTATTTAATTAGTAAATAAAATAAAAAATTAAAGAAATTAATATTATCACTAATAATATTAAGATAACAAAATAAAAATATTTATTTAGTTATTAATTATCATATAAAATAATATATATATATTTAATTATTTAGTATTGGTGATGTACTTATAAAAGACAACAGTACAATTAGTCAATTACAAGTTTCCAACCTTGATGCATTTTCATCTTACAATCAGCGGCATCATCAACCATGCTGATGAGCTCCACCATGTCATCATTCTCCCTGCTCACTTCTTCTTCTTCTCTCCCTTGCTTCAATCAAGCAACACTCGTATATTCAAATTCAATAATTTCCAATCGCTTTATCTCAACAACAAGAAGAAGGGGAAGAAAATGTTTGGCCCTACTGGGCAAGCTGAGGGTCTCTTCATCAGACAATTATCAGACTGCTGTCGACGTTGCATCTCCAACACCGAGCAAAATTGATGGTGATGATGATGATGGGGCAGATGTTGTCAGAAGATTCTATGATGGTATCAACGGCCGTGATCTGGCCTCCGTGGAGAAACTCATTGCTGACAACTGTGTGTACGAGGACCTTATCTTTCCACGTCCATTCACTGGCCGTAAGGTAACCAACTTCGCTCCTTACACATGTGCGTGTGCTTGTCACGTGCGCTGCCCGAAATAATCTTGTTAATTATTTTTATTATTACTTTTACGGGGAGATTCACCATTTCATCTCAAAAAATAAAAAAATGAGTAAGACTCAGTTTGATAATATTGTAGTTTTTAAAATAATTATTGCTAGCTGTACTATAGAAATAATCAACTGTAAGAAGAATTAGTTAAACGTTTCGGAAAATTTATTTTTAAAAATACTGTGAATTTTAAAAATAGTGAATTGTGATTGGTAAATCTTACTGTTAAGCTGTTGTAAGAATACAAATGACTGAATTAGACATAATATTGAATAAAATTTATTTACACTTTTATAAATAGGTATATAAAATATTTTTAATTATATATATATAATAATTAATAACTAAAATAAATATTTTATATTTTGTTATCTCAATATAATTGGTAATAATAATAATTTATTTAAAGTTAATGATTTTATTTCTCAATTAATAGGGATAATTTTGGATTTTTAAATATATATGAGGATATATTTAGAATTGTATTAAGTATAAAAGTAATTTTTAAAATTTGATTTTGACGAACTACTTCTTCCCTGTTATTCAAAATCTGATGTAGGATGAGGTGATTTTGCCAAAAGTGATTTCTAAAAAATTTTATCAAACACTAAAATTAATTTTTAACTTTTCAAAATCACTTTTGAGCATTCTAAAAGCAATTCTAAACAAGCTCTAAATAGAAAATGAGTAAATATTTGTTTAATCTCTATAATTTTTTGTTAAGTGTCGGTTAGTCTTTATATTTTTAAAACTTCTCCACGTTATAGCTTTACCATTATTTTTTCATTATTTATACAATATTATCTTTGCATCAATCTTAGGGACATTAATTAAAAAAAATATCAAATTACTAGAATAATCCTAAAAGTAAAATAACAATTAATGTAAATTTTTTGTTATTAATATTAAATTAACATTTTTTTTCATTATGTCCCCAATATTATTGCAAGAGTATTATTATAAAAGAAAAAAAAGTTAGGAATATAACATAATTATTAATAGGGGTGTTTTGAGGTATTGTAAAAAAATATAGAGATCAACTCAAAATAAATGGACTAAACAAGAATTTATTCGTTAAAAATAATAACTTACAGTATACACGGTTAAAACTAATTAATTTATTTGTTAAATGTCAAGTAAAATTTTACTTGAGTTGTTCATTTTTCTTAAAACAAAAAACTCTTTTGACATTCAGGATGATAAGTATTAAATTTTATCGGGATCCAAGTGATAAAAATATTACATAAGAAGGACTAAAGTGTCATTTTGAACATTGATGAAGGCTTTTAAACTTTTTTTTGGTGCTTCTAAAACTTGATGTTTACTTGAGTTCCAAGAAAGTTTTAGATAAACTTTGAGTAATGCAACTTGAAAAATTGAAGCTTGAAGTAAGATTGATGAAGTCTAGAAAGATTATTACATATTGTTGAAAAGTAAGCACCCGTATCCATGTGAACTTGTGAATAAGCACCCGTACCCATGTGAACTTATGAACACATGGGTATGAGTGCTTACGTTTTATAGAGGAAAAGGGATGAGGGTCACTTTCTCTTCTTCTCCTTTATTTTATTATTTTATTTTATTATTTATTTATTTTATTGCTTATCGACATTTTAGAAATATGTGATAGTCAAGTGGCAAAATGGCCGCTTGACTATCACGAAAAATGGCTCACTTCTTTTTATTTTATTTTATTTTATTTTATTTTATTTTTATTAATTACATCTCCTCAATGATGCATTCTAAATGGTTCTAATAATTTTTCCTTGTTTCCCGCTTTCAGTTCCAAATCCCTCTTTATTATTGAAATATATTTACAATAACACAATATAATAATTAAAATGAAAATTAACATAATAAGATATAATTTACATAAAACTATATTTAGGGGAGTATTAAAATAATATATAAGTTGTGAGCACATTAAGTGATAAAATGATAATTTAATCCTTTATAAAATCATGGATAAATCAAACAGTAATTGACCTTGGACTACAAAAACATTTTTTATAGTAATTCATGATTTCAGGAGATCCATCTAAAAGGTGAAAGATTCGTCTCTGATACTAATTGTTGTGGAAGCGCAGGTTAAGCAATAACTAATTTATGGTAATTTCGAATTATGGAGAAATATAACTGTAGTGTAAACAAATGCAATGAAAATATGATACAATAATTTACGTGGTTCGGCGTAAAGCATACGTCAACGGATAAAGACTGAAAAATAATTTTACTAACAAATTGGAACTTACAAATTGGAAAAAACTCTCAAAACCCAATACACCCAATTCTTTTTAGCACTCAAGGAAATGCTCTACTATACTTGTGAAACTCACAAATGCTCTAACTCTCTGGGTTTTGAGATGGTATGAAGCTCTTTCTTTACTCTCTATTTATAGGAGTGCATGGTTGCATTATTTTTGCCAACTCGTCAACTTGCATCGAATTCTTCTGCCAGCATTTCTTGAAAGGCTTCCCAAATGTATCAACATGCTTTCAGCTACCAACTCTACTCTTTTTGCCAACTTGTCAACTTGTTATCAACTCTACTTTGTATTCACAATCATGCATGTGTTCACAAGTTGGCGTGGGTATTGGTGCTTACTCCACTATTTCTGCCAACTTGTCAACTTGCTACCAACTCCACTATGTGTTTACAATCATGCATGTATTCACAAGTTCGCATGGGTATAGGTGCTTACTTTTCAACAATTCTCCACCTCGGCTTAGATTTGGACAAATCTTCGCCGACTATTAACAAACCACCCTCCAATCTCTGCCTTTTCCGACTGTTTTCCAACTTGTAGGATGTTGATCAAGTTTAGACAATGCTCAAACTTGATCGTTGTCACGACCTTGGTCAACATATCTGCGGAATTCTCTACAGTCTTGATTTTTTGAAGAAGAATCTTCCCCTCATCAATAATTTGCTAAGTGCATACGTGAATTGACAAAGTTTCATTTTCATATAAAGCCTATTTTTTAGGCTTTTCTTCATATATTTTTCTTCCAGTGTCTTCCACAATTTCTTTGCTAATATCTCCTTTCTGACAGAGTACTTCTGATCTGTAGCCAGACATAGGCGAATAGTACCACATCACATGCCCGTCTATTGATCTTTGTCCACTCTTGTCATCCATCTTGTCAGGCTTTTCTTCAAGAGCGAGCTCCAACTATAGCTAACATAAGACATCCAATACCTCACATTACTACATACCAAAATTATTGGTACCATCGAATTTCTCCACTTTAAATTTTGCATTAGTCACAGTAGTTCTTGCTGATGCAGACAACGATGATGCCTCTGCCATCATTTTTAACTCAAATGATCAATGCCTTCAACAACTATTCACACTTGAAAGAACAGTCTCTATGATGTTTATTTCGTGTGAATAAATATACCAGCAAAGTTTCTAGGAGAATGGAGGGGTCATAACGGTCCCACTTAAAATTCAGACTCCTTAGACACTTATTTTTGTTGACAGAACTTTCCTAGACATGCATAAATACACACTACTTACAATAGATGTCTCCCAAGTACAAATGGCAATCTCCATTGTATTTGTGAATAGTGACATATACCATAAGTAGGAACCTTTGGCTCTGATACCAATTGTTGCGGAAGCGAGGATTGACAGCAAGAGGTCGTTCACAAAATCGCAAACCTAGAAAAATGGCAAGTCTAAAGGAAGACTTGCCAAAGATGAATGTGATTTTTGTCGCAAGAAAGGGCATTGGAAAAAGAATTGTCCTAAGTTGCAAAAGGGCAAGGGTATTTCTGATGCATGCGTAGCAGAGCATGATGAGGAGTCAAACTTTAGTTTGGTTGGCATGACATTGACATGTCAATCAGATGAGTCAATTTTGGATTCAGATTGTACTTATCATATGTGTCTTAACCAGGGCTGCTTTTCTAGCTTCAAAGAGTTAGATGGTGGAGTTGTTTTCATGGGCAATAATAATACTTGTAAAACAATGGAAATAGGTTCAATCCAATTAAAGAATCATGACGGTTCAATCCAAGTCTTGACATATGTTTGCTACGTACGAAGCTTAAAGAAAAATCTCATCTTATTAGGAGTCCTAGAATCCAAAAGGCTTACAATCACTCTGAAAGATGGATTCTTGAAGGTAGTAGTTGGTACACTAACGGTGATGAAAGAGACAAGAAGAAATAATTTGTACTATTTCCAACAGAGTAAAGTTATTAGATCAGCATCAACAGTTTCTGGAAAGGATGCAGATTCAGAAGCAACCAAGTTGTGGCATATGCGTTTGGGACATGCTTTATGCACAACCATCTCCTTCGACGAATACAGAACGAGAATACATGTTGCAAGTTCCGTATTCAAATGCAGTTGGTAGCTTGATGTATGCAATGGTGTATACGAGGCCTGACATTTCACAAGCAGTTAGTATGGTGAGCAGGTATATGTATAATCCTGGTAAAGGGCATTGGCAAGTTGTGAAATAGATTCTACGGTATATTCAGAAGACCATAGATGTTGGTTTACTGTTTGAGCAAGGTGATACAGTTGGTCAAGGTGTAATTGGGTATGTTGATTCTGATTATGCTGGTAATTTGGATAAACGACGATCAACTACTGGATATGTATTTACTTTTGCTGGAGAGCCAATCAGTTGGAAGTTTACACTTCAGTCTACAGTTGCACTGTCGACCACAGAGACCGAGTATATAGTAATTACGGAGGCTGTTAAAGAGGCTATTTGGCTACAAGGCTTGCTTGAAAACTTGGGATTGGTACAGTAACATGTTAATGTGTATTGTGACAACCAAAGTGCTATACACTTAGCAAAGGACCAAGTTTATCATGCACGTACGAAGCATATTGGCATACGATTTCATTTTGTGCGGGAAATTGTTGATGAGGGGAAGATTCTTCTTCAGAAAATCAAGACTGCAGAGAATCCCGCAGATATGTTGACCAAGGTCATGATGGCAATTAAGTTTGAGCATTGTCTAAACTTAATTAATATCCCACAAGTTTGAAAACCGCCGAAGAAGGCAGAGATTGGAGGGTGGTTTGTTAATAGTCGACTTAGATTTGGACAAATTTTTGCCGAGGTGGAGAATTGTTGAAAAGTAAGCACCCAGACGCATGTGAACTTGTGAACACATGCATGATTGTGAACAGATAGTGGAGTTGGTGGCAAGTTGATAAATTGGCAGAAATAGTGGAGTAAGCACCCATACCCATGCCAACTTGTGAACACATGCATGATTGTGAACACATAGTGGAGTTGGTAGCAAGTTGACAAGTTGGCAGAAAGAGTGGAGTTGGTAACTGAAAACACTTTGATACATTTGGGAAGCCTTTCAAGAAATGGTGGCAGAAGAATTCGATGCAAGTTAACAAGTTGGCAGAAATAATGCAACCATGCACTCTTATAAATAGAGAGCAAAGAAAGAGCTTCATATCATCCCAAAATTTAGAGAAACAATTTAAGTGAAGAATTGTTTAGTGAGTGAGCAATTGGAGAGTGTGAGCAATTGAAGGGTTTTCCTTTCAAGTGTGTGTGAGAGTACTGGGTGTATTTGGGTTCTGAGAAGTGATGTTTCTTTACTCAAATATTGTAATCTAATAATTGTTAATATAACAATTATTTTCTCTTACTCCCGTGGACGTAGGCATAATTGCCGAACCCTGTTAAATTCTTGTGTCCTTTATTTTTCTGTGACTATGACTATTTGGTGCACTTGATTCCGCATTCAGCGCACAACACATATTTTCTAGCTAATTGGCATAGATGTTTGTGTAAGAGGAATTTTCAGTACTAAACTAGAAGATCATGGCAAAGACAAAGATACTATTGAAGTTGGAATAAAAGAAAATCAATTTCTGAGCTCAAAGAGATCACAGTAACCCAATCTTTTACCTGCAATTTACTCTACTTTTTGATCTTCAAACTTGATGTTAAATTTTGTTCTCTCGGTCTAAACACAATTTGTCTTCAATCTATTTTCAGGCAATACTAGACTTCTTCAAGAAGTTTTGTGATTCTATCAGCTCTGAGCTTCAATTTGTTATTGATGACATTTCTGCTGAAGATTCTTCAGCAGTTGGGGTTACTTGGCATTTAGGTATTTTAAAGAATATTTTTTTATCTAAATCTTGATTGATTGTATCTTAACTTCTTTAAATGTTATTTTTTTCCCTTGATGAATTTAATAACCAAAGAAAATATCAACAGAATGGAAAGGGAAACCATTTCCTTTCAGCAAAGGTTGCAGCTTTTATAAACTGGAGGTTGTGAAAGGGAAGAGACAGATAACGTGAGTCAAAGCTTTTGTGAATTATAAATTTTGGTCGCCTATTTTTGGTTATCATTTGTTTCTTAGCAAGAAGAAAAAAATATTTTTCGGTTGCCTATTTTCTGAAGTTGCAAATCCAGTAGCCTCTTATTGAAGCCTTGAGATATATGGCTAAGGGACTTCTTTTCATTTCAGAATTATGATCAGTTAAAACATGCATGTTTTACTTTCAAGCATTACCAAATTGAAATTATGAATTGTTGCTGGAGATACTCACGCTGTCATCTAAAATCAGCTATGGACGAGACATTGTTGAACCTGCATTCAAGCCTGGGGACACAGCTTTGGTATGTACATACATCAGCCTTCATTCTATAACACAATCTCAAAATCCTTTGTCCT
Source organism: Clausena lansium (assembly GCA_030449835.1). NCBI lineage: Eukaryota > Viridiplantae > Streptophyta > Magnoliopsida > Sapindales > Rutaceae > Clausena > Clausena lansium. The sequence continues at coordinate 4,861,007 of JASUUF010000259.1, read as the reverse complement.
AATTCACCAGCTATTGAAGACATGCCTCGATTCCTTTAACTATCTTGTTTGTTATTTTCCTTTCTGTAAAATATGGAGAAATAAATTACTGTATCTATCTCAAGGTTTCCAGGGAATTAACTACGTCAGAGATGGTATATAGTTAATGAGACAGGTATCAAATATATGGTAGTTATCTGATGAGCATCGGTTTATGATGTTCCCCATGGATTGAAAGTTGTAAAATTTGGCAAGTTATTTTTCCGTTTTTCTCAAGTCTGTCAAGATGCTAGTGAAAGTTGAGTTGCAAAGAGTAATATTAGAAATGGATGAATAATGTATTAGCTTTTATGTTTATACAGAGTATTGATCCTCCTTCAACTCTATTTTCTGAGTGCAGGCTGCTATCAGGGCTGTAACTTGGCTGCTGCAACAATTTCCCCAGCTAGCAGACCGGCTGTAATTGAATATAGTATTTCTCTTTAGTCAAATTAGTAGGTTCAGTTGTATACACTACTACCTATACCAACCTGAAGGAAGGAGGAGGGGGTGGGGGGGCGGCCGGGGAAGATGAAAAAAAAAAAAAATCTCTGATCCATACTTTGTAAGTACCCACCAAATGGTCTTTGACAATATTAGCTATTGTTGATGTGTATAAAGTACTTCTTTGCCATGTAATTCAACTTGGCTGAATGAATTGAGCAAGTACATATCACATTCTCAACTGCTAACATATTTCTATATTTACAGTTGCATAATGTATTAAGACATATGATACTTCACAAAGGAGAAAGAAAATCATAATGGATATCAACTACATGTAGCATAATCAGTATTAAAGTACTCTTCTTCATTTCTTGCAAATCATATTGTTTTATTATTGTTGTTCAATTATACATTATGAATACAAATACAATATTAAGCCTAATCAGAGATGCACCTGTTTTCATAAAAGAAGTGCCATTATCATTTCCTCTCCGAGCATGGCAAAGGCAGCAAGGAAAAACTGAACTGCCAAAAGAAGGATGGAATTTCGATAGTTCTATCTGGCAAAAAGCTCTCCCATTTTGAGCTCTAATGGTAATAAATTGCTTTAAATAGGAAAATAAACAAGACTCCTGGACTTTGACAAAATTATATACTTTCATCCAGTTTCTTCAACAATTTCATCCTCTGAACAAAATTCCTCCTTGGCAGCATAACCAGCATCTTTCATTAGCTCAGTTAATCCACCCAATAAAGGGTAAATCTCTTGTGCCTGCGGGTTTGATGTATCCTCCACCAAAAATGGAGAAAATCCACTGCCCACATCAACCCAAGCACAACCAGGAATCTTCCTTACGCCCAACTCTCTCATGGACGTCCTCACCTTCGCTAGCTTATCCCAACAACCAGCAGCAGCGTACATATTTGCGATCAGCACATAGTAACCTGAATTTTCAGGTCTTGTTTCCAATAATTTCTCAGCTGCCCATTCGCCAATACCTGTATTTCTATATATTTGGCAGGCACCTAAGAGAGTAGCCCACATGGCTGAGGTTGGAGTATAAGGCATTTTTGTGATGATCTCCTTTGCTTTATTCAACAAACCAGCCCTCCCATATAGATCGACCATGCAAGCAAAGTGTTCTAATTGTGGAAATATACCATAGATGCTAGTCATCCTTTCAAACTGCTTTTGACCTTCAACCACCAGACCTGAATGGCTGCAAGCTGATAGAACTGCGACCATGGTTACATGGTCTGGTTTTATTCGATGTTTGTTCATCTCTTCAAATAGTTTCAGAGCTACTCGCCCCTCTCCCTGAATCCCATATCCAGCAATCAAGGAAGTGTAAGTCACTTCATCCCGTCTGCTCATCAAATCAAATATGTTTTTTGCTTCTGCAACTTTTCCCGATCTTGCATACATCTCCACAAGAGAATTCCATAATAACAAATGTTCATTGAACATCGCACGCCTTAGAATGTAGCAATGGAACTCTTTACCATGTTGTAGATTAGCTACTCTAGCACAAAGAGGCAGAATGCTCGCAATTGTCACATAATTTGGTTCCACCCCAGAACGAAACATCTCTCTAAAAAGGAATGCAGCTTCCTCAGCACGATCCAAGTGAGTGTAACCAGAAAGCATTGAGTTCCAGGTAATTATACTTTTTCCTACTGTCATCTTAAACAAAATATAGGCATGCCTAAGGTCTTTGCATCTTGAATACATAGTGATCAATGCATTCCTAACATTCTCATACTCGCCATAAAAGCCACGAACAGCAGAACCATGAATCTCTTTACCCAATTTTAGGGCCCCAGTATGGGAACAAGCTCCTAAACCAATAACAGTTGCAACTGAATCCAAATAAGTATCCTGTGTTCTCATCCGGGATAACAACTCGAGACCACCCTTGAAATTACCTGTTCGCAAGCACCCTCCAGCTATGGTGTTCCAAGTTATGACATTCACTTCAACACCTTCTTCCTGCATTGCCACAAACAGCTGAAAAGCCTCCTTCCACAAGCCCTTGGAAGCATAAGCAGAGATCATCGAGTTCCAAGAAACAGCATCTCTCTCAAGCATTTCATCAAACAACCTCCGCGCAACATCCACTTGCCCGAGCTTCCCATACATCGAAACCAATGCATTATGCACAAACAAGCTCCATTCATGACAAGCATCAATACACCTATGAACCTCCCTTCCAAAATCCACATCCAACGTTTCACCACACGCCTTAAGCACAGATGGGTATGTAAAATTATCCGCTCTAATCCTTCTACTCCCCATTTGTTTATAAACACACAACGCCTCTGCGTAAAACCCATCTCTAACATATGAAGATATAAGCAAATTCCAAGGCAAAGGGTACCAAATGTTAGAATTTTCAACAATAAAACGAGCATTATCATAGAGACTAAAGCTTGAGTAAAAAGTTACAAGCTTGGGAACCAGAACGGGATTTTTTTCCAAACCCAAAGCGATTGCACAAGCATGAAGCTGCTTCCCCTGCGCTAATGCTTTAACCTTACCACAACAAAAAATAACATGAGCAAATGAGTCTAATACAACATCATGAGAGGCAGCATTAAGCCTGATTCGAGTAAAAGCTTCGAATGCTTTCGATAAATTGCCTCGGCCTGCAAAATCTTTGAGAGTTTCAAGAAGATTAAGTCTCATAATATGTTCATTATTGAAGGGCTGTTTCCATTTCTTGGGTATAAATTTCTGAAGTTCAGACACAGAGAGGCCATTGAGAATGAAACGAGATGAAGATGGCGGCATACACTAACATGGTAAGTGGCGAGCGAGAACATCGCTGAACATTCACTCTCATTTGCTGGTTCGTGAAATTTTGGCCAAAAGGGTGGTTTCGATTTTGATTATTGAGCTTTTGTTTAGATGAATGAGTGGACAGTCGTCGGCGCCGGCGGCTTTAATCGTGTGGTCTTTGCCGCCTCCTTCCGAAAGAATCAAGGGTTTATGCGGGGTTTAGGCGAATTGCAATTAAGCTTTGAAAATTACATTTGAGTCCTTATAATTTATCATAATATATGCTTAGAACCTTATGTTTCTAAAACTCTCATTTTACCGTTCACGTGGTTGTCGGTGTTTTTTTTTTTTCCGAGTCCTTTCAATTTAATTTTCTTGAAAGTTAAAGCTACTTGAACACATTAATTTTCTTTCTCCACATTCTATTTTTCAATTAAAGTATTTATATCAAGTTAATTTTTTATAAAATTATCAAATTAACCTTATTTTCTTTTTCTCTCAATTCTTGATCAGCTGTAACTAATTATCGATTTTCTCGTCTGCAAATGAACACTCAATCTTACAAATTATCAAATTAATTTTCCTGTGGCTACAACCAATATCAGATCAAGGCTTAGGGGTTGTTTGTTAAACGTCTAAAATCTGAAATTTTATTAATTTCAAATATTTTTAAAATTTTACTTTTTTTTTTGTAATTTATGTCTGATTTTCAGACACATACATCTGAATAGGAATAACAAACTTTTATAACTTATTATCTGAATGAGAAAAAATCTGAATTAGAAATGAATATTATGTTCTAAAAACGTCACTATAAAATATGTTTATTTCCTAAACTATAAAATATAATTCACTTTTTTCTTTTAATTTGTAAGAGCATAAATATTAAATAACTATATTTAAGATGTTTTTTATTTATAAAAATAAACACAGTGCCATTTATCTTTAGATATTTAAAAAAAAACATATCATTTAAATATTTATTTTTAGACCCATTTAAAAAAAAATTTAAATCCATTCAGATTTTAGACAAAAAAAAAATAAGCACTACTTTTAGTGGCTCACTGCTTTGGGACTAGGGCTCTTGGGGTCAAAGGGGTTTGCATGCTTCCCTTAGAAAATTTAGAGCCTGAATTACCAAACTCAATAAACCATATGGCTCATTGATTTTATTCAAAAGCTCTTTGACTGGGAGCTTAATAATAATAATTACTCTTTCTTCAATTTATAGGAACAAACACACCATCCAGGACATGAGTGTCAAGAATTTTAAGTAATCATGAAAGCGATAAAATTTTTATTTTTTCTATAAATTTGTGTAAAGTTATAAATCTTTTGTGTTAATTTGAAAATAAAATTAAAAAAATATCTCAATTCAAATGCCACAAACAAAATGTAGTGGAATTTATGAAAAAAAAGAATCCATAGCCAAAGAGAGTGAAATGGTAAGTTTTTAATTTGCAAGAAGTGATGTTGAGAGAGAACAAGCACTGCAAGAAAGAGACGGAAATTAATTGGTAATTTTTAGATTTTAAAATTTTAATAATTATTATACATTAAAATGAGTGTAAAAAAAAAATTTTAATAGATTCAAATAGCCCTATTCTTTCTTATAAATATTACAATTTAACAAATCCTTCAAACGGTGTGATAGTTGTGTCTTAATTGTTTTTAAACTTTTATTATTATTTTGACTTAAGAAGAGTAATGTATTCATATATTTACAAAAATTGTCTAGTTACCTGCCTTCAAATTATAATCCCAACTAGATATATGACGGCAGATGTTTGTCGCGCAATAGTTTCAAATGTAAGATACCGTTTGTTTTTTTATCTGAAATCTGAATGGGTCTGAATTTTTTTAAAGTTTGAATGGGTCTGAATTTTTTTGAAGTCTGAATGGGTCTGAATTTTTTTGAAGTCTGAATGGGTTTGAATATGAAAATCTGAATGACATGTTTGTTTTTCTTTTTCTAATATCTGAATATAAGTGACATCTTGTTTATTTTTATAATAAAAATCATCTTAAACTTGGTTATTTGACATTTATGTCCTTGTATATTAAAACAAAAAAAATGATTAGATTTTATAGTTTAGGAAATAAGTTATTTTATAGAGATATTTTTGGAATATAATATTTATTTATCATTCAAACATTTTTTCATTCAGATAAAAGTTACAAAAGTTTACTTTTTCTATTCAGATGTAAATATCTGAAAATCAGTCATAAGTTACAAAAAAATAAACAAGTATATTTTTAAAAAATCTGAAAATAATAAAATTTCAGACTTCGTACATTTAACAAACAATTTCTAAGTAAGACACAAATTTTATTAAAGCCTCTCATTAACTAGATTAGCTTTAATTACAAGCTTATTATCCTGATCAGCCTGACTTACACAATTAGATCGCAACAGGCACCACCAACACCTAAACCCTGCATTTATTCACACGCTGGAAACACCAAAACCATTGAATGTGATAATTCTCACCAAAAAAAAAAAAAAACAAATTGAATGGGATAATAATTATCAGCTAAAAACAGACACACCCAAAAAAAAAAAAACTTATCTGCAAAATCACACACTTCTTTATTTTATTCCATAAAAAAACTCAAGAGTGATACTAATAAAAACTCCCTAATAGTATATTTAACGCGAAATCTTAAATATCCATTATTTAAATACCTATTATTTAGGTAGCGTTTACTTTTTGAATTGGAGTGGGAATCCTGAGTAGTGCGAATCTTAGGATTGGGAGTGTGGAGTGAGAGTGGGAGTAGGAGTAGATTGTTTACTTACACTGGAATGGGAGTGTGGAGTCGGAATCAGAATCCAATTAATATGTTTACTTTGTCTTAGATTCGGAGTAAATTATTTCAAATTATAGTTTTACCCTTATTTAAAGAATTATAGTTTTTAATTATAAAATTCATAAAAAATATATTTGAATATAATAAAATAAATATTTTATTATATTTGTAAATTAATAATAATAATTATTATTCTTAATTATGTAAATCACAATATTTTTATTAATTTTAATTTTATTTATATAAATTAAAAATTTATTGATAAGAGCAACACAAATGAAACATTATTATTCATCATATAGTACAAAATTAATATTTTTTTAGAATAAACTTTTTATAATTTTAAATGATTAATATTAAATAAATATAATACTATTATTTTTAATTATTATTATTATTATTAGAATCAATGTAAATTATTATTTTTAACTGAGTATAATAATATTATATTTAAATAAGTTTAATATTATTATTGTTAATAAATGTAATTTTATAAAATAATAAATATGATATTATTTTTTATTTTATTAAATTTAATTATATTAAAATTAATTTAAAAAATGAGTAAAAAAGGAAGTGGGGGAGTGGATTCCCACTCTCACCTTCCTCCATGGGAGTGGGAATCCCACTCTTCACTCCAAAAATACGTGGGACGCACGGAGTGAGAATTCCAGTCCTCCTCTAATTTGTATAAGTAAATACTGGAGTGAAAGGAATTTACACTCCTCACTCCTACTCCAATAAATAAACACACCATTAATTCTTGTCGTCCATCACTAATGCCTAACCAAGAAAATGGCAAGTGAGCTACGGTATGCAATGATCCTTCTGGCTGTGATCAGAAGCGGATCCAAGAAATTAATTCATTGAGAGTAATATTATAATAAAAAAATATTTTGTTAATATTTTGAGTTGGAAAATATTTAATTTGCCGTCACTGCAAAAGAATATTTATAAAAATTGATTCATTTCTCTACAAAATTTCCCCTCACTGAAAATATAATTATTCTAAAAATTAACATAATTTAAGCCATTTTATTTTTTTCCCTTGGAGGCAATTGTCCTCGCTACCGAACAAGTGGATTCGCCCCTGGCTGTGATTCCCTTGGAGGCAATATAATTATTTTTTTCTTCCTATGCAAACAACAACAAATGACAAACTGCAGCTTGGAACACCTCAAGTCTTCAGCCAGTGGTGGCCATTTGCGAGTTCATTTAAAGCGTTTTTTATTCGGAAAATGGCGGGTTCAACCACTTTACAAATATCTATTAGTTTAAAGCTTTTTAAAGATGGTGGACATCTTTCAATGACTGATTCACGATATTCTACTCTTCTCTTATCTTTCTCTCACTCTCTCATTATAAGATATTTTTAACCTCTAATGATAAGATCATTCCTAAAAGACTATTTAGACAATATTTTATTTTTATTTGAAGGGCCATACTAGTATAAAATATTATAAAAGACACTTTAATTTAATTTCTTCAGATAATATTTATTTTTCACTTTTCAATATCGCCGAATAAGTTTCTCACTCTTCTATTAATATTAATATTAATATTATTTATTAAAAAAATAAGAGTGATATAATTATTATTTATATTTCTTTAAAAGAAATAACAGATATCTAACGGCTCTTTGATTACAATATATTAATTTGTTCTTATTTGATGAGTCTTTTGGAGGAAATTATATTTTTCTAATCTCTTATTTACCACATAGATAAGTAAATAGGTATTTAAAGAGTAAAATTTAAATAGTTTTTTAAAGATACTCTAATACAGTCATTGTAGTTTTAAAATTTATATAATTTTATCTTTGATTTTATATGTAATCATTTTTGCCCCTTCATTATAAGCATTCGATTAATAATTATTAATAGAAAAATAATAAAATAAAAGATTTTATGAAATTATAGTATTAAATTGATAAATAATAATATTTTTTATAATAAATTGATAAATTGATGTTTTACGATTCGCGAACGAGTAAAACCATAATAACCCTTAATATTATAAAAAATGGTTTGATTTGGACTTTCAGTTGTTGGGAGACCGTTGAGCCACTCGACGAATGAATGTCCAGGAGCGAGACAGCCGCAACACGACACCACATGTGCAAGTCACGTGGCAAAAAGCAATATATAGCGAGAATATTCTACGCGTTAGAGACCACAAAACGGGCGAGAGCAGGTGCCGTTTTGTCCCTTGATTGCGCCGTCTCGGAGGTTCTGAGGCACCGCCCAACCAATCGTCGGTGTCTCCACCTCTCATTTCTCTCTGTATCGATTGGGTAAAAAAAAATATCCGGAGCTCTTTCAAGTCCTCCTACGGCGTCGTTTTGCTCCGTCGATCACAATGTCGGCGATTTCAAACTTCGCCGCGTCTCCGTTGAGCCAAAACGCCGTTCATTTCGCCGATGGGAAGCTAAAGTGCGAGTCCTTTCTCGCCGTAAATTTGAGGATTTCAAGATCTAGCGAGGTAAAAATTTTCAGCATTGCTGTACTGAGAATTCAAATATCTTCACTTGTTGTCAGCTGAATTTGAATACAAATGTGTAATTGTTAGAAAATTATTTGCAACAAAAAGGGAAAAAAAAGATTGTACAGTGGAAACTTTTTGTAATGTGCATTTGGTAAAATTGTAATTATTTTATTTTGTTTTGTCCTTGTAGAATGATGCATTACGTGTCTCTCGGTTAGCTCTTGGTCAATCAAGCAGAGCTGCTAAACGTACAAATGTACGTATGGCATTAGTAGACGAGAGGCTTGCTCGAGTTGGTAAAGATGTGGCTGAGCCTTCTGGAGTCTTGGTAATAGAAAGCTGATGTTTGAAATATGCTTATGTTTGTTTAGTTACCTTTCATGATTAATTCTTTTACAGTATATGGTAAATAGTATGATTTTTGTTTGCAGGCGTATGATCTTATTCAAGGAACACTTGTAAGTTTTATGAATCCCTCAATTTACAGTTTAATACAAGTTTTTTCTTTTTCTTTTTGAAAAAAAAAAAAAAAGAGAGATGTGCTACTGGAGATGCTGACATTTTTGTTTGATCCTTCTCACTGTATGTAAATATGCATGTAAACTATTTGGTCTTTCAGGTAAGATGGAGCTCAATGATGGACAAATCAATACCGGATCCACCAACAGCTGTTCTCTTGCATGGCATCCTTGGGAGTAGGAAAAACTGGGGTATGTATTGTTAATTGTTTTAGTCTATTGGTATTGTTCTACTTGGCAAAATGGTTCAGAAACATAAACGGCATGGCTAAGAGAAAAAGTTTAAATGGGCAACTTCAACAGACAAAGGATGAGTTCTCCCATCTGATGTCAACGGCTTGATAACATTTAGGCATGTAATTGCAGTTTATTGTCATTCTGTATGCACCACTTTTTCTGCATATACTTGGCAATGTGATAAGTGCCGTTAATGGGCTAAAATGAATCTTCTATTGAGCTCCCTTTGTTGAACTTAAAGCACCTATTCAATTTGATTATTGGGGAGCAAAAAATTTATATTGGAGTGTGATCTCTGAAACTTAACCTAATTGTATCTGACTTTGGCAACAAAAATAAGGATTAGCTTATTATATTGAAGTTTAAGAATTGGTTTTTGGATGATAAGTCCTAAAGTAATATATGGATGTGTATGGATGTTCCGAGATGACAGTCAGAAAACATGAAGTTCAATGCGTATAAATTAGTGCATGTCTTTAGTACTTCTCGGCTCCAGTTATTTTTTAAACGCAAACTATTCTTTACCTGCCACCATGTCAGTGGAATTCATGTTTCATGTCCTGCTGTATTCATGATTTTCTGGCCATTATCCTGATAGTTAAAAACCGAATGTGCTACTTTTATTTTGTTTTATTTCTTTCATTAAAATGTTGTGTGTAAAGGGTTCCCCATTTCTCTCCTTTTCTCGGTATCATTTATCATAAATTGTAATCAACAATGTTTATTCTTGTAGCTATTTTGTATAAAATAGTTGGTTTGAAATGTTTCTGATTAATTTTCAATAGTACAGGAACTTTTGCCCGAAGACTGGCACGAGCATATCCGACGTGGCAGGTATTTTCTAGTAAACTTATGCTTACTAGATTATTCTATTTTGTACTTGTAGATGTGTTGATGAGTGTGTGTATGCATGTGAAGCGTGTACGGAAAAAATCATTGGAGTTGTAGTACTCTATGCCTTGTATTATAGCATTCTTCTCAAAATTCCAGTGGCAGTGATGTATCTTTGTGGCTAATATATAAATTTTTTTAACCTGTAATATTGTTTGTATTGTTTCATTATTTAATTCAGATAACTTATTACATGAGCTCTAATGTAATTGCATAAATAATTGTGACTTTTTGAGAATTATGAGAATCTTACTTGTTCCTAGTGGTCCTGTTGATCCAGTTTCTCCAAGTAGACCTGCGATGTCATGGTGATTCAGCGTCAATTAAGAAAAGGGGGCCTCATACTGTTGCCTCAACTGCCCTTGATGTCTTGAAACTGGTGCGCAGTTCTCGAGTGTTGATTATGAATCGTATGCATACATTATGCCTTTACTCATTCTGCATTTTCTGAAACTGAGATCTATCTTCAATTCTGCATTAGCTAGGACACGTCTCCTACCATTTGCATTGTTGTGTATGGTTTCTGTTTCATTTAACATGATCCATCTGCTTAGGCACCAATGAATGCTATAATATTACCCACCAGTTACTTGTTAGCCACCTAGATATGAAATATATCACATTCAAGTTTGTTGGTCATTAGATGACTCCTGAATTCAGTATGTAAATTTCATAATTTTTTGTGTGGATCTATAATTTGATCGAGTCTTGGACAAATGATTATGAAATCAACTTAAAATTCATAAGCCTAATGTGTGTAGGAAGAATATAAATCCATTTCATTTAGTTAGATAATTTGTTGGTCCTATAAACTGTTAATGGGTGTTCTGTCTTGTTCTTGCTCTATCAAGAAAAACATAATACACTTTCTTAAACTAGAATTGGGGTTTGTAGCTTTCCTTTCCACCTGGCATATTATCTAGCACATTAGTAGTCTGACATGCCAATGCTTGATGATTTATTTAGATAAAGTTAAGAGTTAATTCTTTTAGATTTAGTTGGAATCTACCATTGATGTTATTATTCTGTCATTCATGGCTTTGTTTTCTCTTATACTGACAAAAGATAGTCAAGTTCGAAAATTTAAAATGCATATGCCTTTTGATAAGAGGAACTTGAAGATTATTGTTTGATCCTGTGATTCTTTTAAGGATAGTTTCATCAGGCCCTTACTCAATTTTTTTTAAAATACCTGTTTACTTCTCTTTTTGCTATTTTCTCCCTCATAATGTATATGCAAATAAATAAATAGATTAATGAATAAAAAAATGAAATCTTTAGTTTTTCAGCTTAGGATGCTATGTGTCCTTTTTTATCTTGTTGAAGTAAAAAATAAAATAAAATCCTATTGTTTAAACGGAAAAAAACATACATGCAGATGGCTGCTTGATTTAGATTTTTTTGGCTTTTATATTCAATTTTCTAAGTACTTGTTCCACCTTTCTGATTGGATTAGGTTGCTCAACTTAGAATAACACCCAGAGTTTTAGTTGGTCACAGCTTTGGAGGAAAAGGTATTTTAGTTGTTTTCGCATTTAATTTCCTCAGTGGCAAACAATTGAATATGATAGTTAAATTACATAATATTTCAGGTGGTTCAAGTGCTTAATATGCTTCATAATTATCTCTGCAGTTGTATTGAGCATGGTGGAACAAGCTGCCAAACCCCTTGCACGCCCAGTCAGAGTAAGCAACGTTGATATTAGCCTTTGAACTACAGATGCAGATGTTGACTCTGATTGTTGTTGAAACTTTTACAGTGTTGCAAACTTTAACACAGTGGTAGAATGAGATTACTTCTAGGTCTTACGGCTGTTAACTGCTATTGTTTGCCACATAGCTAGAATAATGAGGGTTTAATTCAAACAGAAAAATGAGAGTTTAACCAGTTCAGACAAATATCAAATTTTATTATTGTGCTACTAAATACTCTCCTGTCTGTTTTAAAACTTAGAGTCCAAGACTTCAGCGTTTTCTGTCATCCCTCATTCCTCATGCCTTCCTTTCAAGTTTTAATTTGCTTGCTATGTTTCCTAATAATGCTTTTATCTTTTTCTGCTTATAATTTATTTTCAACAGGTATGGGTTTTGGATGCTACTCCTGGAAAAGTCAGAACTGGTGGAGATGGAGAGGATCATCCTGCTGAACTAATTCATTTCCTTAGTAAACTGCCGAAGGAGGTGAGCTTTTATTTCATGTTGTACTGTGGTAAGTTAATAATGTGATTGTGGGGTTATTATTTGCTTAAAAAATGGTAAGAGCTTTTATTTCATGTTGTACTATGGTAAGTTATCGTTTGCTTAAAAAATAATAAACTAACATGTACAGGTTAAAAATACGATTCAGGTCCTAACATACTCCCTCGTGTGCAAGCATGTGGGTCAAACATTATCAAAGCAGAAACTTAACCACACAGCTAATAAACTTATTATGACTTAGTTAAAATGATTGTGGGATCTAACTACCAGATTGCATGGTTTCTCTGATAGCAGATAACATGTATTTAAGTTCTAACATGTTCTTACTCAACCATGTTGATTTTTGGGTTATAGATTATTCGGCATAATTCATGGTGTACACTATTGTGTGATTTCTTAAATTATATTGGATTACAGTTGGTGAGGATTTGGATGTATTTCTATCTGTTTCCACTCAAGGACTGTTCATTAGTGTGCATGTTAGGAGGAGGCCTTGGATTATATTGGCTCAAAATAATTTAATTATGAACTGGGTTATTTTATTGATGAGATGGTGACTTCATTTGGTAAATGTGCATCTCTCAATGATGTACAATTTTCTAATATTTAAAAAGTGAAAATAGAACTAGAAGTAATAATCTAAATTAATTGTTATATTTCATGATTGCAGTAACTTATCCTTGCTATAAATTTTCTGTTTCAGTAATTTAAAGTGATTTGAGCTTCCACTATTGATATCGAATTCAGGCATGGCATAATTGATATTAACATTACGGAGATATTTAAAATTAAGTTTTACATATTCTTTAATGATTTAGTTTCAGTTCACATAATCACATTCTTTTAAGAAAGCACCTTTGGTCAGACCACATAATCCTTGCTGTAATGTCCATGAATGCTCTGTCTCCTATCTCTATCTGTCTGTTCCCCTCTCTCTTAATATGCGTATAGAAAGATACATGTGTATTACATGTAAAGTGACCATGTGATTAAAAGGTCATTACAGTGTAAACATGAAGATGGTGCAAATCAAGTAGTTCCTAAGAGAGGACTGACCTAATGTAGGACAAAATCTAGAAATGTAATTTGTTTTAATGTATACTGACAGTATAGATATTCTAGTGCTTTCGATTATATCAAATTGTTGAAATAATTTTTCCCCTTATATTTTGTGTTTCTTATCATACTATAGGCCATGATTGTAAGTATATTATGATCTTCCATTAAGACAGGTCATCTCAAAGCGGGAGGTTGTGAATGCTCTCATTCAACAAGGATTTTCCAAAGATGTGGCACAGGTATATTTCCAATGCTAATACTAATCTTAAATTATTGTATAATTGTAATCAAAATTTGTAGAATTGAGGACCATTATGTTAATTTGCCATGTCGCAAAAGAATATTTCCTTATCCATAGATTTCTGTTGAAGTTGGTTATCACCAGAGACCAGACTCCTGTAAATACCACTCTGCACTTCAGCCTTTTTCAGAAAGGGTTATATGCTTAATCTCCGAAATTACTTCACTTTAATCTCTGTTTTCTGTTAACTTACATTCTTGGTTTGTTAGCTCTCACTGGAAATTGCATCATCAGAGTTTGCTTTTTATATCTCCTTGGATTGCTTCATTCTTCCTTGTCTGTTCCCCTAATTCTTAACCTTCTCATATTCAATGAAATACAATCTATGTTGTTTACTCGAGAACCCCTCAAGACAATTGTAGAGATGTTGTGTTTGCAATCTTATATTTCATTTTTTGTTGCAGTCTTATATTTCATTTGTTGTTTTGTGTCCAGTGGGTGGTAACCAACCTTAAACCAGCGGCGTCTCTTGGTTCATCGTCATCAAGTTTCTCGTGGGTATTTGATCTTGAGGGAATTGCTGAAATGTATCAGTCCTACGAAGAAACAAATTTATGGTTTGTGCCATTTTCACTTTTATATTATCATCATAGATGGGATGTGTGTTAGGAGTGTTTTAGATCCAAATAATGCTATTATATTTGCTATCCTTTAGATCAAGTCATAGCAGTATACAGTATTGTTTTCAAAAGTAGCTTACAGCTAGCTTTCTAATCTGACCAATAATGTAGGAAACTCGTGGAAAACTTGCCTCGAGGTGTGCATGTAAATTTTTTGAAAGCAGAGAGAAGTTTGCACAGATGGGCCCTCGAAGATATCCAGAGAATCCATGCTGCCGAGGAGCTGGCTGTTGACGGGGGAGGTGGAGTTGAAATGCATGTCTTAGAAGATGCTGGTCATTGGGTATGTTGTCTTCACACACTTTATTTTCTCAAGTTTTGAGTAGTTATTGAAAGCATAAATAGTGATATTTGACTGTATGTTTCTGCAGGTACATGCCGATAACCCTGATGGGTTGTTCAGGATTCTTACATCGTCATTTGAGGGATTCTAATCCCCAGAGGGATTCATGTGCAGTTCCACTTCAGTTGGCTTCCAGCTAAGTAACGCAAATTGTTGCATTGTAACATAGTGTCAAGTGTGTAGTATTTTTATTTTTTCCATTTTAGTTGTTAAATTTTGGTCAGAACTACTCTTATTACTATTTATCCATGTTTTCGCCCCTCGACCCTTTTGATTACCTTCCATTTTGATTTGGTTATAGTTGATTATATGTTGCTCAAATGAAGTAATTTTTTTGATTATTTTTTCATACAAATCCATGTTATATATAATATTCTATTTGATCATATACATGCATGGAGCCAGATTTGAATTTTGTCACGTGTGAGGGTGAATCTCTGCGCTTGAGAATTGTTAATGGAATACAAACACGTTAAGACATACAACTACATACAACTCTTTGGTGAATAATTATCTCATTATATGTCTTTTAATATCCATAAAATCTCAAATGTAAACAACTCTCTCTCTCTCTATATATATATATGTATCTATATAATCATTATTATACATACAATGCCACTGCAATTTACTACACAACTGACCCACAAGTTACTACCAGCATCCGAAGGAGAAGCTCTCTGCTCTGAGGTCCCTCACACAGTTGCCTATATAATTTTACTAAGCAGCAGCCCCAAAAAACCAACTATAAGTACTCCCTCGTCCTCTTCTGTTTCAATCTAGGTGACAACAACAGCAAGAGTTGTAGATAAATGCAAGCAAGGCTCGTGCCCTTGTCTAGGTGAAGGCAAAGAAGATGTGTTCAAGGATTCATCAAAAGCCTTGCTCTTCTCAAAAGACTTGGACCATTTCATTTCCATGAAACTTCTCTTCCTCCATGGTCCCATGTAGATTTTCTTCTCCTTCATCGATTGCTTGGCCGCGTTGCATAGTATGCGAACGATGGCGCTTAGGTATTCGGGTTTACCGATGAAGAATTCAGGTAACTGGGACACGAGTTTTCGATACTCGTCGCATGCTTTTGCCATCTCAAATTGATCTCTGAATTCAAGTTCAATGAGGAATGGTACCTGCTTCTTGCGTCCGGTCGTTACTGCCATTAGTTCAACGTACTCGTGCGTCCCTATAAATTTGAGAGCAAGGCAAAGCAAATAAGAAGCACAATATTTGGAGGGGCCAAAATATAAAAACAGTAAGTTAAGGGCGTCAATTCTCAAATAACAAAAATTTTCATAAAATTGTCTAAAACTCCATATAAATCTAAAATATTTTTGTAAGGAATCCTCAAAGCCTCAACATAATTCAGCCGCTGAAAATAATGATATCATCATCAAGAGATAATATAACCAATGATCAAGTGAAACAAAGTTATGCAAGTAATTCAAAAACATCGAGTAGCAAATGTTATGTATGCAAATAATGTGTCACTATCAGAACTTACCATACAACAAGAAATACATGGCAATAGCACATGACACTTCGTTCGCCATTTGCTTAGAAACAGAAAAAATTTTGTTATTCGAAGTTTGTAAGTGAATGAAAATATTTACCCCCAGGAATTTGCTTGGTGTGTTTCCATTTGGATGTGCAGAGAGTGGCATTGAGACCTTTTTCACAAAGCCTATCGACTAGAATTCTTCTTAGACAATATGTACATAAGCCATTGGAACTTGGCTTAGGGCAGCTACAAAATTCTGTCTCTCTCACCACATCTATAATTTTTTTCACTTCTTGCCTTAACTTTTGGCCCGTTAAGCTTTGCCTCTCCATAATTTCCTGAAAATATCACACCCCTTTATTTCTAAGTTAAGTGAATTTCTTTTTAAAATTTAAAAAAAAAAAAACAAAGTTGAGTAAATTTCTTTTTAAAATTTAAAAAAAAAATCAAAGTTGAGTAAATTTCTTTACTATTTTTTCTTTTATCATTTGATTTTTTAAAATTTTTTATTGGATTTAAATTGAGTGTTGAGCTGAGTTTTATGTTAATATTTTAAAAAGATGTGATAGGTAATTATAAGATAAGAATATATCAGTCTTTAAAAAATCTTAATTAAATATTACTATAAATCCAAGCATGGTATAAATTTATGAAAAAAAATGAGTACAACTCAACCCCACATTAAATTAAAATTCTTTAACATCAGGAAAAAAAAAAAAAAAAAAGGCAAGTCGTTAGAACATTTAATGAAATGGTCAAATAGTCCAAAAATATATTACTCATGGAATATCTCAATGAGAGGCTCAAAATCCATATGTGAACTGTACTTTACGACCTCATACGTCAATTAACCCAAATCAATTATTTTCGTCATGTTCTAAGAAACATAATAATATCTATACTTGCCGACAAATAAATTTGCCCTATGGATTTTTAAGACCATAAATTTTGATACGTTATAGTCAAAGATAAAAAAAAATCTTATAATATATCATTTTAAGAGTTGGAACAAAAAAAAACAAGCAAACACAACATATTAGTATATTACATTAGGATTTCATTATTGAACCGCCAATACCTACATGTATAGAGAAAAAAAATTTCATTACTACACATAAACTTTTAAAAAAGGATATAAATATTACAGTAAATATAATAGTGTATTGTTATAAAATAGTAGTGTATTGTTTAAATTTATATTTTTATAAACTGCGAAAATGCATTTAAGGATATATATATACATATGAAAAAAAAACAATAGGTACACGTGCTAAACTATTTAAGGAAATAAAATCTAATCCTTATCCTAACTGCATCATGACATTGACATATTTGACATTTTAACATACAAGTAAATGTAAGCGACAGGAATTATCATTTATTGTATTAAGAATAAAAGTAAATGCAAGAGACAGGAATTATCATTTATTGGGTCCCAAAATAAACAATTATAGTAACATTTATGGTTTCCTTCTCTCCCATAGACTAATTTCTGAACTCTTTTGCCTATTTCATTTTCGTAGCAACTGAATTCAAAAAAAAAATACTTATAATAAACAGAAATATATTTCTTGAAATTTAGTCAAACTAAATTATGTTAAAAAAAAAAAAAAAGAACAAGAAGAAGAAGATATCTTAAAGCAGTTTTTGTCTTGCCTACGGTTCAAAAAGAATTACAGTAGTTTAAACAATTGAAACAATCAAATCAAAATCTTCCCTTACCATGGATTTGGAATGATAAATAAATTTAACTCTTAAAGGTTATTAAGAAGTCAATTAATTTCACATCCCTTTTCTCCTGCGTATCATATAATTGTAGAAATTATGATGAGAAGTTAAATGTTTTTTTTTTTTTTAAATTATGTTGAAAAAAGATCTTCAAGAGGCTCGTGAATTTTAACTAAAGCTGTCTTTCTATTTTCTTTGCAACATGATGAAGAAATATTATACAAAACAAATAAAATAAAGCTTATGAGAGAGGAAATAAAAAAAAAAAACCTGGAGCAGGGCTTCTTGTGCTTCCCAGAATAAAATTTTCTCATTAGGATACCCATGCAAATCATCATTGCTACTGTTTTCAGAGCCACAATCATCACCAGAATCTTCATCAAAATGAATATTTTCATCAAAATCTTCAACAAACACTGAAACCTTCTCTTCAAGGCTGTCCATGCAATGATGATTTTTTTGCTCATTCTTATCATTTCCACGAGCCCTTTCTTCAAGAAGTAATTTACCCATCTCTCTTCTTTTCCTTGGAAATTTGTGTTTTTTTTTTTTTTTCTTTTTAAGAAAGATATAAAGAAAAATATCGATCAAAGAAAGAGAGGCAAAAATTGATGAGGAAAGAGAGATAGATAAATGAAAACATGAAGAAAAAATATATAATAAATTATATATAGAATATTACTAGCTATAGTTGTGAGTAAATTAAGGATTGGCTCTTTGCAAGAAAAATGGGCACGAGAGAAGATAGTGTTTT
Organism: Clausena lansium; assembly: GCA_030449835.1. NCBI lineage: Eukaryota > Viridiplantae > Streptophyta > Magnoliopsida > Sapindales > Rutaceae > Clausena > Clausena lansium. The sequence continues at coordinate 4,842,320 of JASUUF010000259.1, read as the reverse complement.
TGCATTATAAATAGAGTTATATAATTGAGAAAATCTTGGGTATAACGAGTGTACGTGCAACCAACTCGTGAAAAAGTCTCAGGTGAAACCGTTCTCACTATATTCAATTTAATAATATCACTTGTTTATTCAAGTTTAAATTTCTTATTATTACATGATTGGATAATAAGAATTAACATGATATTATTATTACATGATTGGAAAATCACTTTGTGACGCGATGAGAATAGTTTCATTTAAAACTTTCTGAATTATATATGAATTAGTCAATGATTATTTACAAGGTTTAATGTATAGTATTTTTTAGCTAAAATATAACTATACATTATTGTTTTATCTCAAGTATTATGTTTTTAATCGTGCGGACGTCTTAATCATTCCCTTAATTTTGGTATCAATCTTTAGGGCCTGTTTGATATTACGATAGCTGGTAAAATAAATTATTTTTGTTGTGCAGATAAAATAAGTTGCTGATTAAAAAACAGTTCGGTGTTTGATAAAATTATATTGTTACGGTTGTTATGAGTTTAAAAAGTAGAGTATATGAGTTTGATAAATTTTATTACGAAATTGTATTTTTATTATATAATGACTAAAATAGACATAAGTTTAAATTTCTTTTGTTTCTATATTAGGGTTTATGGAAAAATAAAATATAATTATTATTTTGTTAAAATATTAAGGTTAATAAGAACTTAAAAAATGCGTGATAGCTTATTTAATAAGTTGCTTATAAAAAAAACAATCCTTTACATATTTTAAAAAAATTGATGTCAAAATAAAGAAATTTATAAAATAAACAGTTTTTTAAAAATTTATCAAACATCATTTTTATCAAAACTTATAAAATAAAAAGCTTATAGAATTTTAACTACAATCTCAAATCAAATCTTAGTAAATAATTGGTGGATTCTAGTTACTGAATTTGGTAAATAATTTGGTGGGTTCTAATTACTGAAATTTTTTGGTATGTAAGGAGAAAATCAAAATTCATTTGACTCGGAAGTTGTGCTTAGTCAAATTCCTAGTTTTTTTTGGATATATTAAACCATCTGGTATCCGATGACCACATTGGGACTCGACTAATCCAGATTCGAGCCGAGTAGAACCACTAGAGTGGCAAATCTCTCCTAACAAGTATTTAACGTAGCTGCATTCTCAAGCCTCAAACCGAAGACCTTAGTTAAGGTAGAACAACCCCCGGCAAGCTGATCTACGCGATTGTTGGTCAAATTCCTAGTTAATGGTGGGTGCTGAGTCACTTTCAGCTAATGGGTGGTTGTTGTTATAATATTTAATTTTTTGGTATGAAATATAGTTAGTTCATTAATTACAAAGCAAAGAAGGAAATGGCTTTTAGGCAGGGATAATGAAACGAATAAATGAATTGATTTTCAATTAAATTGCATTAAAATTTGATGATTCAAATTTTATTCATTTAATAATCTCTGAATTTAGATTTGATTTGTTTATTAAATAATTATTTTTTTGTTTATTAAATAATTATTTTTTAAGTCGTTAAATTGGTTATTGTACAAAATTAAATAAATCGAATGGAATTTGGATTCGTTTAATTCATATATGCAGAATTAATAACAAATCCATTGGATCTAGATTCGTTAACAACTTTTTTACAAAAAAAATTAATAAACAAAAATCAAGCAAAATACAATAGAAAAAAACCACAAAACTACAATAGAAAAAAACCACAAAACTAACATCCCATAAAATACAAATGAATCGTAAACAAATAAATGAATCATTAGCCTCAAACCAAGATTCGATTCATTTATTTAGTAACTCAAATTGAATTTACACATTTATTAAGCAAGTCAATTTTTTTAAATTCAAACCACTTAATTTGAATCGAACCAAATCGAATAAACCAATCATAACCCAAAATGCCACCTCTACTTTTAAGTAGCTTTTATTTAATTATCGAGTATTTTGAGATCAAATCTTAGAAGAGTAGTGTTATGTATCCTAAAATTTTATCTAAAATAATATGGTATTTATTTATTGTTTGGTAAAATAATGTAATTAATTTACTTAAATTTTATTAATAATATTAATCACTTAACGAGTGACATGTGGCATACAATGTCGTTTGATTTTAATTTTGAGATTTCATCATTACTTATCTTTAAAAATATAAGAGACTAAAAACATAATTTGAACTTTATTCATCACTACCTTAAAAAGTGAAGTTTTTGATTCATTCATTTTTTTTTCTTATACTACATCTATTGAACATCATTTTTTGTTTTTTTTTTTTAAATCATCTATGGTCTCAATGATTCTGTAATTTTGTCAATGGATTAATAATGTAAAAAATATGTCCATTAGATGTAATTAATGGTTTATATTATTTTTTAATAAAATTTTTAGTTATTTATAATATTATATAGCCATTTAACAAATCGATTAAATGAGTGATTTTAAATTAAAAAAAAAAATGATAAAATACTATATTTCAAGTTCTTTTATTTGAAATTGAATTCTCGTGGAATTGTTAAACTAAATTACTTTAAAAAAAGGGAAAGAGAAAGTGGTGGAAAAGGTCGGTGGGCAAGCCCTATCGATAATTATTTCCCAGGTACCTTTATGTCGTGATTGCTGATTTCATGTAGAAGATTTTTTTATATTTGTATAGGAAAGATAATATTATTTTTCAAACTATCACATGAGATTTAAACTCTATAATTGCTATTGATTTATTGTTTCATCTATTGTGCTAGACGTTGGAACTGGAGCTCAAAAAATTGTTTGATACCGTCTCATCCATTCATGAAGAAATGCTTTAATTTGATTAAAAGTTAAATGTAGATGGAAGGATAAGAAATTTAATTGATTGATAAAAAACTCCAATCAAATTTCATCTTTTATGGCTCATTTTGCCGGCGTTTATATTGGCTAAAATGTTCATAATTCTTATAATAACTATCTTGAATAGTAGACTTAGCTGCTTCGATCTTCTCTCAATTTATATGCAGACCCTTTATAGAAAAGAACATATTTTGTTAGCGGCTTGACCTATGAGTTTTAGCTATCCAATTCAAAAGACTAGTTTATTGGATAGAGTGACATATTTTATTTATAAATTCAAATAATTTTCTTTAACTAGTCAATGTGAGACACAACTCAATAATCCCCCTCTAGCGAAACCACCACGGGCCCCCGTCTTTTTGTCCGACACACCTGAGTTATTCCACCATCACATTCTGGCTACTAGGGTCTAGCTCTAATATCCGACACACCTAAGTTGTTCCACCATCACATTCTGGCTACTAGGGTCTAGCTCTTATACCACTTGTTGAGGGACTTGGTCTGTGATTTCTAAGCATCTAACTTAAAAGACATTAAGTGGAGTGACCTATCTTATTTATAAACCTAAGAAATTTCCCTTTACTAGACAATGCGGAGCATAACTCAACATATTTTAATCAAATAATCTTTCCGTACTATACCTTCTTTTTTTTTCTCTAATTAAGCATTATTAATTTATTAATTAATACTTAAAATTAACATTTAATAAGTGGAAGAGATTTGCTTTATATAAGTTTCAGCCTTCAAGCGAGTCTTATATAAAGTAGTGATCATACCGAATTTCCAATAGCTAGTATATCATGTGGTGCATGCAGTAAATTAAAGGAAGTTTGTGACTTGTGATTCTTTCTCTACTTTTGCAAAATTTTCTAGTTACACTTTTGAACGTTTTATAATTCTATCATATGCTAATATTAATTTCTTCTTTTAAGCAGTTTAATTACACGCATTGATGAATTGTCGTTTGCTTTTGTGAATGGTTTTGGTTTTATTTGTTATGAAATATATGTTTGACGTTTTTTAAATTAAGTATCATGTATTAAGATAAAAAAAAAAAAGCGGTTTTGTCTTTTATTAATTGAAAAATACAACCACTTAGAAGTTAAAAAAATAGAACAATCGAAATATCCACCAACCAACAGTAAAACGCAAATGTCTTCACCAAACCACGAATCAATAAACCCTGCTGTCGCCAGTGGCTGTGCCAGGAATTATTTTTAGCAGGGAATAAATTCACATAGTAATTTAATTTAAGAAAATGATCAACAGATAACATATACCAAAATAAAAATTCATCAAAATATTTAATTCAATACGCTTATAAATGTCCTCGACGTGGTTTCATATATTGAAAATGTTGAAGAATAACCTCATTATCAAGACTACGAAATATATCTTTTTCTATGTATACAACAAAGCTATCATTCAACCATTGATATCCCATCCGATTTCGTAGATGATTTTTCATAAAATTCATAGCTGAAAAGGCCCTTTCTACCGTAGCTGTGGCAACTGGTAAAATCAATGCTAATGTCACCAATAAATAAACTAATGAATATAATTTATCCTTCTTAGACTCAACCAATTTTCTTGCTAGCTCACCAATCCCTTTCAATCTTGAAAATTTGTTGTCAGAACCCACATCCATAATGTAAACATCAAGTTGAATTTCAAGTGCCATAAGATCCAGAGGAGAAAAATCATTTGGATAAAACTCAGCAAGACGAAGTAGTTTTTGTTTATCAAAAGCTGCAAATGAGTCATTAGGGCATAAACATGCCAAATAAAGAAGCAACTCAGTATTCGTCTCATTGAAATGATTACTTAATTCTTGAAGTTGCATGTCTAAAATTGCATAAAATAATTCAACACGAAAACGATGCATATTTGTGATCTTTTGAGCCTTGCGTTGTGATCTCCCTTGAGTTCGAAACAAATCATCCATATTACAAACATCAATATCATGCTTCACACAATAACAAGAAGTTTCACCAAGTAAAGAGTCCCATCCATTCTCTCTCATTTTTTGCAAGTTTCTCTTATAGACTCCAATTAATTTCATAGCATTCACAATGTCTTGGTCCTTTTTTTGCAATGCTTGTGATAACTCATTTGCAAATCCAAGTATTTTTTTCATTAACAACAAGCTAAGCACAAAATCAAATGATTGCATGCACTTCAATAACATTGTAGCATGAAATCTTTGTTCAGAATTTCCCTCATTTGAAATGATCTCAAGCACATCAATAATAGATGGAAACATGGTGATTATGCTTAATAATGTACCATAATGTGAGCCCCAACGTGTATCAGCAGATCGCTTCAAAGCAAGGGTGGCCAACAGGCTGTGCCGTGCCGGCCCAACCCATCAAAAGAAGGCCCATGCGTGCTCGTGCCCGTGCCCGTGCCTGTGCCGTGCCGTGCCGTGCCGTGTCGTGTTTAATTTTTTTTGCCCATGCATGCCGTGCCGTGCCGTGCTTAAGAAAAAAAGCACGACAAGCTTTTTTTTTTAAAAATTTTTTTAAGAAGATATGCTAAGTTATTGATGTATTTTTTTTTAATTCTATGTACCTTTTTTAAGTCCATGTGCCTTTAGTCAAGTTCAATAAAATTAAAAATTCAAAACACAAGTCTATATTCAATAATAAAAACTAATAATAGTAAGAGAATATAATAATAACTATTAAATTAGATCCTCTTGTATTAGAATTCTTTTTATACTTAACAACAACAATAATAACAATAAATTTTTCTCAACGATTAACTTAATTGTTAACTTAGATTTACATAGAGTTTTAGATCATAATTCATAATAACATTATTACATTCATTTTATAATATTAAGATATTTATCTCACGAAGCTTTGCTGAAGCACCAACAACATTGACTAACATTGTAACTAAATTGAAAAGAGAATTAACTTCTTCATGCTTCTTTGCCACAGAAATAAGAGCCAATTGAAGTTAATGTGCAAAACAATGAATGAAATAAGCACATTTGTTGTCCTCTAAAATCAGTGCTTTAAGACCATTGAACTCACCTTACCTATTACTAGCTCCATCATATCCTTGTCCACGCAACCAAGACATACTCAATCCATGTCTGAAAAATAGCTTGTCAAGTGCCTCTTTAAGTGAAATAGATGTAGTACTAGTAACATGTTCAATCCCAATACAACGCTCAACCACATAGCCATTTTTATCCACATAACGCAAACAGTAACCATTTGTTCCTTTGCAGAAATATCACGAGATTCATCAATAAGGATAGAAAACAAAACATCACCCATCTCTTTAATAATAATATTGGTAGTTTCAACTGCAGCACAACTTACACTGTCTTTTTGAATCTTATTTGATGTCATTTGAAGATTTCCAGGAGCATTATCAAAAGTAATAGCATTAATGTCTTCATTATGATCAGCAAGAAAGCGTAGAAGCTCAAGAAAATTCCCTCGGTTGCTTGAATCTTTAGACTCATCATGCCCATGAAATGCAAGCCCTTGTTTTAATAAAAACCGAATGCAATCAATAGTAGCTATCATGTGAGCTCGATAATCACTTCGAAATTTGTCAGAATGTCTTACGTAAGCTGTTCGAATGTGCTGATTTTGATTCATCAACACTTCACATTTCTCTCTAGCTTTGTTATGGACACTATCAACATCTCCCATATGTTCAACAAATTTTTCAGGCTTCCTCCAATTTCTAAAACCTTTACCAACAAACAAATCACCATCCCCTTTTGTTACCAATCTCTTATTTAAAAAGATAACAAAAGAGGCAAAATGCCGCATCTTTTTCGATGCTATATTCCAACCAAGGTCCAAATTTTCCAAACCAATTACTACTAAACCGCCTTTTTTGTTTTCCAAAATCTTAAAGTTTGAAGTTGTGATTTTTAGGTTGAACATGACCTCTCTGTAAGTATGCTCTTCGGACTTGATCTTGAATATTAGGATTATAACAAGAGATTGGAGTTCATAAACTAGGATCCGTAGAAAGATCTTGTAAATTGAATTCCACATCTTGACTTGAGTTATATTTTGCTTTCTTTGGAGAAGGTTGTGATGGTGGCTTTCTTGAGAAATATTTCTTCATAACTGTAACAAAGAAGCACAATTAATTGTGAGACCTTATAGAAAAACCGAAGACATTCTCCACATAAAAATAAAATTATTCAATTCAAAAAATTACAAAATATTACTTTAATAAACCAACTATCCCACTAGATACTCAACCATTTACCCATCGCGGCATCACCCATAGTCTCATAACATTGTTATTTTATTATTTATAATAACTAGTAAAGTTAAAATTAAGGGACCACAATAGCATTGCCAATAATCAATAAAGCACCTTTGGCTCTTTATGTCTTCATCAACCCACGAAGGATTGCCAATTTGCCAGAACAAGTTAAAACTAATAATATTATTCAATTCAAAAAAGCATAAACCAATTCAAAATTCGGAATATTAAATCATAAAGTGGCAAAGGTGCTTAATAATCAGAATAATTTAATCAATTCTTAATAATTCATATAAAAAGCTGCAAAGGTGCGATGGTGATACCAGAAAAACTGCAAAGATGCAATGGTGCGAGGCTGTAGGCTGAGGCTTAAGCGTCTATGGCATGAAAATAAATAGGTGTGATGGTGTGGAAACCGGACAGAGATGGACGACATTCACGACAGGCCGATGGGAGCCGAGCCGACAGGCGACAGAAGTTTTCTTTGGCAAAGGATCGATGACGGTTTAGCCGATTAGGGATTTGATTTTTGATTTTTTTTTAGATTTCAGAATGCTGTATAAAAGTAATGGTGTTTTAGTTATTTTAAAAATTTACCAGGGGCTCTATTATAAATTCATTAAAAAATTAAAATGAATTTAATTTTTTTTATGGCGCCGCCACTGACTGTCGCCGTTTACGCCTTGAAACATACTCACATTTTCACTTGAATAACATATTCTATTTAATAACACAAAATTCAATAAAATATATGAACACATATATACAAAATCGACATTCATAAGAATGTTTAATTAAACTTTATAGTTTATTTTACCTTATGCGTCCTATACCATTCATTAGTCTATATCAATTCATTAGTGTATCAAATGTCTATAAAATGTGGTTTACTTTATTAGTCTATAAGATTGATTTTTACCAATATCTCTATTTCATATATCAATTCATAATAGGACTTAATAGGTATGATCGATATATATATGAGTATTCAAAAATATATATATCAATTCATAAGTCCAAACTACAAGAAAAATCATTTTTGATAACTTTTTCTCAAGCAATTTTTTTTTTTATAAATGTTGCCAATTGTCATTCTATAATAGCATTTTATAAAAAGAAAGCTACAATTAACTAGTAAATAAATATCATTTTATTTTTTCTTATATTTTACATTAACACTACAAGAAAAGTAGTCATTTTCGACTAAACTTTTTCAACAATAGTTAAATATAGGGCAATTTTCAACTGTAAAAATCAAGAAATAAAAAAAAAACTAAAATATCTATATAGTTTTTATAATGAAAAGAACACTGCTAAAAATAACTTCAAAATTGGTCGATAATAAATTTATTTTAACGGGAAATTTTAGTGCCATTGATACTTATATCCGCTATAATTAACCATTGGAAATGTATATTTTTTCTACCTTTTCAAAAACATAGTCGAAAATAAAATAATATTTTCAATTATTGTAATTTTTTCTCAAAAATAGAAAAATATTTGTAACTTTCACTAAGAGTTGGTTGAAAAAACTGTTCAAAGGATATTAAATTTTAACAAACAACATGGGTGCCAATAATAATTTTCGCTAGTATAACATGCAAGGTTGGTCAAAACAAAGCTATAAATGTAAGAAAATATAATATAATATTAGAAATCATTTAAAAGAAAAGTAATTGTAAGTTTTTTTTTCATAGTTTACTATTTTTTTTATCAAACATGAACTAGATAATTAAATAAATAATTAATTAATGTACTTAATTTAAAATCAAATTAACTTCCACAATGCACATAGAATTTGAGCCCTCAACCAAAAAAATAAAATATGGAAGTGCCTGCCACTTGACCAAGAATTTATTTGCAATAAATTATATATTAAATAATTATTAAAGTATTGATTTTTTTTTAAGGTTTTACTAGGTGCAACAATAGAATTGAATTACTTTATTTAACTTACAAGATACTATTGACTGATTGCAACATATTATAATGTACGATGTTTTACAATTAAACATCAATCAACTTCGAAATAGCATTGTAGCTCAAGAAAACTCTATAATATCTATGATCCCATTCAATCCTATAAACAAACTTGAAACTTACGTTAATATTTAAGCCTCAATTGTGTTAATCATTATCATTCAATCAATTTAGAGATTGATTATTGAACTAATTGGTATTTTACAGCTAAACACTTAAAAAAATAATGTCTATGATTGATTATACTTATTGTTGAATCAATTTGTAGACTATCTAATTTTGAAATTAATGTAATTATCTAGTGACAATTTTAATAAATGGAGTTTCATAACTGTATTATACTCTTAATTGTGGAACATGGAACACATACTTCATACTTAACATTCATTGCATATATTAAAAAAAATTAGATAATTAGTAATTAACATTTAATTGTAGTTGAAATATTGTTTATTAAATTAATCTAATTGTCTATGAACGCTCATACAATTAATTTCAACATATAATAAGAACTATTGCTTTAATTTATTTATATTTTGAAACATAGCTTAACTATTAATTATTAAAACTAATATAGCTTCATAGCTTTTGTGTCAATATCTATTTTCATTTTTTGTTTATCTTATTAATTTATCATTTAAATTTAAAATCTATGTTAAAGATGTTCTATCAATCAATTTAGGCTAGAGAGTAATTAAACAATCTAAGTAATCACATAATAGGTATTATATATAATTGTTCAATTATAACAAACTCTAAATTTGCATCAATATGATAAAAAGTTTTGTTTTCCAATAATCGAATCATATGCTAATAATTTCAATATTTATTAGTATGTAATAACTAACTTAGGATAACTAAATTAATTGATCTAATTTTGTTTTTAAATTTGAATATCTTGTATTATCTCTAGTAACCGTTTGGTCCACTTAATTACTATAATGCCACCTAACTAAAGTTTTTAGTGTAAATGATATGTTTATCCTAACCCATGTTCTCCATTCTCTCTGAAAAATCTCTCAATCAGTCACCAAATTCTATCCATTAATAGAAAAAATAAATAAACAAACAAATAAATAAAAGCCACGTAGTGGATGAATTCATCTTCTCTTCTTTTGTATTATCCATCTGTCCAAAGCTTTCAACTCTATTTTAGGGCCATTTTCTTAATTCTTTTGAATTAAGCTTTATAGAATTTAGGGAGATGTTTTAGATATTTTTTTTCCCGTCACCTTTATTTTCTTAAGTTTGACATCAATTATTGTTGGCCTCACTCTCACATGGTTGGTTTGAAGCTTTTTTTGTCAGTTTGTTCAATGAGAATTATTTGATTAATTGTGGCTTGCAGGTATGAATTGTTATTATTATTATTTTGTTCATATTTTTAATTTATTGGATTTTAATTCACAATTTATTTTATAGCAAGTGAAAGAGATATTAATTAGGATAGATTCATTTTCTTGTTTAGTACGTAGGCTTTTCTACTTTATTATAATTGTATCTTTTTTTTTTTTATGCAAGGAATCAAGAGCATAAGAAGAAAAATTGTGGTATTCAACTTTTACAAGGATTAAGTTGCTCAATCCACATTGATTCTATTTTTTATCAATCCCAAAATATCATTGCAGTGGTGCCATGTAGTTTTTGGTGTATTATATTTTATGTAAGTATTTGTCAAGGATTTGATGATTAATCTACATTGATTTTATCTTTTAACAACATTAAGTCATTGTAGTAGCGTTGTGTAGCTTTAAGTCATTGTAGTTGAGAGTCATTGTAGTTGAGTCGTGTAGCTTTTTGTGTATTATTTGTATTTTGTTTAAGCTGCACATGTATTTGTTGAAATTATTTATAAAAGAATATTTGTCCATTGATTCATTGATGTTTTTTTTCTAGAGGCAATTAATAAAATCAATTTCAACATATATTTGTCTATTAATTCATTGATTTTTTTACCAGAGGCAATTAATAAAATGATCAATTTAACTATGAAGTAGAATAAAATGAATTTCAACAACCATCTTCTTTAAAATACTAAAATTCAATTAGAAACATAATTTATTCCAACTAGCATAACATATTTTCAATTGCATAATCAATTAGAACCAATATTTTTCCACTGTAATTTATTTTTCTCAATTGTGTTTGCCCCTGAAAAATATTGTATTTTTAATGGTAATTGGTTAGTTGAAATTTATATTGCCAATATAAATCGAAAATACTCTTTTTCAGGGCTTAAAGTGGTTATAAATGTTAGTCATTAGTCACATGTCCATATTAATTTTCAATCTATATTTATGTATTTATGATGGCCATATTTATGTATTTATGATGGCCAATTTCGCTCGAAATAATCATATTTACGATGGTCGATTGGAAAAAGTGTATTTCTAACTTAGGTATTAGCGACTACTAGCGACTGTCTTTGGCCTTCCAATAAGTTTTCAACAACATGACACTTTGTTCGCCATTGGAAAAATACGTTTTCAACAGCATGACACTTGATTCAACTGTATTCAGTAGTCATAAAAAATTGTTTTTCTTGTAGTGTAAAGTTGTAGCACATTATAAATGTAACATTTAATTTTTAATAACATAACACTTTAGAAATACTACAAAATGGTATTACATTTAATTACATTTATACTGTGCCATTTTCTTACGTGCTATATATGATGCAACTTGAAAGTTACAAGCTATATTTTAGTTAATTAATTATTTATCTATTATATTAAATGAATGACTAAGATTAAAATACTTAAATTTAAGGGTCTATAATTACCCCACTATTAATACTAGAAAAACACATATAACATCATAGAGAAATTCATATATATATATATATATATGTTCCAATTTAGGATCCTGAATTTTGTTAAAGTCCAGAAAAGTTGTTAAGTCGTGCAGTTTAATAGTATAATGATATAATATTATTAAACCACACAACTTAATAGCTTTCTTGAACTTTAATAAAGTCAAGGATCCTAGTCCAGATCAGAACTATATATATACGCACACACGAACTTGATCTGATGTGCAACTAAGTGTTGTCAATTCCCATTGGGAGTTTTAATGTCAGCACTATAATCTTAATATGAGCTTGACATACGCAATCGCGCACTAAATTAAGATCCTATATATATATATATACTCACACTATAACCTCTATAAATTTGGAGTGTATAAAATCTATTGATTAAAAAAGGTACATATTAATGGATATATTAATATTTTATTATTTTATGGAGTATATGTACAATTCAACGAGCATATATTTAATCAAACTAAAAATTTATTGTATCTTATCACTCTAAAGATGATACAATAGCTTTGGAGCATGTTATGCACAAGAAAGCACTCAAAGCATCAACAACATTTTATAATTTTTTATTGTAATTGTGGAATAAAATCCCAAAACTTCTAGATACAATAAAAAAAATTAGAGATGAAATCAAACGTAGATTTATTTCAAGGAAAAACAAGTAAAAATATAATCATATTTTATTTAATAAATACAATATTCAATTATATTTAGTACTATCTTATTAATTTATCGAAATTATTAATTTAGCCAATGCAATTTCCATAAGTTACTTGTAAGGGCGGATCTAGAAACTTGATTTATAGGGGGCGACACCATAATAAAAAGGGTGAGGCTATTCGAACCCACCAAAATAGTACTCTACAAACCCATATTTTTATAAAAATATTTATTACCATAATATCCATTAATGATTTACTATTAAGGACAAAATTATACAATTAAATGAAATAATTTACTCTCTACACCTGTCTCAAAACTTTTTTTTATTTCTCACCCATCTTCATCCCTTAAACCCTAGAATTTATCAAACTTCTCTAATATTTTTTTTACGAATGTCTCTTCACACTACAAATAAAGCCAACTCTTGAAATGAGATTTTTATGTTGATGTAAAATCTTTGATTTTCCAATTGAATGAGAGACTTAACTTTTAAGGGTAAGGGAATTCATATTGTAATTGCAAAACGCACGGGATTACATGCAACAATTAATCTAGGATTTTGATTTTGCTATTTGGGGAGAGATAGCTCTGGAAATGGGGCTAGAGAGAGAAACATAGAGAGAGAAACCTATTTCTTCAAAATTTTTATTTGATTTGTTTAAATTTTATATTATATGTATATTTGTTTGTATAATGAATTGATTAAATTCAATCCCAAATGCTTGATTTCGTTAATAATAACCTGCAATATTCATTTGCCCCAAAAGCTACACAACTTAAACTTTGTTTAAGTGATTTAGATTAAACTTTTTTTCACGTTTTAATTAAGCTAAATTGAAAACTCTAACCAGCTATGTTAATGATTTTTAATGGGTATATTTAATAATTACATTAGGAAAAATTTTGTTTTGTTAAGGATATATTGGGTATTTAGGTGGGTATGTAGAGTAAAATTCCAAATTTCAAATTTTAATGATGGGTTTAAAGAATATTTTAGTGGGTTCAAATAGCCCCACCCTAATAAAAAGTAATAATTTATAAAATTGACCTTACTATCAAATTCTATTTACAAAATTACCCCCACACGAAAATAATTTTTCCAAGAATTAATAGGAATTAAAGGAAATTTATTTTTGAGCGGAATCAATTGCCCCAACCCTTGGATGTAGATCCGCCCCTCAAGATACCAGTTGAAAGGGCAGTTTGAGTTTTGCAGCCTCTACTGGTCTATTTAGAGATTCATTGAGAAGTTTCCTTGGCGGATTTGTGTCATTTTAGAGATTCATTGGGAAGTTCTTGGGGATTATTTGTGATGCCGTCGGGGATTCAATGTACTTTTTTTGGCCGAGTTACTTGCTGTGAAGATCTCTATTGAAGTAGCTCATATACGAGGCTGGTTGCATATTTGGATTGAAAGTAATTCTTTGCTCACTACTTTTCACATACGTGAAGAATAATAGGCTTCAACCTCCATGTTCTCTCCTTCATCGCTGGGATAATTGTGTTGAGCTTATGTCTTCCGCACAAGTTCGGTTTTCTAATGTGTTCAATTGCTTCTTTTTTCTTTATAGAGAATCTAATGGATTTTCATATTATAGATTTTGCTAATTCTTCTTGTAACTGGTTTGCCACATTCATGTTTAGTTCTTACTTAATTGCTTGCATTCTTGTGCTATGCATTTTATGACGAATAAGGCTCATTACAACTCCTTGACTAGATGTTATTTTTCTTTTTCATAAATAAAACTTCCTTTCCTTGTACCGCCGAGGTCCGCCAAAAAAAAAAAATGCCAGTTAATGAAAATGTCGGCAGCGTAAAGCCAAAAGCAAAAGAAATCACTAACAAATGGAGCATGAGTGCAATTTATAAATCTCTGACTGAAATTACCTTCAGTACCAGACATTGTCATAATTAAAAGGACCAGCAATTTGAGATTATACATCTCAGGTTGAAAGAGGTCAGAAATAGTAAAGGAATGTAATCATTAGTTTATTAGTATAGTCCACTGTTTTATGATTAAGCAGTGACTGTGTTTAAGGATAATGTTACAATGAGAGACTCTTGGGAGAGAGTGGACCATGCTTTAGTTGTTTAAGGATAATGTTACAATGAGAGACTCTTGGTGCTTCAGTTATTTATTGTAAGCACCAGAGTAGACCATGCAGGTATCAAATTTGGTGTGATGCTATTCTCATTACTTTAGATGAAACCAGGACAATGAACACCTAAACCAAATTCTATCTAAGTACAATGAACACCTAAATCAAGTATGTAATGAACACCTAATCCAAGTTCCATATCAACTCTTAAATGTGTACAATACATGTGATTTTACCCTCAAAAAGAAGTTGCAACTTTTGACACAACTGAAGCCATGATAACAGTAAAGTATGTATGATCTGGAAGCTATGGAGAGAAGACAACCAAGAACCGCAACATTGAATCCTGAATTGCAAATGTTCAAGAAAATGGAGTTAAGAAACTCAACAAGAAGTCCTTAAAATTTGATTAATATTTGAAGGTAAATTTTATCACAAGCATGGCTTTAACATAGTAAATGCAATGAAAATTTGAATAAGAGAGACTCACCGTATCAATAATTAATAAGGTAAATTTTCTTTTTCTCTTCATTTAATAACCCGCACTTTCTTTTTCTTTTTTAACAATTATTTAATTATCTGTATTTCAATTAATAATAATTATGATTATAATGAATAATTATTGAAATAGACATAATTATTCAATAATGTAAATTACATAATTGTGTTGATGCTAATGTAGTGGTGCTACTTTTGCATAATTGTATTGTTACTTTTGAATACTGGTTTGTGTTTTTTTTTTTTGTTTTAATTTAAAACACTTTTGAGTTTTGATGGATTTGTGTACTTCATACTTAAATTTGAGAATTTGTATTGGATTTATGTTGAAATTATAATTTTTCATTTACATTGATTAAATTTAGAATTAAGTATTTTATGTGAAAATTTAGGTTATTGTTATAAATTTACATATTGAGTAATATAATTTAAATTTTTAGGTTTTATTAAAAGTATCTTTTAACATTTGTGATTTTAAATATGGGAACTCATAAAAAATTCATTAAGTACTATTCTAAATTTTGTAATTGTCAAAACTCGTTGCGGACGGATTTTCTTAAAAATATTAAAACGCGCAATGAGTTGTGCATGGATTTAATAATTTAAATTTTGTACAAGTGTGGGTTTGATAATAATAAACCTGCAGCAGGTGGTGCCCATTACCATTTCTAAAAGAAGGTCGATGTAAGGCCAGCGCCAACTCGTTAAAGGAAGTGTGTGGGCGTTTCTGGGTTTAAGGAATTTGAGATTTTGTTTTCTTCCATTCATCATTTTGTGTAAAAACAATAAATTAAGAAAATAAACAGTTTATTTTATTATTATTTTTTTCTATTTATTATCTATAATATTTAATTTTAATGAGAAATAATTTTGTCATTTAGCTCGTGTGAGTTACACTGGTCCACGTAGTTGGTGTAATTGACTCGACTTCAATTTTTTGGACTGTCGAAGAAGCACTCAAAGTTTCGGGCAATTCATAAATGACTTTTAGTCCTATTATTGATTATTTTAAAGGATTAGAAGAGTTGGTATATTCACCTTACTCGATAATTGTACGTGTAGAGGGTTTAAATTTTTAGAGTTTTATAAATGAATGTAGAGGCATTTTTTGTTGGTTCGTGAAATTTATTTATTTAAATAGAGATGCAATGTTATAATAGATTATAAATATCATAAAATTTTACATGGCACAACATTCTAAATGAAAAGAAAGAGATAAGACCGTTGCCCCATCCTAACTTAAAATTGATAGCCGTAGTCAATAAAGATGTGTTTGGAATTGAAGTTGGAGTATTAAAGTGATTGGTAAATACTAAATTATGTTGATATAATTTTTATTTGTATGATAAAAAATTTATTATATTATTAATAATTTTATTATAATTATTATTTAAAAATTATATTGATTATATATTAATAATTTTTATTTCATAATTATAATTTTTTTCTATAATAAACTCCAACAACTCAAATCCAAACATAGCCAAATATCCGGTAACGAGAAAACGTGCAATGAATCTTGTATTAAGAATCAAGCCAGTAATGTGGCTATGTTCATTTTCCTAGTTTAGAAAGTCATAATGGATTTTGACATTTCCTCTTAGGGTTATTTATGGTTATTTATACCTTTCGCGGCGCCGGGGGAAAGCACGAATAAAAAAAATAATCCTAGTCAAATTGAATTGTTTGTATTTACTCTTAAAAGTGACTTAGAAAGACCCTTTCTTCAATGGCGTTAGGAAACAAGATTGTCTCTGTAATTTTTGTTCTCTTTTCATGGCTTATTATCTCCTCTATGCTATTAGGTAAGCTTTTATTTTTGTTTTTTTTGTCCCCCTAATTTCATTTTTTACACTTAAAAACGAGTGTAGTTTGATTTTCCATTTTTTTTTTATCCATTTCCAGTTTCAGGCTATGGACGGAACCTCACAAGCGTTGATCCGCATACGCAGGTCCGCCCAAAATCTACGAATTTCTTTTTCTCTTTTTTTTTTTAAAATTTTTTTCTGTCTCTCTCTCTCTACCCCTCGTCTTTCTCTCTTTATTTTTCATTTTCTTTTTGGCTTTTTTCTCCTTTGGGAGGATACGGATACCTTTCGCCAACAAGGCCTTGCATTTTGGTGAGAGGCCGAGGTTGTTTTTGGGGTTCTTTTTTTTTTTTTTAAATTTGACTGAATGAATTTTGTGTTTTGTTTTGAATTATTTGTGGATTAAGTTTGAAATTGATCTCTCATAAGGGTATCTGGATTTGATGGAATGGAAAGATAAAGAGATTTGGGTTTTGATTTAATTTTTTGTATTTGAAATGATGTTGTTGTGGAGAGCGTTTTGATCTCTTTTACTTTTGGAAAGATGGGATTTGGGTTTTTCATTAGTTCGTGGCCTGTGGGTAGGTGAGATTTGGAAATAGAAACAACTTTTAATTTTGGTTCTGAGTTTAGATTGTCTTCGAATGAATATGAGGTTTGCATTTTTCATTGAGGTTTGTTTTGGGTTTTGTTCGGAAACAGAAACAATTTTAATTTTGGTTCAGAGTTTTTTTTTTTTTTAAATTTTTTTCCGTTTGCTCTTTCGCTATATAACTATTTGCATTTTTCACTTATCTTGTTCTTTTTCTGGGAATTGAATTATAGGACCCCGACTCTGGTTATGGAAGCGGCAGAGCCGTCGGATCTGGTCCCGACGCATACGAACACAATTGAGGATTCGCAACCTTGGCCTCTCCCTTCGCTCATCTATGATGTTAAATAAGATGACAAATATGTTACATTTTATTTTCCTAAACAGAAGTGATTGTGAGACACATCACTTCTGTAGTCAACCCAATTGTCTACGGGCGGACCTCTATTCTCAATTTCAGCGGATACTGGCAGAGCATAGTCAAAACTGAATTTCTCATGCTCTTCGAGTCCAGCTTACTATTGGTAGCATCATGACTGGGACAATGAAATTGAGATGGCAGATGTTTCATGGTTTGAATAACCTCTGTCATAGAACCTAAAGCCTTCTTCTGATAACTTAAGCCCTCTGTCATACAAACTCCATATCCAATTATCTTAAAACAATTAAAACATTGTCATTAGCAAATGGTGCATGCATGAAGACAACAAAAACAGAATCAATGTAGAAATTTCTTCCTTCTAACAGAAAAAATAGGTGGCTCAATCACATGACAAGGACTACAATCTGAAAGCAACAGCGTATTAAGCACCAAAATGTACATTAGTAAAGAAGTATGAATCTTTAATTGAAAGGAAAATAAAAAAAAAAAAAAAAAGGTAACGTGCTTATTAAACAGTCTTATATAGCTTTGTAGTGGGATCATACACCTGCTTGTTTAGTATAGTCGTCTTCATTTATACCAAGATGGTTTTACACCCTTTCAAAATAAATAAAGTGAAAAGCCAAGTTACATTCCTGAAAAGCTAATCACAGACTCCCCGTACAATACGACTCTTCAAAAGTGATGTGTGCAGGAAATATATGATGTGTAGATCATTGGGACATCACGAATTTATTTCTGAAGAATTACAAAGAGACCCAAACGTGAAGACTATGAAAGGACAACTTGGGTTGTCAAACAAGAACAGAGCAGCAGAAGCACAAGAAACACAAATCAAGACAGAGTCATCAAAGAAGAAGTCGGCAGCTTATTTGTTTGCAAAAACAACCTTCTCATTGCTCCTGATAATAAATTCGACATATCCATCCCCTCGTCTTGACTCTAGGAACAAGTATTTACTGGCATGCACTGCTCTGCTTGACGTACAGACCAGCACTGATGCCACCGTTTCTTTGAGGATAAATACAGCCCATCAGTCCACAAGTTTCAAGTCCAGATTCCACCGAAGTTGATTGAGGCACTGTCTTCGCTTAAACGTATCTGGATTTGCTAGCTGTTGTGAAGACGAAGCATATGCCGGAGGACTAACAAGGAAGCCTGCATGGAAGCATCAGCTTGAGCAACATTGCTGCCATGCATAAATCTGCTCCAATATATTTCTGTAATAGGTAACAACTAATAGTAATATTAATGTTAGTGAAAAAGTAGAGTGACTTCTCCCCCGTTTCTTGAAACATTTTTTGCCAATTCTTTTCATCACCGTAAAGATCGCACTCCACGACGCCGTTTGAAGGAAATGCCAGGTTTCTGACTTTGTTGAGAGCCTTCATCAGTTGGCCATTCCATCTTCATTCATAACTTGATCACAGTTATTCAACTACAGTCACAGATATTGCGTCCTTTGCTGCCTCTGCTTATTTATAAGCTGCACTCACGGACTTTGTTCTCAATTTGAGCTTAGTGATGACCATTTTTCTTCGTAAGCCATTAAATTAGAGTAGTGATATTTCACCCCTCAATTTATCTCAGTCTCACATCTTAATTATCTCTAATTATTTCTAAAAATACCCTTATTCATTTTTTTTAATATTAATCAACAGTGCCAACCTCCAAGCCTCTAGGCTTTAACCTACTCCTTTATCATGAAAGTTCATGGAGGGGCCCACCACCAGAACTTCACCGTCACAGCTAGTGACATCGGGGAAGAATATGAGATCATTCTCACCAATATTGCGGGTGTTAAAATATTTTACATAAAGAATTTCTTGATGGAAAATGATAATTAGTAGTTAAGAGTTTTTTGTCCATGGTCCAATTAACCAATAGAATTTAGGAATTTTGATATATCAAAAATTAAATTGTTATTGTATTTAATTTGATACCTGTGTCTATTTTCTAGAGAATGTAAAAATAGAAGTTTCGGTGGTAGGGCCACTCGAAAAACTTTCATAATAAAGAAGAATGTCGGAGCCTGGAGGCTTGGAGCTGTTGAGTTGAAATATATATATATAATCATTCTTAGTTGCGGCATCTTTATTTCTTTTTCATGCGGACACATTGTTAAGTAGTGTGGCTAAATAGAGTTAATTTTATATATATTATAAAATCATGCGGTTTAATATATTAAAAATTAATTTTATTAAACCATACGAACTAACAAAGATGCTACATGAAAAAAAAGAGGCGCCGCATTAATTTCTTACTAGAGAATGATATATATATATATATATATATATATATATATATATATATATATATATATATATATATATATGTATATATGTATATATGGATAAATTTATTTTTAAAAATAAATGGAGATAATTGAGAGATTGTAGTTGGTGAGATAAATTGAGAGTCAAATATCATTGCTCATTAAGTTATTAACCCATCTCTTTCCATTTGAGCCCAAATTTATGTAAAATTTGTGCTCAAGTATTAGTATTTAATATTTTCCCCTATCTACTTTCTAATTAAATATATTCTTTAATCTTTATCCCATAAACTGTAGTTAAGTAGAAATGAGCGTGATTACATGGTATTGGTTGGCTCAATGGGTGATTAGTGATGCTATATATACTAGGTAGTAATGGAATCAAAAATGATTTTTTAAGAATAGTTTTTATTATACTATGCTAATTAAAGAAATTTAATTAAAGATTGAACATTAAAATTTAAGCCAAAAATATATTTATAATAATTTAATAATTTGAAAGTCCATGCAAAATATACTTGTCGTGGTCAAAGGATATTATTAAGTCAAGAAAATAATTTTTCGCTTACTCATTTTATAGCTTGATGGCAACTAATTTGAAAGCTAACTAAAATAAACTCTACACCAAAGTAAACCCTAAAGGCAGGCCCAATACCAATTTGAAATTACAGCAAAGTGTTAATTTGAAAACAATCGAACCAAAATTATTAAAAAGACTGGATTAAATAGGTAAATTGAATAATAACTGTTGATGAAATTTGTAGCCGATTAAGGAAAACCAAGCCTAATATTTACATTAGGAAAGTCTTGTAGTTAAGCCTAAATAGGGAACTGAAGAGTTGCAGTTGGAGTGTTGGACTGCTATCCAAAGACAAACGGGACCCATTTCCCTATACTTTCGCTCTAAGTTGTTAACTCAATTTAACTCAATTCTCTACCGTTTCGCTTTTGGAAACAAGAGAAGAATTTGGCTTGAACATGAAAATAAATTTAGTTTCCTTATCTGATGGATTACAAATCCTTTCGCTATATATTAGGTAAACAAAATATTAACATTATATAAAGACAACATAGTTGTTGTACGTGTGGCGGCGTTCATCTCTTATTGTAGTAATTCAATGATGTTGTTCCACTTCGACGGGCTTCGTATGATGCTTGCAAGGAGGAAACCCTCAAGATTAATCAAAGCAGGCAAATGCATGAGTCTGATAAAACAAGCTCAGAGTCATCTAAGTTTGCTGAAGAAGAGAAGAGAGTGCATGATGAGGCAGACTCGTTCTGACATTGCTCAGCTTCTTCAAGATCAACAACTTCAGAAGGCTTTGTGTAAGGTTAAGCAACTGTACAAGGAACAGTCTTTGTTATGCGCGTACAATCAAATAGAGCAGTTTTGTGGATGTATTGCGACCAATATGCCTCAAATACGTAGGACTACCAGTGGCTTCGAAGCTTTGCCTATTGATGTTCTTGAAGCGGCTTCAAGTTTGGTATTTGCTGCCTCAAGATGTGGGGAATTGCCTGAACTAAATTCAATGAGGTATTTGTTTAAAAGACGCTTTGGTTATCAATTTGACGCGGCCAGTGTTGAATTACAGAAGGGGAATCTTGTGAATTCAAAGATGAAGCAGAATCTATGCATAAGTTCTGTACCTGTTGATGAAAAGCTCAAGTTGATCAAGGAAATAGCAGAAGAAAACAGTCTTCAGCTGTGGTTTCAGGATTTTTCTGAGACCATTCCCTCTGGCCATTCTGGAGCAGAAAAGCAAGAAAGATTTTCATCAGCATTGAAAAGTTCACGAAGAAGATCATCATCATGGGGTCCCTTTCCCTGGAGAGAGAATCATAACCGCAAAGCGTTTCTCGAAGAATGTCATTCTTTGGATAGTTCGATTGACAAACTAAAAGAACAAAACGGAAATTTGTCCTACTCAAGCCATCATGTCCACCCAAAGCTTCCAGAATATGAAGATGTAGTGGCTAAACTTACAGACCTAAAACTAAAGCATGGGATTCAGGGTTCTGAGACCACAGCAGTTCCAGGCCATTCTGAAGCAGACAAACAAGAAACTCTGTCGTCGGCATGCAAAAATTCAGGCTCAAATTCTGATCCCATTAGAGACAACAACTGCATGGTGTTATTCAAAGGTCTTTCTTTGGATAGCTCTATTGATAAACTAAAAGAGCAAAATGGAAAGTTATGTTGCCCAGGCCATGTCCACCCAAAACTTCCAGAATATGAAGATGTGTTGGCTAAACTTACAGACCTGAAAGTGGAGTATAAGCGGCGGCGGCTCAGTGAAGGGAGTACTGACTAGAAAATGTTTAATTTAGCTAATTATTGATGAATTGTAATGTAATTCTTAATACGTATGCACGTTATTGTAATTTTCATAAGAAATTAATAAAGAAGTTCCTTTTTCCTAATTGAGTAATAAGATAATAGTTGAAATTGCATCATCCAATTATGGTCAACTATGTGAATATCATTTAATTTGCATATTTTTTCAGGCATCTACGATTAACTTGTTCTGAAGTATGAATATTTTAAATTGTCTAGTAGTAATTAGATTCATTAATACAAATCTAGATCACCATTTAATCTTAAAAACAAGCCTTAAAGTTATCAAATGTAATTCAAATGGTTAATATTTAAAGCCAAAATGCTAGACTGCAAAATAAAATGTGTACACGACATATACAGTGAACAAAATGTAGATGTTCATGTATATATTAAGCTATCACTACTAAGGTTGTGATGACCAAAAATATATATCTCAAATTAAAGAAGCCTTAGTTTTCTTATGAGGGTACTAAATCGAAGTGCAAAGTAGACGATATACCAATATAATTTCTTGGTAACGTAGTGATAACGTGATAAAGATAAATGAAAAATAAAGTTTCAGACTCATGGAGAATAAGAATTTTAATTATCAAAAAAATATTAAAGTTGTTTACTGGCAAGCCACATATATCCCACATGAAGGGATTGTACATTAAAATTTATATTTTTTTTAATGATGTACAGAAGGTTGAATCTTTACCCTAGAACATATATTGAAAAATCACTAATGAATGATTCATTAACCTAGATAAAAAATTTCTTTGTTATTCTAGTTGAAAAATTGAGTATGAAACGCAGTTTATTAAAATGATATTTCGAGGTCATCCTGTAGTCTTTATGCATATCCTAATCAAAGTTTTTACATGATTCACTGTCATAACAATCAAACAACTAGCTCAATTCATTTCAAAATTAATATATAAACTAAAAAAAGTGAAATAGTCATGGCTTATTGTCTAGCATGGCCGCGTCCCACGTGCAAGGTCTGTTTAACGGCTGTGCATGGCCTCTTGAGGACGTTGCAAGTGTTGTGTTGTGCATTGCCCCCATGAGTAGCCAGGCAAGGCCTTTCGGTCGTTGCTCAAGGCCTCCTTTGTTTGCTACGTGTACGTATCTAGGCAGTGACGGACCCAAACTATAAAATTAGGGGGGCTTAATTAAAATTTTTTTTATTTAATCTGAGGTACTTATCATTTTTTTAATTGTTCATTTCAATATATTTAAAGTCACAAAAACTTAACTTTTATTATTTTCTCTTAAAATTAAACAAAATAATAGTAATAAATTATTTATTTTAAATGTTAGACCACATTATTGTCACATTTGTGAAAGTATATTTTTTTAAATAATCTTTACTAAATATCTAAAAAAATAAAATTATAAAGCTATTGGGATTTGAACCATGTCTCCAAAACTAAAGGACTTTTACCACTAAACTGCAAGTATTTTACCACATGAATAATGTATTCAAATTGTTTTTATTTTAATCTTTCAAAAAGGGCATGTGGTACATTTAGAAGTGAAAATAATGGCCCCTCCTGGGCCTTAGCTAGGTCTGCCCATGTATCTAGGGTTTAGGGGAGAGAATGAAAAAAAGAATATAAGGATATCTTATAATTAATATGAGTAATGACCTAGCTAACAAGGTGTTGGCTCTACTGGCAAAGGAGTCCCTTTAAGTGACTAGGACTGGGTGTGCTCCCTAGTTCAAGTCGCATCGAAGTCGCCTTTGTTAGGAGAACCTGTGCCTCCCGGTTCGAGCGGGGATTTCTAGTCTGGGTATTGATACGAGCTTAAAGGTACCTCACATAGTTGGGGCGACCAAAAAAAATATGAGTAATGACCTAGCAGGCGAAGATACTAATCTTATATTGAGCAATACTATCACTATAATATTATTCAATTAATTCACAACTTAAACATTATAATAAAAAATTGCGTCACATATACTCACCGCAAAAATATATAAAAAAAACATTTCACAACTAATATTAAGTGTAAAAATATAGTTTCATCGGTCAATTGTGGTTAAGGTTATATTGAACTACATAGAGTAATTGTGTGGGTTGATTGATAGCTCAAAATAAATGTAGGATTTTTAAACCAAATTTCACTACAGCATGGTTGAGGAGTTTTAGATGGTAAAGCTTAAGGGTCCGTTTGGAATTGAAGTTAGGCAGCTGTAGCTTAAAAGCTACAGAACTAGAGTATTTGGTAAACACTAGCCGCTGTAGCTTAGAAGCTATATTGATATGATTTTTTACTTGTAAGATGAAAAATCTATTATATCTTTAATAATTTTTTTAAAATTATTATTTAAAAATTATATTTAGTACAACTATTAATTTTTATTTCATAACTACAGTTTTTTTCCACAGCAGCTATATGTCACGGGCCGCTCAAATTTACCACCAAAGGAGGCTAAATTGGTGTGCGCAGGTGTGCTCAGTAAAGGATTGTCGAAAGGTAGAGTGCGCTAAGCAAGTGCACTTAACAATAGGCCGCCTCATACATTAGCAAGCCGTGGAGCGCTCAGCAGCAGGGAGCCAAAGGTTAAGCCCAAATCCGCAAGCCAAAGTGAGCGAGCCCGACCTGATTCTATAATTCTCCATCACACTCTACCCTTGTAATTATCTAGTAATTCTACACTTGTGTATAGCTAGATTTCTCTAGAACTTCGGAGATATTTAAGCAAGTGGCGCAAGTTGTGCAAGTTGCATGGAAAGCTCTAAATCAAGGCAAACCTCCCTATAAATAGGACATGGCACTTGTCATTTTGGACACACACACCACACATAAGCAACTCAAGCACTTGTAAAGCTCTCTTGTATTCTCTCTTTTGAGTAATAAAATTCTATTTGGCTACATTGCTCTCTCTTCTCTCTAGTGTTTCTCATAAGTATCTTTGCCTAGCTAAATTGAGAAGTTCGATAGACTTACTTAGCAACTTTTGTGCTAGAAGTTGTCTAAGTGTCGTACGGGTTGCTTCGGAAAGTATTCATCTCGTGACATGTAGCTTAAAAGGTACAGTACCTCAATCCTAAACGGACCCTAAATGAGTTCTTAATTGACTAGCAATATTGTTTCTGTGACGATTTCATGAGAATGACGAAAATAAATAAAGTGGAAGAATTTTTTTGAATAATTTGATATATGGTAACTTTGCTCAAATTTGTATAGAGCAAAATCAAATGCCCAATAAACGGATTCATAAGGCAAATGAATATATAAATTGAAAAATAATCATTTATGAAGTCTGTAGACAGATTTGGGAAAAGCAAGCCTAATTAGGAAAGTCTTACAGTCTAAATTCTTCATGCAACATGTTATAATTTTGTTTGCAAAGTCTTACAGCCTAAATTCTTCATGTCATAATCTTGTTTTAGATGGTAATGAAATTTGTACATGTCTAAGCACGTGCAAAATTTTTTCTGAAAAATCACAGAATGGAGAATCTGTGATCGAGTTATTTCTGGACTAGTAACTAGTGAGTTCAAAACCAGTACCTAATTGACCATGGTCAGATGAAGCGATTTCAACACCATTTGATTTGAGAAAAAAAGACTTCTTTATTAATTTCTGAAAATTTACAATAATGTGGATAAGTTTACTCAAGAATTACATTTAATTTTAATTAAGAATTACATTACAATTAATCAATAAATAGCTAAATTAATGAACAAGACTTATAGAGACATTGTCTTATCAGTACTCCCTTCACTGAGCTTCTGCTGCTTGTACTTGCACTTCAAGTTTGTAAGTTTAGCTAGCACATCTTCATATTTTGGAAGTTTTGGGTGCACATGGCCTGAACAATACAACTTTCCATTTTGCAATTTCAATTTATCAATAGAGCTATCCAAGAAAGACCTTTGACTAACACTATACTGTTCTTGTCTCTCAAAGGATTAGAATTCGAGCTTGGACTTTTAAATGTCAATGACAAAGTTTTTTTGTTTGGTAACTGCAAAATGGCATGGAACTGGAATGGTCTCAAAAACTTATGATGTAGGATAATTGCGTGGAATGAGCACGGTACCTTCCGAAGGTCATAACTTGGGCTACATTTGTTCGTTTTAGGCGTATGATATACCTTTCAAAGCTTACGACGAGATGAACCAAACTCAAAATTTTTTGTGCTATTCTTCCCTGTGGTCAAGCTAGAAATTCCATTTCTTTTCTAGTTGTTTTTCAATTTTAAGATATTTTCCTATTTTTCCTTTTTTTAGGATTTTTATTTTCTTTTTTAGATATTGGATTTGGGTGCTGTTTGTTTTGCTTTTCTTATTTAGATTAGAAGAATTTTATTATAAAATAATTTTTCATATTTTGCTATTTTGGTAAATTCGTAATATTTAACGTTGCTATAAAAGGGGGTTTAAAACTTTAGTTCTATTCATTCAAACTCTTTGAATAAAAGTTTCATTATTCAGAAATCTAGTTTCTTCTATCAATCAACCTTTAGCACTTTCGCATCGTTAGTTAGTATCAGATAATCAGAGTAAGTTTGCTTGTCATTGTGGTAGGACCACACGATCAAAGGAGCAACCGTCCCGAAGACGATGATCTAGGGATGCAAGTTGTTGTTAGTTTTATGCAATAGGTGTCAGTGCGCAAGTGTACACAACAAGTAATAAAGTGATGAGTATTGAGATCTTCTCCACAGGGATTGATGTTATCAGACTTGCTATAACAATCTATTCAGTACAATTTTTTTTAATACTCTAATAAAATTAAATTAAAATCAATGAAATAACTTAAGAATCTAATAAAATTAATTAAACAATAAACTAGAAGATAATAAAATAAAATAGACATCAAACACAAGGAAATAATCAATTGCTAATAGGTAGTTAGGTTCCTAAACTCACTTAATGATTATTGACTTGTCTAACAACTTTCAGTTCAGTTGCTACAGCATCGACTACAGTACTGGGCAGATTTTTAATGTATCATCATCTGTCGCCTGTTGGATATCTTATATATATATATGCTTTCTAACAGTGATCAATTGTTAAGCCAACATCTAAATATAGTATTATACGTTCTTAGAATCTATTAACCCTACAAGGTGAATCCTTATGTCTAGTTCTTCACTAATTCTAAACCAAGCATGGCCCTATTCAAGTTGATAATTAATCAACTAAGGAAACCCGATCTCAAACCATGTATTGCTTTGATTTGTTCCACTAAGTAGTCCTTTTTGAGGATCTAACATAGCTTGTATCCACTAAATGGGTGATTAGTCGAAATAAGGAATTAAAATAAGCACAGTCAAAATAAAATGCTGCAGCAGCCACAGAGCAACGATAATAATTAAGTTAATAAATCATCAAGTTTGTTTAAAACCCAACTACATAAAAATTTAGTTCATGCTTAACAAATAAATAACAATGATAATCGTTCTAGCTATCAAATACATTCCATAGAAAGATGAAAATAAGCAAATAAAAGATAGAAGTAGAAATCCGTAAAGATCAAGATGTTTCTCCCTTATTGTTTTGTGATTCTCCCTTCTTCTCCAATGAAATCTTCTGCTGCCGCCTTATTTTCTCTTCTCCCTCTTTACTTCTTTTTTTTTTTTTTGTGTGACGGCCTCCCCCTCTAGCTTGTAAAAACGTGCTCCTTTTATATCTTTAGGGTTTTCCAAAAAGGCAAGTAGATCTCCATATATCCTTAGGATTCTAGGAAATGATCTTTTACTATTATTATAATTCTATATATCCTTATCTTTTTCTAATCATGGAAGATCTTTTCCTTTAGATTAATGCATGCTACGTCTGCCCTATTTTGTCCACCAAATAATAATTATCCGCAGAAAATTTAGTTACTTAACCCCCACACATTCGCATCTGTCCTGTTTTTACGTGCTACAGGAGTTGCTGCAGCAATTGTTGCTATAGCAATGTCTACAACATCTTCTCTATTTCAGACTTGATTTATTTCTTCTACAATTAAGCTCGTTGCCATTCTCTGAGGCTCTGTTGTAGCAACATTCATCCATAAAATTTGACCTATTTGGTCACCTACAATAATGTATTTAATAAGAGCACATAATGATCTAAAATATATAAAATTATTAAAACTAAACTTAATTAGATACTCATGCAAAATATAACTAAAAATAGGATAAAAATATATCATTAACTCTCTAAGTAATATTAATTTAAGCCTAAAAATGCCATGTAACTCTCATTTCATAAAGTTATCACAGGCATGCACTGTGAAGGCTATTAGACAAATGGTCAAAGAAGCAGTCTTTCAAGCCATTGAGGAAGTTCGTAACCCGAGAATGGCGGCGATGGAGTGAGCAATCAAGCAATCAAAGGCCACTTTAAGAAAGATTATCCTGAGAGGAAGAATAAGCCCAAAGATCCAAAGATTCAACGTGAAGATGTAGCTATTATGGAAGAGGAAGGATATAAGTTAGTAAGTGTATGTGTATGTGTAGTAAGAGACAGCAGCAAAAAAGGTTAATGGATTTTGGATTCTAGATGCACCTTTCATATGAGTACTTTCATCGACTACTTTACGTATCATAAGTTTGATGGTGGTAGAGTGATGATAGGAAATAATGCTATGTGTACAGTAATTGGTATAAGCAATGTAAGACTTAAGTTACATGATTAGACCACATTGGAGATTAAAGAAGTCAGATATGTACCTGAGCTAAAAAGAAATTTGATTTTTTTGGGAACATTTGACCAAATGGGGTATAGCATTAGGCTTAAATCAGGTGACCTAAGGGTAATGAATGAATTTATAATTATAATGAAGGGTAAGTCATAATTGGTGAATCTGGTATCTCTATAGATATCAATGTTGATAAAACCAAGCTATTGTACCTTAGACTGGGACATATGAGTGAAAAGGGTCTCAAAGAACTTGAAAGATAGGTGTATTAGATGGGGGATAAGATTGAAAGTAGGTTTCTATGAAGATTGTGTGTTGGGGAAATCTACAAGAGCTAACCTTAAGAGATTTGTCAAAAAATAAGATAATATTCTGGACTACATACACTCTAATCTTTGGAAACCATCTCAAGATCTATCTTTAGGTGGAAATAGGTACTTTGTATCCTCTTTTCAAGTAAAGTCTGGACTTATGTCTTGAAGCATAAAGATCATGTGTTTGAGAAGTTTAAAGATTGGAAAAATTTGGTTAAAAATCAAATAGGAAAGAAGGTTAAAAAGCTAAGGACAGATATTGGCTTAGAGTTTTGTAATCAGCAGCTTGGGAGCTATCGTGCAAATGAAAGGATAGCTAGACACAGGACAGTGAGATTAATGCCTCGGTAAATTAAGCTAGTTGAAAAGATGATTAAGATTCTTATAGAGATAATGTGTATGCTTATACAATTTAAACTACCAAAGCCTCTGTGGACAACAATATTGATGACAGTAACCTATCTAGTGAATCTAAGTCCCTCATCGGCCGTAGGCTTTAAGAAACCTTTTGAAATGTGATTTGGTAAACCAATAAGCTATGAAAACCTTAAAGCATTTGGCTATCCAACTTATGCTTATGTAAACCAAAGGAAGCTTGCATCAAGAGCATTAAAAGAAGTCTTCATAATTTATCCAAAAGGGGTGAAAAGATACAAAATCTAGTGCCCTATTTTGAGTCATCCTAAGTGCATAGTCAGCGGGAATGTAATCTTTAATGAAGGTGAAGTGGTAGATAAAAAACAGCATGCTGAAGTTATAAACTCTAATTTAAAACCTTATGATATATTGTAGTTTGAGGTGGAGCTATCTTATTATAAGAATATTGAAAAAGCTGTAGATTCAAAAGATGTTATTGATTCAAATAAAATAGAAGAACCTCAACAACATATACAATTAGAATTATGATCTAAGGAACAAAGTTACAAACTCACCAATGATAGGAAGAAAAGGCAAGTGAAACCACCTAAAAGGTTTGGTTATGCAGACCTGATTACATTGCCTTAGTTGTTGTACATGATGTTGATAATGAAGAACCTAAAACCTTTAAAAAAAACTATACTAAGTTCTTTTAAAAAAGAATGGCAGAGGGCAATAGATGAGGAAATGGCGTCTTTGTATAAAAACAAAACTTGGGAAGTGGTTAAAAAGCCTGCAAGCAGAAGAGTGGTTGGATACAATGGATCTTCAAGGTTAAAGAAGGCTTGACTGGATCTGGACCTAAGAAATTCAAAGCAAAACTTGTGGCAATGGGGTATACACAAAAGAAGGGGTGATTTTGAATTATTTTTCTCCTATAATTAGACATGCATCTATAAGGGTGATTTTGGCCTTAACTTTTTGAAGACATGGAGCTTGATCAACTTGATGTCAAGACTGCCTTCTTACATGGCAGACTCCAAGAAGAAATACTTATGTCCCAACCTGAAGGGTATGAAGACTCTGAGAAGAAAAATCATGTTTGCTTGTGTCAAAGATTTGATACCTATAATTGAGGAAGACCTTTTGCATTTAATTTAAATAAAATAAGCTAAATTAGGAAGTAGGATATTTAGCTTATCTGTTATTATTCTGTTTCCTAAAATTGTAGTCGGATTATGTTTTTTAGAAGCCCTATAAATATCTTCTTTATAAACATTCTTAGTAGAAAAAAAAAGGTTAGTAGATTTTCTTCATAAAAAACTTCATGGTATCAGAAATTTTGGGTCTCTACCAAATCCAATTCATGAGTTACCCTGATATCATGACTGGATCCATTAAATCTACTGCACACACAAGTGGAGATTCTTCTTCATCTTTAAAAGTTACCCAATCTGGGTCCCAATCTGTGATTCTTACAACCAGGACAGATTCCTTTGTTTCGAATCCTTGCCTGCAGTTAACCGTTCATAAATTGACTGGTTCCAATTACTTGGAATGGGCTTAGTCCTTAAACTTGCCATTGATGGCAGGGGTAAATTCGGCCATCTTACCAGAAAAGTGAAGCAGCTGACCGCTGGAGATCCTAATTTTAAGAGATGGCATTTAGAGAATTCTCTAGTGATCGCTTGGCTGATAAACTCCATGGAACTAACGGTTGGAAAACTGCATTTATTTTTTCCCGTAACCAAAGATGTGTGGGACATTATTCGGGATATGCATTCCGATATATAGAACTTTTCTCAAATTTTTAAGCTTAAGACGAAATTGTGGAAATCAAGATAGGGAGATAAAGATGTTACAACCTACTATAATGGGATTGTAACTTTATGGCAGGAATTAGATCTGTATTACGATGATGAATGGGACTGACTGCCCTATAAATAGTGTTCGACATAAAAAAATGAGGAGAACGATAGGGTTTATGTCTTTCTTGCTGAATCAAGAATTGGATGAAGTGCGAGGACGTATTTTGAGTAGGAAGCCTCTTCCCTTAATTCGTAAAGTTTTTTCGAAAGTCTGTAAGGAAGAAACAAGGCATAAAATGATGCTAAAGAAAGCTGAGTCCAATACAGAACTCGAAATAGAAAGTTCAGCATTGGTTTCTAAGACAGAGTTGGATGGAGAGAGATGAAGGAAGCCCTGGCGTGAACACTGTAAGAAGCCATGGCACACTAAGGATACGTGCTGGAAATTACATGGGAAACCATTGAATTTCCAGAAGAAGAATATTGGTGATAGTAGGGCGTTGCAGACTTTGAGCGAGGATTCTCAAAAGCAACCAATAGACTCTGAGACACCGACCTTCACGAAGGAACAATTAAGCTAACTGCATAAACTTTTTAAGTCTCCATAGTTTTTAGTAACTCCTTCATGTTCCTTTGCTCAAAATGGAAATCTTCTTACTGTTTCTCTTTCATGTAAAAGATCAAATCCATTTTGTTCATGGATTATTGATTCTGGGGCCACTAACCACATGACCAGCTCATCACAATTATTCTCATCTTATAGTCCACGTGCAGGCAATAAAAAGATCAAGATTGCCGACGGATCGTTATCCGTAATAGCTGGCATGGGTTCTGTTGTTATATCTCCGACTCTAACACTTCATAAAGCTCTTCAAGTTCTAAACTTATCGTGCAATTTACTGTCCATAAGTAAAATAACTAGTAATCTTAAGTGTCCAGTTAATTTTTTCTCTTCTTTCTGTGATTTCAGGAACTAACCACAGGGAGGATGATTGGACGTGCTAGAGAAAGTCACTTCTTTGAAAATGGATCAAGTATGATAAGGCCAGTCCAAAATTCATGTTATGGTTCTATCTCAATTACTAATGATAAAGAGATTATGTTATGGCATTTTAGACTAGGCCATTCTAATTTTCATTATTTGAGATATCTATTACTAGACTTGTTTAATATAAAGAATAAACTTCTTTCAATGTGAAATATGTGAATTAATTAAACATCGTCGATTTATATTTTCTATACAGCCTTATCAACCCTCAAAACTACTTTCACTATTACATATTGATGTATGGGGACCAAGCAGAATTCTTATTCCGTCAGGAAAAAGATGGTTTGTTACATTCATTGATGATCACACTAGAGTTTGTTGGGTTTATTTGTTAAAAGAGAAATTAGAGGTTGAAAGTGTTTTTCCAAATTTTTACCATGGTTCTAACACAATTTCAAGAAAAAATTAAAATCATTTAAAGTGACAATGGAAAAGAATATTTTAATAAAATTTTCGAAAAATTTTGTCTTAAAAAAGGAATTGTGCATCAAAGTTCCTGTAATGATACGCCTCAACAGAACGGGATAGCTGAAAGGAAGAATAAACATCTCCTGGAAGTGGCACATGCATTATTTTTTTTTTTTCAAAAAATATTCCTAAATGTCTATGGGGTGAAGCAATTATAACTGCTACCTACCTTATAAACAGAATGCCCTCAAGAGTTTTGAATTTTCAAACTCCTTTGGATTTTTTTAAAACAATTTATCCTAATTACCCATTAATATCAAGAATTACATTAAAAAATTTTAGGTGCATTGCTTTTGAATACAATCATGAATGTGGCTGGGTAAGTTAGATCCTCGAGCAAGAAAATGCTTTTTTGTTGGATATGCACTCACTTAAAAAGGGTATAAGTGTTTTGATCATGTTTCTAAAAAAAAAATTTATAACCGTGGATGTAACATTTTTTTAGGACATACCTTTTTTTTAAAAACATCTTCGGGGGATAAGACGTGAAGAAGAACGTAGAAGATGATGTTTTCCATATTGTAGATCAAAGGACTGATCAAAAGATTGCAGATAGAGGCATTGATTGGATGGAAGAATATCCGATTGCAATTACAATAGATTTTCCTCAAAAAGAATCTTTCCAGAATAACAATCTAGGAAAGTCAGATGTCGCTATCTAGTTGACCAGTCAAAAGGAATTCAAAAAACAAATAAATATTGAGAATAACAAGAACTTGGATTCCTTGCCTTGAGTGCCAATGATAGAGTCAAATTCTCCTAGTGAAAGAGACGGGAACGTCACTGAAAAAACACTGCAAACCTATATCAGAAGAAATTATCAAGTAAAGGATAAAATATTCCATTCTCTTCATAATCAGGAATCCGAACCTAGGACAGAACCTGTTGTGTCTGCGTCTTAAGGTAAAAATTCATCTGATCCAAAGTTTGATGATTTGGATCTTCCTATCACATCATGAAAAGGGGTGCGTTTTTGTACCAAACATTCGATATCTAACTATGTCTCTTATGATAAATTATCTCCCATTTTTTTGGTTTTTACTTTTTAACTTTCTTATGTGGAAATTCTAAAGAATGTACAGGAAGCGTTAAGAGTTCCAGAGTAGAGAAAGGCTATCGCAAAAGAGATGAGGGCTTTTGAAAAGAATCAAACATGGAAAGTAACAGACTTACAAAAAGGAAAGAAGATAGTAGGGTGTAAATAGGTCTTTACCATCAAGTATAATTTTGGGACACTAGAATGGTACAAAGCTTGGTTGGTGGCTAAAAGATTTACTCAAACCAATGACACCGACTATCTTGAAACCTTTACTCCGGTGGCAAAATTAAATACTGTCATGGTGCTTCTCTCAATAGTGGTGAATTTTAATTGGCCACTACAACAATTTGATGTAAAGAACACATTTCTGAATGGTGATCTAGAGGAAGAAATATACATGGACTCTCCCTCCTAGATTTAAAGGAAAATTTTGGTCTAGAGTTTGCAAGCTGAAGAAATCATTATATGGCCTTAAGCAATCTCCTAGGGTCTGGTTTGAAAATTTTACTAGATCAGTCAAAGGTTAGGGTCATGCTTAAGCTCAAAGTGATCAGACCATGTTTTTTAAATACTCTAAAGGTAGGAAGATAGGAATACCTATTGTGTTCATGGATGATATCATCCTCACAGGGGATGACTTGATAGAGATAGAGCGGATAAAGAAGAGTCGTGCTTCTAGCTTTGAAATCAAAGACTTGGGAACGCTTTGATATTTTCTACGGATGGAGGTTGCTCGATCTACGAAAGGTTTAGTTGTGTCCCAATGTAAGTATGTCTTGGATCTTCTAAAAGAAACATGGATAAGTGGATGTCGACCTGCGGATACCCATATGGACCCAAATCACAAGGTAGCAGAAGTTAAAGATAGAACTCCAGTTGATACTGCTAGATATCAGAAGTTAGTGGGCAAGCTTATTTACTTGGCTTATACTCATCTTGATATAGCTTTCTCAATGAGTGTTGTGAGCTAGTTTACGCACTCTCCATATGAAGGGCACCTTGAGTCAGTATATAAAATTTTGAGGTACTTAAAAGGTACTCTAGGAAAGGGATTGCGTTTTAAAAAAGGAGATCGAATGACCATTGAAGCCTACACATATGCTGACTGGACAGGATCAGTTACTGATAGAAGATCAACTTCGGGTTATTGTACCTTTGTATGGGGTATCTTAGTTACTTGGAGAAGCAAGAAACAAAGTGTTGTAGCCCGTAGCAATGCAGAGGTAGAGTATCGAGCTATGGCACATGGTGTGTGTGAAATGTTATGGCTAAAACGAGTCCTAGATGAGCTAAAGAGGCCAATTGAAGTTCCGATGAGGCTTTATTGTGATGACAAGGTAGCGATTAGTATAGCTCACAATTCGGTGCTGCATGACAGAAACTTGAAGGAGGCATTATCTGCATGCCATTCGTTTCATTAGCACAACAGATAGCTGACATCCTCCGAAGGACTCTTCAGACCGAATGGATTATGAGGTATCTTAATGGTACTTTAAGCTATGGACTAGTGTATGGCAGAGCTAAAGGAAAAAATGATGGTTTATAAGCTTATGTAGACTCAGATTATGCTGATGATCTGGACAGAAGAAGGTCACTGATGGGTTATGTGTTTGTGCTTAATGGATGTTTGGCCAATTGGAAAGCTACATTACAACATGTAGCTGCCCTCTCAACTACTAATGCTAAGTATACAGCTACAACAAAAGTTGTGAAAGAATCTTTGCGGCTTAAAGTGCTGGTATTTGAATTAGGGATAATGCAGAGGTCAGTACCTATTTTCTGTGATAACTCTAGTGCTATCCATTTGCGCAACAATCCAGTACATCATGAGAAAACTAAACATATAGATATCAAGCTACACTTTATAAGGAATGAAGTCTCAAAGAGTGCTGTCAAAATGGTTAAAATCCATAATTATGAAAACCCAGCAGACATGCTTACCAAAGTTGTTCCAGTTGTTAAGTTCAAGTTATGCATGGACCTAGCTGGTTTAAGTAATTTCTAAAATTACTTAGTGATGGAAAAGGAGTATGAATGAGGAGTGTTGATTTAAGGTGGAGAATTGTGAAGCTTAGTGGTGAATCAAACTCAGTAGAGTTAAACGACAGTGTTTTGAGATGGCTATTGCATTTAAAAGTCACAAGACAAAACATGTGCTCCACTGATAATTCATAAGCATCAAAACGACACTTGTTTGAAGCTGTTTTGGCCATTATTTAAGTGATGCATGTGACGTTCATGTGAGAAGGCTTTAAGATAGTTTGTTAAAGCCATTATCCACATTTTTTCAAGCTGTACAATATGGGTTTGCTGGGTTGTTACCAATGCAGTTATATAGTTGGCAAACGAAACAGATTGGGATCATCACTATGAACTGAATAGAGAGAGATAGAAGAAAGAGAGTGCTCTAACTTATTCTTTGTAATCTCTTGTATAAGCTTTGTAAAAGATCCTCCATTGTTAATCAACAAAACTCTCTAGAAAGCTTCTCTCGTGGAAGTAGGCTGTGCCGTTCTTGGCACAGCTGAACCACATGAATCACTCTTTGTTTCTTGGCTATGATTGTTTTCAATTCAGGGTTTTGTTCGTTAAACTTGTTTGTTGAATCTTGTTAATTGTTCTTGCTCTAAGATTAGATTCTTTCTTGAATCAATCTTTAGATTGTGCATCTTGTTTTGATCTGTTCAAGATTCAGGGCAGTGTTTGATCTTGCTAGATTGATAAGCAAGTCAAATCACTACAATAATCAAATGAGCGTGTTAGATGGTGTCAAAAAAATAATATTACATTTAATTATATTAAATTGTTAAATATAAAATATATTAAGGGTAATTTTGTAACAAAAAATTTCTTACAATATGAGTGCTTAAAACATCTTTTAAGTGTTTTGTTTATTATACCTTCCCTAAACGGCTTAGTTATCATAATATTATAAGTTTAATTTATTGAATTTTTCTTTGCAAATCTTCTCTAATTAATGCATATACAATAAGAATTATATAAAATAAATAAATAGAATAAAAAAGCATAAAGATATTTTGGCAAGATCTTTTCTCTGCCTCTCTATCTGAGGCGAGGAATATAAAGGGGGTTGGAACTTGTAAAATAGTGGCACGTGTTAATCATGTAAAATCGTTTCCAGATTCTGTTTAATTCACATTATTTTACACTAATTGGAAAATAATTAATTGTACGGCAAGTATTTTTTCGGTTCTTGCAAATCAAAAAATTTTTTAACTTTTTTGAATTATCCTATAAATCTTCTCAGTAAATTAATAATTTTTATCAATTCTAACTTGAGGCCGTAATTCAATAAATAATACATTATAAATTATTATTCTTTTTAAGTCATTCAAACTTTTCATGTAAATTAATAATGAACTGATTTGCAACAATTTGGAGGCTTCCACAAAATATGGTTGTCCATATTTTTATATTAATGTTGTTTGTCCATTCTTGAAATTTTATTTATTTCTAATTTTTTTTAATGTGAAAAGAAGTTTTGATGTCACATTATCTTATGAAAATAATAAATTATTCAATATCTCTATTGTTTTAATGCATTTTTGTGTAAGACCGACTATCAATCTACGCATTATTGTTTTTATTTCTGATTTTATTAATAAAGAATTTAATATAAATTGAACTAATCAAATTGATAGATGTTTGGTAAATTTAAAACTAACCTATATTTCTTCATAATTCGTGAATGGGTAGTGACACGAGTGACAGAAATAAAGATGGGGAGGCAGGGGGTAATTATTGATGTTATAATTAAGATTGAAGGGGTAGAGGAAGATGGGTACAGTAGCATTCACCGTGAGAACGAAAGAGCCAAAAAGGCAATTTGGTGAATGACAGAGGAAGTAAGGGTATTTTAGACTTTTCGTAAAATTATTGCCATATACAATGAGACGAGTGAAATTTTTTATAGTGTTGTCATATCATCAACAATGATGAGGTGCGCAGCGTCGTGCATGTTATGGTCAGGTGACCCCTCAATATTTTCTAAATATTTAATTATTGTGACGTGGCGGATGTCTATCAACTACTCCACCGCTTGTCTGATGTCTCTTGTTAATTACTTAATTAAGCATGCGATTTTGAAAGACGAGCAAACATGAGGAGCTAATAAAACCATTTATAAAACTCAATGGCTGTTGGCTTTGGAGAGGAGATCTTTACAAGCCAAGCTTAGTGGCTACAGCTGAGTTGCCCAATATAAAAATAAAACCATTTAGACCCGAGCATGACATGGCATGATTATTAGATCATGGTTGCTATATATAAGTGAATGCTTGTCTTGTATAATTACATAATTCAAATCAGAAAAGCATAACTCCTCTTTGATTATTTCTCTAAGCTCTCTCCTTTATTTCAATTATTATTTATCTCATACATCCTATACTCTCAACAAGTATGTTGGTGGTAAAATGTAAACTAAGGGTATTGAGAGCATAACACATGGGAAATGTGACTCAAGACTGTGATAAAAGATGAAGGGAGACCTGAGGAGGGAGGATGAAATGGAAAAATCTTGAAAAACAAGCATCAACCATTCAAATTGTTTGAGAATAGCATGAAAATGTCTCCTACAAAATATCTAAGTCGCTACATGTTTATATGGGACCACAGGATAGTGACAAGCATGCCAACGCCACCAAACCATACCATTACAATACGGGCTCGACTAGAACTATTTCTAAAATACCTCCCAACAAGCCGCCAAAGTTAGAATTGAGGAAGGGGGGCCACAAATAAAGCCACCTGCACTATCTCCAATGAAATTAGATGCCCGTCAGCTCAATTGATTAATTCAAAATAGGCCAATTAAAGGTAAAAATACACTGCCAGCGCAGACTGTTCCCAAATGGACAGCTGTCCAACCGAAGCAAGCTTAAGAGACTTCACAAAAAGGGCAAAATTACTCTTAAAATCCTACATGAGGAGGAAAATCACCAATAGCAGCTCACCGCATATTCAAAAGAACACAAAGATATTCTTAAAGGCACTCTATCTTAAAAAGTCAGGTTAGTCTCACAAAGGGGGTAAGTTCACTCACTCATAAAACACTCAACTTTTCCCCTATTCAAGGGTTTCTTGGAAACCCATCAACTGCTTCAA
The DNA here is from genome assembly GCA_030449835.1 of Clausena lansium. Taxonomy (NCBI): domain Eukaryota; kingdom Viridiplantae; phylum Streptophyta; class Magnoliopsida; order Sapindales; family Rutaceae; genus Clausena; species Clausena lansium. The sequence goes on along the minus strand of JASUUF010000259.1, from coordinate 4,802,995 downwards.
CCACCCACTGATTTGACCGTCGAAGTGTCGTCTGGCCATCACCGGTGTCACCTTTAACAATTGTTTTTATGATTTCAGGTTTGTCTCAGTCGTCACTGTCCCCAAAAAACTTCTCCCAAGTAGCCCAATCTCCATCTTCACCAAAAAATCACTTTCTGCAGATAAGCTTTCATGATGTTTTGGGCTGAACCAACATCTGGCCAAAACAAATTATAACATTAATTTTTTACTTTTATCAATCACATGTTTTATTTGTGTTGAAATTTTTCATCCCATCAGTTCATCTCATAAGTTCATCTATTTTCGTGATGTGTTTGTAATGTCAAAATGTTCCTTATTGTGGATTAGACCACTTGAATTCACATTTTATTTGCTTATTATAATATAAAATAATATTTTTAAAAAATTTATCAAACGCATTCAATCCAAAGGTGTGTTTACTTGTAAGATTAGAAAATCGAAATTCAAAATAAAAATAATTAGTGGTGCTTACTTGTTAGAGTGAAAAAGAGAATGAGAATTAAATATATTGAATCCACGTGTTTTTTCGTTAAGGAATAGGAATTTAATTTTCCCCAGGACATGGGGATTAAGTTCTCATTCCTTCAACTTTTCATTTTACCTCATTAAATTTTCATAATTCTTAAATTACCCTCAATTAAGTTTTGTCACTTTTATATTTTAGTCCCCATAGAAGTTTTATTATATTTGTAAATAAGTCTTTCATTTTTTTAATATTAATAATAATAATTTTATTATTATTAAAAATCATTATTTTGAATAATAATAAAAATAATCATAATCACAATTATAATAATAAATAATGATAATAATTAACTAAGATTATTTTAATAACTTACAATAATTCATTTCAATTCTAAGATAAAGTAAATACATTAATGTTTAATGGTGATATAGCTTAATTCGATTCTAATTCCTAAAGATAAAATAAATAATTTATTGAAATTTTCATTCTCCATTTTGATTTTAGTCTATTTCAATTTCAATTCATTTTAAATGCTAATTAGTAAACACACCGCAGCGAGCGAGCCAATTTTCACGAAGAGAGAACAGCATGCGCGTCAACTTTGTAAATGAAATATTTGCTTAATTTTAATGACAAGGGGAGTAAAGTTAGTGCCTATCAAGTAAAAACCTGCCATCTAAGTGATAATACGATAAACTAGAGGGGAGGTAAATGTTAAACACCTATATTAATTTTTTTAAAAAAATTGTGGCTGAAACTAAAACACAGTGCTTCTTCTTCTTCGTTATCCACTTTCTGTGGCAACAATGAAACATTCTTCTTCTTCTTTTTCACTCTCCCTCTCTTGATTCTTCCACAAAACAACTCTCCATTACAAAATCAACAATGGCTTCAACACCGTCAGCGTTTCCTCAAAATTACACTTTTGCCCCACCACAAGCCGCTTCCATTTCCCGCCGAAAACCGCCACCTACCCGACAGCCTCTCCCCTCCTCCCCAAGTAGCCGTTGTTGTGCGCACGCATTGTCCCTCAACTACCATTTTGCCCCCCGTGAAATACCCACGTGCGGGAGGAAGTTGACGTGCAAGGCGGCGGAAGTTTCGGTGACGGAGGAGGAGGAGTCGTCGGGAGGAGGTGGCGGCGGAGTAGGAGGAGGAGAGAACTGGGTGCCGGTGGTGCCGCTGTCGGCGCTGCCGAAGGGAGAGAGGCGAGTGATTATTCAAGATGGAGAAACGATATTGCTGTTGTGGTATAAAGATGAAGTATTTGCAATTGAGAATCGGTCTCCTGCTGAAGGTGCTTATAGTGAAGGCTTGCTCAATGCCAAGCTCACTCAGGTTTCAAATTTTTTTTTTCTCCTTTCTATTTATTTATTTTTTACAATTTGATTCTATGATTTTTTGAAAATTAGGCATTGTGTAGAATTGAAATGGTTGATTGAATGATGTGTGGCAGTGATTGTATCGTTGTTTGATTTGCACTAGGCGATAGCCCATTGTCCCCGGTTTAGAACTCGGTGGACATAGAAAGGTCGAGGGATTTTTAGGTATAGAAAGAAAAAAATTGCTTAGGGTTAATGTTTTGTAATTGCTGGTTTTTTTTTTTCTTTTTTAAATTGGGGTATATTCTTGATAAGCTTGCATTGAGGGTTATGTCACATTGTGGGATTGGCATATTCTAGCTGAAGTAACTCTTGTTTTGGGTCTAAGTATTTGGCATCGCTCGATGAGTTGTTGGTAGCTCGGTGTTTGTTGGATTCAGGTTGCGGGGAAAGTTCCTATGTCTTTGAAAGGACCTGCATTTCTCCGTTTGAAGAGTGAGATTTTTCTGATGAAAAAAAAAATCTCAATTTTTGTGCTTCGACCTTTCAGAAAGGGACTTCAATGGTTTAAGCACTTTTGATGTCTAAAGAAAAATCATTGTTTAGCTAAGCAACTAAAGGTGCATTTGGTAGTTGTAGCTTAAAAGCTTCAGCTCTCTAAAGTGTTTGGTAAACACATGCAACTGTGTTTTAGAAGTTAAGTTGATATTATCCCACACTTGTATGAAAAACTTATAATATCTTTAATATTTTGTCAATTATTAGTTAAAAGTGATATTTACCGCACAATATGAACTTTTATTTGTAGCCATGCATTAAAAAGTTGATAGTGTTCGGTAATGTAAGCTCTAGCCACGAGATAATTTTGACGAAAATAGTAATGGTAATATAATTTCGTCAAGCAATTGTGGGGTAAATCATCTTAGTTTCCAAACTATAGTTGCACGTATTTATCAAACACTTTCGCGTAGCTAAAGGCCACTGCTGCTACACAACAACATCAAATGGAGCCTAAGTCTAAGAGTCCTAAAGAGGGCCCCAAGTTGTCTTTTGAAGTGATCCTTGCTTTCGTGGTAGTAGAAGTTGGTGCCAAACTAAAGTTCGTCCAAATTTCTTGGACCAAGAATTCTTTCTTCTTTTCATCTGTTGTTTTCTTTGGTGTTTTGCTACCTTCTATTTAAGTTAT